>CM060634.1:8090000-8831250 GCA_030578275.1 Meda fulgida | reverse complement strand
TTTTGATGTAATATTTTACATCAATATTTTAGAAATATAGTCTTTATATTCAAGTACATACAATTTTGGAGACTGTTTTTCCAATTTGACTATTTATGATTGTGTTTTTGATCAGCATTGATACTTAGGCTACTTATTATTTATGCAAATTTTTTGCTGCCTTACTGTCAATATATATTACTATATAATATAATATAGCTATCTAATCTCTGGACAGCTTTTCCCTAGAGTTGTGGAGATGCTTGAGCCTTTCCAAGCTTCTCAGGCCATATAATGCTATAATACAAACCCAATCTTGTTCATATGATGATGACCACAAGTCTATTAATTTTGGCAAAAAACAAATTTAAGACATTGCCCTTGTTTAACAATATAATAAAGGCATAGCAGATACAGTCGTTTATGTTTTGGAAAAATAGACGTCATTAAAGGTCACATTATGCTTTCTTTGTTTTCATAGTCCTTTCTGACCTCCTGACCATCTTGTCTTCATCCCGGTCACCTGGTCTCCGCCCCACTCGGGCTGTTCTCTCTCATCCCTCCTGGGCTGCAGTGTGTCGGTGAGCAGCCTCCCCGGGAGCCAGAGCCTTCCTGTCTGAATCTTCTGTTCCCCTCCCCTCATCTTTCTCACGCAGGGCAGCCATCTGCTCATTCCTTTTTTCTGCGTGCCCATGTCTTTTTTGCAGCTGGTGCCCATGGGCCATTGTGCAATGTGACAAGCAAAGTGCTTGACAAAGCCTGAGATGTTTGTTTGTTTGTTTACCTTAGGTATACACTGACCTTATGAGATTACTTTAGACACATGTCATCTTATGAATCCTATCAAGAACTCAAGTTAGTAAATGCGTCTATGATTTGCAGAGTGATTTAGCATTGTTGCATCAGTGAGTGAGTCATCAATGGAAGACCTTACACCCAAGCTATGGGTAATCCTGTGGATTAGGACATCTGATCTAACGCTGTCAAAATCAGAATGTTTTTAATTCATAGTTTGCCTCTGCAGTCACCAGTTGCTAGTTAATAGATCTGCACACTGTTTTCTTTTTGCTGTCATGGCAACATGAGAAAATAAAAAAGATGAAAGACCAACAGAACTACAGGGAGGAATGAGGAAGCTGCAATCAAATCCTCTATAGCCAGTGTTGTTGCGTTTGTTCGGTTATGAATTGCAGATTTTGCCTGAATCCGTTCGGTGGACTGTTCAGCGACTCAAGGTTGAAAGTTTACTTGATTGTCAAAAGCTAGCAGAGAATTCCTTTGATCTCATTGGTGGAAATTTCCACTCCTGGTGTTTGTTGGTGTGCTGCAGTTTTTAACTCCATCCAGTCTGCATGATGTTATAACAGTTACGCTGTTACTTCTCCATCATTTTGATGTCAGTTCACTGAAAACATCAGAACGCAAAGCAGAATGTTAGGTTCGTGATAACTTGAGCCGGGTCATTTCCGTGTTTTCTTGCGAAGTTGAAGTAACACAGACAGGAAGCTGTTTTTTTTTTTAAAGAAGATATTTCAGATATTGCTCCAAATACTCTCCTTGTTATCTAAGGCTTATAGCTACATATTTGTCATTCTTTTCTCTGTCTTGGCCTGTGCCTGTACAGATGCATTACACTACTGTTAAAAGTAAGATTTTATGTAAAGATTTTTTTTTTCCAATTGATCAAAAGTAACAGTTGAGACTTTTACATTGACTTTTTTTTCTAAACAATGTAATTTCAAATAAACACTGCTCTTTGGACTTTCTATTCATCAAAGAATCCTGAATGTTTAAGTTTCCACAAAAATAAAAAACTGTTTTCAACATTGATAGTAAAAATGTTTCTTGAGCACCAAATCAGTATATTAGAATGATTGCTGAAGGATCGTGTGACTGAAGATTGGAGTAATAATGCTGAAAATTGAATAATACTGTGATTTAAAGGACAAGTTTATGTTCAAATAGTTCACCTGAAAATTCTGTCATTATTGAAGGCTGGAATACACTAAAGGCTATTATTTAAAAATAAGCTTTCTTCTGTCAAACACGCACACAACTTAATATTACAGAATGTTCTGGATGATCTTCTCTAAAATGGGGACTAATGCTGTTGATTGTTGAGCTCTAAAAATGAAAAAGCCCCTTAAAGTACATGCCTGTCACTTTAAATGCTCAAGCTCATTACAGCAGGATGGATTTTGATTGGCTGTCAATGTTTTCATCGTTCATCAGGATAAAATCGTTTTGAAAGTTATTCCAACAATATTGTTTCTCTGTGCCGCTATTGTTATAGCTGTGGTGTGAACTCTGCTATTCTTTAATATTGAGAACGATTTTTATAAATCGTTTTATATAAACCTTTATAGTTATTGTCCTTGGTGTGAACGGGCCTTTAGATGTCTCCATATGACTTGTGCACTGTATTCCAAGTCTTTTGGAGCCTTCGTATGATAGCTTTGTTGGAGAAACAGACCACCACCCTTATTGTTAGTTAATGATACTAAATTGTACTTTTTTTGGAGCTTAACAGCCCCCTAGCCTCTTTCCTTGTATAGGAGAACAACCGAAAGAACATCCTCCTTTTGTGTTTCACATAAGAAAGTCAGTCAAATGGATTTTGAACCACAGGGTGAGTAAATCTCATAATATAGATTGTGTGTGTGTGTGTGTGTGTGTGTGCATGCGCACTGTGCACGGCGCAAAAACCCACAGAACAGTGGCTTATGTTTTCCTGTGTCTGTGGGCCTGAATATTGGCTCTTACTAGACCGCCGAACCAATGTAATATATTTATATCATACATTAATTGTAAAAGTGTTGTGTTGTGGTTGTAATATTACAAAAAACCTCACTTATCATACAATTCTTTACTGAAATAACACACATTTATTTCACTGATAGACTGTTATCCGATTATGCAATATCTTCCTGAAGCGTCTGTGAATGGCTACAGGCCTCTTTAATCACCTTTCACTTTTAGTTTGATTGTAGCAGTAGAACCGCTTTCTCACCGTTTTCAAAAGATGGTTTAGATCATTAAATCAGCAAGATCTTTTTTTTCCCCCATGACATTAAACTGAATTACGGTTTTGTCCTCATTTTAAATGTCATTTGTCTTATTTATTGTATTTTCACATGACTGAGAGTTTTGACCTAATAAAGGTGTGGACTAACATTGCACTGAGGGGAGAAAGTTAAGGCCTCGCTGTGACCCTCCAACCCTCTGAACTGATCCTCTTTGTCATGTAAACACAGACAATTTTGAACAGCCAACCTTAAGATCGTGTGTTTTCAGTAGCATTGGTAGAAAATAATGCCTCTCACATACCATGTCAGTAACGTGTTAAGCTAAAATCTCCTCCATTTTCCCATTAGTCATGCTTATGACCATTCTTACACCCTTTGAAGAAATAAAGTTGCCCTTTTCTACCACCAGAAACCTTTTCCATTTCCCGCCTCTCATTCCCCTATGTCTGTCCAGGCTGCTACAGTCGCACTCTGTCTGTCCCATGATTCTCGTTTGTCCCAATCACGGGATGCAATGTGCTTGGAATAACCCAGTAATTGATTAGAAGCTGTGGTTTATTAGGTGCTTTAAATGTCCTCTTTGTTTCTTTACTGGGGTGTTTGTGTTCTTGTGCTCTCTGAGTTTAAATGCGAGTCATACGAGAGCCGGTTCATAAGGAATCCTGATGTTGAAGTGGCACGAGCCCATTAAAAGGCTTTTCCAGCTCTATAGGAAGTAATGGGATTCCATGTCCATCCTATTATTGGCATTGTAAAGATCACTGCTACTCCATGTGGGGTCATGGATATGTTACTGGGTCAAAGGCAGACGTTGGCATGTATCTAGTTAAATTTGTGTTGTTTAACAAAGAGTTTAATCAAAGCGAATGTGTGATTATTGCATATTTCCACTTTTAAACAATACTTCTCTTCCGTTTTTTTAAAATGGGAAGCCAAGCACCTTCTTTCATTTGAATATCTCTTTTCTATTTCTGCTGTTTGTTTTACGTGGTCATAGACAGGTCCTCCTAACATGAAGGTTGGGGCTTGTCACATGATCTGAAACTCTCCCACAATGCACCAGGCCCCTGTAAAGCACATGAAAAAAGGCTTTGTCTGAACTTGCCAACATGTGCTGAAGTGCTAATGAAAATGTATTGAATTCGGTTTGTGTGAAAATAATTTGGCATGCAAAGGAACATAAATTCAATTTTTTCGACGGTTGCAGGTTGCATTCTAGTCTCTATTTGAACATCTGCAGGCTTTTGTTGTGCAATGTAGTCTGGATGGAAGCCAACAAAGACTTTGGTGGAAGGCAAATATCCGAGTACTAACCTGCACACAGTAGTGCGGAGGCGTCAAGGTTCTGCCGTCCTAGACGTGCGAGGTGAATGTAGTTAGGGTGTTAATTGACATGTGCACATGTTTGTCACTGCTTGGCTCTTGTATATGAATACAGTCACTGTGACACTCTTTATATCCTGATTCTTTGTGTATTTGACTGTTCTTGCTGATCTCTACTGGGGAGAGCAGACCTGTTTCACGTAAGAAAGCAACTGCAGTCTGGCATCTATGTAATTCCAGCTCCTCAGGGACTGTGCTGTATAGAAGGTGTGTCATACATAGCATGTGTGCATTTTAAAACCAGGGGAAATGAAAACTGGACTGGCAACGAACAGCGTTGTGGTTGTGTCAGGTGTTTCTGCACCAGAAGTTGTAGTGGCACCAAATGGAATTCCAATGATTTTGTTAGCAATCTTATGAATATTACGATGATTTGAGCATGCTTTTTATTTTACTATTTTGTATTGTGATTTTTGTGAGAGTTCATTTAACCACAGAGTTCAGAGTTCAACTTCAGTAGCAAAATCAGCATTAGATTTAGTCCTGTCCCAGAGTGGGATTATTGGTTGAGCAGGTGTTGCTATATCAAGCTGTTTAAACAAACAGGGCCATGTAGAAAGTGTTTACACATTTTTTGTAGGCATGTGCTTATAGTGGAATTCTGGCGATGCCAATAAGTATTACAATATTTACAACAACAGTAAACTTTTTTGCATCAATTTTATATATACATATCTAAAATATATTAGTAAAAGTATTTATTATTGTAAAATATTTAAAGTAAACATTTAATTAATCAATAAGTCACCATGAAATTAAAATGGACAATTATGTTTTTAATGGAATTGTTCAGTGATTATTTTAAATGTAATTTAAATTAACATGTATTATATATTTTCTCTAATTCATCATTCAAGCCATGTCATCTTTAATTAAAAAACATTAATTTCCTTTTTCCCTCGCAATGACATCTCTGATTTTGTGAGCACCAGTCCAAGTACGGGACAATAATCTATCCTCCCAATCTGTCGCTCACATGAGATCGCAGCAGTTAATAAACGAGAACGATCCAATGATCCTATCAATTCCCAATGGACAAAATCAAGTTATATCCTTAATTTTTTCTTGTTCGAGAAGCCTTTTCACTCTGATGTTACACAAAGACACACACACACACACATATACATGCATGCCTTTGCGGTTATGTTTTGATAATATTAATGATGATGTTCCACAGTTTCATAAGACCTATAAAATCTGCATTCCTCAATATAATACAGTATAATGGTGCCAAAGACTCACAAGTGTGTTGGCCTTTATGGATCAAACCAGAAAGGTTGAATCCACTGCGCTTGGCTGAACCCATTTCAGTGTGTAATGGTTTGTGCAGCTTGTGTGTATCTGATGCTGTGCGGAGGCCCTTTGTGATGGATTAGGGCTGTAATCTGGGCCACCACAGATTACAGCTTCCTTTCGTGGGCTTGCCCCAGTGTCATGTGACCAGGGGACTAATGCATCTTAATTTCCCGTGGATGTCGATAAATGGAGGGGGCTGAGCATGAGAAAGCTAAAGACGATGGCGATTGCTTTTTTCAGACCTTGAGAATCTGGCATTTTTACAGGATTGTCAACAATCCCTATAAGGACAGTTAAGATTACAGCTGGGAGTGTAGGCTCGTGACGGAAATAGATCGCTCTGGAGAGGTAACTTATTAACGTGCTGCCGTCGTCGTCTTGTGCTGGACATCATGTGAGCCTGCGGCTTTCCTGCTAGCACTGCAGGATCTGCAACACACACTTATGCTCGCAACCGTAGCTAGCAAATAGGACAATCGGCACAGTGATCCTAACACGCTCAGTCACATGCAATCACTTAGTGTCCAGGGAGCTTCCTGTTCATGGGCAGCATGGAGGAACCTATCGAGGAGTACACGTCCCCGTTCAACTTTGAGCAGGGATTGAACACTAGCTACCTCTACCTGTCACCCAAAGAGAGTTTCAGTCCCCCTGGCTCACCCGTACCATCGCTCAGAGGTAACTGTGTTTGTTCAGGTGCTGAGTGGATGTGTGTTTAGGTGTGGACTGGTGTTTGTCAGTGTAACCGTGAGCGACAAGCAGTGTTACGGAGAAAGAGACAAAGAATGTTATTAAAAGTACGTAAGAGCCCTCTTCCTGCAATTGCTGATGTTTTGTAGAAGCTCAGCCATCAGAAGCAGATGCTGTTCATGTGGGCCGTCCGGTTGCAGAATAACTCCCAAACACCGGGATAGTGCAGTCTGAGGAAGTGCCATCTCTACTAGCCATTTACTCTATTCTTTTTATTATTATTTATTGTTTCTTCCCTGAGATCCACTTATAGTGGTTGTAATTTGTTTGTGCCTAAAACACATTTTAGTCATAGGCTATTTAGTTTTTTATGCCATTTTATATCTCTTTGGCTGTTGTTAGAATAAAATAAAAAAACTTTGTTGACCTTCATTTATCTGAAGACACAAATGAAGATATTTTTGATGAAATCCTAGTGCCTTCTGATCCCCCATAGACAGAAATGCAATTACCACTTTCAAGCCCCAGAAAGGTGTAAAGATATCGGTAAAATAGCCCATGTGACTACAGTGGTTCAGTGTTTATGAGGCAATGGGATTTTTTTGTGTTACTTTATTCAAAAATGTCTTCTCTTCCGTGTCAGTCGCTGTTAATGTTGTAAACACAGTGAAGCACGTCTGGACACTATGTCAGAACTCCAGCTCAGTATTGGCTGGCTCCTGCGTCAGCATCACACGCATACGTCATTGTGCTCACGCGAACAGCATCAGACTGACACAGAAGAGAAGAAATTGTTGAATAAAGTTGTTTTTTAATACAGTCGTTTTTTTGCGCACAAAAAAGTATTCTCGTCACTTCATAACTATAAGGTTAAACCACTGTAGTCACAGGGACTATTTTAACGATGTCTTTACTACCGTTCTGGGCCTTGAAAGTGGTAATTGCGTTTCTGTCAATGGGGGCTATCCGTCAAATGTTTGATTTGAAGCTCTCGGATTTCATCAAAAATACCTTAATATGTGTTCTGAAGATGAACAAAGGTATTACAGGTTTGGAATGACATGAGGGTGAGTAATTAATGACAGAATTTTCATTTTTGGGTGAACTATCCCTTTAAGATATCTATCTTGCTTTCTCTTTATTACCTCACCGAGACTGGGTGTGTCAAGTTTCTGATCACTTATTAAGCTTCACTGATGTGTAAATGTGGACATTCATGTGCAGATTTGATTTTGCAGGTTAGTTTCAATAAATGTTCTTTTGCACTAAGGAGGACGTTTTGAGTTCTGAAAATACAAAATGGTTTCTAGTAATACACAGATATTCAAAATCTGTATTTTTCTCATATTATGGCAGATAACAGATAAATGGCCAATATTAAAATTATATTCTGTTTTGTCTAAATGAGTTTCAACTCTAAAAACTAAATATAGCCCAAGTTGTTTTAAATCATACAAGGGAATTTATGCATCACAACATTATAATGTACAGTCACAGTGTGAAAAATAGATATTCATTGTGGGATTTGTTAAAGATTACATTTAACATTACACTTAATAGTTTTTAATTATTAGTGTATTTAACGATTTACTTTAAGTGATTGTTCAATCACGGCAAAGGTAATCTAAATGTAAATGAGAAAATAGCATTCACAACTAAATAAAAGAAAAATGCTATAATGGATGGACTGGTAAATTGTGTTACTGTTGCAATGTCCCTGTATGTAATCATATTACACCAACTTTTATTACAATTTTTAAATTGCCTTCCACATGATTTGGCCCTTTTAAAGGAACAGAACCGTAGTGCAGGGCCCTTTAACAAACATTGATTAAATTAACTGGACTGGCACATACTCAAATGACAAACGCTTAACTGGTCGGTACAGTTAAACTGTATCTATAAATTATTCCGTGGCCAGCAGTGTTCCTATAATGCAGTTAAGATTTTAATCACTGAACGGAAGAGCAGTGAGCTTGGTTAACACATTACAAGTGTGTTTACACAGGGCCCTCAGTCTCATTATACCGAGGTCATTGATCAAGCCTGTGAACCATCATGGCACATCAGGGTTGGAAATACTTATATGGTGATTCGTGAGATGGCAGCATTCCGTAATCTTTTTTCATATCTGGAAATCCACATGTGGAGAAATTGATTCAACTTGAGGACAGATGTTAATGTCGAACCACAAATGTATTAAATGGGAATTGTGACTGTAAAGCTGGTGATGAAATCAGGGATTTCTGAACAAATCTGAAACGCTTTCATTACTGCTCGTCTTAGGGGTTGGAAAGAATTGAATTACTTTCTTGTCCTCATAATTAATGTCCTCAGTGATTTTTTTTTTTTTAAAAGATTTTTTATCTAGTTTTTACCACCATTTCAAGGTAATGAGGCAATTTTTTTAAGCCAATTTGTCACAACTTAAATGTATTTCTAACATTAAAAAACAGATTCCATAAAGATAATAGAAGTTGACATCTAGAAAGTTAAACTGATCTTGCATGAAAAAGAGTGTTTGTGAAAGTGTGTGCACATTTGTCTCTTCTTTTTTTTTTGCATAGAATTCCTCTGGAGGAATAAGCCACAATTGTTGTTTGCTTTAAACCTGTTTATGCTGCAAAAGAACTCTATAGATGAACCATGCTTTCAGGCAGTGCTCATCCCTGCTCAAGTTCAGTATGACGTTCAGCCATTGGTTATAGTCATAATTACAGTGCAAGTGATGTCATGTGAGTCTTGCTGGAAACCACTCAACTGTTTCAAATCGACCGTTGAACTTGCTTTACACTCAATCCTTTCCCATGATGAATGAACGTGACACCAGTGTCAGTGCGCTAGTGTGTAACTATAACAGTCAGCAGATGTAGTTTCAAAAGAATTGTGTTTTGAGAGATAATGGTGTATTTAATAGACATTGTGAAAGTGAACATTGAAGGTGGGAAAATACTTTAATTTATTCAAACTGAAAATTACTGCTACTAATTTAGGAACGTTCACCTCCCCTCTTAGCCAAAACTTGTTTGATCTGGATTGAATTCATCCTGTTCATATTAGTAAGAAGAAAGTAACCAGTTCATAGAATTATTGTTCAGTGTATTTCAATAATTTTGCATTGTTAATAATTGTATTATATTAATATTTGCATTATCAAAGTTTGGTTAAGAATACTTTCATACTCGCATGAAGTATATATATATATATATATATATATATATATATATATATATAATTTTCAAACAAGCTCCTCACTTCTGTTTCTAATTACCTTTGTGGTAAGTTAAAGTGGGAGGTCAGCCTACCAGTTTTTCCAGAAATACCAAACAAGCTGCTTACAAATGAGTTGCACACCTCCCTCATGTGATGCAACTTTAAATGCAGTTTCTTCCTCAAAACACGTTTCAAACTGCATGCTTAGACCTGAATCTCTGATTTGACCTTTAGGCATAAAATTAGGTTAATCAAATGGACATTTTGGCAGGCTTTGATTTTTATTATTATTCACATTTTTAATGTTTTTTCTTATTATTTTATTTATTTTTTGGTCAATTAACACAAAAGACTGATTCTTTTAAAGCTCTGGCATCAGTGTTTTAACAAAGTGAATGGTCTTATCGGGTAATTTTGTTTTTGTTGCACAAAAACACTGATTTGACTAAATGAGAACAAGAACAGCAGCTGATAACAATACAGTGTACTATACAGTGTAGTACAGATCAATTTCATTCAGGGCTATGATATTTTTGTCAGTTTGATTGACAATGTTGAATTTTTGGCCTTTCTTCCTAGTTATCAGCCCACTGAATAGTGCCATCCAGGAGTTTTATCATTTATTTTGTATTTCCATCGCATTGGCTGTCAGTGGAGGCATCAAAGTACATCTTCCAGACACGTGTGAGCCCTTGGGTGGGTGTCCATCATGTGACAAGCACCTTATAAAGTTTTAAAGTTCTTTGGCACATGACTTCTCTCTGCCCTCCTCATCTTCCTTTATGTTTTTCTTTCGCCTCCTGGTCTGATGTCTGACTCTACACAATCGCTAAATCAGAACCAGAATCTTTCTACTACTCACCACTGAGCTAACAGGACTTCAGGACACTCAGACAGTTCAACTGGAAGTGAACTAAAACTTAAACTGAACTAAAACTTACTTGATTCTAAAATTCATATCACAAAGAATCAGTTGAATTTGTTTCCGGAACTTCTAATTGTTTTACCATAAGAAAGCCCATTTCTGCATCAGAATACAAAAGTACAAAGGTGATTGCCACTCACAATGTAACTTTATATTAATTTAAATTATCAATGAAAATATTTACTTGATATAATGTGAATATTTCTTCTAATTGTTTGGAACTTAATATCTCACAATGTGACCATTGTAATTGTGACTTTTTTCTCAGAATTGTAAATTCATATATCACTGTGTAATTTAATTTCCTGTAATGTGACTTTCTCATTATTGTAAATATCACATTATGACTTTCTCGTAATTGCAATGTAATTATAACTATATCTCAGTGTGTAATTTTATTTCCTTTAATTTGACTTTTGTCATATTTGTCATTTTAAATCTCATAGTGTGGTTTTATTTCTTGTAAAGTGACTTTTTCTCATTATTGTAACCATCACAGTATGACTGTCTCGTAATTGTGACGTAATTAGAGATATATCTCAGTGTGATTTTATTTCTCGTAATTGGGACTTATGTTGTAATTGTAATTTTATCTCACAGTGTGACTTTCTTGTAACTGCGACTTTTTTTCGTAATTGTAACTTTTTTCTAATGTATTTACTGTGTGACATAAAGTGTCTCACCATTCCATTGCCCTTTGGGTGGTTAAAACCTGCAGCCAACCATTTTAAAATATTTGACGGCGCATGTCTTTGTTTTTGTAGGGACCCAGAGGCCAGACTTCATCCCAGAAGTAGGCGAAGATGCAGTGAATGCAGTTCCCAGTTCACCCTGCACAACCCTAACTGAGAAAGAGCAAGCCGATCTCTGCAGTGAACTAGCTAAGGTCGACATCATTCAGTCTAGTTATAGTTCAGATTCCAGCCAACATTCTCAACAACATCTCTGCAGCCATTCACTGCCTGAGATTCTCTCAGGACCAAGTGTGGTTGATTCTCAAGGCTAAACTCATTTAGCAATGCCTGCTCTCTTCACTATTTTGACATATGCTTTTAGCTGGACCAGTCTCTAATAGATAAGCTATTTCAGTGATTTGAATTTTTTGGAGTCTTGCCACATTTTTATTTTAACCATGTTTTCCATGTCAGATGAATTCTTCTGTCCTGTTTCCCTACAGGTGGAAGATGAGATCCAGACTCTTTCTCAGGTGCTGGCAGCCAAGGAGAAGCAGGTGGCGGAGATCAAGCGGAAGCTAGGCATCACTCCACTCAACGAGTTTAAACAGAACCTGAGCAAAGGCTGGCAGGAAGTCACCACCTCCACTGCGTACGTGCCCTCACTCGCCTCAGGCATCTCTCATACGGCTGCTGCGGAGCGGCTCCATCTGTCAATGCTTCTGCTGTGCACTCACAGTTCCTATTTGACTGAATTACATTAATGAAGTACAGTTGTGAACATTAAGACTTTACTAGCTCGCTCCAGCTGTTGGATGACATGATCTGGTGTTTTACGGTTATGTTGTGCTGTTGGTAGCATTTTCTCTAAACATCTGCCCCCCCCATCTGTGCTGGACAGGTATAAGAAGACCTCTGAGACCCTGTCCCAAGTGGGTCAGAAGGCAACAACAGCGTTCTCCAGCGTGGGCTCAGCCATTACCAGAAAGCTGGAGGACGTAAGGTGAGAACTGAAAATTAAGTCCTTGTCCTAGTTATTATCCTTTGATTTAACTATCCCTTGTCCCCTTTGACCTAGTAACAAATGAATGAATACTCACTAATAACTATTAATAATATCTGTTCTAAACCACTTTTGTTACGTTCACACAGCATCAGATAACGTTGATCACTCTTGTTTGGGGTTTGGACTAAGTTCACACAGAGTTATTTTATGAGAAAAAGTGAATGTGACTACTTGAAGGAGTCACAAGTGCAATTTGGGAGGTTATGTGATCAGATAATGAGACAAAACTCCTGTTAAATGCTGGGTGGAGTTTTTGACCAGAGGAGAAGTTGTTGGATTTTTCAAAAATTGTACAAAATTAAATCTTTAAAGAGATAAGTCCCCCAATAATATATATTGAAAGTCCATGTAACCAAAACCTTGATACTTTAATTCAAATATAAACATTGATCAATACTCATACATGTACCTCATCAAATATGGTAAACTGAGCTTCCATTCTTTTTAAGGACTCAATTGAACATCTTAATATGTGCTTTATTCATCTGTCGGTGTGATTACAGGCATTATTTGAGACGATTGAGACTTGAATTCAATTATCGGATTTTACAGACAGTATTCAGTCTGCTTCATCTGTGTGAACGTATCTATTGTGATAACCACTTATACATACATGTGCCTTTAGCATAACACTACTGGACAAAATGGCAAAGGACTGAATATTGCACCCACACACAGTGGAATTACCAAAATTGAGGTAGAATAATACCATTAACCATAGACACCCACAACATACACTGAAGTCAAAGGAATCGACATACGCTCTATTTCACCATCTTACGACACTCTTGCTGCAACGCTGGCAACATTGTTAACTGTTTTGGCTAATGACACCTCTGCCATTTACAGATTACAGTCATTTTCCAATTCTTTTGGGTAAGACTGTTTACAGAGGCTTCAAACAAAAGCCTGGTTATTTTGGCTGCTACACCTCTCCATAGTGTGATGAATGGTTTTATAGTGTGGCATGCACTTGGAGGTAGTGCTAGTCTCCCATTTCTTCCCCTGCATGTTTCAACATTGCATGCATACTGTTTCTTCTCAAACCTTTACTTTAAAGGGTTAGTTCACATAAAAATAAATATCTTCGAAACACAAATGAAGGTATTTTAAGTTAAGTCTGAGAGATTGACAGTCCACACAACTGCCATTTTTGTCGCTTCAAAACGTTAATAAAGAGATCGTAAACCGAATCTATATGAATCGAGTGGTTTATCCCTAATGTTCTTGGCTTGATTGTTTTATGTGATGAACAGATTGAACTTAGGCTTTTATTCACATATAAACGGATCAGCGGACATAAACAGAAGCTCAACCGTACTTGCACGATGCGTCAAAGCAAACCTCACTGGTTCTTGTGGAAGCTCAAATGTGCTGTGTAACATTATGAACAAGTATGAACCTCTTTGGTTCTCTCGCACGTCAAGCAAGCATGCTTGAGCTTCCGTTTATCATGACTGATGTGTGCGTTAATGAATGTTTATATGTGAATAAAAGCCTAAATTCAATATGTTCATCACATAAAGTCATCGTATCATGCGTACACGTGAACCAAAGTGTAATGTGTTTGGAATGACGTGAGGTTGAGTAAATTACCATAGTGTATGAAAACTTGCTATATAAAATAAACTTGCCTTGCCTAAATGATGACAGAATTTACATTTTTGGATGAACCCTTTAATGTATCATTTACATCATCCCATATTACTGTTTTTCTTCCGCTGAACACAAAAGGATACATTTTAAAGAACTGTTTTTGTCCATACAATGAAATTCTCTAGGTCTATAAGATCTTTTTTCAAAATATCTTCTTTTGTGTTCAGCAAAAGAAAACAGTCAAGTGTGGAGTAAATAATGACAATTTTCACTTTTAGGTGAACTATTCTTTTAACTAAAAAAAATTGATCTTGTCATCAAAGAATGAATGAATAGAAGTCAATAAGATGATTTCCCATCAGTCTTATGCAAAGACGTGTTTTCTGATTTTTCTCCTGCTTTCTGTCTAAAAAGCAGCATCATCTCTCATTGTTTCTCACCATTCTTCATAGTGTATGTGCTCATATCCCACACGACTCTATCGCTCTTCTGGCTGTCGCTCTGCTAAACAAATCATCCCCTTTGACAGTGATGCAGACATGTTTAAACCCTGTTTATTCCCTGCTAATTCTCTCACACACCCTGTTCATCCAAACTGGGCGTCCCAGCTGTGGTGTGAATCCAAGTCAGTGATAGCGGTAATAAAGTCTTAAACCCCTCATGGATTAAAGCCTTATACTCGTACTCAATTTCACGCAGCATGAAGGGCTGAGGTGTTTTTTCATGCTGATTATAAACTCATAGACGTGTGTAGGTGCATGACTTTATTTTCCCTCTTGGAATGCATCTAATACTCACAGCTTTAGCTAACTGCTATTTGCTCTTCTTTGCTGCGGACGGATAGTATACGCTCCATACAGCACTCGGCTAGCATGCCAGTGATGAGGTAAGAAACAGTTCTGGCAGACCAACATAATCCTCTGTATTTCACAGGAATACTTGTTTCTGATTGGTCAGTTGTGGCATTCTGTGGTCAGACATTGTTTTATAATGACGTTTAATTGTATAACAGAGTGCAGCAGTGCCCGCCCACTTTTTAAGCAGCGCTAATTCAGGAAGTATTTTTCCCCATTCATTTCTCTGATAGAGATTTAAAAAAAAGTCTTTTGTTAAAGAGTTAAGCCATGAATCAGGCCAACCAGCTACGAGGTGAATCACAACACTACAAGCTTTGATTTGAAGCAAAAAAGTATTTCAAAATTGTTCAAAAATGTACTTAATGACTTTAGTGATAGAAAGAACTACACTGATGAAATATAAAACTACTTGTATACAAGCAATATATTTTAAGTTTATTGCAAAATATGCACATATATTCAAATATAATTATTTAGAGAGCGTAGAGAGACTTGATTACCTAATTTGTGGTGCTTCATGGGAGTGGGCGGAGCTAACAAGATCATTTGGTGCCTTTTGCTTGTTTTGACGCTAGTGAAATTTTTCTGTACAGCATCATGGGTAATGTAGTTTTTCACCATGAATTTTGCTGTTAAACAAGATCATTTTAAAACTAAGTTGAAATAATGCGGGCTAACGGCTTCAACAGAAGCAAACACTATCGATTATCAACCTGAAGTTATCTAATGAAGTTAACATTAAAAATAAATTTCCCTAGGGAGAAATGTTTTTACTTCTGTTGCATTCTATTGACCCGGCAACCGATTTCCTACATGGCTGTGCTTGTGTCTAACGTTTCACATTGTGGCCTCTTTCTGTTCACATTTTAAAATGAATACATCTAAAATATTTCATGTTGGTTTATTTAATATTTTGTAGGTTGAACCACAAAGATATTCATAAACACCCACAGTTCATTGTAATAATCTCACATTCAGCAGGTTGCTAAGCTAATTCTCAAATAAGTTTGGCATAGAAGATAAAGCATTATTAGTTAAATAGAAATATTTTCAGTACCGAATAACAGCAATATTTGTCCTAGTTTGCCGTTTTGGATAATAATTTTCAATTTCCAAACTATAGAAAGTATGTGCTGTTAGCTCAGATTGTGGCCAGAATGAATCTTATGAAGCATCATTTTGTCTCCTACTGTTTGGAAAGACCTCAGGATTGGTCCTGATACATAACACTGCTGCCTACATGCAGCTCTTTAGGATTTAGAGCACAGCCATAGTGGATTAAAGGCTGCAAAACATTTGATATACTTCTTTTCCATTTTGATTGTAAAGTGTGAAGATTCAGTCTGTTTTACATCATCATCACGTCTCTTGTAGGAACACAACCACCTTCAAGACATTTGAGGAGAAAGTGGAAACCTTAAAGGTGAAGGATAATATCAACACACTGTGTTTGAGTTGAAAATGTGGAAAATCCCAGTCTCATTTCTGACTTTGCAGACTAAGATGAGCCCGACACCATCGACAGGCGATATCGAAGAGGTTTCAGACTCCACACCTGACGGAGAGCCCGTGGTTGAACAGCCAGAGGGAACGTTTCTACCAGATCAACAACCGCACTGAGGATCCAGCCTCAAACGCTCCTCTCTTTTTACCTCCTGTTCTCCTCCTTCTACTTCACAGCATAGTTACAGTGAGCTTTGTTTTGTGGCCATTTTGTGTCTACTGGAGTCTGGTTCATCTCCAGACGGGACGTGGTAGTCCTACACTGGAGCAGATGTGTCGGAGTGTGAGATGTATGTTCAGGCTGTCCTTCAAAGGTCATTATAAAAAATTGAAATATATAATTGAATTTGATTTTTCCTTATTTGTGTACATTTGCTGTAACACGTCCAACTACTTAAAATCAACAACCGAATTGACCAAATTTCGTTGTCTGTGTGTATAGTTATTTTTCCATTTGAAAACAAATGCCAAAAATGCAGAACATGAGTTATGTCTCTAAGTGTGTACTTTAAACTAAAATATTTTGCATAGTAAGTATGTGTATTACTTAAATACAAAATATGATCAAATGTTAGTGACGTATCAATATTTAATTAATATTTTTCTTTACTTTGGATTCTAGTTTTAGAGAGTTGGTGTCATAAAATGATCATACTTGCGTGCTTTTTGGCTGTATTTTTGTAGCGTTAGGATAGTCACACTACTGAGACCCCAGTGCCTTTTGTTGCTAAAGATGAGGTGATAGTTAGCCCAGAAATTAAAATCATTTACTCCCCCTTTAAGTTGTTCCATACCTTTCTGCTGAACACAAAATATATTTTGAAGAACATGGGTAACCAAACCCTGATTCCATAGTATGAAAAAAAAATACATACTATGAGAGGGATAGATCTCATATCATAGACTACAGTATATGACACCTCTTCCCTGTAGTTTTAGACTGTAATGCAGCCAAAAATTAGTGTTGATATAAAATGATTAGCTTTAGATCCTACGCAACTACATAAAATTTCCAAACACTAATTCTAGTATTGTTAATGGATCCGCTTACACTAATGCCTGCTGTCAAATTCTTAAACTACAGATTACGTTGATGTTATAGGTTAAATAAAGGTATATTTTTTATTGATATCGTTTGAGTTTGTAGATATTTAGTAAATGTATGATTATAGTAAGGTGCAGGGGCTTCTGCATGTGGTACTTAACTGGTTATGTTCAAAGCAGATGCATTAATATCATTCTTGGCTCTTAATTTGAGTGTACTTTTATATTTCTTGCATTTTGCTTTGATCTACAAAGACAAGCAAATGTTTTATGCTTGCTGCTATGCTGTTGCAAGATATATATAGGAATACAGACATTCACATATTTAGTTCTATCAGTCTAAATCTGATAGTGATATCCTATATATATATATATATATAAAATACTAACATGAAAAATAGTCAACAGTAATCTGTTTAAAACGATGTTTGTGTTGTGACTTACTAGATGGAGGGTGGAAATTTCCAGTGCGACCTAAAATGTTTTAATGTGTCCCCCTTCTGCCTCACTGATGTCAAACTGTAGCTCAGGTGTTGTATGTGTATTCTTTCCTTACATCGTCTTTTGAATATGAATATTGCTTTCCACTGAAAGTGCCAATTGGCTTTTGTTTTGGGTAGCAGTTGTATTTGAATATGCTATTGTTCATTTATAATTAGCACCCTGAAAGACTAGAACTACTTCAATATAAGCATTTGTTCCTTGTTCCTTATGTCCGATGCATAATAAAGCACATCACACACTTTCTTTGTCCAGCAGTAATTCTTTGAAATGTTGCAGGAACTCAATGCAGCTGTACTACTGCTACAGATCACTAGATGGCACCATAATGTTTACTTTCTCAAGGTGACTTTAATATTTCAAAAGATACATCCTGCATTTTTTAACGGGTTAATGTAATAATTGTTACGCCTGTGAAGATTTTGTATTAGTTAACGCTGTACTGTATGTAACTCAGTTGCATTTATAATTGATAGTTGGCAACTAAATGATAATTCAGACGTAACATTTTTGTCATTTTATCTTTGAATAAGCCTACAGCCTACACTGTAAAAAGTCTCTGAAAACAGTGTTTTATTTCCATACTATTTTCAAGCCCATCACTGGCCTACAGTCCACATTAACGCAACTGAGCTTACACAGGTGTCTTTGTCGTCTATAAACAGACTAAATCGACATCTTTTAGCATTTTTACAGGGAAGAAATCTATCAGGCTAATCTCAAACATTTCCCCAGTCAGTATTTCGAAATAGTTATATTTCATATCCTAGAGGCTATTTTAATTAGTCGTCTACCATAGGGTCTGCAAACACTCAAAAACATGAAAGCTTTGTGTGCAATTTTTTTTCTGACCGAAGGCTGCTGCTAATTCAGTCTGCAACATATTATAATCAAGCCCGTTCTGAAATAAGCACATTAGGCAAGGTTATATTTAGATTAATAAATACACACCAGCAGACATCGTATAGCAAACAGCTGCCGGGGAAAAACATCGTTTTTATTTTTTCATGACCAATTACAAGGAGCTCATATGAACACAGGCACCTTCGAAAGGCTTACACCAAAGAAAACAACAACAGCGGCACTGACGAGCACCAGCACATGTCACCGTAGCACAATAGCAATGGCAGTTTCTATTTACACACAGCTCATAGTAAAAACTAGTACAGCCAGCAAGTGAGATAGATAAAAATAACAGTCACCAAGTGTTTTCTCCTTCGGGAGGAGGGAGATGAAAATCTATTCAACTTTGGGGAAAGGAAAAGAAACAAAACTATGCATTTAGATAAACATTGTACATATAGCAAGTGCTTTGAGTTAATGTATTGCGATATTTTATCAACACCAGATAATGAAATATCATCAGTTCCATCTATAGTCTTATATCCACAGACGAGACTAGTGCGCGTAAATGCGAGCGGAGTAAAAATAATGGTAACGCTTACAGCCCGGAAAGTACTGCGTAATTAAAGCGATTTTAAAGTGTATCTTTCGTTAATTATTGTGTATAAAGTACTTGCATGTAAGTATAAGGGAACAATATGTAATTGCTTGGAGAATAAAGGGGTAACAACCAGGAGAATTAAAAAATAATATTTATACTGTAAGTATTATAGAACTATTGGTAACTTAATCTACTACAATGATACAACAATCTTACGTTTGGGAGCAATTTAGCAAGAGCAAGCACTGCGTACCTTTTTGTAAGAATGGTGTACCAATACATAGCTACTGTATAGGCTTTTTAAAAATTACAGGGTACATTTCTATGAATTTATACAGTAATCTTTTTAACAAAAGTGCACTGAGAACTAAAATTATTGCAACTTTTGCTAAAATATTGGGGAAAGATACTCTTGTTTAATGTAGTGGTGCTTGTTACCCTCTTGTTTCATGTAGTTACAGGGTAAGGGTGACATTGCGGCCGTGCTTATTAACCTGTTGTTCCATGTAGTTACAGGGTAAGTACAATAAAAATACATACAAATCTTATATCACTGACTCAGAAACCTTTATTTGAAAAACAACTTAATTCAAAACAGATTTACAAAACTTTTTCGTTTAAAACTGCTCTTTTTTTTATCAAAAATTATTTTCAAATGCTTAAGTCTTGACAGAAAGTAGCACGTTTTGTCCCCCCATTTTTTTCTCTTGCTTGGCTTCTTCCTTTTGTTCCTCTTTCTTCTTATTTTTTCTTTCCACTGATGGATCTAAGAAGAAATAATGTCTCTTGCTATTCTGTATTATGTATTAAAAGAAAAAAGCAGTACACCCAGAAATACGGCCTCACCATTTACTCATCTTTTACCCTCATGCCATCCAAGATGTTTTCGACTTTCCTTCTTCAGAATAACACTAATGAAGGTTTTTAGAAAAATAATACATATAATGCAAGCTTATATGTTCCTAAAAGTTGGAGCATCAAACAGCACATACTGCAATAACTACAGTAATCAATGTCTTCTGAAGTGAAACGATAGGTGTTTGTAATAAAAAATTACAATATTTTAAGCTTTTTTAAATAGACTATCGCTTCAGACCAACTGTAACGAGTTGTTTTTCAAATAAAGGTTTCCGAGTCAGTGATATTAGATTGTGTGTATGTATGTTTATTGTACTTACTCTGTAACTATATGGAACAAGAGGGTAACAAGAACCACTTTAATTTTACGGCCCGTAATGTCACACTTACTCTGTAACTACATGGAACAAGAGTATATTTCCCAGTATTAAAAAAAAAAAAAATGCAATAGTTTTACTAGCTTTACTTGCCTTGAAACATGTAAGCCCAAACTTAAACATCTGCATTTTTAAAAAGGCTATACAGTATTGGTACACCATTATTTCAAAAAAGGTACCTAAATTGCTCCCAAATGTAAGATTGTTGTATCATAATAGTAAAATAAGTACCCCTTAGTTCTATAATACTTACAGTATAAATATTTTTTTTAATTCTCCTGGTTGTAACCCCTTTATTCCCCAAACTTTACATATTGTTCCCTTATACTTACATGCAAGTAGGCTACTTTATAGGTACACTATAATACCGAAAGTTACACTGTAAGTTTGTCTTAATTACGCAGCACTTTCCGGCCTGTGCACTAAAGCGTTAACAAAATAAATTATTTCCGTCTATTATATTTGTAAGGTGTTGCTGCACGAACCTGTGCACTAAAGCATTAAATTGCATAATTGTATAGAGTGAACACAGACTAGACACTCACAATGACAAAATAGTGGCATGAAGCCTTAAAAATATCCTCTAATTAAGGCCCTCGCTTCTGCTGAAACTTGACACCGTTTAACAATTGGGCTACATTTTGTTTCATTCCATTAGAATTAATTGTTGCCTAACAGCCTTCAGCAGCAATCGTCATCATTAAGAAAAGCCTCTGAACCTTTGAAACCTGCGCCTCAAATCTTTCTGCACATGAAAAGCTTGAGGGTGTGTGTTAAAGAGGAGCCCGTGATGTCAAACCCCCGCTGGGATTACTCACGTGAGCCCGAAAAAGCGGCGGCGCGAAATGTCACTGCGACGCTCGCTTGACCTGGAATATGACGTCGGCATTAAACCCAGACCAAGTGTTGACCAATTATTAATGTAGAGATGAGCCGCTCATTTGCATCATCCCATCAGGCGACATCTACATCGTCAACAACGTTTTCACAAATTAATAAATCAGACAATTAGGGTTGTTCACACAGGACAAATATTTACTTACGCATTTGACCTTTACACCACGTTTCTATAACGTGCCAAGACACTTTCCGCTGCGCTGTTCTTGAACGCAACAGCCAGTGTTTTATGGACTTTAAAGGTGCTGTATGTATGGCGAAATTTCTCTGGTGAAATGCCGTCATCTCAATAGGAATCAATACAGTCTGAAATTTCGCATAAAATTAACATTTCCCTGCTCGGATTTCACATCGGATTCACATTTGAACTGTAGGGCTGTTCACACAGAACTCGTTTTTCCATTCCACAGTGCTACTTTTACGTTGCGTTCGCGTCTTTTGCAGCTTCTCTGACACGACACAGCATTCTAAAATCGTGGCGCTCAAGTTAAAATGAATTCAACTTTTAAAAAACGCATTTTTAGCCCTTGCGCTTTTTCGTCTCAGGCTTACGGCAAAAACGTGTTTTGTGTGAACCGTCCCTTAACACTCGATTTGAAATATTAAAAAAATAGCTTTTACAAATATAGTAGGCCTAGCCTACACAGGTCAATGGAGCATGTTTTGTGTGTTTAAGTTTAACTTATTTTAACTTGAGCACCGTTTTTAAAATGCTGTGTCAGAGCACAAGCAAACACAATGGTTAAATGCCATGTTTACGTTAAAAAAAAAACAATGGAAAATAGTGCAGCAGTGGAATGAAAAAACTCGTTCTGTGTGACCAAGCCATAAGGGTGGACTAACAAAACTTTAATTGTAGGCCTACACATTAGGGGCATTTACACAGAACGTTTTCAGAAGTTTCACAGAAGTTTTTTAAAAGCAGAACTTATTTTAACTTGAGCGCCACATTTTTAGAATGTCGTGTCATGGAATGATGCGAATGTGTGTTCTCGGGCCTGGCCCTTATTGGGTCTTAATTTTACGTAATATTTAAGTGAGATTTATACAGTTTAGGCCTACTTGCTATTAACTGTTATATCATGTCAAATTTGAGAGATAATCTTTGGGTTTCTTGATTTTTTAACGTCATTAACCATTTCAACTGTAATCCTCAGTTTTTTAGTGTTAATGTCACAACTTTATATGAATAATATGGTACAAATCAAATTGAATTCATTTTTTGAAAACCCACCAATTTCAAGGGTGACCCTCATCTGGATAACATCATTTTCTTTTATAAGCATATAAATAAACCATCCGTTTATTCATAGCTACATTCATAGCTATTGCATCTACAATAAAATCTGTCCTCCATCAATGACTTTATAAATCACATTGGCATAGAGACATAAAGTACCTTCTTCAATGAACAGCTTCAATATACATATAGTCAATGTGCAATAATGGATAATACACAGTTATTGAATAAAGTCTAGACATTGCTTACTGGTCAAAACAATAATTTTGGTAAATGGCATGGATCACCCAAGCACACCTCTTTTCCTTTATGGCTTTACAACTCAACTGCTGCATCTTTTTTCCTGCTAGCAGTGGCATGCAAAGATGATGACATCCTGAGTTTTCCCTTTGTCTCTTTACACAGTAGACTTCCATGTGCACAGGGCGTCAGACGCCCCTCCTTAACATCAAACAATACTTGCAAAATCAGGAATGTCAAAAGAACAGACAATGGGACAGAATGTGTGAATAAAAAATAAAAAAGCACAGTTTGGGCTGACTACATTGGTCCTTGAGATGAACTGGTCCTCTGATTTGGATCATTTCGAAGTGCTTATGTAGTATCCGTCAGGCGTTTGTTTTTATAGCCTCTACTACGGCGGTCAGAAGCTGGTTATTTTATTGTCAGCATCTGTTGGTTTTTATGGCAGTCCATTCACTAGATGTGGCGCTAAGTATAGAACAGGTCTAAGAAGAAGCCACACATATTTGGCTTTCGCAGTGGAAAGACTGAAGAAAGTGACAGTTTGTATCAGCGCTTCAGCCAATCAGTTTCGAGCATTCTCTCTTTAAGGGATAGTTCACCAAAAAATCAATCAATCAATATAAATGGTCATATGCTCACTTTTTTTAAGTTGTTCCAAATCGTTATGACTAATTTTCTCATGCGGAACACAAAATATGATGTTTTGAAGAATGTTCACGTGGCTTTTTTCCCCATACAAAAACCAACATAAAAGTAGCCAAAGACTTTTGAGCTGTATAAATGTTCTGAAGTCATATGAATTTGTTTGGGGAACAAAAAAATAAAAAATACAAATATTCATTGCACATCCGCATATTCAAACATGACCTGATGCATTTGGTTATGAGACTGAAAATATTTAAAACATCTCCTTTGTGTTTCACAGAAAAAAGAAAATCATATGGGTTTGGAAAGACATGAGGGTTAAGTGATTTTTTTTTTTATCTAAATTTTTTGGGAGGTGTTTAACTGTCCCTTTAAGGAATACGTATGGGAGAAGCCCTTTGTGGTAGAACATACCATTGAATTGTGTGACTCTTCAAAATTGGTGAAATCACATGATGAAAATTAATACATTTTCAGAGGAAGTGGTTTTTGCAAGCAATTCCTATAGTAACAGCAGCCTGCCTGCCCTGTGCCTGTTTTTACAGATAAAACATCACAAACAACACATTCATAAATTCAGATCATATATTTTTTGTGTTTGTTTTCTTCGGCATGCACATGCAGTATTACAAAATACAGTTAGAGAAGTAAATACTTGAAAAAGTGTAAAAATCCAGTGCGACAGTCTTTGAGTTCTTGAGGTTAACATGGTTCTTGATTGACAATGGTCAGCAGTGAGATAATCCATTCAGAGCGCTTAGCCTACTTTCACATGCAGTCATTTTTGGATGGGTTATTGTTTTTCTTTCTAAATACATGTGCTACGTGTTTCATAGGGAAGCGCGGCACTGTGTTTGTTTACATGCAAGCAGCTCCGTAACATGCGCCAATCGTTTCCTCAAGAATGGCTGTTGTCTACAAAAGAGCTTTCTGCTAAAATAAAAACTTTATGGTTTAACACTTTAAAATTAAGAAATAAAACAGTGTAATATAGTACTCTCAGATAGAAACATAGTGTTGGCCCAGATCCGGCCCACATCTGGTACACATGGATTCCACAAAATAACAACAGGGTAAAAAAACAAAAAAACAACAACAACAAAAAAAAAAAAAAAAATCACGCAGCCCTACTTTGAAAGACCCAACCAAACTTGTGATTCATACCCTAAGATCTTCTGGGCATGGTCCTATCTGTTAGACTGGAGTTTTAGTCTCTGACAATAATGGATGATCTCACTGTTTAAGCATCTTGTAAGAAAAACGTCCCCCCGGTTTTTAAAACGCAGCCGTATTCAATAAACCTCTGCTTGAAATGTTGATCAAATGTTTCCCGCTGCGTTTCCAAAACCAGAGATGAAAACAACAAGACAAAAACAACTACAATATTGTAGCAAAAATCGTTTTACAAAGCACAACCAGGAAAAGACACCCCCACCCCAAGCTTCAAATGCATCAAAAAACACTTTGAGCAGGGGGGAAAAAAAGCAAGATCTAGTCCTTAAATCAGTAAAAAAAACAACTCCCACAAGTTTAAATCCAGACAAAATGATGAACTCAGACAAGCCGACACCAGAAACATTCCTTTGCTTTTCTGTGCATCTCCACGCACAATATCAGACCTCACCAAGGCACAGTCAGACTCCTATATATCCTCATACAAATACATTCCTGAAAGCAGTCAGAGGGACTGTCCCCCTCCACAGAAAATAAAAATAAAACCTCTCAGGCCCCCTGAACTAGGATAGACATGACCTGATCATGCACCACGAGGACCCCAGCATCTATTTGACTGGTACTATGCATTGCAGACCAGTACTATGCATTGCAGAATACCAATGATGTCCAATGACAGCTAAGATTATAAGCCCTCAAAGAGAGAGCAAGTTCTATCCTGATGACCGTTTCATAATAAAAATAAAAAAATGTGCAGTCTGGAATGTTCCTTTCGACTACCTTTTTTTCCCCTTCTCGGCACTATCTACAGCCTGTACTCTTTCTTGCTGTTTGTGGTTCGACACAAACATGCAAGTTATGTAAGTAGACTACTGAGTGGCCCATCTGCCATCTGGCTGTAGCGGAGTGGCGGTTTGGAGTTACAGAAACAATTCAGTCTACACAAAGACTCAGATTGGGTCAGTCTGACATAGGATACACCCACCCCAAACATCTGCACAGATCCAACACGAATACCAACAAAATCCATATGGGTTTCCGA
The DNA here is from genome assembly GCA_030578275.1 of Meda fulgida. Taxonomy (NCBI): domain Eukaryota; kingdom Metazoa; phylum Chordata; class Actinopteri; order Cypriniformes; family Leuciscidae; genus Meda; species Meda fulgida. The sequence goes on along the minus strand of CM060634.1, from coordinate 8,805,575 downwards.
TTAGCATCCCATTTTTGATGTGTGGGGAAAGAGACGGCGAGACTTTTCCGCCTTAAAAAATGGCTAGCTAGCATGTTAAACTCTGGACCTGGTGAAAGTTCAGGAAGCATCTTGTTCTGTTCCCTGGTGTGTTAAAGTAGCTTAACATATGGATCAGAACATTTACACATTTTGAGTAATATAACAGTATTATTAGTTACCTTGGTTATTTCCTATACGGTGTGTTAACACAGAACCAGAAAAGACTACTTATAGGTTAAAGACAGCGAACACCTCGGTGTCCCGCTGGATCTGAACAATAAAAGCTTGGTACTGCATTACTATGAGACATAGACCCAAGTACGTATTCATGAGCAGAGTCCTAAATACTGTTTACCAGGTAGCTTATATATGTATTAATGTAGGTACATTGTATATTGTTTAACTTGTGAACAAAGTTGGCCGTAAACAAAGAAAAGAGTGAAAACACAACCTACTCGTTGCAGCTTGATATGCACCGTGTGTTTGTTAAATTTCATGCTGTACAACAAAAAAGGCCAGCGCAGAAGAAAACTAGCACCCATGATGAACACGAGTAATGCGCCGTGGCTAGCTAATAAAACCGTAGCCGAAGCACCATGGTGACAGCTGTGAAACATCATTAGAAATCAAACGCACCGTGATGTTACGTACAATAACTTCACACAACAGCTTATCCGAGGCAAGAGCATTTAGAAATATATTACCAAAACTTGCTCTTAAAAATGACTTCAATCTCATTTGTAGGAAACATGATGAAAAGAGTTTCCCCAAGTATATACTGAGTGTAAACAGTTGTAGAAATCAACTTGCCCTCTTACGTAAAACGCCCATGAGATCTCGCAGACCCTTTGATCCATTATAGCACCAGGAAGGGAATGGAGGGACAAGCAGAAGCCTCTGAGATGTTCCTCACACCAGCTGAGGGGCCAAAATATGCAGCTATTAATTATAGAAACATGTCTTCATGTCTGGCATAAGATCACAAAGTGTTTTGATGGGTATTGGAGTCGAATTGGAGAGCTAGAGCCTTTGGGTGCTGGTGTGTGGTTTCACTAACAGGTTGCCTCCAGTCATACGGACAGGCGCAAGAACCTCGAGACCGTTTTCATGCAAGTTCTGTTGAATCGTGTCAACAGAACATGAAAAAAAAAGGAAAATTATAGATCAGAAACCATCATGTATATCTTGTTTGATAAACATGAACTCTATAAACAAGACTCAAAGCCTGTGAAACCAATGGCAGTTTTAAAGTGTTTTTGTTTTGGAGACGGTATTTAAATATTCAATATATAATATCAATCCATTGATTTTTTGTTTTGTTTTATAGATCAAGTGTGAAATCAGATTGAATCAGATTTAATGCATCTCGGTGTAAACAAACAAATAAGATTTCAAGTAGCTTTTTCAAGTTGTCTACCATACTTTAAGATGTTTGTGTGTGAGTCTCTTGTCGTCATCCTGATCATCCCTAAATTAACCAATTAACAAATGGAGCTAACTTGAAATTGGATTTGAAACCAAATTGGATTTATGTGCAGTGTGAACAAAGCCTTACTCCATGTTCTACCAATAAAACCAAGCATTACTCTGGGCATAAAACATTTCGTTTTGGTGAATTAAATGCTGTATACCTTATCTATATACACATATCGACAGTAAGTAAGAGGGGAACCATGTGATGAACAAAACAGAAACAGACAATTGTGCTGATCACAATTAACACTGTTTGCATGCATATGATGAGTTAACTAGCTTGTGTTGATGTGATGTAGATTATATCATGTTAGACTGTATCAGAGCCACCAAAACAGTGCCAGATTACGATTGCTGCATTCCTTGAAAGCCAAACTAAGTGTCGACATTATGTGGAACTCAACAAACAACTTTCATTCTATCCAGGTCATCTTTTGCAAAGAAGCCCATCGTGAAAAGACGTCCGTCCTCCTGCAACCAGCATTCTGCCATGTTACACGATACTGTACCAATTACAGAGGAATAACACCCTCATCTGAATCCAGCTCCGGTGCTGGAGTAGATGTGGCATTTGCTATTTTTATTACTTCCTACTTGAACCTGTGAGGTCAGGAAAAAGGTGAGAGGAAAAGAGCTCTACACCTTTCAGAGGTAAAATTAACCACTTTGCAGAGTTTTCATACTCTTTACTCAGTCAGGCATGTTGGCCAAACCTCTCTAGGCAACAGACAGTGGTGTAAAACCACCGCGAGCTCATTTATGGCTCTAATATGAATGCAGTTCATTCCTGCTGATGGAGTCTGATGGGAAGGAGAGGTTGCGTTGCCTGAATGGCTGGTTCTTGCCACTGCTAACTTTGATGCAAGTCTGATTTTAATGATTGCAGTCTTTGTACTTCATTCAGTTGAAGTTACACAAGAGGGAAAAAAAAGAAAGAAAATGGCACGTAAAAACCCTTTTTGGTAGCAAGAAGATATTCCTGTGACAAAAAGCACTGAGTTCTCTGCTGTTAAATCTAACTGCTGGTTTTGCTTTTACTGATCGCATCCCTGAAAGAAATGTCCTATTGGTAAACGCAAATATAAAACCAGAGATATAAAATCCGTCCTTTGTAGGTGCAATTGCTTGTGACAGCACGGCTGAAAGGGGGAGATGAAAGTCCTCGTCCAAAACTTTTTTTCTTTCTTTTTTTTTTTTTTGCATTGATGAATTCAAGAGAGTTGTCCAGTCAAAATCCCAGAACTAACCGCAGTGGTGGTACATTCTTAAGAAGACAGGGTTTTCTGGCTGTCCAACCCTTAACCCCTAGTAAAATAGGCAGGAGAAATGTGAAAAAAGTGCCCGTGGAAAAAGAAACACTTTCTCCGGTTCTGTTTTATAGCACTCTCACACAGTCTGAAAGAGCGCTTTCTTCTCTTTAAAAAAGAGCTTGGACAGAGGCTGGTCTTGCCTTAGCTGGTCCTTTGAGAACTGACAAGAATGTTTTTAAGGAGTCTATCAAACACAAACAAAAAGAGATGGATCAAAAGTCTTTTTTTTCTTTCTTTCTTTTTGCAGTATAAAGCAACTCGCTTTGAGGGAGAGTTGTGAATCTTCAAAGATTGAGAGTGCGCCCGTTGGTTTTGGAGGAAATGCATAAAAGGGTTTGACCCCTGAAGTCCACATGGGTTTAAGGTGAGGCAGGGTGGGTCTGTGGTAAGTAACAAAGAGAAGGGACGTGTTTCATTATGCTATGCATGCAAAAGGAAGCCCACCCTGTTTTCGCGTCTCAGCCATCAGCTGTTTCAGTCAACAAATCTCTGGCAGGCTTTCTTCCAGCGGCAGGCTGTGCACCACATGTCTCGGTTTTCCATGCCGTACACCTTACGACACTTCTTCCCCTCACCTCGTGACTTCCTACTGCACAGCACACAACAAAACACAAAAACAGTTTCACAAAAATTGTTCAACAAACATTTAATAAAAAATGTGTACTTGCCTTGAGCTCCAAATTTGAATCATGCAAGTTCATCTGAAGCTTATGATTATTAACTAAAAATCGATGTGTGTTAACTGCTAAATGTATTTAGGAGCATGAGTGTGAATAATACAATAATTTGCATATACAGAGAACCGCATATACTAAATGAGGCAAGGGTCAAGAGTTACATTCAAGCTATGATACAAGCAATGTAAAAACAATGTAACAATTCTGGACGATAATTTGTCAGAATTTAAAAAACAAAGACTGAAATCACAAATTTTTGTGTGAATGTAGACATCACAAGATGCAGAGAACGAAAAATGGACATTCATTTTGTAATTTTGCTTCTGGCATCAGAGAGCGGAACATATTATTAATTGTGATTTTCTACACTACTTACAGATTTTATGATGTGCTTATAGATTTGGACGCTCGTAAAATGTGTAAGAATGTCCCTTACGGCCCCCACACTTCCAGCATTCATCAGGTCTAACTATTTCACACAGCCATTTTAAAAGCACAATATTCATTTCTTCAGGTGTAAGGCTCTTAATGAACAGAAGTGTATTTAAGACTGCACCTGAGTGAGCCTGCAGCTCTTGGGGGAGACGAGAGCACTGAGATGGTCTGAGAGCGCTGCTCCCCAAAGCCCTGCGTCCGGCTGTGAGTGGGAGAGGCCTGCCGAGAGAGAGAGCAAACGCATCATTCATCCATTTCCTGTCATAAAAACCTCAAAGTGTAATTTACAGAAACACTGTCTTTTTAGCTTGTTTTGTGAGAGTTTTGGTATTTGGTTATCCATCAGTGATGAGATATTTGTAAGACTGACTCACATCTCAAGAGATGTGTCTGACAGTGATGTCAGGTAACTCAAACGTGCCATCCAATGAAGGGCCAAACTGTGGTAGACCAGTAGGTGGTTATGAGAGACAATCGATGTGTATAAGGGGACAGTCTAACGCAAGGCACACTGGAGTTCAGTGCGTGCATGTGTATGATGGGCACAGGAGTGTGTGTGTTTGTGTGTGTGTGTGTGTGTTTACTCACAGAGGTGCCAGTGAAAGTGACAGGTGGGGACTGCCAGGAGATACTGAAACTGCTGCTGGAGGGGGTGAAGCCAGTGGAGCTGGTGGAGGGGATGGTAACAGGGGCTGTGGCCTGTGGGGTGACAGTCACACTAATATAGAGTCTCTACGGGCCAGGGATTATGCCGGCTGCATGTATATAATGTGATAACATCTAACATTCAAGCAGTGGGCTGTCCTGTATTGGTCACCCTATTATTGGTCATTTAAAGCTATGTGACAGTTCAGCAGATGTATGATTACATTCATTGTTTAACAATGTTATCATTATGTAACTTTTTTTTATTATTTTGTTTTGTGCTTTGGTTTTCAGTTTCAGTGTTTAGTATAGTGGTTCTCAAATCTCATCCTGGATTGTCAATAATGTCAGTTCGGTTCTAGAATGGGGTTGTCAAGCTCCTAAAAAACAAAACGCTGTATGAAGCAACCGTATTAACTGGCACTGCCAAGCTAGCCGTTAACATCTGCTCTAAAGTTTTGTTTTGTGTGAAAGATAACAAGGAATTAGGGATGAACATAAACAGAGCGTAATCGATTACGTCGACATATATCATGAAGGATCATGTGACACTGAAGACTGGAGTAATGGCTTCTGAAATTTAAGCTTCACCATAACAGGAATAAATCATATTTTAGAATATATTAAAATAGAATATTGTCACTATACATTTCACAATATTTCTGTTATAACTGTTTTCTTATCAAATAAATGACGCCTTGGTGAGCGTAAGAGACTTCAAAAACATGTAAAAAATCCCCCCGACCCTAAACTTTTGAACAGCCGTGTATGTAATCAAGAGAAACGTGACTTTTCATCATAATTCTCCTCATGTGTTGTGACCTTATCATCCTCCATATTGAAATTGAGTGGTGTCTTTATGCACAGCTTGGCCTGTTGATATCATATTGAGGCTGTCATCTGATATTAAATGTTTTTCTTTCTTTCTGTAATTGCATAGAACTACTAGGTCATATTCATATTGCTTCTGTCTAGAGGTTGTGTACTGAGAGCATCAGAGTGGATCTCTCAAGTGATGTAATGTTATGTAAATGTGCGTAAACTCCTTGTGATTGGATGGGCTGTACCTGGTAGGCGTGGTCTGTGTGCACTAGGTAGAGTGCGCTTGGAGCGGATCGACTGAGAGGGGTGGTGGTGCTGTTCTCATTCTTCACCCCGTTAGTGCCATCCGGCTGTCTCTGGTCCAATCCCGGCGGGGGAGACAGAACAGACGGGGACACAGGAGACAGACTGCTCAAACCGTCCGCCACAGAGTCTGTGTTCAGCTTAATCTCAGAGTAGTAGAAATCCTCCTCACCGTCGCTACACTCTGAGTCACAATTCCTCCTGAAGAGAGACAGATCATTGAAAGATTGTTATATCAACACTATGACTTGCTTTCATTTAATATTTCTAATGTGAACCACTGACATAACTGCTTTAAAGGTACTATACTATACAGCACTATCATTTTGATCATACTGTAAAGCCCAAAAATCACAGTATTTCCACACTGAAGCTGAAAAAATGGCTTCAAAGTTTTTTAATTGCCTGATTTAAAATGAATTCGTTTTTACATTGGATCTAAAAAAATTTACTCTGAATCTGAGCATATAGTAGGTAAACCAAACCTGTCATTTTGAAACTATCGTAGTAAACACATGTACTACTTTATACTTTACGTAACTTAAGTACTTCTTTGATACCAATAAAATAAGAACAAATACACAAATACAGTAGAGCAAAGTTACAAATAAAAGTAAGGGTTATACTTTATTTAAGGCTACGTAGTTTCATCTCAGGGTATTTATAGGCAGCGGTCACTTTAAGACCTAATGCTCGGATCCAATTTAATGATATACATCTGATTTCATTCTTAACTGTTTCCGTTCACTTAAGACATAACCGACTGTGGTTACAAGAATACATGCCGAGACGGGTATTTTGAGATCCTTTTGTGTGTGTATGTGTCTGTTCAAGTATAATATAGTATGCTATGGTATATCGTACAATACTTTCACCCGTTTCAACATTGTTTCAAGACTGTCAGTTTCTCATGTCCTTCCATTGAACCATAGTTCTGAAAATGAGATTTTCTCAGAAATCCTCCCGGTCTCTCCGAGCAGTACTGAGGCTTGTGTGGTTTAATCAGACTTCAGCAGAGAGAAACAAACCTTCCTTCACAATCATCTGGCCTTTGCTGTCATTACTTTGTGCCCCGCAGTAATAGTGTAAGCGTGGGTGATAACCCAGCTGGAATTAGTCTCATGTTTTGACATTGAACCAGGAGCAGCCTGTTGTCTCTCATCTCTCACTATATGCTATCCAGAGATCACTGCGATGAATATCAGCCAAGAGACAGTGTAACAGCGTAAAAATGTGAATGAGTTTCTGCCTAAGTGTACATGAAACCTTTTGAAAATGACAAGTTTTGTGAAAAGTTGAAAAGTTTTTTGGTAATAAATGTTAAACTTAGACATTCAAAGATTTGTTTGTACGCTTGTGTTGATGTACTGGGTTTGTTTCCTTGTTAAGTGTTACTTTAATTATAAAATGATCAGGGTGAATACACAGGGAAATGCACTGAATGCGCTAATAATCTGCCATAATTAAATGATTTTCCCACGTTATGGACTTATTTTACACATGTACACTACCATTATAAAGTCTGGGGTCAGTAAAGGTCTTTGCACACTGAGTCCGAAATTCTTGTCCGAAAATTTTGCATGTTAAAAAATAAATACGACCTCACGTTATGTCGATCACGTTTACACACTGCCTCCGAAACTTTCATCTGTCATAAAAAATATATTTTTTGCATCCGTAGCAAGCATTTTGAGAGTTGTTTTGACAATTGAGAGCCACTGAATGACGAATACGAAAAAACACATTCGAGAATTTTTGACTCAAGGTTACTTTGATTTTCTGCGTTTTTCGCATCTGTAGCAAGCATTTTGAGAAGTGTTTTGACAATTCAGAGCCACCGTAAAAGTGAACGCCAAAATCTAGAACTGTTCAGGATCAATTGGTTCAAGTAAATTGGTGGTCTTGTTTTTAATATGTGGCTCCAGTATCGCTAACAATGCATCAAACTGGGCCACTGACATCCTGAAGTAAATTTTGAATCGCTCGGGATAATCCCGCAGCTCTTTGATAAGCAGATGGAACTCTCCTTCCTTTCATAAGCAATCTCAAGATTGGATGGACCCAATATTTCCTCTTCATTTTTCTCTTTTTAAGAAAAGAGAGGACAACAAAATCATCCCGAATGCTTGCTACAGATGCGAAAAACGCAGAAAATCTTAGTAACCTTGAGTCCGAAATTCTCCTATGTGATTTTTCATATTTGCCATTCAGTGGCTCTCAATTGTCAAAACACCTCTCAAAATGCTTGCTACGGATGCAAAAAATATTTTTTTTTATAATGGAGCTTGAAGACTCCATTTTGGATTGTTTTGCGAATTTTTCCTGCAACGCATTAATTAATACGCATCAGACTCAGTGTGCAAGTTTTCTGTGCATGGCGAATTTTTAGGATGGCGAATACGAAAAAGCGCAAATGAAAATTTCTGATTCAGTGTGCAAAAAAAAAAAAATTAAAAGAAGTTTCTTATGCTCATTGATGGTTGCATATATTTGATCAAAAATACATTAAAAACTATAATATTGTAAAATATTATTACAACTGAAAATAAGTTTTCTAGTTTAATATATTTTCAAATGTAATTTACTCCTGTGATGGCAAAGATGAATTTTCAGCAGCCATTCCTCCAGTCTTCAGTCACATGATTCTTCAGAAATCATTCTAATATGCTGATATGGTGTTATCAATGTTCAAAACAGTTGTGCTGATTCAAATTTTTGTGGAAACTTTTATATATATATTATATATTTTATAAATATTTTCAGGATTCTTTGATGAATAGCATTTATTTTAAAAATGTATTTGAAATTATACAATGTCTTCACGGTCACTTTTGATCAAAACTTATTAAAAATCTCACTGTACCCAAACTTTAGGCAAGGCAAGGCAAGTTTATTTATATAGCACATTTCATACACAATGGTAATACAAACTTTAGAACGGTAAGGTACCAAACACCCCTCTCATTAACAATTTGTATTACCGTTAAAGTCACCATCTATAACAAGCCTAACTGACATAAAATGAGGCGTTTGCACAGAACAAAATGAGAATGACTTCATTTAAATATGACGCAGTGCTATTTCAGCGCATGTAACACCTGTTAAAAATGTATTGTGGGTGCTTATTGAATTCGACACTTTTTTGTGATACCACAGGTGGCTTACCCCAGGTGGACGGTCCGAATGTGCCTCTGGATCCCGGCGGCTGTGCTCAAGACCTTTCCGCAGTTCTTCCACAGACACTTGAACATCACCTTCATGGAGTTCTGTCAAGGACACAGGTGCACAGTGAGTACACTAATCAACATCAAGTGGCAGACTTGTACCCAGCATTCAGATGCTCACAAAAGACTGACACGGGGGGGGGGGGGGGGGGGGGGGGGATTCAAGGGGTGAGAGCAGAACCCAGAGCCTCAGCAGGACGCCCACCTTAGATGTCTCTCTTGCTCTATTCCGAGGCTGGTAATTGGCCGGCACTGAGAGTGACACTATAGCGCAGTCTTTCAAAGCTCATGTCATTTTTCACACAATGTGTCTGCACTAATTACACAATTGTCATTTGAGAGCTGCGGCTACCGTGTCAAAACTGCACTCGAGTTGAAAGCAAAAGTGAGCGTAAGTGAAGATAAAAGTCTTAATACTTCGATCTCTCGACATATGCTTTTATGTCGGGTGGCGTGCGATAGTTTGTTTACCATTGTCATGACGCTAATTTAATTTTCTCTAGATGGCCATTGTGTTGGTCTGGCAAACAAAGCAGCTCATTCCCACATAATCGGTTCACCATGTCCCTGGATGACAACAGCGCCGCAATTCCCAGTGCTATAAACCAGCTACTAATTAACAACAGTTGAAACCGGCTGGTGTCCTCGTGTAAGTCAACTCTCTAGAAGGCAGCTGAAGGTCAAAGCAGAAAGCTTGGCCAGTTTTCTTCTTTTAGGAAAGACTCTTTAGAAGCTGCTGCCAGGAAAGACACTGAGAAATTACTGTGTTTCATAGATTCATAGAACAGCAATTCCTAGAAATTAATCTAAAAGGAATTTAACTTCATCATCAACAGCATTATTAATTAGATATATTTGTAGGAATTGGTGTGAAATCATTACTTTAAATGTACCATGGTGGTCCTACCAAGATTTTTAGGTCACGGCACCAAGGTAATGTAATGTACCATGGTAGTTCCAGGGTATTATTTTAGGTAGCATTGAGTGTGTAAATGCCATACCGGTAATACATAAATATGGTAATCATTCAGTAACAGTATTTATTAAAAAGTACTACAGTATTACCATGTTTTATGGACATAATATTCATTAAAATACTTTGGAGGATCACCACCTATCAGCACACAAAAAGTGCCAAACAATATCATGGCACTTTTTGAACATTTATTCCTTTTTTTTTTTTTTTAAGTATCTAAACATCATGAAGAGTACCATAATATTATCACATGATACCATCAATGTACCATGGTACTATCAAAGTAATTTTTGTAAAGGTTGTAAGTACCATTGTACATGAATATGGTAAATATTTAGTATACTCTGTATAATAGTGTCACAGTCCTCGTCTGCACCTGTCTGTCCTTGTTTGCACTTCACTTCCCAGAATCCTCCTTGTCTGCACACCTGAATTCACTCCATCAATCATCCACCTGTTCATCGTCTTAATCATCTGTGTCACCTGTCCTCATCTCGTTAGTATCTGTATTTAGTTCTCTCTGTTCAGTCTGTCTGGGTCGGTTCTTGTTTGTGTTCATGCAAAAGCAAATGTGTATGTGAATGCATAGGTGTTGTTGTGAGCGTCCTGCCTGTCTTCCTGCCTGTACCTGTTCTTGTTTAAAAGTGAATCGTTTGTATCGGAGCTCTTTGCCTCAGCCTGCCTTCATTCCACACCACACCATGATAGAAGAACCGACCACCCTAAGATGGACGATAGGGTAAGAATTGCCGTCCTGGCCAAGGAGAGCCAAAATCTCCCAGCTTATACCCATGGACGTTTCTTTGAGGGAACCCGTCTGGCCAGATTTCGCGGGATCCGTGGAGGCCGCAGAAGTGGCGGTGGCCGAGAGGAATCCAGACAGCACTTTCCACTCTGGCTCCTCTTCGGTCCAAGGCTGGTTCCGCCCAGCACCAGGCCCTCTTCGCCGCTGGTTCCGTCCAGCACCAGGCCCTCTTCGCCACTGACCCCATCCCTTGTCCAGAGTCCGGATGTGAAGGACTTAATTGACCTTTTCACAGAGCTTCCCTCGCCGCTGGTCCCGTCTAGCCCGGAGTCTCCTTCGCCGCTGGTTCCGTCCAGCCCAGCCGAGCCTTCGCCGCTGGTTCCGTCCAGCCCAGCCCAGCCGAGCCTTCGCCGCTGGTTCCGTCCAGCCCAGCTGAGCCTTCGCCGCTGGTTCCGTCCAGCCCAGCCGAGCCTTGTGAACCACCGAATCCCGAGGCAAGTGAGTCAAGTGTGTCCAGGTCCGTATCTAGCCAAGTGAGTGCATCAAGCCCGGTTCTGCGCCTCCCCCTGTCGGCCTCGCCTCTGCGCCTCGCTTTGTCGGCCCCGCCTCTGCTCTTCGCCCTGCCTATGTCTTTCAAGCTCCGGGAGGCCTTTCCTGAACCCGTGGATTTCCCCAAGTATTTTTTTTGGGGGGGGGCATAGGTCTTCGTCTCTGCCATGGACGCCCGAGGGTCCAATAGCTCCGCCCTGGACGCCCGAGGGCTCGTCTGCGTCTCTGCCATGGACGCCCGAGGGTCCAATAGCTCCGCCCTGGACGCCCGAGGGCTCGTCTGCGTCTCTGCCATGGACGCCCGAGGATCCAATAGCTCCGCCCTGGACGACCGAGGGCTCGTCTGCGTCTCTGCCATGGACGCCCGAGGATCCAATAGCTCCGCCCTGGACGACCGAGGGCTTGTCTGCGTCTCTGCCATGGACGCCCGAGGATCCAATAGCTCCGCCCTGGACGACCGAGGGTTCGTCTGCTCCGCCCTGGCCGCGCCCACGTCCTGCTCCGCCCTGGCCGCGCCCGCGTCCTGCTCCGCCCTTGCCGTGCCCACGTCCTGCTCCGCCAGGGCCGCCTGTTCCATCCTGGAGTCCGTCCTCCTGCACCCGGTCTGCCTTCCCGTCACGGACTCCAGGATGCCCACCCCTGTTCTACGGCACGAGGTCACGCCCTACCGGGAGGGGGGAGTAATGTCACAGTCCTCGTCTGCACCTGTCTGTCCTTGTCTGCACTTCACTTCCCAGAATCCTCCTTGTCTGCACACCTGAATTCACTCCCTCAATCATCCACCTGTTCATCGTCTTAATCATCTGTGTCACCTGTCCTCATCTCGTTAGTATCTGTATTTAGTTCTCTCTGTTCAATCTGTCTGGGTCGGTTCTTGTTTGTGTTCATGCAAAAGCAAATGTGTATGTGAATGCATAGGTGTTGTTGTGAGCGTCCTGCCTGTCTTCCTGCCTGTACTTGTTCTTGTTTAAAAGTAAATCGTTTGTATCGGAGCTCTTTTCCTCAGCCTGCCTTCATTCCACACCACACCGTGATAAACAGTACTACCACAGTTTTTTTTAAAGGAGTCCTATTATGGCCTTTTACAAAGTCTTGATTTAGTTTTTTCGGGTGTACTAGAACATGTTTTTCATGCTTGATTGTTCAAAAAAAGCATTATTTTTTTCACATATTTTACATTATTACAGCTCCCCTCTCGTAGGGCTGTGAAACAATTAACCGCGATTAAGCGCATCCAAAATAAAAGTTTGTGTTTACATTTATGTGTGTGTGTACTGTGTATAATTATTTTGCATATATAAATACACGCATGCATATAATATATATAATACTACATTTTTGAGGGTTGATTTAGTTATTCTTTTATTTTAGTACATAAAGTTAAACTTGTTTCTTTGGCAAATAGCTGAAATAAATAAAAGTACTCATAATACAAAATATAACAAAAATGTAATATTTATATCCATAGCATGAAATGCAAGGATAAAAGTATTTATAATGAAAACAAGACACTGACAAACACTGGCATTGCTGTTGTCCTGGAATCCTGAGCTAGACAGACATTAACTGAGATAAAGGAGGTCTATTCATTCCCACAAATGAGGGAATTCTGACAGAATCTGGGATGCACCTGACATGAGTCTGATGAACCGGAAGATAAAGTAGATTGGTGCCTGTGAGCAGCCTAGTGCATTGGTAACTTGTCTTCGTAAAGACAACTAAATTGCCTCTCTACACAGCATCATCATGTCTAGTAATGGAACCTCCAAATGAGCAACGTCCCAGAGAGGACAGTGTGTTATTAAAAGTAAAGATATATGTACCCACGTCTTCTCAAATAATCTGTCTGCAATGCTAGTATGAGTCCAGATATAAATCCCTTTTACAAATTATTTTGTAGGAATTTAGCCTTCCTCTAAATTCAGGAGTCATGTCACATGCAGGAATAAAATACAAAGTGCAAGGTCTGTCAATCATATAAAATAATATAATCATTATTTATTCAGCTCAAATTGCGTATTTCTGAATCTGCATTGAAAATATAGGGAAATGCACTAAACACAATGTAGAAATCAGGTTTTTTGCAGTAGGTCTTTGATTAGGGCTTTCTCCATTCATCATGGTCTTGAAAAGTGTTTTGGGCTGATAGTTTTTTATTTATTAATATTTTTGTAATTTACAATGTTGGAATGTTCCCCTAACCATTTATATTCCACTTGAATCACATACATTAACTAACATCCCTAAAAAAAAAGAAGGCATAATGGCATTAACAAGTGGTTGACTGATGCTAGATTTTGTAGACACCCATAACTTAAGAGTTTAAAAACCTGATTTCTGATTGGCCTGATTTTAAAACTTTTAAAATAAATATGCTGAATGTCAAAAAATTTCAAGTCTCCAAAATTGTGCAACCAAAACTAGATAAATGATTAGGCCTATTCGCGCTATTCAGAAAATAAAATAAAGCAGTTTAAATGATACTCAATACACTGTAACCACCGCTAACTTTCTTTGTCCTCATTTTAACCCCATTTACACCAGCCATAATTAAAAATAAAACTATAATACTGGCACAATTTTTTTTTTTTTTTACAGATATTCAATATTTGGAAACGCCATTTTTGATGCTGATGAATAGTGATGAATAGCAAATCGACCTCTAGCATAAACATGAAGTATTCAGAACTCACATAAGGGTCTTTGTCTCATTCTAAATTGCATTTGAATTTCACTTCAAGGATCACAAACCGTGCCAGGGACACGGGCGGCAGGGTGGCTGCGGATTTTTGTGCCGCTCATTGTAAATCTATTATCTTTAGTAATCCATTCTTCCTATAGTAGTGTTTAACTAAGTTACGTCTGATCAAATCTCCATAAGTGAAGGTGAGATGACAGTGGCTCACCTTGCGTTTGCGGGGGATGGGTTCGTCGAACAGCAAGCTGTTGCCGTCATGCTCATCGATGTTGTCGTCTGTCGGGCCGTTGTGGCAGGGCATCCGAAAGGGTTTGAAGCTGTCAGCGGACAGGGGCGGGGATGGCGTGGACGGGTTGGACTGGTCACTGGGTGCGCTCCAGCTCCAGTATCCACTGCTGCTGTAGCTTGATGGAGTGAAACCTCCGTCCTTCCAGGAGCCATTCAGACCCTCTGTATAGAAAGAATGGAACTCAGTGAGGGCCATAAAGACACATTAAGTGTGTATAGTAATAATAACCATCATCCCGACATATACACTGCTTTATAATACACTAGACAATACAGTGTAAAGACATTAAAGTCATGTTAGTTTATGAAACTGTCATAACAGACAGTTAAAGTCCTAATTATATTACATAAAAGACACCATTATAGTACTCCATTAAAAGCCTTCAAAAGTTATAGCACGTCTTCATCAAGGTCTTGCGCCCGTTTCACACATGATCCATTTGCAGTATGTATGCAGTCCAGAAGCAGCACAGGCTCATTGTGCTTTCAAACAAGACGCATTTGCACTTTGCCGTGCGCAGCTGATCCGCAGCTGTGTGCCACTAATACAACTATCCATGTCATCCATGGATCCATATTTTTTTAAATAAATAAATACTAATATTTCTATTTAATTAAACGCTTTTACATTTTATTCATCAATGAATCCAGAACAAAGTATCACACAGAAAAATATTGAGCAGCACAACTGTTTCCAATATTGATAATAACTGAGCAGCAAATCAGCATATTAGAATGATTTCTGAAGGATCATGTGACACTGAAGAGTAATGGCTGATAAAAAAATTATTACAGAAATAAATTATATATTTTAAAGCAGATTAAAATAAAACTATTTTAAACTGTAATAATATTTCACAATATTACTGTTTTTCTGTATTTTTGATTAAATAAATGCGGGCTTAATTAGCATAAAAGACTTCTTTCAAAAACATTAAAAATAGTAATGTGTTCAAACTTTTGACCGGTACTGTATATATGTATACCATATAAATAGATTTATATATTAGTAAGTTTTTATATTTATATAAGTTGTAACGGGGCACATACAGAATAAACATATGGTACTTCTTTTACATTAAAAGGTAATATCATTTTAAAGTGTCCCTATTATGCTTTTTCGAAATGTACCTTTAATGCAGTGTGTAATGTAGCTGTTGGCAAATGTACAATGCCTGCAAAGGTTTAAAGATCAAAGTGCACAACAAATAAAGTTATTGTCTCCTAAAATAACTATTCTGAACAGCAGAAACGAGTAGTCAGAAATTGCAATCTTGCTTCCTGTTACATACTGTTCTGGATATTGACATTGCTATTTACCTGTTTCCAAGAAATGTTATTTTGCTTACTTTTAAGGTAATGCCATATATTCTTCAATATATAAAAATGCTTGAATGCTATTTGAATACCTAAAATACTTACTGATATGTAGGGTGTAAACAAATACATTTGCCTTCTTTTGTTTATTATGTAGAGCAAAAGGTGTGAAAATTAAGTTCCTTGAGCTTAATGTTTGTAACCAACCACAAGCGGAGGTGAAATTAATGAAGGCTAATGTGAAGAAGGGGAGAAGAGCTACAAGAAGACAACAGCGTAGACGACAGCAGAAGGACATTCGGATGATTAAACCGGATTTACAGAGGTAAAGCTGACGCCTTTGTTCCTGTTTGTACTGTGTATCAAGTGCTAAGGAAGTCTCCAGAGCTGAAATTGAGATATGGTAATAGCCATTTTGTTTCCAACACGCCTTGAAAGAAGTAGACCGATCACAACACACTGGGCCGCCTGACCAATCAGAGCAGAGTAGGCTCGCGGAAAGTAGGGCTTTAGAGAGATGGAAGAATCTTCAAATCTTCGTTTTCAAACTCTTTGAGAAATTAAGTGATGTATATTATGAGAAAAAAAAATATATTTTTTTATACTTTGGATGGATGTAAATTTATTGTAGGAGACCTCCAAAACAAAATTAGGAACCGTTAAAATATCACAATAGGGGCACTTTAAATAAAACTCCATTTACGGGTGGACACTTTTCTTTTGCATTTAAATCTTGCGGGTCATACAGAACTTTGTGAGATGTGATGAGATGAGATGTGGGATCCAATATGTTGCCTTGTTTTTCTAAATGTGAGGTAAGATGTAGTTTTACATTATACAGCACCTTTAATGCCCATTTCCCACATGATCCGTTTGCTGTGAGTATGCGGTACATATTTATTTCAGTGCTCATGTTAACAGGTTAGAGCATTCCCACTGCACATGAATGCAGTCCAGCAATGCGTTCCAGGAGCGGCAGCGGTGCAGATGCACTAATCGTTTCTACAGTCTATTTTTGCTCTGCTGCACGTGCAGAATTAAAGTGATAGCGCATTGTTAGTGGTGAACTAAAAGAACAGTGATTTCACCAGAAATCCATATAATTAAAGTCAACTGTCAACATTTGACTTTCTGGCCTGGGTAAAGCAAAGAAAACATGACTGTTTTTCCAGAACTGAGCACTATAGCTTTAGCTTAGTTTTTGTTAACTTAAAAAAATAATAATAATAGACTAAAAACTTTAAAATTAGAAATGTTGCCTTGACAACTAACAGAAAACTGCTATATTATATTTACTGTAGAATATTTTTGAAACTGTGATTTGTCATATATTTTGTGATATTTTACTTGTTTCTCTAGCACTTTGTTTCTTTCTTTGTGTAAATATATTGTTAGTTTATTCAAAGTCTCTTTTTCCCCCAAATAATATTTATGTGAAAATACTGATACAGTATTGAGAGCTAAAATATCTCAGTAAAATATTGTTGTTGTTTTTTTGTACCCACCCCAGCATACCATATGCAAAGAGGTTAGCCAATCATAACAGGTCATTTACATATAGAAGTCTTAATTTGTTAGGGCATGTCAGCACAAAAGGCTACATGTAGACATATATTAAGTGTATATATATATATATATATATATATATATATATTTATTAGCAATAAACTAATAAATGTAGAGCACTTCAAGGTACAGTATCAAAAGTGAAAGAGAGAAAGGGTATAGAATTTTAACTAATTTATGACAGTTTTGGTGTAAGACACCTTTACTAACATTAAATAGGACTTCAGGGAATAAAATGCAATACTACAGAAGTGTAGAATATGGCCTCTTTATGTTATTAGTAGATGACAGCTTTAAGACAGCAAAAGCTAGTCTCATGATGGCTGAACTAATGCACTACCATCTCATGTGACACTTTTTCATGTGCATGTGACAGTGAAAACAGGAAATCGCTGAGTGAAAAGCAAGTCGTTTCTGCAGCTCACAGCAGGCAGTGTGAAAATGACTTCATGAGGACTGAGATCACTGTGTAGTTGTAATCTAATGTTACTTACCGCTAACTTTTACAGGAGGGCTCCGCACCAGAGGGCTAGTGGACAGGCTGGTTAACACCATGGCAGCCGTCACTTTGTCCATGTCCACCTCCTCCTCGGATTTCCTGTAAGAGCAAGAAACATTACTTAAACTCACCATGAAATCAAAAACGAAATTTTTATTTTTATGGAATATTGCAGTGTTCATAATAAATGATTTATCTGTGTACATCATTATTTTCTTAAATGTGCCCTCGCAATCTTTATTCAAAAACATTGACCCTCCCTCTCGCATCAACATCTCTTGAGTAGGGGTGGGAATATTACTAGACAATAGATACAATCCTATAATTATACATCACGATATCTGTCTAACTATGAAAACAAAATGCCCGTGAAAAGGTTAAGTGCAGGTTTTCCCTCTTTATTCAAGTCCAAACTGTTTCGAAAACAGCACAAAATGTTTTTCAGTCTGTAAATTAAATTGAACATTTTAAGTAAATTAAACATTTTATGCTTATACTTTTTAAAAGCTTTTACTTTTCTTTGTGTGAAAACTGACACATTTAACTGCTTATCTCAGTGTTTACCAGCTTCCTTAAAATAAACCTGGGAATAGTGTTGTCAAATGTACCGACTTGGGTATTTAAAATTTTTCTCTGATTGGCTACACTGATCAACGCTTTCAAAACATGTTGTAAACAGACATCTTTGACGCACTTCACAGAGTGCTTACACAGGTACACACGGGAGCTTTTGAAAGCAGGCTGGATGCTTTCAAAACTGGATCCCTAATACATCCACTGATAGACGGCTGCTTTCAAACGCTCCCGTGTGTATCTGTGCAAGTGCTCAGTGAAGAGTGTCAAAGATGTCTATTTACAACATGTTTGTCCCATCAATGGTATAAAAGCCGAAGTGCGTCCAGACTTTGGCTGAAGCATCCTATTATTTTACTCACATGGCTGTCCGCCATTCCCATTAAAAACTTATTTTTTTTAGGCTAGTTAACTTATGTTCAAGTTTCCCTCATTCATGTGTTGAGTGCCACCTCGAGGAGCCATGAAGTAGCGATGCTTGGAGCAGGGAAATCTATTTAGAGCGCCCCATTTTATTAATAAAAAAAAATATATATATATATATATATATATATGTGATGAGATCTGGGAAAACCCGTCGGATGTTGCGCTGGTACGTTTTTAGTAAGGTCTAAAAATAGATTGAATGTCAGTTTTTTGTCAAAATTGGGATTTCAATAAATTATTATTCTATAACATCTTGTTTATCATCTCTGAATATATCTTGGGAAAATTCACTAGTTTAGTGCAGAAAAATAGCGATTTATAGTGGCAAGCTGAAAAGACTGTATTTCTCTTTAAGAACACGCATGGCGGACCGGAGGGGCAAAAAAACAAACTCGCCCATTTAGCTCACCTTCTCTTAACACTACAAAGACAGTTTCGCCTATCAAAATAAACCCCATAACAGAATAAAAGGTCCCGCCAGTCCTGTGTAAACTACAATGGCACGTAAGTTTTTATTTATTTATTTTTTATCCAGCGTTATCGTGTGGTGTGATGCGGAGCACAAGAGAACAACAGAGTCTGAAGCTGCTCGCTTAAAAGATCTTGCTCGCCTCTCAATCGTCCAATTATAAAACGGTTTTCACAGAATGAATTTTGAGTTCGTAAGCTTTCAAATGATACCTAATCTATGATGATTACTAAAATATGTGATATGAAAAAAAGGCAATAGAAAAAGAGCGCCAGTCGTACCGCTAGCAGGACGTGACAGTTATTTAAACCTGTTTTTCTCAAAACTCAGTTTCTGAAAATCAGCGATCAGCCGACTTCAGATAACCACAACTTTTGTTACAGACAAACTATAAAATAAATAAAAACAAATTTGGAAAGGGCTTGAACTCAGCTTTAACATGGTCTCAAAACCTGTAATATTAAAAAACCTAATAATATGTATACCATGTGGTGGGTTTTCCCAGATCGCATCACATATATAATTGGCGCCAGTGTATTGATTCTCGTATAGCACGGAGAAGGACAACGATGTATATCGCCCTATCGATATTTTATCCCACCCCTACTCTCAATAAAAGCGGGACAATATTCCAAGAGAAATTGAAGAACAAACTTATGTCACATCATTTCGAACAAAATCAGCCCAAAGTATACCGCTGCTCAGGTATTTCAAACTTGTTTTTACCTCTTAAGTGAAGAAAAAGGACTTTGCTTTGAGTATATTGGGGCCTTAATGGTTAGGTATTACAGACCTCCCTAAAATGCTATTACATACATGTTGCTCCAAGGTTCCACGCCAGCTGCTGCGTTCTTTGTTCTGGGATCTCCAAAGCTGCACTGCACAGCATTCCTATGATGGACAGAACAGGAACATCTGTCCTGACAGATGACTCTCATCACTCACAGACGCAGTGTAACATCTCTTTACGATAGCATGATGGCGAATGATGATATCTCAACACAACCCTGCTCTGGGAACAGACCAGCTGATCTTGCACCATTTACAGGTCTTTAAAGAACAAAAAAGGGCAGCGTGAAAGATGTCACTTGTTTTTATATAGCAAGGGACATCTGTAAAATCTCAGATGAGTATTTCATGCCTGTGATTGAAGGACGGACAATGAATGCGTTGACGTGTGGAAGGAGTAATAAATCTTCTCACCTGTCAGCTCACAGGAGCACATTCTCTCTTGGGAAAACCTGAGCTTCCCTGCCAAAGGCACAGCATGAAATCGCACATGAGAGAGAGAGAGAGAGAGAGAGAGAGAGAGAGAGAGAGAGAGAGAGAGAGACTAGAATGGAGAGACCTCTGGGTGACAGAGAAGGCCGCGGGACCTCCATTAGAGATAGGCCTAATTTATGTTTCTCGTGCGGCGAGAATGATGTCATTACGGCTTTCGGATAAATCACGGTAGGCTGCCATCGATGCCGCTTTTCCCAGGACCACACCATTACGGCTACTTCCTGGTCACCTTGGGAGAGCACACTGGGAGTGATGGAGCTTTCCAGATAATGCCACGCTGGTGCTCCTGGATGACTGCTAATTAAGAGCTTTAATATCTCTCATCCAATGGAATATTGTAAATTTCAAGAAATGCATTAGATCCTGTGTAATTAGCATGTGATATATTGCCACACTTGAACAAAAAATGATCTCTGAAGTCCCAAATCACATGAGTCATTAGTGTTCATGGGAGTGAAGCCGGCCACACATTTATGAATAGTAATTAAAAGAGAAGGTGAGCAATACATTCAGCTGCAAAACACGCATATGATGAGACTAAGGGAGCGTTCACATTGCTGCGGTCCAAATCCAAGTGTTCCCGGCTCCCCCTGCAGCGGTGGTCTGCTTTCACACTCAACTTGATTCTATCGAACTCTGGTGTTCATCTTATGTCATCACAAACGTGCACGGTGCATGACAGAAAACAGGGCGCAGGTCAATATATTGTGTTTTCTACTAATTTGATGCTATTATGCACAGCAGAGAGAACGACACAGTTATTTACACCGGACTTCCAACTAGTAGATTATGAAAATATGTAATTTTGCACATCCCTAATCATAGCCCATCCCATCATAACTAGAATATCTTCAACCATGAAGCTGGAAAAACACATTATGAGAGTTACTGTTCTCAAATAGAGAAAAAGAAAAGACAAACAGACGCTCTGCTGTGAACGGAGACTGTGCTGTATCTGATGTTGGCTTACTCTCACTGGCTTACTTTGACGTATTTGGTTTTCTCAATGGGAGTGTGACAATATGATCATGCTATTTCTGCTCATTTCCAATCAGGGAGATATAAATTAATGACCATGTTGTAGAAATGAGCTTGGGTATGAATTACCCAGATTTAAGAGTCATTAATACACGGTATTTCTTCCAGTAGCTTCCCTCATTTACACGAAGAAAAATGTCAATGGTTTTTTTTGGTCATGGGGGTAAATGTGTGAGATGGCCGCCCCCCAGGAGGGGGAGGCAGTCCGCAGACATCTGTTGCGATTTAATGGACAGATGTGCCAACTTTTGTAGCTCTGTCCAAACTCGTAAGACAAATGATAGAGAGGGTGGCTAGAGAAAGGCTATCCTACATACCTTCAGACATCTGGACCTTTGTGTTTAATTAGTCCATTGAGGAGGCCTGTGCCCACAGTGGCAGGAATCTGGAAAGATGTTTCCAGTTTCAAAAATAACAGTGGTTTAGGAGGATATAATAACAACTGATTAGATTACAGTGGGTTTCCTAAGCCAATATCAATCTTCCTGCATTTAATCACTGCATTTAATTCAAGCCATTCTTCCTTGCAACAGTGACACAAAAAATCTTTGACAAAATAACAGTGCTACTTCAACATAACAAAATGATCGAAGACAAATTGCTCTCCATTCAGAATTCAGAGAGCATTTCAGTGTCAGGAGACACTGATAACTCTGAAATAGCACTGGGGAAATCAGGGGAATTCCCTGAAAAACCAGAGCACTTCGCTCCTCCCCTGCAGCCATCCCCTTCCTGTTCGGTTTGAACTAGAACAGGAGGGAGCAGAGAGATGCCTCTGAAGTTGTTCGAGCTGGGCCGTCCATCGTTTATTACAGTCACTAGTGTATGACGCCTTCTAAATAACGGGCAATAAATCAGACACCTCAAGCCTCCCGGCATGAGCTCCTATGTTCTGTTATCACTGCCATCCACGTAAAAATCTGCATACGACATGGGACAAATATGCATGAGAGACATTGAGGCATTATAAAACTTTAACCTGCTATAAACATGTAGCATTGTGACTGTGACCTCTGACAGTCAGATACTAATCAGATACGGTCATGGACCCAGCCTTCCGCGTTTTTTCAATGGCCGTGTGCAGATCCAATCAACATCACATACCTTTAAAAGATCAAATGGCGGAGACATATATGGGCTGATCTCTATCAGTTTCCTGTGCAATATCATTACAGTGCTCTTACCAAACTCTGGTTGGTATGACTGTACTGTATTTATTGTATGGCAGTTCAAAATAAATTTGAGCCGGGGTAGTTTCTGAAATTTGGTTGATTTGACCTGGAATGACACTGAAAGTAATGTCAAATCTCTAAATTATCAGCTGGTATGGTCCAGACCCTAACAAAGCAAAGTCTCAGCTTTAGCTGAAACATCCATGGACCTCTGGATGCGTTAGTACACAAAAAATTCACCGTGCTTATGAGGAAATAATCACTGGATTTACGTTACCAATACACCGCTCCTAAACAGCACATAAAACAAAACTAACTGTGGTTGGTCACTTCAGACAGCGTCTGTCTAAGGGTACGTTTACACGACAACGATATGCTTAAAACGGAGTTTTCCACGTACAGACGTCACCACTGTCGAAACGATTCCCAATTACACGGATCCGCGAAAACTAATAAAAAAGGTGAATTCTGCTGCCAGGCCATTAGATTATGATGAAACAGTATAGACTGAGCACATAATATGCATGTGCATGACGTCATCGTCTTCAGAGATTCGCGTTTTTGTTGTTTACACAGAGACTGTTGTCAAAAACCTGCACTTTGAAACCCATTTTCAAAAGTTTGCGTTTTTAGGCACCCAAAACGCTGTTGTCATGTAAATAAACGGCCAGAATGCATACAGTTTTACGTTTTTAGTTTATAATGGTGTCGTGTAAACAGCCCCATAGGCTAACAGCTCTTGCAAAAATAAGCTGCAAAAAAGGAACAAACTGTATTTTTAGTCAAAAGTCTAACTAAAAAAAAACTGTCTATAACAGAAACTTGAGAAGATCTCTTGAGTCTGCTCTACCCAGAGGACCAGTCCAGGACTGTTTCCAGTTTTGATAACGACTGAATCTACTGCACGCTCTACCACCCAACTGTTCTGGAAATCTCCCCCCTTTCTCTCTCTTTGGAAGGAAAACTTGCAAAGGGCTCTGGAGCGAGAGACATTAACCTTGGCAACCTGACATACACACTTATTCGCTCTTTTTTAATTTGATTAAAGAAAAGATGAATCCATTCATCATCTATTACTTTGTACCATTACAGCTCGAGCGTGTCGTTGACACAGGGCACAAACACGCACGTTCTTTGTTCTCAATGCCACGCTCGTTTCATCTCGCCCCCTCCACCCCGGCTCCAGAAGTGCTCTCCTCACGCCTGTAGGCTGAGCGCTCGCACAGGATACGTTGAATGTGTGGGCTGCGCCGGTCTCAGGGGCCCAAGGAGGGTACTGTCGGTCAACACAGGGATGCTCAAGGCGGTCCAGAAATCACAGTGGTTGGCACCAGCCCAAAGACAGCCTCCTCTTACCTCACACACACACGGCCCAGCTCTCTGTAGTATGGATAAACATTGTGCCTGTGAAACCTGGCCCGTGGCCAGACGCAAAGCTGGAGTCAAAAAATGATTTCCCTCAATACTGGACAGCCTTGTTTACTTGCTAATCTGCAAACAGAGAACAGACAAAATACAGTGCTGCGTTTCGGCTACAATGGCCACTCGTACGGCATTTATACCCACCCCTGCCCCCACCCCGCAAGGTTGGGTCGGGTTTTTACAGTTCTCCGCAGTGTTCATGAGCGTTCCTCAATTTGAGGAGGGTAAACACACTCACAAAGAAGGAGGTTTCCACATTCCTGCTAAACATGGGCTGTGTAAGAGCTGTGGTATTAAGGGTTAACATCGACCTCAGGAAGGTGTTCTTTTTTACCAGTAGAAAAGAGAAAACAAGGCTCTATCTGGCTCCGTCACACAGTGCCATTGTAAAAGAGCCTACATGAAAGAAAGAAAAAAAAATCCCAGTCATTCATGCTGTTGGATAAAAAAATATGACAAGTATGCTTGATATGACAAGCTTCTCACAAGCATGTCGAAGAAAAATGGCAGACAGGTTGCAGTTGCGGGTGAACATCTTTGTTCTGAACCGTTTATATCAGTTTTTACTAAATATAATTTTGCATTATCATTTGTGGCTGTCACAATCATGAAACTTTGACTGATGATAAAATGTAATTTAAATATTTTTTTATGAATGATGTAATTGTCTGTTTTGTTCACTTAGACCTAGAATTCAATCCAATAAGGTTTTATTTCCTTTGTAAACAAATATTGCACAGAGGTAGAATGACATGAATTATAAAAATAAAAAAAGATTATGTATATTGATAGCATAATAGCAGATATTGATCATATATATAATATGTTATTAAAATATTTAGAATTACTATTGTTTTATTATGAACATTATAATTTTATCAACAAATAATTAAAACAACAAAACCATTTGTCATAAATCAATTTTCATTCATCATTTAAAGATGGTCTGACCAGTAATGTCCAAAAATATTTACAAAAATGTTACTTATTGTTTCATTAAGAATATTAGAATATCATAAATGACAACAATGATAATTAAATACATTTTCATATGGCATATAAAAATATTTGCTATTATGCAAAAAATATATATGCATATATTTATATAGATATATAATATAAATATAGTAAAATAAAGCAAAAACTTTGACATGAATGTCGGTCCACTGGACACACCAGAGGAGTTCACAAATTAATCGTGAAATTATAAAAGTGGTTAGATCAAATAATGGTGATTAGGAAATTATGTAATAATTGCATCAGGCCTAATAATATTAAAGTCACTTAAACAATTAATGTAATAATGAAAAATATGGGTCACATATCACGATTACTTGTATTAATCACATAATTTTCCTGTTTTAAACGTAACAAAAGCTAAATCTTTCCGAGTACCCACTGGAACCAGCTTAGTTATCTCAGGTTGGGAATCAGTGATGAATATTAACCTATATACTACAAACTTCAAACATTGTCCCACCTCAGGAGACATGAATGTGAAATATGGCAGTGTGCATCAATGAGACGTGGCATCGGCGCCCTACATATCAGTCTACATCCCACAGTATAGTTCACACAAAGATATGACCCACAAAAGGAACCGGGAAAAGACCAACCGTAGACTTTGCGTCACCTCCCCCAGAGATGTGCCATGATAGAGTACCTGAACTGCATTCATAAAGCAGCGCTGGGATGTTTAAGAGCCGGGCCGTTCAGCGGGCATAGCAACTGCTTTGATGGACTCGGAGAATTGATGTTTCTGTCTGACTAATGAGCGATGGGAATACAGAGCTTGTTGCTGCTGCAAGCCATTCATTTAGCCGCCCCTTTTGTCAGGAAAAAGAGCGAGGTGATAGTGAAAGGAAGAGGCAACCACGTGAAAAAGCGGCAACAATGACTGCTGACCACACTTGGTCCTGTTCTATTCCCTGAATACTGAACTCACATCAATGCCAGTGTGTTCCTGCTGGCTACCTGCCAGATTCACGTTGTCTTCAAGTCACGTCGGAATGATCAAGTTTATGAGATGGGACATTTCAATGTCGTATCAACCAGCTGGAAACTCAGGGTTTTCTTTATAGGGTTAGTTTAACCAAAAATGTAAATTCTGTTATTTACACACCATGTTAAATAAGTCAAAGGGGTTTAATGTTGTTTTAAACAGATGAAACATTCTTCAAAATATCTATCTTTGTTCTTCAAGAAAGAAAAGTCATAGTGGTTTGGATTGACATGAAGGCGAGTAAATGACAGAATTTGTATTTTTGGGTGAACTTTCCCTTTAAGGTTACTTTCTTAATCATTGCAGAATGCTAATTGGAATTCTTAATAATACGTACATTTCATTTGTATGCATTGTGAATGGTGCTATACATTACAGTGTTATTTCAAAGCAGATTTGCAGAAAACCGTGCCTTAATTCTCCCAGTGAGCGAGCCATAATGACATAAGTCGTCATAATAACTGGAAGGGCCAAATTCACTAAACAGTTACAGCACTTTAGTGCAAATTCTGTTGATTTTCCACTAATATTACCTTATCTAGCTGGCTAACATAGATAAGGTTTTGTAGAAATTAACTTGTAATAGTGTTAGATGCATCGGGTGTTAAAAACTACGAACCAATCAGCAAAGATTTGCTTCGCATGTCAACGGTTTCCAGCAAAAGACTGTTTATAAATGTACGAGTTACATTAAAGCTATTTTTTGTGAAGAGATAAATGAAGAAAACAAATGTTGTAAAAAAAATTTTTTTTTAAAAGTAAGCGCAAGTAATAAATAAAATAATTTATACAGCTAATATAAAATACTACAGTTCAAAAGTTTGGGGTCAGTATGTTTTTTTTATGTGTTTGAAAGAAATGCTTATAAAAGGTTCCATTTATTTGATCAAAAATACAGTAAAAACTGTAAAATTGTGAAATATTATTACAAATTAAAATTACTTTTCTATTTTAATATATTTTCAAATGTTAATTATTCCTGTGATGGCAAATCTGAATTTTCAGCATCATTACTATTGTAATGTACTACTACATTACAATCTTCAGTGTCACATGATCATTTAGAAATCATTCTAATATGCTGATTTTCTGCTCAAGAAACATATCTGATTAATATTATCAATATTCAAGACAGTTAATATTTTTAAAACGGCTTCATATTTTTGTGGAAACTGATTTTTTTTCAGGATTCTTTGATGAGAATTTAAAAGAACAGCATTTATTTGAAATAAATCTTTTGCATTGTTATATATGTCTTTACTGTCACTTTTAATCAATTTAACACATCCTTGCTAATTTAAAACAATAAGCCTAAAGATGCTGTGGTTTACAGTGGATTTAGAACAGCAAAGGGACAGGAACTATCAATTTTATAAAAAAAAAAAAAAAATATATATATATATATATATATATAAATAAATAAATATATATAAAAATATATATATATATATATTTATTTGTTTTAAAAAAATATCTTACTGACCCCAAACTTTTGTATGGTAGTGCTCCTAAAAATAAATATGGATCATTCTTTTGTGGTGGGACCTGAAATCAAATTTTCTGAAAATCTAAAAAGAAAAAAAAAGAAAAAAAGTAGATCGCAATATGAAATATATATATATATAAAAAAAAAACATTGCCTAAAATGTCTAATTGTGACCAAAATTATTTCTATCTAACATATGTTCTGAACAACTTCTAAACCCATAAGTAGGAACTTCCCTAGAGGAAGGCAGCCGTCTCTGGTAACAATAGTGATACGCACAAAACTGAGGTCAATAGTACAAATGTCACACTGGAATTCACTAGTGTAGTGACTATGTGATTCTTATTGAGTGCAAGTCCACAAAGCACCTGTGCTTCATCCCGTGAGAGACATCCCTTGTTCCCTCCACATTAGATAAACAACAGAACGGAAGCAGACTGCCTACAAAACTTTGATTTATGGGTAATGATGTACCTTTTAAAGTCTATGCTTCAATGTCAAAGCCAAAGTGTCCCTTTCTCTCGTAGATTCCCATGCCCACAATCCCTCACGCCGGCACGTGACCCCCTCCATCCCCCCCGCCAGCATCACCCGGATCACCCATCTCCCCCAGGGAGCCATCACTACGACAGAGATGCTCCCAATTACACAGTGTGGGGGGTATTGGAGTGCCTCATAAAACTCCATACTTCATGAGATGGGGATGATGGGTAAGAAAGCTTGTGTGTGGTGGGGGTAGACGTCTTCCCCTGAACATCATGTCCTAACTGCGTCAGGCCAGGACAAAGACCCTGTCACTTGCGAGCGTTTTATGGACACTTATTAGGGTATTTGTTGTGGTTTCCACCACTTTAATTCCTCGACACCTAAAGGGTGTAATAAAAATGCCAGGTGCATGGTTAAGAGTGAGAAGTTGACTGTGGAAAGAAGCTCAAAGGAACACGGCTTCCATTAATGTGTGATCTGTTTATCAAAGTTACGCATAGAGAGAGCAGGACAAGCTGTAGAACAACATACACACACAAAATATTCAATAGAAAGGCGCTCTTAAATGAGTATTTTACTTTAAAATGAAAATTCTGTCCTCATTCACTCACCCTCAAGTTCAAACCTGTATGAATTTCTTTCCTTTGTTGAAAACAAAGGATGATATTTTGAAGAATGTCGGTAACCAGAGAGTTGATGGACCCCATTGACTTCCATAGAAGGAAAGAAAATACTATGGAAGTCAATGGGGTCCATTAACTGTTTGGTTACCGACATTCTTCAAAATATCTTCTTTTGTGTTCAGCAGAAATTCCTACAGGTTTGAACTTGAGGGTGAGTAAATTAGGACAATATTTGCTTTTTCTAGAACTGCTATTCCTTTAAACTAAAGTATATAAAGTAGTGAATGCTAAGGCGACATCAATGTTACTATTGCTCATATTTACAGTAAGATTAGGGATTTGAACAAACCCCTAGTATTAATTTCACATAATTCATGTAACTCATGAATGATATCACCTTGTGGTAGTGTTATTTATTTGTTATTTTGAGTAATTGTTACATGCTTTTGTCATTTTTAATCATTTTATTTAGTTTTTGTGAAAGATATTTCTATTTAGCTTTATTTTATTTAAGTTTTAATAATTTTAGTACTTCAACTTAGACTTATTTATTTCAGTTAGTTGCCAAGGCAACATTTCTTTGTATGTTTTCTTTGTATGCTTCTTTTGTATGCAACATTGTTTGTTTTTTTTTCATCTAAGGTTTATATTTTTATGTATTTATTTTTTTCAGCATTATTACTAAAACAAAAAAAGAACTCAGGCTTGCGATGAGAGGGTCTTGAGCAATATATAGAGACCAGAATAGTCAACTTTAATCCAATCCAATAACCGATAATTGGCTGGTATTAAAATTCTATTCCGTTGTCTAAAAAACAAAATATAAAAATAAATAAAAATAAAACAAATCCTTCAAAATCGCAGGCATTTCTATAGCACCTTTAGAAAGAACTCATTTTTACCAAAGTGCTTTATCCAATAAAATAGGGTTGGCCGAAATGGCAAAAAAAATATGATCTTGATATTTTTTCTCCATTTATAATTTGATAATTCTGTTAGCTTGAAGATTATCCTGACAATGACTGAAGCCTAGAGAAACCAGAGGGTTCAATAAATAAATTTTAGATGATAGTTTATTAACAAAAATAGAACAACATAATAACATAAACCTTTAACTGTGCAAACAGTTTTTCTTCTTTAAAACAACAGAAGTTAGGTTACCTTGTATCTTAAAATAGTGGCAGGAACCATCTCAAATATTTGAAGAGGTATAACCTATACAAACAAAGCTCACTGTTAGATAAAATAGAGAAAAATATTAACTATGTACTGGTTTTACAAGAATTAAATGATTTGACCTGATTCAGGTAAAAATCCGAATGTAAACATTGTAAACCAGTCATTATGCTAAACAGATTAACATGGGACCGCATTTTTGTAATCTCTGTGATGTCATTGGGACGGTGCCTTTTCAGGTGATTGAAAAGGTTTGTAAAGTTTCCCGCCTTGGTGGGAACTGATTAACGCCATTTTTGCAGACCGTCTGGGCCGGTTCACACCACATTTTTGCATTCCATTGCGCTACTTTTCCATTGTTTTTCTATGTAAATGCACTAGATGTGTTTGACCTGTTCAGGACATGGCGTTCTAAAAACGTGGCAATCAAATTAAAAAGTATAACTTTATTTAAAAACGCATCTCAAAAGCCTGTGTAAAGGTCACACGATTTACAGCGTTGAGCACAGCGTTTGCACAATGCAACTGAAGTGATTGACAGCTTCAGTCATTAAGGGAGCACTTTTTTAAAGATTCCATATAACAGTGTTGTTACATTTTTTTGAGTTCACTGTAAGTGAGTGTTAGATGATGGAAAAAAAAATAAAGAGAAATGGGTATACACAATTACTCTTTACTTTCAGCCAATATAAGGTTCCAAAATATAGCGCATCCCTAAAAACCTTCAGAAGACCTTAGCAACTGCACAGAAACCCCTTCTTCATTTACATTCACAAAACGTAAAAATCTTTTGCTTTATACATGCATATATATATATATTTTTTATTTATTTATGCATATGCAGTCACATTGTGATTTAGCACATAATTGAAATAGGTGCGTCTCCAAAATAGTAAACAAGTTATACTGTAACAGCCCGTAAACTAATTTCCCTTTGTTTCCGTGGAGACATGTTGATTCTGTGCATGCACACTTGGTAAACAGCAGCAGATGCCCTGTTTAAGGTAGAGCTGGCGCCAGGCTACTGTTCCTTATGTAAATGTGAAAGCCAGAGAAGGCGTAGCTCAATCCCCTGCACAGTGGTGGACGAGCAGCTCTCTTACAGCGCAGAAAAACACCAGCCACAGAGACAAAGGGGGAGAGCAAGGGAGCGAGAGAGCCAGGGTACAAACAGAAAAGAGAAGGTGAGAGAGATTGATAGAGATAGTGAGATGGAGAGGGGTCTCTGCCACTCAGCACCTGAGAGTGAAGGAAGAAAAGAGGGAGAAACGGGACAGAGGTCTGGTTGTTTTTAAGTGGCTGTGGGAGGACCACTGCTGTATTTATGACCGTCAAATAGCGCTGTGCCCTCGCCGGGAATGACACGAGCTGCAGAAAGGGGGGTTAAGTTAGCCACAGGGGTCTCAAGAGGGCTTCAGCCTCATTTTATCAGCGGTGAATCACATTACGGGGGATTTTCACGCCAGTGCTTGCTTTGTGTAAAAATTCAGTGTAAATCTGGAAAATACAACAAGAAAGAGAGTCAACTAGTTTATCTAGTTTATTTTTCCATGACATTTTTTTGTAGCTGCAGCACTTAGAGCACTTAGAGAAATAGTTCAGCCAACTAGAGATTGGGTTTTCTGAACGATTACCGAGTTAACATTCAGGCTAGATCGACCAGTAGTAGATTTTGCCAATACCAATATCTAAAATGTTGAAATTGGCCAATAACCAATTAAACTGAAGAAACTGTGAACTGTTTCTTCACTACGAACACAATTTTTATTTATTTTATTATTTTATTAATTAGAAATAAAATCAACTTGTCTTTTTAGAAAACAACTATACAGTATATAATATTATAGATTGCATCCTGTGCTGATAACCAAAAAACAACTATTATATAAATAAAATAATAAAATAAAAATGTTTCATCGCTACTCACACTGTTTTTATTCTTTTTATTTAATAATTATTATTTTATTATTTCTAAAGAAAATAAAATGTTAATAACATTTTAGACAGGCCTTGTATCTTTTTTGATATAATATTTTTGAGCTGATAACCAAAAACCAACTATTATATACACACACACGCGTATATGATATACAACTCCACGACAAGTTGATTTTTAATATGTTGTTTTGCAGATCCCTAATAGGCAGACAGCTGTGAAGCAGAAAGCAACAGTGAATGTGTAAAGAACGTCTGAGACAAAGAATGAAAAAGGGGGGGGGGGGGGCACTACGTGCCCACACTACGTGCTGTTGGCTATTGCCAAAGCTCTCACCCCTCGCTTTCACAGTTCCTCGAGTTACACAAGAGACTTCAAAACGCACACAAGCCCCCGAGCACAGAGAGGAGGAGCAGCCTCTCGGGTTTGGCAGGACCGATCGCCGTTCTTCCAAACGGAGCAAAGTTCACCGCCCGTAATAGGAGCACAGTTGCTCAGATGCTACAGACCCGCTGCTGCCGCCCCTGACGGGACCGCCTTATTGTTTACTCCAGCACACAGGCTTTCAGAGCAGACTGGGAAGAAAAACACAACACGACCCACATGTTTCTTGAAGGAGGCGTTGAGGGGAGAAAAAAAAGGAACTCAGAGAAAAAGGGAAGGATCTGAGCCGTTCTCCACATGCTCTTCAGAAGAGCTTGGGATCAAATTATTTAGTATTGTTTGCCAAGCATTGTTTTAATAACATCAAAAGTACTTTGGCACCAAGTCAATGCTAAAATTACAAAAAGTATAAACAGCTTAATAAACCCAGTTTTGTCTATTATATCATTAACTAAACAACAATTTGTCAAGAAAAAGAGGCACTCATTGTTCTAAATTTATTTCATTGTTCCATTTTACTAATCGTTTACTTGAATAATTACATGACAAATTGAAGTGGATTAATTAGGTGTAGGTGCAGCGTAAACTTAGGTGAGAAGTGAGAAGTTTTCAAGAAAAATGTGAGTGGATTCATACGTAAGGTCAGAGGTCACCCTTCCACCAGAACTCGACTCTCTCGCACGGCTGTTGCCGGAAGCCAGTGGTTATAGTTTATAAAGTTTAAAAAATGGATAATATGGACCCATCGCCTCGCTTCAGAATGCATTTATTAACCCACTGAGTCATAAGCATTACTTTTATGATGGATGGATGCGCTTTCAATACTTTGGTCAGTTCAAGAATAATTTAAGCAATCTTATATTATTATTTGAAAGAACTAAAAGAGCAGTTTCATGTCTATCCTTGTATTGGTCAAGTGATCGAGGTTGAGATGGGATTTAGAAAGTAATTAGTGTAAGTAATGCAATATTTTTTATAGAGCGTAATTAGTACAGTAGTCTAATTACACTGTTGAATATGTAATTAGTAGCTAGCAATTCATTACGATTTAGAGTAACTTACCCAACACTGATTATGAATTCAGACTAAATTGCACTGGTAATAGTATCAACTACTGTCATTCATATTTAAAAACAATCAGATTCAGAGTATCAGAGTACCAGTGGATACCAACTTGAATGTGAAAACTGCAGTATCAAAGTCCACAAAATTTGAGAACCTCGAATTATGCATATAACAGGAAGAGTCTGACAGTAATTGTCTTGAAATGTTGTTGAAGCTGAATCATTTGTTTATAAGTGCTGCTTTGACGACTGCAGGAGGGGATGAATTTGGAGATGCTTTGTGGAGAGTTTTAGCCCTGACAGTCAACAGTTATTGTAATCATGTTCTCTGAGAAGTTCCGTCTCTAAATTCATATGCAGATAACCAAACTAGCTAGGCTAACTAAAAAAAAAGAAAAAAGGTATTATTAGTTTCACAGAGAAAAGGGAAAGTTGCTGTGCCTCTGTGCAACAGGCATAATATGAGGCTACTGGGTCTGAATGATGGAGCTGAGAGCTAGCGATCACAATGATACTCCATCCCTTGGGCAATATAACGAAACCTCAGTGCAAAGGCTCTGCGACATGTAATACATAATCAGAAGACATTCTTTAAACATCTAGAACATAGTGTGCCGCACTGCTGAAAGATCAGCGAGATACCAAGAATAGTATGAGCTAACCTCAAGTATCCCTTTAAAGTGGTTAGTCTACTAAAATGTCTGTGGTCAGTAAAGACCTTCCATATAAAAAATGTGTTATGCAAGTATGGGAATTAGGAAGCTGTATTACAGCATGCAGGAGTAAATCATTATCATAAAATCTAATCTATACAGTGTTGTGTTGGCGTAAGCCTTGGCTTTATAAGCCCTAAACCTGTGGGAGAGGGATATAGATTAAGCAAAAAACCTTTATAATCACATTAACCATAAACAGTTTTTTTTCTTACTCCCTCAGAGGAATAGCAATTCATTCCCTTCCCTTACTGTGTGTGTAGTATATATACATTTAAATATGTAGTAAATATACATATATTTTTTTTTACACACACACACACACACACACACACACACACACACACACACACACACACACACACACACACACACACACACACACACACACACACACACACACACACACACAAGACTGCAGGAATAGTGCAATAAACACCAAATATAACTGGATAGTTTTAAAATCAAATCTTAGAGGCCAATATAAAGATATATATATATATCATAATCATTTTCAAATTAATATTTAATATCAATTTTAGATTAAGTTTTACTTTAATTTTATGTGCTTTTGTCCTTTTTTTTAAAGATATTTCTATTTAGCTTACAGAATTTTAGTACTTACAGATACTAACTGTTGTTCAAGGTTTAATGTTTTTAATCTAATATTTATATTTTTATGTCATATTATATTTTATTTCTTCTTCAGTTCAATTAACGAATATGATTTTTAATAGTTCTAGTTTTAATTAAAAATAACAGTAAATCTTGTAAATTTAATCTTACCTAAAATTAACCTATCACCTAAATGTTTCGATTTAAAAGTGATCACCAAGATCTGTTGTGGCCCTGTCACACACTGTTTAGTCAAACAGGAAGTCCCGCCTGCCTCAAATTCATGACCATGAGCCATTCAATGAAACGTCAAACCTCTTAAACAGAGCAATGTTTTGAAAACACCACAGAGCCACAACGTCCTCCTCTTCCAGGAAGTCAACCCAAGTCCACACATTAGGAGAAAGTTATGTATTTTAATAGTGGGGGGGGGGGGGATCTCTGTTCTTCAGTTCTCTGTTCGCCTGCTCATTACTCTTTCCTACTGTTACATCTCTAGCCTAAAGTCTCCCTTCATTTTCCTTTCTCAGCCACAATTGGTGAGTGACACCCCCATGCTGAGAGCTTAGTTAGTATCTCCCTTTTAATTAATAAAGTCTTTCAGCTCGACAGAAATCGATAATTTATGTTACTAAGTACACTATCAAAATTGAAAGGTATAATTAGAAATGCAGAACATTTTACGCAGGTTTATTTTAATTGGACACACTTGAGTAACTCAACAGCACGATGCCCCCTGCCAGACAAGCTTTGCCCCAAACTTCAACTCGAACTGAATTAGTTCCTCTCAGTCTCAGTATAGCCACAAGAGGAGACGTATATAAACTAGGCTACAATTACCTTTACGAAACAGAGCAACAGAGAAATTTATATCCAGACTTGAATCTATAACCAACCATTTTTGTCAGGTGAACTCCTATGGCTTAAATTATTTACTTGGAATGAACTGTGATTTTATCTAATATTAAACTTTTAATAAATAAAATGAATTATACATCTTCATATTATAAATATTTTGAATACATTTACTTAAGATTTTATATTTAATTACTCATACATTATAAGGGTTTATTGTTAGTTTAAACATTTCATAATAAGAATTGCATAATTAAAAATTATATATTATTTTATATAAATATATACTTTTAGGCAAATGTATTAAAAATTTGACTAATGTTATCAGTCAAAAAATGTGTTAAATTATGTCATATATAATAGTTATAAATATATTTTATTTCAAAAGTTTACAAATGTTTTTTATTTAAATCTTCGGAAACACTTTACCACAAGTTAATTCATTAATATTAATTTACTTAATTAGTTAACATGAAATAACAATGACAAATACGTCTAACGCATTTATTAATTGCATTTTTTAATTGCATTTATTAATTAATCATTTAATTAATAGTTCATGTTAATTTCAACAATTAAAATAATTGTAATAATTCAAAAATTCAAAGTTGTATTAAAATTATTTAATAAACCTAATCTAACATGAACAGTTGTATTTTTATGAACTAATGTTAACAAAGATTAATATTAACCACTGTAACAAATGTATTGCTCAATCTTACATAAACTAATTGTACCTTATTGTAAAACATTATCAAATCTTCTTTGACATTTCTATCGAAATCTCACAAACCCCATTAGTGTCATTATGAATCGTTGTTTGTGAAACAGAGAACACTAAATTACTGAAAACCGTGATATTAGTCCTTTTGATTATTGCTACAGCACATAACATCAATTCACACATGCAATCAATTCATCCTTTCACACTCATCTAAGTTGCAGCCTCTTAAAATAATGACAACCCAACAACCCTCCAACAATGATTTAAACAAAGCACTGCATATGATCCCATTATTGAAGTAATATTTTTTCTTGATCATTCTGCGGAGAATGCCACACACTCTTAACACACCTTCAAATTGGCGGCATGCAATGAAAAGCTATGCTGCAATTACATCTAAAGTAGTCCCTCCACCGCTGACTGATTTACTGTGATTTACAGTAACATGACTGTCAGAGTTACACAGCTGGAACATTTGTTTCTACTCCCATGACTGCAGTATAGAAGTGTTTAACGCATAAAACGAGGCGATACTTCATTATTTACAACATTAATAAATGTAAATAGACCTGTCCATTTAAAGCTCTCAACACATCAGGCATTGTTCATAACTGAATGCAGCGTATTACACTTGCACACACATTACAGTAAGGCTGATGGAATCATACTTTTATCTTTTAAACAAATGTCTCTCTTCAGACAGGCATCTTTAGGGAGGTTGGATGTTAATGGGAAACCATTTCTGATCTGGTATGTTTGGTATCGAGCTACGGCAAACATCTGAGCCCTTCATGTTGGTAACTCCAATCAGCTATATGAGGACAACCTAACCTATATTATTGCTGCGAAAGACATAATCCATTCTTGGCCACTTCCCCCCACTGATATTCAGGTTTTTTTAATTAAACGACTAATTTGCATAAAAATTCCAGCACATTTCATTCCAAACCATCACAGGTGTTCCAATCTCCAAAGCTGTGACATGCAAGCGTTCGGTGATTTAAAGCTTCTAATGGAAAAGGCTATTATTGCTTAGCAATGAGAGAGAAACTATTCACGGATGGCCTTTTTGAACACAATTTCGAGATGACATTCTACATTCAACCAAAACCCAAATCATATTTTGCATGCATTTTACCATTAAATTGCCAACGCTTTAATTTTTAAACAGAAAACACAACAATAATGTATTTTAATGGCTTAAGCAAATCACTATGGGGGAAACAGTTGCACCACTTTTGCAAAAAAAAAAAAAAAAATTACCTTAAAAAGTATGTTAGTCACTGACCACCAGCTACTAAGTTTAACTAGGTGCATATGGATTGTGTAGTCATCTCACTGCATGTCGCGCCAATTAGATATAAGAACTATTTCAATCCTCGTGAGGTTCAGGGGAAGTCTGAAAAAAGGAAAAAACAAGCAGTGTCCAGTCTGATAAGACACCCAGGATCAACACCAGGCGCTGTGTTGTTTGCTGTGAGAGTGCTGGAAAGAATCCAGCATCGCAGAACTCCAGCTTTTGCAAAGAGAGGCGCTTTTCAGATGGTAATCACATGCTCTCTAAAGTTGCAGCCCAACCACCACCCGCTTACTGAAGGAACTTGTTTTCTTTGGCAGCCACTAAAGCTGCTCTAGTGAGAAAGCATACTGTTTGACCAGAACAGTCCCATTCCCAGTTTATTCACCCAACACTTTGACACAGCACATACGGACACTGGATCAAAAGGGGGGGAAAGAGGAAGGAAAAAGCTTGTTGTTAAAAAAAAAAAAGCATCAACAAATGTCACACCCATATTTCAAGCAATATGGCTGTATAAGAAGTTGTAGGAAACCTAGTAATTTGGTTGCATTCATTTCCGTGGGTTTACCACTGTAATGCAAAGGCTTATTTTGATGGACTCAGGGGACTGAGCTCTCAGAGCAATGAGTTCATTTGGAGAATCCTCCCCTGTGGTTTTCTGACCACTGTCTCTGCTACAGTCTCGGTCTCCCACAGGTGAATGAGCCATAATTCAGGAACCATAAATAATGATTCAGGATCACAAATCTCTTTTTTTTATGGTTTAAAGATGTATGTATATGTTATAAAACTCTAAACTCTGTTTATTGTGCGAAAATCACATTTTCTTCTTCATAAAAGTTAAAAAGTCATATGGTTTTGGTTCGTCATTTTAAGGGTGAGTAAATAATGCCCAAATTTTAGACTAAATTTTTTTTCTTTTAAAGTGGCTAATGTTGATTTTACACAATTCTGAACGAACACACACACACACACACAATTATTCATTTCCTGCTTGCAATTAGTCTAGTGAAGGCTATTTGTCAGGCCTGCAACTTTACAGTCTGACTGCTCTTGTTCAAATAGGTTATTTCCTGCTATAGAAAAAAAAAGTTGCAGTAGATTCTTATTGTACACTAGTGAAAAGATGAACAAAAAATGGTTTCCACATTCCATCCTTTAACAAACCTCTCTTTTAGCAAAGCAGCCGGCGTAGGTGTTAGGGAGGTCAATAATCATGTTCGGTCAACTAATACAAGACAGAATGCTTGTTGCTTGTCTTGAACTAAGCTATTCAGTATCCAATACCAAACATAAAACAGCTGACGTGAGTTGGGAAACGTGTGGCTCCATTCACCCCCCCTAGACCTGCAGGTCACCAAACAAACTCCACCAAACAAACTCCACCACACTCTCCATTGAACGCTGATTGAAAAGAAACCAAGTGGCTACTTAAGCTCCAGCCTTGTGATATTAAACTGAGTTACTGCATCTAGGTCACAGCTTTTTGCAATCACAACTTCAAGAGCGTGTAGCCTGGTCTCCAACATATACAGTATGAGCTTGGATCACCCTCCTCACAACGATTTAGTCTTAAACGCTCCATTCCCTTCCCATGTCACCCGTTCCCATTTAGGTAGAACCAATGACTGTTTCAAAGCAATGAGTCACAATTTAAGAGTAATCACACCAATAACCACTAGGAATATTGAATTTTAAGGAAGCTGGTGAACCCATATCTGATCTTTTCTTTTGTCAAAGAGCCCCTTTCTGTGTTCATCATCAACTTAAGTGCTTGGTGCTCTCATGATTTCATACAATACACTATTGGGCTATGGGATCTAATGATCTTCTCAAGCGCAATAAAATAATTTGTTGCAAGGCTCTATATATTGATTTTGACACTTTACACAATGACATAGTGAAGCTAATCCTCATGTTACTTTGGATTAAGGGATCGATCAACTATCTTGGAGCTAACAAATGAAAAAAAAAAAGAAATCTATCCAGAACTTTTTCTGTTTGTCTAAACTGACCAGCCCTGCCAACAAAAAGGCAATTATTTTGAGATATTTAAACCTGTGGCTGCTTCTTGTCCAAAGTCGTGACTAATAGACCTCAGAGCTTAACATACACATGCTTTGAGGTTTGTGTTGTCCAAAAGAAACACAGAAAAGAAAATATATGAGCAAACATGGTTACACACAGTGAGACTGAATCAATTCAAGCACGCAAATCTAAAAATTGGTTAGATTTTAGCCAGGATATGGTGATGATGAACTGCTATGGTGCATGATACACTATCATTCAGAAGTTTCAGTAAGATTCTTTAATATTTTTGAAAGAAGTCTCTGCTTACCAAGGCTGCATTTATTTGCTAAAAATAAATACAGGAAAAACATTAATTTTGTGTTAAATATAGTGTTACATGATCCTTCAGAAATCATTCTAACATGCTGATTTGCTGCTCAAGAAACATTTCTTATTATTATCATCATCATATTATCATATGTGTACGAAACAGTTTTCCTATTTAATGTTTTTTGTGGAAACCGTGATGCATTTTTTCAGGATCCTTTGACGCATAGAAGCATTTCTTTGAAATAGAAAGGTAATAAAAGTGTTAATTTCTTTTTTTTAAAGGGCGATTGACCCAAAACTTTTTAACAGTAATCTATATTCATGGGCGATTTAATATTTTCAGATAACTGGGACAAATGTCATTATTATCGATACTAATAGTGAAGTTATAGCCATTTTTAACTTCTAATTTATTATTAGTAAATATCTCATGTTTTATACATAATCTGTTTGTATATGAAAAAAAAAACTATTTGTATATGACCACAGCACAACTGAATATCTGTCCGGATGAAGACGTAGCAAACCAAACTACATCACAACGTTGTACATGGAGGAGTAATCACGGTTTTCTATAAGCATTCAAAATAATGAGCTTCATAAAAGGAGCACCACTCAGGCAATCCATATAACACCCGGAGATATCAGTAGTCAACCTAC
Organism: Meda fulgida; assembly: GCA_030578275.1. Lineage (NCBI taxonomy): Eukaryota > Metazoa > Chordata > Actinopteri > Cypriniformes > Leuciscidae > Meda > Meda fulgida. The sequence continues at coordinate 8,765,279 of CM060634.1, read as the reverse complement.
AGCCAATCAAACATGCAAGGCCAATTAACGCAGATAGAAATAATAAACATTTTTGTCTGCCATAAAATAAATTCAGTGCTCAATGAGAATTTTTTTTTTCTGAATGGACGAATAGAATGTAAATTGATCTATGAGATCAATAATTCGTCAACAAATAAGTCACTATCAGGTCTGAGTGTAGTAATAGAGCTATCAGACGGGAGATGTTTTATGTTGAGCTTCACACAAAGCTGTAAGTCAATTGATTTTTGATATTTTAAAAGTCACACTAAAAACAATTGCGTGTAAGTTATGTTACAAATTGCATGCGGCAAACAAAAGGAAAGAGCGTTAACTATGTTTTTGTAGTTCTACAACTTGCTTGCATGCTAGAGGTGTCAGAAAAGAAAGTACAAATGCTGTAAAGCATTCAGACCTCAAGATTCACAAACCACAAACAAGCTTGTATCAATATACCGGTGGTCTGCACTTCACTCAGAGTGTTAAAGACATGTAACTATAATACACTCTTCACTTTATTTAGTGAATATCAGTCATAAAATGAAAGGGGTCATGACATCAGAAAACTAATTTGCCTTGATCATTTGACATATAAGAGATCTTTGTACCATTTGTACCAAGTTTTATAGCTTAAAATGTCCTCCTCATTATAAATAAAGCATTTATTTAATCAAATTCAAATTCGATATGACTCCTTTAAAGGACAAAGACATATACTGTGAAGGTACCATACTACTACAATAGCAGTCAGTGGAGTCAATCATTTTCATTTGGTTTGAGAAATTAATACTTTTATTGAGCAAGGATTAAATTGAGCAAAAGTGAAAGTAAAGACAATTATAACGTTACAACAATTATGGTTTAAATAAATGCTGTACTTTTGAATTTTCTAGGCTATACATGACAAAATCCTGAATTTTTTTTTTATCCCCGTTTCCACACAAAAGAAAAACATGGATAATCAGAAATGTTTATTGAGCAGCAAATAAGAATATTAGAATGATTTCTGAAGGATCATGTGACACTGAAGACTGGAGTAATGATGCTGACATCAATTCAGCTTTGCCATCACAGGAATACATTACATTTGAAAATATATTAAAATATTAAACTTTTGTACTATTGTAATATTCTGGTTTGTACTGTATTTTTGAACACATAAATGCACCATGAGTTAAAGACACTTACACAACTTCTTACTAACATGCGCCCAAAAGGCAAAAATGGCGTACGGCCAAAAATATTCAGACTTACAAAACCATGCGTACACCAGAACCTGCACAACATTCCCTTTATGAAACCCAGTCAGCGGAAGATTGTGCGTACATGCATCCTCACCCAATCTCCTCCCTGAACCAGTTTTACTATGCATATCCTCATCTCTATATCCTCTGCATATGCATATTCATCCACGTGATACCGTGTTTAACGGTACAAGACATTAGGAAAATATGAGATGAGGATTTCCCGTCACATTGCACTGCTAAAAATCATTTAGTAGCCTATCCTTGCCTTGTTTTCGAATAAATAAATCAAATACATTTCAGAGAAAGTTTTTCTCAATCTTTTCCAATGGCCAAATAGTATTTTTAATTGCTTTGTATTTTTAAAGGAAACAGATAGGCCTTATTGTGCATTACTGATCATTATTTGTGCAAAAACATTTTCTCAGACCATAAGTTCTGCTATTACCATGCGCTAAGCAATCCTCGCTGTATTTAAAACATTAAAACACAGCATGCCAAAGGTAAAACGTGTTCAAAAGCATCGCATCCACTACAAGTAGTTCTATTTATTAGAATATAACATTTTTGTAACTTCTCTGTGATGATTTCATGTCATTTAGGTGCTTACCTCCATTAATGAGAATGGCATATATTTATTTCAACTGTTATTGTGAGCATGCACTGTATTTATGATTAGGACTCATAATAATGATTTAAAGTGGTTTTCCTCCATCTGCCGTCAGTCCCTCAGCTCACCATTGGTGTCGCTAAACTGCTTTGTCTCCAAAATGTGCGTATGCATGGCTCAGAGTTTACTTGCAGGTGCGCACATACATTCTCCCGTCAAGTTTGTTTTTAATAGATTACAACCTAATAGATCACAACGCCACGTTTATAAATGACACCCCAGCTTTTGTTATTCATTGCATACAACGCGAAAGCAAAAAATTAAGTAAACAATGCCATTCATAATTCATTCAGTTCTCATCTGTGCCTGTAGGGGGTGCTCATCCTGTAGCCTTACCTGGCTTGTGGTACGTCGATGCTGGAAGAGACCACCTTGCGTTTCTGTTCCAGCAGAGAAATGGAGCGGGTGTGATCCTTCTCCAGCTCCAGCGCCCGGCCCGTTCGCTTGTGCTCCAGCACCCGTGGCTCCTCTATGCTCTCTGGGCTGAGGGAGGGCGCCTCTCCTCTCGGCACACCCCCATTCTGGCCCTGCGTGGGCCCGTCCCGCTGGCCACCGTTACAGGTGCTCTGCAGAGGGAAACATTTTGGAGTTTTTTCAGTCTTAACAGTCGCTTCATGTGCCTCCCGTCAATGAAGCCCTATTTACACCTACGGGGACCGTTAATGCTATAGACCCCAAATGTGAGACTTGTTTGCTTTCAATCACAGTGCATTAGGCTGTATTTAAAGTGTTTTGTAATTTATACATCGGCCCTCCATGCAAACACCTCACCAACGTTTTGGATCAAGAAATCATATCCACTGATTTGCAGGCTTGTTTGTTTAAGAAGATCTTTGCGTTGCTGAAAAAAAGAAAAATAAATCCCCCTCACTCTGCCATTTCCCCCTTAGCACAACAAGCCACCATCCGTGACCACACTAATGCAAAGACGAGCAGCTTTTCCTCTTGCATGTCTCATCTGCACAACTGCCGTGGACTTTTCTATTTATTGTGACTAAAGCTGCGGTACTAAACCTCAAGCTACAGAGAGGACAAACAGGGGCCAAGACAACGCACATCACCGCATGCACAGAGCATGATCTAACAGTGAGCGGCGTGCAATACAGATCATTATCTTACCGGAATATGATAAGTTTGACTGAAGAGAGGGTAAACGCCGATCATGCTGAGCTTTGAGTTTCCAATGGAGTTAAAAATTAAATGGATTACCTGCCTCAATACCCATTTCATCACCAGTGAAGTGTGGTTAACTAAATACACTCTATTGAATTAATAACGATTTTATTTATTTACCATTTGTCATCATTTACTCACGCTCATGTCGTTCCAAAGCTAAATGGGTTCTTTTCTTCTGTAGAACACAAAGGGAGAAACTTTGAAGTATGTGCTGGCTACTCTATTCTATGTAAAAACAGTGAATTAGGACTGGAGCTTTTAAGCTTCAAAAAAGAATACAAATGCACCATAAATTTTTCACAAACATGAACTATATGGTACAATATTCCAAATCTCCATATAATAGCTTTGGAAGAAAAACTTGGGATGCACAATAAGATTTTCTTATTTATTTACTGAATATTATTGAATATGAAATTAGCTAGGTAATTGTGAATATAATTGCCCTTAGTTTTACATTGTGCTGTTATCGAATGCTTATTTTATCTTTAAAAATGCTAGTAATTGAATAACAATGTTAAATACAGTATGTAGTTCAAATTAAATATATAACATTCCCACTGTAATGCTTTGATGTGTAAATTCATTTTCAATTTGGGATTTAAAAATGTATGCGTTTTCTTTTAGACAAATTAAATTATTGATAAATGGCAGATATTACAATTCTATTAACAGCTATAGCATGAAAATAATGATCAGCTTATCTCTATTAGCTATAGGCTAATTCTAGCCCTTATGCGCTATTCAGGGTCTTATTGACCCAAAATGACGTTTGCTGAAATAAAAAAAAAAAATTCCCTTCATCTAAATGGCATGAGACTTGATGTTGTGACACTTGGGGTCTCCTGAGACCCCAGACAATACAATGTGTAATTTTTAAACAAATGTATTATCACTCACTATATTAATGTTTTTACTCTACATTTGTGCTGTGTTGGGGGGATTTAAGGCATTTTTTATTTTGTATGAAAAAAAAATCTAATATGTTTTTTAAATACCGTAGGATGAATGTGTAATTGAAAAAAGTGATCGTTTTTTTTTTTAAATATTTGTCAAATATAAAAAACGTAATCAGCCAAAACAAAGAAAACAAATGTATCGAAGTGAACTGGCAACCCTATTGCACATCCACAATGTGAAACGCTCTGCTCACACACACACACACAGCCACCAAAAAAAATGACCCCAATGGGAGACTATAAAAAATAGATTTTTGTTACATTATTTGTCAAAAAATCTGTTACAATACACAAAACAAAAAATGAAGGGTCGATACCACAACACATCCCTGATGGAGTAAACACACACAACATAATGCTATTCCATAGAAGATGAATGCCAGGCTTTGGCGTATTTTCACGAGATGAACAGATTTGTTAAAGCGGCATCATGTTGTGCAAGACTTTCAAGCGTCAAATCAAAAATGCACAGTTGACAAGTTCAAATTTAAATTTCACACACTATTAAGTTCTGTCTTTCTCTCTCAAAACACACACCCTTGCTTTGTGCATTTTAATGGCCACAGCTTTCTCACATCATGTGGAGCACAGCCTCCAAAATGATGAAATTGATGAAATATGGGTCACAATTCATATAACAGTCAAACTATTCAAAGAATAAGTTCTTGTTTTTTGCTAAAGAGAGTTAGAGGGTTTTAATCAATTTAAACAGATCTCGGTTGATCTAATAAGAGAATTAATTAGATTTGAGAGCAGGATGCACACAGATGAGCACTCGAAATTAATTATCTACAAATTATTTATTTATATTTGAATATTCATGAGGAAAATAAACACACGCACTATGCATGCTCACGTGCGAGATGCTGCACTCAAGGTTTGAAATATCTACTGCCAAAAGGAACTATGCCGCTTTTTATAAAAACACATCTACTGCTTTTCTGCCTCTGTAATCATGACAAAAACATCAACCCTTTTAATGTGAATGAAGTGTTAACCAGCAACAAAGCCTTGGTGCATAAAGAGTTAAGACTGGTAGACAGCTTGTGTGGTTTAATTACATTTTGATATTAAGCAGTGGAAACAGGGGAACTGCCACACTGTAACACACTTAACGTAAAGCCCCTCCTTATGTCTTACTATACCAGTCAACAAGTGGCATTCCCCCAAGCCCCAAGCCGAATGGCTCTCGTTTGGGAATCCAGGCGCCTTGCCAAAGCCCCAGATTCTATGAGCATGACCTCTGTAGAGCTCAGTTTTGCACCGTTACGGAGCAGCTGCTCCAGGACCATTAGCCCCCACCCTAGTTTCACATCCCTCCCTGCTTGCATTGCTTACATCTTAACCTTTTTTCCCATCATGCGTCACGAGAGAAAATGTCACCATGTCTTGTATATAATAATTGCTCGTGTTACATTTGAAAAGTGGCACTTTGTTATCTCTGATTGCAAATTAAATGGATGTCTGTTTGGGAGTGCAGATGTACATTACACAAACATTAAGGTGTAGCATACTTGCCAAAAACAAACACATGCAGCATCCAAATTAAATTTGATTGCAAATATTGCATGCACATTTCAGTTATTACATTTATTTTAATTTACTTCAAATGTCCCCGATGTTATTAACCTTACAGTCGTACAGCTCTGATTATTAGAGAATGAAATAGAATAACTTTTTACCCTCTTTGTTTTGATATGGCACCTCAGGCTGTTTAACTTGATGACTGTAATTAGGTCATTATAAAAACCCCTTTGTATTTTGCAATTACGTGCAAGCGACTCAGCCTGGTGTGCAATCACAAAGATTTCAGAATAAAATGATCATGATCTCTAAAGCATTAACTAAATATCAAATGACATATTTACAAAAACGCGATCACTGTAAAAGCAATTAATGTCGAAGACAAAAAAAAACTCACTAAAGAGCTGGTTTCAGCGGAGAGATGTACGCGCGCGCCAACAGATGCTTCTGCGCGTGAATGAATGTATGCTGCATAGCGTGTTTGTTTGCCACTGTTATCCACCCACTGAAGGCAGATCATCAGCGGTTTACACGGGCCCTACAGGGCTACAGACCGCGACTAAAACGACCACACATGCAACAAAACAATCATTTAGAATCTAGTCAGTCGGCAAAACTTTGTGTTTGTGTACCACAGGGGTTTTCGTCAGATTTCATCTCGTGATTTGGGCATACATATTTAGTCAGTGTTTCCAGCACCGCTATTTTGCATCTATCTGTTGCGTTGTAGGCTATTCGCAACACGCATTAAACACAACAGCGCGAGATGTCTAGTTTGCGAACAAATGACTCTTATGAACATGTTCTTTTTAATAAATAAGTCCAAAAGATTCACAAACAAGCGTTTCCAAGGCGTTGAGCTCTCTCGGTTTGAATCATACAGAGAATCATTCGGAGCCGTCATTGAGTTCACAAATGACTCCCTCACTGAACTTGCGAGTCATTATTTCGTTTTATGTTGGATTGAAAATAAACCGATCACGGCTACTCAGGCTTGAGGTTCGTTAGACTTCAGCTGATTGTTCATATGACAACATGTAACGTTATCCAAAATCGAAATATATGTTTGCACAGTCGAGTTATTATGTAATAGATTATTAAATAAAAAAATAAAAAAAAACAAGTTAGGCTAATTGTCGAATGAGATCCATTTGTAAGATGGATTCGTGCTGAACGGAGAACTTGGACTGTAAGATGATTTTTCTCCAAATATTCTCACAAAGTATTTATATTGCACAAATACAGTCTGAATCACTAACAGCATAATTTTAGTTTTCAATCTTTTAGGCCCGTTTTTATGACTAACAATTGCATAGTTTCATTCATAATGACGGTAAAAAGGAAGCTATATGAACTCAAATTGCATTCAATTCATACGCTACATCAATATGTAGCCTTAGTAATTTGCAACATCTAACAATGAGGCTATATTTACAATAATAAAATATTAATAAAATCCATATTAAAAAAAAAATGTTTCATGTAATGGATTGTGAGCATGGACACCGGCGCTTCTGAATCTATACCGAGAAATTCTATAATTTGGTAAGCTAAAAAGTAATTGGCCCCTAAATGTTTCATTTGAGGGACCAATGACTTAATAGTAATTTTAATACGTAGCTTCGTCCTCAGCATGATTACTGCAATATCCACTCTCACACATTATATGGATCATCAAACAAACAATCTCTCAATGCACTGTAAACAATACTGCGTGCGACAAGCAGCACAACAACAACAACAACAAGTCCAGCTGACCACACACACACCTTCAAGCTCGACTTCAGCGGTGCCTTCGCAGTCATCTGTGCAATCTCTTCCTCCGAGTATTCTTTCAAGCTCCCGTCTTGCATGAGCACCGTGTACACGTTGCGCCGATGGCCGGTTGAAGCATCTCTGTTGTCTTGTTTGACAGCCTGGATCACTCCCGTGAGCGGAGCCGCGTCTCTCGTTAAACCCGGCGCGTACACGCGGCTCCCAATGACCGAGCGCTTCACCAGCCGCCGTGTATGCATAGTTGATATATCAATGAAATGCGCAAATACAAGTACTTCGATCGTTGCACAGCAATGCCGCTTTTAAAAAAAAGAAATGTCACGTTGACAAAAAATGAACGGACCGACCGTCATCATGGGCCGTGCATGAGAATAATACGACAACATCACCACAGATCTGGACCGCATCCACATATTTCACAGGCGTGAGCGCGCATGTTTGGGACACCGAACCAATGAACCGTTACAATATGCATATGAGCTACGCTTAATAACCTCTTCGTCCGACCGACCGGCAACCGATATCTTTCTTCTGTCGACCTGTTTGTTTTGCTTGCCGTTGCCGTTCCCTTAAAGCTGGCGGGTTGTGGTAAAACATGGAGTGGAGCACCCGTTTTGACTCGACAAACACGATGTATTTTTCACAATACACACCACAAGCATTTATGTCATAAATCGCCGAAGAACGACCAAACAGAAATCGAATTAATATTACAATATTACAAAACGTCTCCAGTGTCGACTGTGCTGTTGTAATAGCCAGTTTTTACCCCCCCAGATTAGCGTAAATCCGGTTTCATGTGAGAAAGACTCCATTCCATAAAATACACCCGGGTTTTCAAGAGCCATTGGCTGTACCGGCGGAATGTCGCCTGTAAACATGTGCGCTCGCGCAGCTAGTGTGCGTTCTCATTGGCTCACGGCACACACTCCTCCACTCGCTCGCGCTCGCTTTCTTCTGCAGTTTCCCTCCAAATACAAGCAACGCCTGCGATTAAAACAAAAACGCAAGGATGGAGAGATTAGAGTCCATCTTTCGGGTTGTGTCCTTTCTTCACTATAAGCTTCTGAGTAGTTATTATTTACCGGTATGTAGGTTGGTCAGTCAGTGTACATAACATTAATAATTGATGATAATAACCTGTCAAACCGGGTTATGAGTGTAGACAGAGAATGATTGACAGGCGGTGAGGATTCCTGAGAGTCCTCAATGTTGTAACCTGTCATTAGTAGTCAGTAGACAGACAGTAGCCTATAGTAGAATGACTAAATGCTAAATCAGTCACACTTGTCACATACCAAAACATAAACTTCTGTGACTCTGACCATAATGCAAATATTTAAAAGATTTGTTATGCTCTCTGAGGAAGGAAACGCTGTGGACATATTTCTATTTTTGACGTCTTAAAGGGATAGCTCACCCAAAAAGGAGGATTTTATCATCAGTTAGTCATTTTCATGTTGTTACAAATCTGTATGAATTCTTTTCCATTGAACACAAAATGAGATGACAGAATAACAGCTTCTGTCACCATTCACTTGGCTGGACTATCTCCCCCTTTAATACATGCCTAAATTAAATGTAATGACATTAAGTGACACTAGTCTTTTCACATACTGTTTTTTGAGGAAGTGAGCATTCGGAAACAGTAATGAAGGTTTTTAGATTTTAATTTAAAACATGCGGTATATGAAACATGCAAGTCTCTTTCTGTTCTTGATAACGGTGTAGTTTAAGGAATATGCCCCTCGTTGTTTTTTGTCAAAATAATAGAAGTAATACAATGCCATCTCAAAGATTCTTACATTATTACAGTTTTAGTTTTGCAATTTGTACCGATTACATTTCAGAAGTAATCCACCCTCTTTTGTGCACTATATTGCCTTAAATAAATTGGACATTTTTACCTTTGTGTCACGTTAAACATGAACATGTCGCCTACATGTTATTGTATGTGCTTGTCAGTGTGATTTCTGAATTGATGGTAGCATTGATCATTGTGGTTGTCGTGCTTGTGGGCATGATTCATATAACAAACGGAATGGCTGAAAAGATTTAATCTTTTAAGAAACAATTTATCCTCATGAAGTGAAAATAAAAAATCTATTCACTGCCCTTGTTTGCCACTGCTCCCTTATAAGTACTTGCATTGAAAATGAATGTTGCTTTGACCACAGATCCAATCAATAACAGGCTGTGCAGTGAAATATGTTCTTAAAGTCCCCTATAGTGCATTGACATGATAACAAAACTGCCTTATTGCAGGTTGTTTTTCTACACTTGAGAATTTAGTAGGATGAATCGACAGATTAAATATCAACAGATTATACTGTGGTTTTGCACTCTAAGGCAATATAAATGTGCTTGTCTTACTGAGATTGCATGTAAATATAGCACTATTAAGGACAAATTATGTTAATGTTTATATAAATCAGTTGATGTGGATAAACAAACACATGCACACACATTATATTAGTCCAGCATGACTATATTGTTTAAGAAGCAAATACCACCATATGATTATGATGAAATAAACAAATGCCAAAGTCAGTCTTATTTACAACTAAATACACAGAATTTGGTTAGAGGGAGAAACAAAACATACAAAGTTTCACCATGGTATTAACTATAACAAGTATCTTCTCAATATGGAACCTGTACCTACACAATGTACCATTACAAGCAAACACAGACAACATTTGGACTCAATCCAGTCCTTATTTAAACCTCACATTAAAATAAGAATTCCAACGCAATACATATTCCTGCTTTTAGCCTTTGAATGTTAATAAACCTTGACAGTCTTTAAACTTTTTTTTAATTAAAAATGCATCTAACAGCATGTATTGACTCTTAAAGTTTCATTTGAGAGATGTTACCAGTTATTACAGAAGCATAATTAAACTGATATAATTTATCATGGCATGAAGTTGTCCCATGCAGTGTCTGGACACACCACGCTTTTTGATTATACTGCTACATGAATGTAAAAGCAGCTAAATGCATACCTGATCATAAAGTACATTTACTAATCTGCCAGGCAAAGCTGCAGTGTGGCAGTACCATGATGTCTCTTTCCCCCTGTGCTTTTCAGCCTTTTGAAATGTTGCGTACCTATTACATGTAAAAATCAAACAATATCTGAAATATATAATGTATCTGATACACTTAATCAATACAACTGCGTCAAAAAAACCACACATACATATTGATGCAACATAGCTCAATTACATCACAAATGGCAATTAGTGAACAACAGAACACCAGCAATCGATAATGGTCAAGAAATGGCTTTTCATTAATACCCTTTTCGTACACTCATAAACGAGTGCTTAACTTTGCGTACCTTTAAGATCACTTCCTTACCTGAGCCTGTCAGTTGACTCATTCATTATAAAACATGTTAAGCGGCTCAGAATGATGGCTACATTTAAATGTTCTTCTTTTATATTTTGATATGTGTTACTTGAAAGTCACTTGCGTACTACTTGTAAAAACGAAATGCTCCAGCCATTCTGAATGATTAAAATGAGTGTACTTCCTTAATGGACTGAGCTGAGAGGTCTGCTGTTGACTGTATCTGATAAGTTCTCTTTTTTGTGGGGTTATATAAGGACACACCCCAACAGTTGCTCAACTAGTATCACGTGATAACGGGCAGGCAGAGTGCAGCTTACAGCAGGTGCGCTGTGCAAAAGCATGGAAACTACTAGTACACATTGAATAAAATATTTCTCATAAGACAACAGCCTTTGTGTGACTTTGCTTTGAAAAGTGGTGGGGACATGTGGGAAGGGGGTTACACAGATGTGCTGTTATGTCACAAAATAGTGAAAGCTTAGCTTCTGAATATTAATTAGGATATGCAAACATGATCTTTTACTGTTCTAATAAGTAGCCTGTAATTTACTGATCAAGTGTGTAGTAGCGTATTTTTGAGTCAAATCTGAAAAGTCATTACCATTATAAGTGTCTTAAAATCATTCAAACACATTGTTGCTAAGTTCTTGATGCAGCAGTCATTCTCGCTGTATATTCCTACATATGAATTCTGAATCTTTGGTCTAGCAAAAACGATTTCTTTCTATTTGAGGGGTTTGGGGTTCTAATCCGCTCTAATGGAACTCTAACCGTAATTACAGCTTTACATCAGTGGATATAAGGAGTGGGAACAGAATTGTTCGCAGTTTGTTTCGTGATTTCACTAGAACAGGACCGAGCCATGGAAAAATGATAGATTAGAGCACATATACTCATATCTGAGCAAGCGTGTGTGCTGGAGAGAACATTGCTATCCTTGCTTTCAGGGACATTATTATAACAAAACACAAATGCGCTGAAAACTCCCTCTTAACTGGAGATGCCACCTCTGTATTAGATACATCCCTTTTGCAAGCTATTTCAGAAAGTGGTGGGGACAAACCTGGCCATGGCAAAAAGTGGTGGAGACATGTATGTCATGTCATGATGCCAATGAACACAGCTTCTATAGGGGCATCTCGGGTTTGTGGTACCCAATTATTCACATGAATAGCATAACAAACCCTCTTCTGAGCGACTCTAGAGTGTTTCATTTCCTATGCTGGTTCACAGGTCTGAATGAACCCTTTCATGAATAATGTTCAAAAACAATGGGGTACATAAAAGCTACACTGAAAAACATTCCATCAGGAAAGGTTAAGTGCATTATTCTCATGATACCACCCCAAATTACACTTCTAAACCTCAGAGAAGTGAGTTCTCATTGTCCACGGTCCATTAGATGGGTGGTCAGAGACGGGAGATTTCCCCATTCAGACCCAGTTCCCCCACACTCTCGTAGTCAGGTTCCCCGATCCCATTGCCCTGATGAGCCTCTTCAGGCGCTTTGGAGATCTTGATGGTCTCGTACGCAGGATCTGCATTCTCTGTGAGCCCCTCCGAAGGCTGGGAGCCAAGAGCCATTGGGTAATCATCCCCAACTGAGGCATAAAGATCACTGGAAGTCGACTCCGGCACCATTCCCTTGATCTCTCCGATGCTGCTGTAGTCATTCTCTGTTTCCTTTACAGTATTCTTCACAACCTTGGAGTACATGTCTGATAACTGAAAATGTAACACAGAATGAGACATCTTTACTCCAAAGGCTTGGTTCAGGGCGATATTAAAATGCAAATATTAGTAATTGTTGGTAAAACCTACAAAGACTTCAAGTTGGTCTTTACAAGGCTTTGAGATGTTGATAGACCTTACCTCACTGTCCGGAAACACATTGTCCTGAAGCACTGGAGTCATCAACGGGGAGTGTAACTGTAGGAAAATTATTGAAACGAGACCATTAGTTAAAAACATATTTAATCAATTTAAATGCACAGGAAATAGCTCACTTCAACTGACACATGATAGTGTCAAGGACTGATTGATTAAAAAACGAAGCCACTCATTCATTACTTAAGAGTTACTGATTGAAATCATTTGTCCAGTTCCTCTCCAAGCAAGAGCGGTTGTATATTTACAAAAGGAATCAATAACTGAGTCATTAATTAACAAAGTAAATCCTACAGCAGGTCAATAACGGACACCTTGGCTGTTGGAGAAGAATATCAATCCCTGTCTTTGTCACCTCACTGACAGAGAGACAACAGTCAAGTGGAAAAATTTTGCTATAACCACTCGAAGATTAATTTAAGCAATTTTAGCACCAACATTTCAAGCCTGTTTTGATGAAGCCACCTCAACCAATGAACCTGAAGTATGTTTTGCTTTGATTATGATCATGCAAAATGAGCATCAGGAGCTAGCCAGATGTGCTTTGATATTGGTTTAATTAGCAAAGCAATTAATTGAATAGCCCATTCAAGTAGCTCCGCAAAGACCCCCCTGACCTTATCACAACTAACAAATGTCTCTTACAATAAAGCTTATCTGCTAATTCACTCATGCCTTTGTCTCTGTCCAGCCCTCTATATTACTTACAGTGCCTCTTCCATTGATTTGCCTATATAAGAACTGAATAATCATCAGCAGCGTTTAAAAACACTGCAACGTCATCACACATGAATGGATATCCAATTAAGATGTATTTACATAATGTTCATATTGTTAAATATTTAAATGAATCTACAAAGTATATTTAGTCATACTTAGGACTGCACATGCACATTTGCTGGACCAAACTTGAAATATTTGCTTTTAAAAAAAACATTTATGTGACAGTTCATGTCAGAGTTTGTTGCTGATTTGAAGTTTAGCAAGCAGTTTCAGTACTTCCCTATTCAGGCAGATTGGAGTTAGATTTGCTTGACCGAAATAGCAGGAGGCATTGCAAATACGGCTGCCGAGTGAACTGGCTTTCCTTGAAAGGGACTATATCCACAAACACCTGCGTAGATACCTGAGGTGGATCAAACCTTAGCCAAATTTTGTATAGTACTGAGGTGATATGCAATGACTTGTGGGTAACTTTCCTATTGATCTCCGTTTGTAGTGCCCTTGAGACTGAACACATACGTTCCCTTGAATACCCCAATGGACGAACACCATGTGAAGTTCACATTGGAAGATACCCTAAGTGTGACAGGATGCTGACAGTACAGCCCAGGCATGAGGCAACGGCCTGTAGCGCTGCACTCAATGGTGTCCATTATTATTTTCTTTCACGCAAATGTCAGAATGTGCCCACACATCCTTTGACAGGCAGCGGCACTAACAATAAAAGTCCTTCCCTTCAAGAGACTTCTGAGTGTTGATGTGCTGAAATCACAGTTTATCAAAGACAGCTGCCACCAATGCATAATAACACACATGGCGCTCTGCTCAAGCCAGGCTTGCGTGCTTCGCTCAAATAACCAAGCGTACAGTCCACACTGTAAACTAATAAGGCAAGGTGTCCGATGTGCGTACATGTGTTACAGCATACACTTGTCAGTTTGGGCATCCCAGCTTTAACTGACTGATTTTCTTTTCAAACACAGACTGATGTACCTGTAAACACATGCTCCGCCGTCTCATTCATCATGAGGGTGAGCTGTCAGGTAGTGGACAGCTGGAACGCTCTGATCCCTATACGCATATGTTAGCACAAACATATGACCGCTAAGACGAATCACTGCTGCCCCATTACATGTCTACATCAAGCCAAGGCGAATGGGATATGGAATGACAGGTGTAAAGTTTCAACAGACAGTGTAGTAGGAGAAGGGTACAAACAGTTTCTCGAAATGATCAAGAGGATAATAGAGTAAACCACTTATTTACTGAGTACTGGAGAGGACACTTAACCACAAACGATTCAGGTAAGTGACTCACCATCTGATATCTACAGTCGCTAAATCCCCTTTCCACTGCCAGAGTGCCAGGGCCAGATCCAGAGGCCAATCTGGAACCATTACATACATTTCTGCGGCAGAAAGGTTGGGAAAAATTGGCTCTGTACTGGCCCCGGCCCCTACAGTCTGCTGGTTTTGAATCAGGAACAACTCACTTTTGGCAAGTCTGATGCAAAGCAAAACTTGATTGCTCACTGTTAGCATTGGTTCAGTTGGTGAACATCCCATGTTCCTATATAAGTCACGTTTCATCTGACACTTTATTTCTCAATCCGACTAAAATGATTTTGTTTACAAATATCAAATGTGAGTACTGATTGCTTGATTGGAGTTTTATTCATTATAAATTCTGATCGGAGCATTTTTGATGTTAAAGTATGTTCCCTTTCGTTGTCACTCCGAGTTCCGTCGGATGACGACGAATGGGGGTTTCGCTTAGAAAGCCTATCGACTTCGAGTATACAAAACGAGCCAATGGCAAAGAAATGCCATGGGTCTGCGGAATTTTGCATAGCGTATCTCCGCCTTACCTTGTGGGTATAAAAGGAGGACGCCGGCAATATGCAGATATGTTTTCGCTTCAGAGCCAAGAGTATCTCTTCACTCCACAGCCATTTTTGACTTCGCTCTACGAGACGAGCCACTCTCTCCGGTGTTGGTGTGACGGCGATCTGCAGCGAGTTCTCATTGCCTGCTGATCTGTGCAGTGATCTGCCAGTGAGTGTGTTTCTCCATGCTCGCTTCAACATCGCTGAGTTTTTTCTCCTCTCACAAAAGAGCTTGCACGCGGCACGTCTTTTTAAAGACGGCTCGCCCGTGCATTTCTGGTTGCGGTCGACTCATTTCCGATTTTGATGGGCACATTCTCTGCCCTGCCTCTGCCGCTGTCTCCTGTCATCGTCCACTCCAATACCTTTCTTCCCGGATGTGCATCAGGAGATCTCGAAATCCTCGAAGACCCCATGTCTTCCAGCGATCCCTCGTTGATCTCCTCCGCCCTTCCTTCCCTCGATGGGGCCGCTGCCCATGGGTACACTGGGGTCCCCCCGGTTGAACGCTCTGTTGCGATGCTACTGTGTCCTCAGAGTGCTTCTTCTCGGCGAGATCCTAAGCACCCGTCCGAAGCCTGTAGTTTTTAGTCTACACTTGTGGCGAAAACCCATAGCGCCTTAGGACAGGCAGCCGCCTCACTGCATGCCATGGCCATTCTGCTGGTCTACCAGACCCAGATGCTTACGGTCGTGCACGAGAGCGGGACTAACTCAGGGCTCTTCAATTGGCTGCGCGCCACCACTGACCTTACTCTCCGAGCGACGAAAGTGGCCATACGCTCCCTGGGTCAGGTGATGCCCACCATTCTGGGGCTGAACCTGTCTGATGTGCAGGATGTCGGGTGGACCCGTCTGCTCGACACCCCCATATCCCAGGTCAGCCTCTTCGGCAGTGCGGTTGAGCGCTTTGCCCAAACTGTTCTCAACTGCCCATGAGCAGACTGAGGTTTATTCTACCCCGACAGCCCAGCCGTTCGCTCAGATCCCTCAGTCTGCCCTCCGCCGAAGGCGCCATCCTGCGGCTCCAACCCCGCCCGTTCAACCGGGCTGGCTCTGGAAGCCACAGGCGGACGCTACAGCCCTCTCCAGCCCCGCCCCCCGCTATACGCTGGGTTAAGCGGCATTCTTGAGACGGGCTGCCCAGAGATGGGACTCAGTTCTTTCCAGGAGCTGGTAGCAGGGCCACTCCTTTCCCGGTGGAGGGCTGGGGAAGAATCCTTATTCTCAGAAAGAACTGACTCTCCCGTCTCTGAGCTCACCGAGTTCACGGACGACACTGTGCGCCGCCCCCAAGCCGTGCACCCCTCGTCCCCCTCTGTCTCAGAGCCGGATGACAGTGTGTGCCGTCCCCGGACCGTACCGCTCTCATCCCCCTCTGTCGCCAGACCCCTGGCAGAGCAGGCCCCCGTGGAACGCTGGTCCTTCCCTGGCCTCCTCTGTCAGGGTGCGGTTATGACCGAGCCCCCACACCGGGCCGCTATGCCGTCCATGTCCAGGCTGGTCAGTCCGCTTCACTGCACCACCGAGGGGACGTCTGTGGTTCGCTTGACTCCGCTGGCACAGTTCTTGGGAGCCTGGCTAGAGCTTCCCAATCTGTTACACTGGGTCATGCGAGCCATTGGCTCGGCTATGCGATTCAGTTCGCACGGTCTCCTCCCCGCTACAGGGGAGTCCGCTCCACTTTGGTCGATGGCAATGCCCCCATAATGAGAGCAGAGGTCGCTGCCCTACTGGCGAAGGGTGCGGTCGAGACTGTCCCTCCGTCTTCTACAGCCCTTATTTCATTGTCCCCAAGAAAACCGGTGGGTTACGGCCAATCCTGGGCCTACGCGTGCGGAACCGCTCCCTTCACAGGATGCCGTTCAAGATGCTCTCTGCCAAACGCATTTTCGGATGTGTGCGGCCCCAGGATTGGTTTGCAGCGATCGACCTGAAGGACGCTTACTTTCATGACTCCATTCTTCCTCGACACAGACCGTTTCTTCTGTTTGTTTTCAAGGGGCAGGCATACCAGTACGCAGTTCTTCCATTCAGGCAAGCCCTGTCTCCTCGCGTCTTCACGAAGGTCGTCGAGGCTGCCCTTGTTCCCCTTCGGGAACACGGGGTTCGCATCCTTAACTATCTCGACGACTGGCTGATCCTAGCTCACTCTCGAGACCAGGTTTGCGAACATAGGGACCTAGTGCTCCGGCACTTAGCCCGTTTGGGCCTTCGGGTCAACTGGGAGAAGAGCAAACTTTGCCCCGCGCAGAGGATCTCTTTTCTCGGTATGGACATCGACTCGATCTCCATGTCCGCGCAGCTTACGAGCGAGCGCGCACAGTCACTGCTGACTTGTCTGAGACAATTCGAGGACAAGAGTGCGGTTCCACTGAAACTTTTTCAGAGGCTCCTGGGGCATATGGCATCTGCAGCGGCGGTGACGCCGCTCGGATTGCTTCATATGAGACCGCTTCAGCTTTGGCTTCGCGGCCGAGTCCCAAGGTGGGCATGGCAACAAGGCACGCTCCGAGTACCAGTTACTTCGACCTGCCGTCAGACCTTCACCCCGTGGTCGAACCTCAGTTTCCTCAGGGCCGGTGTCCCCCTGGAACGAGCTTCCCGACATGTTGTTGTGTCAACAGATGCCTCCACCACGGGCTGGGGTGCCATGTGCAATGGACATGCTGCCGCGGACTCCTGGACAGGACCCCAGCGCCTATGGCACGTCAATTGCCTCGAGTTGCTGGCAGTCCGCCTTGCTCTGCACCGCTTCCGAGCTTTGCTCCAGGGTCAACACATACTAGTCCGATCAGACAATACCGCCACTGTAGCGTACATCAACCATCAAGGTGGTCTACGCTCCCGCCGTATGTCGTAACTCACCCGCCACCTCCTCATATGGAGTCAGAAGCATCTGAGGTCGCTTCGAGCCATTTACATTACCGGAACCATGAACCGTGCAGCCGACGAGCTCTCACGGCTTCAGCCCCTCCCTGGAGAATGGCGACTCCATCCCCAGTCGGTTCAGCTGATTTGGGACCAGTTCGGGGATGCACATATAGATCTGTTTGCCTCCCACGACTCAACCCATTGCGACCTGTATTATTCCCTGAACGAGGGCACGCTCGGCACGGATGCACTGGCGCACAGCTGGCCGCGGGGCCGCAAATACGCGTTTCCCCCCAGTGAGCCTTCTTGCGCAGACCTTGCGCAAGGTCAGGGAGGACGAGGAGCAGGTCATTCTGGTCGCGCACTGGCCCACCTACTCCTCGCGACAGCACCTCCCTGTCCAATCCCTCTGAGGAAGGACCTCCTTTCTCAGGGACGGGGCACCCTATGGCACCCTCGTCCCGATCTTGGAACCTCCACGTGTGGCTCCTGGACGGGACGAGGCAGGTTTGAGTACCCTACCACCAGCGGTGGTGGCTACCATCACTTCCGATAGAGCGTCGTCCACGAGACACGTCTACGTGTTGAAGTGGAACCTCTTCGTCAGCTGGTGCTCTTCTCACCGAGAAGACCCCCGGAGATGTTCGATCAGTGTCGTGCTTTCCTTCCTTCAAGAAGGGTTGGAGCGAAGGCTGTCTCTCTCCACCCTCAAAGTCTATGTTGCCGCCATTGCCGCACACCATGACCCAGTCGAAGGTAAGTCTGTGGGGAAGCACAACCTGATCGTCAGGTTCCTGAGAGGAGCGAGGAGACTGAATCCTCAGTGCCTATGTAGACAGAACGCAGTGTTAAGGAACCTCAGACCAGCTCTTTGTCTGTTATGGTGGGAAGCTGAAGGGAAAGGCTCTCTCCAAGCAAAGATTGTCTCACTGGATAGTGGACGCCATTGCTTTGGCATACCAGCAGCAAGGTCGACCGTGCCCCCTTGGTGTGACTGCCCACTCCACCCGGAGTGTGGCGTCCTCTTGGACTCTAGCGCACAGCGCCTCGCTAACAGACATCTGCCGAGCTGCAGGCTGGGCGACACCTTACACATTCGCCAGATTCTACAATCTCCGAGTGGAGCCTGTGTCCTCTCATGTACTCGCTTCAACCAGCTAGTACTGGACCCGCTCAGGTGTCTTCGCTTGCTCGCCATTCCACTCGACAGACTGGATACGTGCGATATTTCCTCATGTGAGCTTCTCCGCAAGCCCTGAGTTCCTCCAGCACTGTTGACGTCGATGTCAGTGTCTATTGCCTGCACGTTGGCAAGGTGCCTTCATGTGCATGGTCCCTTCCCTGAGTGACCCCCACATGTGTATTTCCACTGTAAGCCTCTCTGAGCATGTGTCTTTCCCTTGGCAAGCCACCTTGCCACCCCTGGGGTTGAAATTTTCCACCTGCGGCTGGGCACCCCAGTGTTCTCCATATGATTCCCTCTGGGTCATATGTGTATTCTCTAAGTCCCACCCCCTCTGGGCTGGCATTAATTGCATATTTCTCTGAGATATGAGATATGCTCCCCAGTGTACCTTGGTATTCCTGTGCTAAATAGGAGTCCTTCGTCCGTGCCAGTCTCACGACAGGGATATCAGATTTACGCAGGGCACTAGAAGACAGCTGTGAAGGTGCCGTGATTAGACTGGTATCCCCATTCGTCGTCATCCGACGGAACTCGGAGTGACAACAAAAGGGAACTTCCTGCCACTTCCGCTGTACCGCGGGGATCGCCTGAGTTCAGTCTCGGCTCCTCAGCGAAGAAACATATCTGCATATTGCCGGCGTCCTCCTTTTATACCCACGAGGTAAGGCGGAGATAAGCTATGCAAATTCCGTAGACCCATGTCATTTCTTTGCCATTGGCTCGTTTTGTATACTCGAAGTCGATAGGCTTTCTAAGCGAAACCCCCATTCGTCGTCATCCGACGGAACTCAAATATTGTAAACAAAGACTCATAATGCATGCATAAACAAAGAAGTCATAATGTAGGTCAGCTCGAGTCAGTGGAAGCGTGGGTCAGTTTTCCAGATCTCTGGCCGAGCATGAGCACCATTAGCTCATGAGAACAACCAACTAGCACCATTTTTGGTGGAAAAGACTTACAATTGATATAGTACAAAGGAAGCAGAAATAAAGGGCAAAAAAAACATGAAATGAGAACAACAAAAGGAGAGAGAGCAAAAGAGAGAGACTGACAGAGCGAGGGTGCATGAGGGAGTGATGAACAAAAGAGGTGCAGAGCACAACAGCAGCCTCTCTGCTCACCTCTACAGATGACTTCATTTGTATGCTACAGGCGCATGTACACATATCATCGTCAACCAGAGCACATATCCTAAAAGATTGTATTTGAGCTGGAAACATACAGTTTTCTAATGTTCTCTTGTGGTCTCTAAGTTTAGCTTGCACTAGACTAGAAAATGTTAGTGCAGTCCATTTTGGTCTGTTTCTGAGAACATTTTTCTTTGTTATACTTCTTTGTTATACGTGTGAAGGGTCGTATCATTCCTGAGTGAGAAAGAAAAGCTCCAGCTAAAGGAAGTGATTATTGCAGGAGAGCAACTGATGCCATAGACTGTAAAAAAATATGGATGTTTTGTCCGTGAAGTCAACCGTAGGTTTCTGAAGAGAATTTTTGAAGCCCAAAGTGGGCGGAGCCTGCCGTCGCCATCTTGGCAACACCTCATCGCTCGTCACTCCCGGATAACCGAAAATGGGCAATGAGGTGTGATTAGCTGAGGTGATGTGACGGCTAACAGACAAACGGCTAGTAGTGACAGCAACGGCAATCCACCCTTCACTCAAGTGGCCACGCCCATAATTATGCAGAACTTTAAGGCTTAATATAATTTAAACAAATGAGTTATAAAGAAATTCACCCCCCTCACAGTTGTCATAAAGGGAAAATTTAGCTATATTGACCAAAACCACTTTTTCTACCAGGCTGTAAACATATTTTTTTCGGCTGTAAAGTTGGGCATATTAACATGGGGGGTATATGGGATGGACTCTCTTTTGGAGCCTGTCTCTACCGGCCAGTTGATGAATTGCAGTTTAAGTCACTTCCGTGTTAGTCTTCAAGAGAGAGACCGGAAGGTTGCCGCTTGGTTGATACTAAAATGTAAAAAATGTTACAATAACATTTTTGAAGTATTGATAGTACAGAGTTTCAATAACGGTAAATCCAGTACCAGTACTGTTTCTGCCAGGCAAAACAGGTGCAGGTACGTTATGCATTGCAGTAATGTGGATGCATGCATTGAACTTTTTGTTACTTTTTTGTTAGAATAAACTCTACAGGACAACAATGGTACTTTTATAAGAAAAACAGTTTGGTAGCCCCACCTGTCCATTAGAAATCTGCTGGTTGTCATTCTCATCCAGTACTTTATTTGGTATGGGAGGTGGTTTTTCTTCCTCAGGATCTGCGTACGCCACAATGGTGGCAGAGCGCCTCGCCTCCAGGTCAGTGCTGTAGCGGCTCTTCTTGCTGAGGTTGACGGAGGCGTACTCGACACCATTGGGCAGCATGGTGTGGTCTGGTGTAGCAGGGCTTGGGTGGCCGTTGAGAAGAGGCACAGGCGGTTCCTCTGGGCTTAGTGTACCGTTGGGTAGGCCAATGTCCTTGAGCTCTTTCACTGTCTCGTACAGACAGTCCTCGACACTGACATCACGGGAGGCGCAGTCCTTCACCACCTCGTATGTGCCCTCTCCTGAGGCAACTTGAGCGTCGACCACAGCTGCTTTGAGGTTATCGGTGGGTGGAATGCTGGGTAATTCACGATCCTGGTGATACTTAGAGGATCTGATCTCTGATTGGCTGGACAGAATGTCTTCTGAAGGCTGGGGACTTGTGTCCATTGTGTCCGTGAGTACTGAGGAAAAAGGTAAGGGGAAAGAGTGTGAATACCTGTTACACAGAGTTCCTACGCAGTTTGGAAAAGTATGGAATTTGATTTGAGTAATTTCCAGGTCTGGAAAAGTATGGATAAAACAGCTTGTGAACCAGGGGTGCCCAATCCGGTTCCTGGAGATCTACCTTCCTGCAAAGTTCAGCTTTAATCCTGATCAAACACAACTGAAGCAGCTAATTGGCTTTATGCACAGCTTCACTACTTCCTGAACTTCAGCCAGCCCTTGTTTCCTGTCTGCCATTATTGGACAAACTGATTAATCTAGGTGTGCCTGGCCTCAGTAACAATAATCAGGCACACCTGGATTAATCAGTTTGTCCAATAATGGCAGACAGGAAAGGGCTGGCTGAAGTTCAGGAAGTAGTGAAGCTGTGCATAAAGCCTATTAAGATCTTCAGACAGGAGAACTTGATAATTAATTGGATAATTTAAGTTGGATTGGATCTTAAATCTTTATGTAGGTAGATCTCCTGGAAAGGTATTGGGCACCCCTGTTGTAAATAATATGCCATATAATGTTATATTTACCTCAGAAAAACCATTCAATGACCATAAACTTGATGGGCATGCACTATATTGCATATGTATTGTGTTTTTACTCAACATGTTCTTTAATATTTAATGTATTTTTGAATAAATCATTTTTTTATGAGAGACACTATTTAAATGTTTATATTTCATAAAGTGAGTAGAGACATAATTATGCCATTAAAAAGTTATTATAACCAAGGCTTGACATTAACACCAGTCAACTCGCCAAATGCTGGTGGATTTCAGCAGTGGTGTGAAACGCAGTCACTCCTACTAGCCACTTTGGCCGGTTGAATTTTATATATAATATACATATATATATATTTTTTTTCATCTGAAATAATAAACTAGTGCAATTTAGTGTTGTCAAAAATATTGATTTTTCAATATATGTCGATACTGAAATATCTGAAACGCTTCCAACACTATCTTTTTCTCGCAGAATAGATAAAGGATACCAGCTGCTCTTTCTTTCTCTTTCATCTCTCCGACGGCGAGTTACACACAAACCCGACTTCCTTCACTCACTCGCTTCATTTACTCCGGATGAATATTGTTGCTATTACAGAGCTTGAATTTCAGCATGGTATTGTGTGTATTGCACATCAGATTTTATGCTCACACTCAAAATACAAACCACCTCTCAGTACTAAATTGAGTTCTTTATCGCTGCTCTTTGTGCTTAAACCGTCAAATACACACAAAACAATGTCAAAATGCTGGTCTTGGCGAGTAAACACAGTCAGTTATGAAAATGCTGAGTGGCTAGTAACTTTGGAAAACCACTATAACCTGCAATATTATAGTAATATACTGGGGTTCCCTGTATAGTATACAGAATTAGTTGACATAATTTTTTCCTTGAAAATTTGTCATTTACTGTACCTGATACATAGCGGAATTAATCGATATCGAATGGAACTTGATGGGAGTTGAATTGAATCGCATGCTTAAGAATCTAAATCAAATTGTGAAATCTGTCAATACACAACCCTACAATTAGAGTGTTTTCATGGTAAAGGTTAAGTGATTGTTTTATTGTCGAATATGACTGACTGAATGAATGAATTATTTACCATAAGCAAGTCTCTTTTGAACTTAACTAAACGAATGTGCGTGTGCCACTCAAACAAGCAACAGATAAAGAAGAAAACGATCATCTACTGTAAATCAGACTGTACTTTGCTGTTTGGTGATCGTGCAACATCAAACCACATTTACAGTATCAAAATCATGTGTCAGAAGTACATATATGCAAGTAATAAAGCTTTTTAGGTTTCTTCTCATCATGCAAGCGCATGTTATCACTTTGAGAAAACAATGAAAAACAGATAATAAAAATATTTACAGAATACAGATGCCTACTATTTACAGAAAATAATACTGTGTGAACCATTTAAGTTAAATATGATCTAAGAATGGTTTGAAAGGAGGTCTGGAACAGTATGGAATTAGGAACCCTGGTTACAATCAGTGAGACGTTCATTGAGAACTGTTACCTGTACCACTTGTAAGAGGCCCATTATGGGAGCTGCTGACTGCCAAGTCAGTTCCATGACTTTCTATTGACTGACTACATGTTTCCTTTTCTGACACCTGCAGAGAAACAGGATATAAATGTTACTATGCAATATTTGTGACCTAAACAGTATTCATTGATGCAATCACTATTCAGACAGCATGCAAAATCAGGGTTGTCATAGATGCACATGGGTTCAGATTTGAATTACTTGTTATAGTCACAGAATCAATTCTAAT
Organism: Meda fulgida; assembly: GCA_030578275.1. Taxonomy (NCBI): domain Eukaryota; kingdom Metazoa; phylum Chordata; class Actinopteri; order Cypriniformes; family Leuciscidae; genus Meda; species Meda fulgida. Next base: position 8,740,955 of record CM060634.1, on the reverse strand, counting down.
GATAATGCCTGAATGTAAAATGTGTTATATCCGCGTAACATAATTTGTCACGTATGATACACTAACGTATATAGCTTAACTCTGTGAAACTGGTAGGGGTGCAAGGATTTAAATTGTAAAATTGGGTCATGGGCCAAAAAATTTGAAAACCCCTGCTATAAAGAGACTAGAGACAAAGGCACTTGGATTGAGCTCTTTGTTTTTATCTTTTAACCCATAGCAAAAACACCATGCAGTAGCACTGTGGGACCACCTAGTGGCAGCCCATTGAAAATGCCTGTTGCCAGGGCAATGAAGTCCTTCAGATACCGAAGGTTAAAGCTGAGAGCCACTCAGATTGTCACAGCAAGACAAAGACCCCATTTAACCTGCCAGGCTGTGACAGACACCGCCATTTAAATGAAGCCTCCATCAATATATATCGACAGGCAAGATGCACATTGTCATGCAAAGGTTAGCCTTCGGATATCCATCAAAACTAAAGAGGTTTACAGTGTTAACAGAGAGATAATGTCAGACAATTGCTTAAGCATTTCACAATTGCTAATACTCACTTTATATTATACAGAGGATCTCAACCTTGAGGTCACAACCCCATTTGTTGATACCAAAGCAGTTAACTTTTTTATTTAAAAAAGAAAAAAAAAAGTTATTTATTGAGGACACTCATATCTGACCACCCGTAGCTCCTCTTGAGCATAAAATATAATTTCAACTACAATGTGAACTAGGTGCAATGTTGATTAAAAATTGAGTTTTTACAGTAGATTAAACTATGAACTGTTCACATTTAACTTAAAATTAATGAATTACAATTAAGTCAATGGCATCTGTCTGATTAAAGGTTTCAAACACATTTTTAAATCTTTTTTCAAGATTTACGAATTTCAATTAATAGTAAAATTCCACCAATCCTAACATATGATTCATTATGAATTAAGAATGTTGAATAAAAACTAGAGCTTAATAAATAATTTTGAATGAATGTTAAAATCTTTTTTTTTCAATTTTATGAATACGAATCACATAAACAAAATGGCCCATTCCCTTGTTCCATTAAGATTTATACAAAATGTTTTATTAAGCTTTTTTTGCTCATTTAAAATTATTAATATAAATAATATGTAAGGATTTTTCAATTCAATTTGATGGAATTTTACTGTTAATTGAAATGCCTAAATCTTTTTTTGAGTTAGAAGTTTTTACCGTCACTTTTGATCAATTAAATGTCCCCTTGCTAAATAAAAGTAATAATTAATCTTTAAAACTGACCCCAAACTTTTGAATGGCAGTTTATGTTTACTATTTCTAATCCTTGGAACATTTGTAAAACTTACGGTCTTGATTAAAACAAAACAAAAAAATAATTTCTCTTGCAATTTCTGTTTGAGGCAGTAAAATAGTTTGCACTCAGCTATTGACATACAAAGTATGTAAAAGACTACATGTGTGGTTTCTGCAAGAGGTGGTTTATCTCTTTTCCAATGCATGGCAGGATGCCCATTGAGTTTTATAGTTCGCCCACCTCTTCTTCACAACTACAACCCAGTGCCCAAATGATTTGTTAAGGTTCTTGTCAGAGTCAAAAACAATTAAACTAAGTAGTCAAATGTGTTGTTATTCCTCCTGTAATGTCTTGGGTCAAATAGACCCCAAAGCAACTTCGGCATCTCTGAAAAATATGGTAATTGCATTTATTAGAAGAATTCATAAACATGCACATCTTGTTACAGAGTTTGACAGAGCCTGTACACGTTTTTACCCAATCGGTGATGCCTGGGGGCATTTTGATCCCACAAAAAAACATTGATGAAATATGCACATAACAGGAGGGTTAAAAACATAATTTTCAAATCATCTAATTGCACCTGTGAAATCCAAAATGAGTTTAAAAAAAAAAAAAAAAGGTTGCGAACCCCTGATACACAGTAGTTTCTGTTGTACTGTGCGCATAATCAATGGCTGTCATTAATCATTTGCATAAAGGCCACAAAGTTTAGACATTTTTACAGCTTTCCTGGTTCTGTTATTCTAGTGCACAGCATGCAAATATAGAAGTTAATGATAAAGTTGAGGTAAACACAACCTGATGAACATTATAATAAACATAAAATCAACATCTGGCTGTGAATGGGCCCCATGATCCATGTGTTCATTGAATGTATGTGCTTCAGAAGCCTTCACAGTCAGTCAACAAGCCATGAACACATGCTTGCCCCTCTTAATGACAGTTACAATTAACAATTCAAGCATACCACAATCCCAAAGACCCTGCCTATACTGTTTATGTGTATATGCGTGTGTGTGTGTGTGTGTGTGTGTGTGTGTGTGTGTGTGTGTGTGTGTGTGTGTGTGTGTGTGTGTGTGTGTGTGTGTGTGTTTTAGCAGTCAATTATGCCCTCAGTAGGTCACACAAATCTCCTGATTGCTAAACATCTCCTGAACTCTTGAACTCTTTCCTCGGATGATAATTTCACACAAGACACCCAGTCAGACACAGCAGAGCCAGAGATAAAGGCGACTCATGCATGAAGTTTCTCATCTCCCTGCGGTCAAACAAAAATGTTAATCTGTCTGCTTCATGCTTTCCTCTCACAAACCCCGGGCCTCACAATGAGCGTCCATTCTCCTCTCCGTTCTCCCGACTTCACCAGGCCCTCAAGCACAGCGGTCACACGTTCTCATGACTCAAACACTCTAAAGATGGTTCACGTAATCTCAGGACTCTGTGTAATTGAAAAGCCTTTTGAAATTAAAAACAGGGACATTGTATAGCTCCGTTTGAGCCGCAGTGAGGCAGCACAGGCTAAAATCTCTTAGATGAAAAGGATCCTGGTAGCACATGCTTACCCCATTCATCAGGTTTTCATGGTCTCCTGGCGGCCCCCCTTTTTTCTGCCTGTGGAGTCAGAGGGAGAGCTTTACTGAGAATTTTTGATTAAGTCTGTAGATTGGGCTGTGTACTCTGAACCATTCATTATCGTATTCCAAGATGCAAACTAAGCCTTGTTCTAGACAACAAAGCATTTAAAAATCACATTTAATATAGTACCGAGTCAAGGATTAAGCTTTATCTGTTGCAAGGGAAACCACCACTGGGAGATTACTGCTGGTTTTATGTTCAAATAAAATATTAAAATATTTAATAGAAAAATATTTATACATTTTATATCTTACTATTATATTAAAATATTTATTAATAATAAATATTATTACTATGGTTTAGACTGATCTTGTCAAGAAATGCATGGATTTAACGTAAATCCATGACATATAAGGCTACTAAATATTAGTGACAGACTGTTTTATGAGCTAGGCCAATTTTTAATTCACTATTTTATTTGACTTTTTTGAGATAATACTTAAAATCCAAATCCATAATTTTGCACAACTCATTTGCAGGCCCAAATTAACATTTTCCATGCTGATTTGGGGAACCGAATCAGTAGAATCCTGCAGAATGAATTTATGATCAGATTAATTCAAATGTGTTCAATGGAGATGAGCCCATGACTCTCATGTTAGTAGCTGAAACCATAAAAATTAGACAAAATATGTAATATAAGGGTGAAGAGGTGAGGGGATGAATTTTGCGATTGATGGCATTCCAATTCTTTGGAACTCTGGAACTTTCTGAAAGTCCAGATTGCATGAGATTTTGCTCATTTATCACGAAATTGTATCGTCTATATCAGCCTGTTCTATAGACCCTTTGGGTGTTTTGTGGGCGGAGCAGTAGCAGTTTATCGAAGCCATGGAACAAAATAATAAATAAAGGTTATTTCAAGAAAAATCTGAATTGTTAGATTTAAACTCGATATTCTGCCTTTTTTTTCCCTCAGATATCAAGTTTATATCCTGCAATTGTGACCTTTTTTCTCAGAATTGTGATATAAATTCGCAACTGCGAGTTAATTGAGATAATTACTCCGAATTGAGAATTGTGAGATAAAAATGTTATCTATTTAAAATGTTATAGGTTTAAATATTATATAAAAAAATTAATGAAGCTTTCTGTAAAATACAGCATTCTGTAAAAATGAAGACCATCTTTTTTTTTAATTCCGATTCTGACATTCTAAGGCACAACAGGTCATTTTTACTGTTATTCCGTGGATCTCCCTGTTTTCCTCCACTTTTTACCACAGTTTTTCTGCCACCGCAAAGTGCGCGCAACTGCAGTGACGTAACCAGGGCCATAGCTGGGGTACCCGAGGCCCCTGTGTAGGTTTTGTGGGCCCCCGTGGGTTAAAATTGGCTTAAAGCTGGGGGCCCCTAGAATCATCACCACCTAGAAACCTGCTAGCGACGGCCCTGGACGCAACTGTGACATCTGCTCCCAAATGGTCTATAGGTTCGGAACAACAATACAATATTCATGAAAAAAAAACATGTTTGTACAATACATTTTTTTAAGACGTTTCAAAGAATGTTACTCACCCCTGGCAGCTCGCACACAGCAGCAGGAGGACAGAGAGCAGCAGGAAAGCCGTGAGTCCCGTGAGTGTGCCTACAAGTGCCAGCTCCCCTTTAGCCAGCCACGCCGCCCCCGCGACCTCTGACCCCACGGCCCCTGACCCCAACATAGCACTCAGAGCAGGAGCCATTATACATCACTATGATGAGTCGCCTTCATCGACCAAATGCACCTCACTGCAGAGGCTGGACACAAAAAATGGATAGAACCAGAGAGAAAGAATGGGGGAGGAGAGAAGAATAAAAACAGTTTCAAATCAACTTAATTAGGAATTATTATAAATCATAAACATTTTTGCTCCAGATCCTGAGTCAGATTGTTGACATATGTAAGTGAAATAACTTGAGAGATAATCTCAGATTCAAATGACGTCATGGAAGAAACTTGCCATCATCCCTCACTATGGTAGAATTCTTTGTCTACACGAGCTTTGCAAATCAACATCCACAAGGGGGCAGACTAGTGCAGATGCACAATCCTGTCATGCGGTACTGCAGTGAACTCAGCTCCTTCAGAACAAACGCCTTTTTCGATTTTTCACTCAGTAACCTAAACATGTAGGCTAGTTTTACTTGACAGCAGTCCAACAAGTCAAGCCAGATTAAACAGAGCCCTGGTCCAGGATGATGTGTGATGGTGGGCCCCACCTCCACAAGCTGAATAGACAGATAACAATCAAATGGCTGGCATCCCAGTGGAGACTGAGGCCCGGGCAGCGCTTCTGATCTTTTGTGTGAGAGGAGATGGACAGCCTAGCTGGCTTTCCGAGGGGTGAGTCTTTCCTCTCCACTCGCTCAAACTCTCCGATAAGAAACAGAAGAATGGAAGGCCACCCGAATTCACAAAAAGCATAACGTTGGCATTCATTCTGAACATATGCAAAGTTTTTAATGTTGGAATTATTTAGTCTTTTGGCTTCAAAAAACAAAATGCAAATACAATCATCCTACTCGTAAAATGAATAGTTAATGCATACCAGAAGAAGTACTGTAGGTTTGTATGAGATGAAAAAGCCAATTGTGCAAATCGAGAAAATATGCATATGTGACTGAAGCGTAGGCATCTGCATAGAAACTGATTCTTAAACTAATTCGTAAATAATGACTGTTAAACAGTGCACAACGTCTCCTGAGCATTAGTTTCAGCGGTGTAGGTTTCAATTAAATGAAATATAATAATAATAGTAAAAAAAAGTACAATTAAATAAAATTGAAATAAAATATGAATAATTTAACAACACATGACCATGTTCATGGTTCTCTGATGCTAGCTAATTGCCACATGGCATGCAGGTAAACAACTAAAATATTTAATCCTTTTAGTAAGTGTTTTTAATTGTAATTGTGTTTATTTAAATTGAGCTTTTATTTATTTAATTTTAATTTTTAATTATTAGCTCTTCATCAACTCACAAACTGCGACCCCCAGTTTGGGAAACCTTGATCTATATCCCTGGTGATAATAATAATATTAATAAATGCTATTTATTATTTAATTGTTTTATAACTAATTATCTCTTATTTATTTAAGAAGTAATCAATACTTGCTCTGGGCCTTCTGTGTGTCTGTGTGAGATAATAAAAAGAGGACATGATCACATTAAAAACCAAGCCTTGCGCAGTTCTCAGTACCAAAAAAAAGACAAACGGGTCCTACCTGAAGATTTGTTTGGCTCCGGTGATAGTTGCCTGCAGGGAATAGAGAGAGAAGACGATTAGATTCAGGAAGGGAGCTCTGCATATACTGTAGTACCAGACAACCCTAGTGAAAAATAAATATACTAATATATATTTTTAAATACGGTTTGGTAAAGGTTTTTTTTCTCTAGGGAACACATTGTGCAGAACATCTTGACGTGCAATCCTGAATGATCAGATACTCATAGTCAAAATTACAAATGACTGACCATAAATCTCAATCTGTTATATAAAGCATCATATTATGAAAAAAAAAAAAAAAGAAAACTAGCAAGACGAAGTGACTTGTATGCAATGATAAAATCAGAATTCAGGGTCTATTGAAATCTATGGATCATTGAGCACTTATGAGTCTCACAGCATGAGCACATATCGGCTAAAAAAATGCGAGAACATGAAGAACATGCACCAAGAACCTTTTCTTGATCCTCATAAACATGCTCCAGAGTAACTATAGCAACCATGATCTGAAGATAGTTTGCAATGATTTGCTCTAATGAATGTATTTAATGCCATATCAGGGAGTATAACATGCAGATGAAGATACATGGAAATGAGATTTTAATGTTACTGCCACACTGTGATTGTCTTAATGTTGCTATGCACTTGCTAAAGTGTTCGGAGTGGTTTTTAGCATGTTGTTATGTGGTTGCTAAAGGCTGGAATGTACTATATGACTGTTGCCCAGATTTCCCCCCGATTTAGTCTTAACAGTAGTTGCCGAAAGTAGCGGATTTCACAGAAAATCGTGATGTGTATGATGGTTTTTAGCTTCAAAGTTTGATTCCATCCAGTCGGAGGATATCAATCATGTTTGGTACAGTATTTTGAGCCAATTATAGAACACAGTCTAAAAGCAACAAGAGTACAAGACATGAGTTTGTTCTGTTGTAATGACTTGAAATGAATGAAAATCTGTTAGTGTGTGATCCTCAGTCCTTTAATGTATGATGCCCAGTTTTTCCACTGTATCTTCACAAACTCGGCAAGTAAATGATGCCTAGCATTTTCAAATCTGTTCAGATTTTAAAAGTCATGTTTGTGCTGCTTTTTGGTGGTTGCTTACAAGCGCAGTCCAAAGTACCCATCCCAAAGTCGCTACAATATTTGTCTATGGGATTTTGGTTCCCCATTTCATTGTCCATCATCCGTCATTCAAATATATAAACCTCTAAATAAAATAATAAACAACTATATTATAGGGCCCATTCTCACTGAAATGTTAGACTGAAAAGTTATTTGCGTGGAATGTTAGGATTGTGTGTTTCATGCCATATAAAATAAGGTACTGGAAAAGCCATTTAATGGGGGAATGTGTTTGGAAAGGCTGTAGTCCCAGACCGAGGTGAGCAACTGTGGTCCTTGGCAACACACTTTGTGCAGCCATTGGTGGATTCTTTGCCAGAATCACAAAGAATCTTTAAGATCCAGATCATGTTTAAGAACTACCTCTTTCTAGAGCCTTTAATATACAATCAAATAATATACCGCGTATCTGTGGCCATAAATGCACAGTATCTGGCTGCCAAGGGTCAGAACAGGAAAAAAAAGTGTGACAAATACCATACTGTACCTGCCTAAAGATATCTGGAATATAGTTTCTTTATAGTTACAGACAACCATACAGCGAAAACTTTCCTCCCCAGGGGCCACAGAGAAGGCTGGATTTTGTGTAAAAGCACAGCTGGATTGCTGCTGAGAACGCATCCGGTAAAGGATTCTCATGCGAACGCCAGCGGCAGCTCTTGAATAAATAATTGCACTGGAGCAGGAGTAATGCAATAAGGAATTTTGTGGATGCTCTGTTATTATAAGTTTTTCTGCTGACAGAAGCTTTGATAATAACTCATCTCCAGCAGAGGAAGGAGCTCGCTCTAAAAAAAGAACGTTGCAGCATTTGTAACCCCTAATGGAAATCGTCTGCATTCTGTGTAGCCTAAAATGACGAAATATTTGCAGCAGGAGGTGGTGAGAATAATACAGTTTCCATAGGTGTCAATCAAGAGGCTATTAGCTTATAAAGCACCAACGGTTTCACAGCTTCTCTCTGGCCATGTTAGAGGAGAATGACACATTCGACATATGTCGCATTCTGGCTCTCTGCTGGACACGGGGGTGCATGTCGTCTGTCGTTACATTGCACTCGCTGTGACGGGAAGCTCAGTCTGCTTCAGGGCACTTTTAAGTGATTTAAAGGAAGAAGAGTCAAGAATTGTGTCATCTTTACTCACCTTTATGTCGTTACAGACCCATATGGCTTTCTTTGGAACACATAAGGTGAATTCTTTTATATTCTAGCCTTTATTTTTATATAATGAAGGTGAATGAGGAATGAAGATGTCAAAATGCTCTAAAACGTGCACTACATTTCCAGTTTTTCATCTGAAGTCATGCGATAGCTTTATGTAAGGAACAAACCGCTGTTCACTGAAAATCTTGACATTTGCCCAAGATCATGAATTTATGAAAGCAGTGGCAAGTTCTTTTGAATAAAATCTTTTCAATGAATTGTGTGATCCAGTTCACAAATCGAGTCTCAATGATTAGAGCTTTTATTCAATAAGAATGCATTGAGATTAACACTTTTATTCAGCAAGGACGCATTCAATTGTTCAAAAGTGACAATAAAGACATATGGTACAAAAGATTTCTATTTCAAATAAACACTGCTCTTTTGAACTTTCTATTCAATAAATGTAATTTGAAACATAATTTAAAGACATTTTAAAATATACATGAATTGTAATAATAATGAAAGCTCCAGTCCCCATTCGTTATAACTGAACAGAAAATTTAAATAAAAAATAAAACAGGTCTGGAATGGCATGAGGGGTTAGTAAATGATCACACAGTTACATTTTGGCTTAACTAGCCCTTTAAGACCCAACACAGCTCTTTTTTTAAACTCAACACTGCAGTTTATGTACAACAACATACTGCGACATCTTCAGTTTCACAAAATGACCAATATGACAACAGTCAGGGCACAGTTGTCCGCCCAACCCCCTCCTCAACACCAGACTGAGGCCAATTTATAGTGAGAGAAGGAGAGAACACTGGCCATCTTGAGTCTGGATGCAACAAGGCCACGTGTCTGGGTGAAAACAGAGGGATGAGCGAAGAGAACAGCATGTTTCGAAGAATAAAACTGATTCTCACTGTATTCACATATTCCTATGAGTCAAGGATGATGAAATAATACCTTTTACAGACAGCTAATGAACTGCGTAAGGTTTCATTAAGACCAGTCTTGGGGGCAGATGAACAGGAAGCAATTTCCTTGGGTCAATGGTTTGTCATCTGTGCCTTACAGCAACCGACTATCCAATCAGCGAGCTCGTAGTTGAGCGCGAGCCAGAGGGCCCTTCCAATTAAAATGGCCACATTTGATCAACTGACTTCGTGTCTCTATGGCAACTGCACTCATCCCATGGGTTAATCAGCTGGCATGGAAATCGATCCCCTGATGGTCTGCATATAAAGAGTACTTGCAGCGGCATGTACTAATGACCCGGCTAATAACAATCTGCGCAAAGGTCCGGCGGCCTTAAGTTGCTGCATCACCACAGAGAGACTATAAAACACAGATCAGAGGAAGTGACTGTTTTCTGAACATTACATTTCACAGATAGGTTGAAAGTGTGTTTGTATTGCTGTCCTTGTGACAGATGTTTAAAGAGGACACGTTCCTCTCGAAAAGCCCATGAGTTGTGAAACCACAGTTTCAGCTTCCCGCGCAGTGTCTGTTGGAGTGTGTCTGCAACAGCTGTGCCTCTCTGTTCTCCCACAGACAGACTGATGTACCATTAAAGCCCGTCTCCAGAGACACTGTCATTTCCTACTGCACGTACCATGAGCCTGCTTTGACCTCCCTCAAATCTACACTCAGTAACCACACACAGAGATGCATCTTCGGCATGTTTGTTGGTCTTAGCTGGTTTAAGGGCGTGTTCACACTTGTAGTTTGGTTCTCTTGGTTGTTTTGGTCAGGGCCAAAAAAGAAAACGATACATTTAGGGTGTGTTCACACCATAGACTGTAAAAAAAATATGACGTAGTGTCTGTGACGTCACCCGTAGGATTCTGAAGAGCATTTTTGAAGCCCAAAGTGGGCAGAGCCGGCCGTCGCCATCTTGGCAGCGTCACTCCACCAATAACCAAAAATGGGCAGAGAGGCGGGATTAGCTGAGGTGACGGCTAACAGACAGCAGGCAAACGGCTAGTAGTGACAGAAGCAGCAAGTGACAGAAGCAGCAATCCACCTGTCACTCAAGTGGCCACGCCCTTAATTATGCAGAACTTTAAAGCTTAATATAATTTAAACGGATGAGTTATAAAAATAAAAAAAACACCCCCCTCACAGTTGTCATGAAGGACAAAATTAGCTATATAGACCATTTTTTTTACCAGCCTGTAAACATATTTTTTTTCCGCTGTAAAGTTGGAAAAGGTTGCCAATTGATTCAAACTGGCCATGTTTAGTTCAATTAAAACGAACCTTGGTGTGATTGCTCTGTTAGTGCGGTTCATTTGAATAAGTGTAAATGCTACCATCCGAACACTGGTGCACACCAAACAAGCGGATCGAAACCCCTGAAAAGATGGGTCTCGGTCCGCTTCCAAACAAACTCTGTAGTTCGAATGAAATATGAGCGCAACACGGACCAAAGACATGTAAACAAATCAAAAACAGGACATGATGTCACAAGATGCGAGCCTAAAAAGGACAGAATGCTCAAGCATACCGTTTTTTTCTCGTCATAGTCACGATGTTGCCCATTACAGTTTGGTGCAGGCATCGGAACCGCGTCTCCTCACAGCAGATCTTCGTTTGTGTGTGACGGATAAATTCCTGCCGTTGTTTTGACTCCTTTACATATTTTATAAACTCTTCGACGAGTTCTCAGATGGTCAAAATACCGTACATACAGCGAGCGCATTTAGCCCTGCACACATTATTTTTTGGGATGTTAGACAAAGTAGACTTAAGTAGTCTGTGGCATTTTATCTCATTAACATTATATTATCTACATATAGGCTACATATTATAGATATATTAAAGTACAGCTTATTAAACGTCTTCGATTTTAATCACACTATAAGTGCGCATTCAATTAAATTAAATACACTTCTTTTTCACAAGGGTTTAGCACAATACAAATGAGGAACAATGTTGCCAATTTATCATAAGAGCCACAATATTTACAGTACACATTGCCAACTGTAAGCAATAAAGCTAAAGCAAGAAAAACTAGATGCATTACCTAGATTAACATTAACCTATGAATCTTTTTAAATAGAATTAATGCTAAACTCTAGGCTATAACTATTAAACCAGGCATGACGCTTATTTTGTAATGAGCAACTTAGACTAAGTGTTAATGTTCCACTAGAAGTTGTGAAGATTATTTAAACACAAAACACCCTTAAGTTCAACCACAGCAAAAACAAGACTAAACCTAAAAAGTGTTTTAACCACCTTAAAGTGGTTAAGAATGCAGTAAATGATGCAGGGTATTTGTGAGGGGGGGTGAGGGGTGCATGTGAAAGTGATCCCGTATTTGGGATTTATTATATTTGACCAATAGGTACAGACCCTTTATTTCTTTTTCCGTTTTCCTCTCTGATTTAGCCTCTTTTCCCAGTATCCCGTTTTCATTAAATGAGCAAAGCCTTGGTTCACTTGGCTGTCAGTCCAAATCAGCTTGTGTAAACCTATTCCACTCCCTTTTCCGCTTTCTTTCGCACACTTTAGTAAACACGGGAGAAAAAAAGCAGGCTGTGCCAGTTCAAGTAAATAAATTTGACACTGCTTATAGAGGAGAGAGAGAAATCAGCTGAAAGCAAAGCACTCTGGGGCATATTGTGCTATTTTTGCACAAACTGTCCGTACAAATTGAGTTCAGCACAGATTTTGTAGGCTTGTTTGCACGTTACCTGATTTGCAAATTCCTTTAGTGAACTGGACACTAAAGCATGAGCAAATAAATGACACTATATCAGTGGGCGCAATTCATTCTTATTGAATTCCCCTTCTCTGTTTTCAGCACAAACAAAGAGAAATCAAATTCCCCTGCCATTGTGGTGGAGATAATGCTCAGTTGCTGATCAAGCTGAGCAAGAAAATGATCAATGTGCTGTGGATAGATGCAAAGATTTGGCAGAGAGACTCCATCTTTTTTACAATGCTAAGCACATTCAGCGCAGACAGATGAACAGTGACATGTTATAGGGAGCGTCCCAGATTATTCTTGACCTTTATATCATTCCTTAACACATTTAGACCAGATCTGAACCATTGAAATGTGTTGACAACGAGAGCCGCCAAACAATGCTTGCACTCTGCAAAAAGCCCCTACTGTCCACCCAACTGTAAATGTGTGTGTGACTGTCAGAACTCAGTCAAGTGTATTTCCCCACACTTGTAGTGAGACGTCAAGTAAACATGCCTGCAAAATGTCTGCCAAGCTACCACTTTATCAAAACAAGAATTACAAAATATTAATTTAATAGCTACTACCTGATAACCGGACTACCTGATCCACTCGCTCAACTTTACTGTAAACGCTGCACAATGTCAAGTGGAAATACTGGTTTAATTCATATTAAATTCAAATTAATTCAATAAGTTTGAAACAGAAACTGATTCATAAAAAGTGGAAGAATTATGCAGGGTCGTCTACAAGTCGATGTATTGACTCAAGTCAATGTATCACTCTCTACAACGTCAGACACATAACGGGAATTAATATGATTAGCCTTTTGTTTGACTACGTTAAGCAAACAGCTAATAATGTGTTGCTCCTGTTACACAAACCATGTTCCCGTTTGCCGTTCGTTGACGGGATTAGTTACAACATTTTTGTGACCGAGAACAACAGCGATTTCAAACCGCGTTTTTGAGACTGTCTTTGGTTCACTGCAGTTTTAATAAGAAAATACACAGCAATGATGAATTTGCAAATGGTTTGTCTTAAAGCATATTAAAAACACCACATAGACATAAACAGTATTAAACAGGGGTCTTCAATTTTGTGAGGGGTAGAACTGATCCAAAGCGACCTACAGTAAATTCAAAGTAAACATTTAAAAAATTAAAAAAAAAAAAAACGTTCTCCATAAGAATTTAATCCTGATGTTGTGAGCACCAAATTTGTGACAGAGTGATCAGAATGAAATTGTCCTATTTGATCTTATTTTTCAACTTCTAATTCAGAAATTCCTTACTGTATGTTTTTTTAATTTGGTGATTGATCATTTCTATTTATCAAAATTAATTTTAAAAATAAAATTGATTTTTAAATAATTTTAAAATGAATATTTTAAAATAATTTTACAATAAATATTTTAAATAATTTCTAAAATATTATTTTTCATTGTATTTTCTAAAACTATATATATATATATATAAATCATGCCAACACACTAAATGGAAACAGACAGAGAAAGAGAGAGAAGGGGGAGGAGGAGAAAGGGTTGTCTTGGTGAGACAATGTTTATTAGATTAACAGGCTGAACATGCCTCTCAATGAGAACCCATATAACTTTGATTGATAGGGATGCCGATAACTTTGCTGCTTGACACTGGAGCTCCGGTGAGAGGCATTGCTGTGCAGATAAAGGGATTAGCACACAGTATGAGAATAACTCCTGCCCTGCTCTGCGTCTGCTCTGCAGGGAAGGTACAAGTGTACCACCTTTCAAGGGATTAATCACAATACAGAGCATCAGAGCTTCCTCCCTGTGAATATCCCATCATCATCATCATCATCTTACTAAAACATATTAAAACCTTTGAACCGAGCGCGACCACGCCCAATCACTAGTCCAGTTAACACACATATCAGCCTATCAGAGAAGTTCCTGCAGGGTAATGAGCAGCAAATAAAGAATGCACTGGACACATGACATGGGAGTGTCATATTTCTTAATAAGGGCTCTTGAGTTCAGCAACGACAAATGGATTTATTAAAAGCTATCTGTAAACGCCTAAATGAAACCCCACCCCATCCTTTTAACATGCACTTATTCAACTGATGACTTGTCTGATTTCAAGTTGAAAGTGAGAAGTGAAACTGTCCAACAACTGACAAGTGGTTTTCCCCCTTATAGGAGTAGCTAACAATTAATAACAATTCTTTCAGTAATCAAATATTCTAAAGATACATCTCATGATTGTATATATATATATATATATATATACATACACACGTGTATATACATGTATACACTGTGTGTGTGTGTGTATATATATATATATATTCATATACACATGCGTGTGTGTGTGTGTGTGTGTGTCTGTGTACACCTTTCTTAAACCTTTACTCTCAAATAAGTGTTCATCTCTTAATTCTTGCAACATACACATGTTCTAAATACTTGTTTATCTTTTTAGGGAGTTTTTTCTTGGCACTGTAATTCAGAGTTACCTAGATGTATGACACTATATTCAACCTTTGACTTGAACTGAAAATAAACAATAATATTAAATTAACTTAAAGAAAATGTTAACTAAATAGAAAGTAAATATTTTCCAGATAGCATAGTAATATTTAAATTAGATAAAAGACAAATTATTTGTCTTCATAATACTATTACAACACTTAGCCAACAATTTGTTGTAGGCCGATTTGGGGATCCTTGAAATCAATGGTTCAAAATCCTTGTTTTTTAACAATGTGTTCATACCTAGGATTCATAGTGTATAATATTTCACCATCAAGTCATCAAAGTAACTGAAAAAAATGCTTTCTCCCCTCTACCCTTCCTTGTGGTTGTCTTGAAATGCGAGCAGAGAGGGTGTCTGCAGAATTGGGCTGCACCTCCAGGTGGGGGAGGGGAAGCTCCTCATAACAGTATCACCCCTCCTCCATCTGATTTATTTGATTTAGTACACATGGAGTGGGGGTGCTGGTCAAACAAGTGTGTGTCTGTTGCGTGTTTGTGTATGTGTGTGTAGACGGGGGGTTAGCACATAGCTCTCCTGGCGATTACACTGACCTTTCCAACACACCATTTATCAGCAGAGCCACCACAGGGTATGAATCCATATTGCTTTTGTTAGGATGTCTCTTTCTCTATATATCTCATCACATCCTCTGCTTACACAATATGTATCATCAAGCAATATCAGCCTGCAAAGATGGGAAATATGGAAGCTGTACGAACTCAGCGTGAAATGAAGGGTCATTTTAATGACAATGAAGGTTATAATGGTGGATATGCACCAACACAGCCTGGTATCATATGCAACATACAAGAATGTATCAAACATGCAATTTTTTTAGTAACATCTGATTTAAGAAATAGTTTGTATTTAGTAGGTGTCATTTTCATGGCTGTCATTTTAACACATTAATTTAGTACAATTAACCAAAAAAATTAAACCTTGATCATCATTTACTCTTCATGTTGTTCCAAACCTGAATGACTTGCTTTCTTCAGGAACTAAAAAGTTATTATTTTTTTGTCTTTGTTGTTTTTGGACCCCATTATTCTTAACATTATGTAGGCTAGTGTTTGTGTTCTGACGAAGAATGAAAGGTCTGGAATGGCATGAAAAATAAATGAAAAATAAATTATGACCGAATTTTTTTTTTTTTTAGGAACTGCAGTGCACTCTGGGTAAAAAAGGTTCACTGGGTTTCAATATAGAACCCTATGGGTTCTTGACTCAATTTCAAAGAATTATTTTTGCCAAAAGGGTTCTATACAAGGAGAAATGTCTTAAAGGATTGCATAATACGTGTTTAATGGGTTATTTAAAATAAATTCTAGTGATAATGTATGTTTCTAGGCTGTCTAATACATACAATGTCATCCAAATAAAAAACGAGTTAAAACAAAATGTATTTAAATTAAATCCATAAGATGATCCCTTGATCGGAACCCCTAAGGTTCTATATAAAGCGCCTAAAAGAACCCGTTGAGATTCTATATAGAACTTTTTTCTGAGGTCCCTCTTCTTGTACCACAACAATAGCCTATATGGTATTAGAACTATTTTTAATTAGCATATCATGTAATTATCTCTGTTAAATCTTTCATTGTTTGTAAAGAAAAGGGTTTGAATCCATAATACGGAGTGATTCAGCTGAGCTGAGTGGACTGAGATGTCTGCTAATGCTAACAGAATAGAAATGAACCAATTAAAGCGACTGCCTGCCCAACAGAGCTCAGTCTGAGCAGGAGAATACATTAGCAAGCTGCGAAGCTGTATCTACAGATGTGTTTGACACTTTTAGGTGCTTGGCTGGCTGTAGTCAACACCACAGATTTGAAAGCAGTCGATTATAGCAGAAAGCATGACTGTCTGAAGGGGAGGGTCTACCAGTCGTTTCTGGTGCTACAAAGTGTACATGAATGTTGATTTAGACTGGTAAAATCATCAACAAAAGATTGAAGACCCTGATGTACTTGCTAAAATATTAATTTAAATATGAAATATTTTTAGATATTTATAAAAGCACATCCTCAAGGCATGTTTCGTTTATTTCCTGTATAATAAATAATGATAAATAAATATGCATACAATGTGTAATTGCATTCTCTTGAGAGCTCCAACTGCTTTCCTGTCATGTCAAAATTACCATAATTACAGATTCCAACTTGTGAAAACCATTAAAGTCCTAATTACATGTTAGAAATACAGAATTTATTAGAAGCTCTTTATGCAACCTCTATACTGTACATGTTTTCTTGATAAGACACTTTTTTAACAGTTTGTATTTATATTTTAGCAATAGCATCAAGGTGAATTTATAGTTTTTAAAAGTGTTTAGCAGTCATCAATAATAAAGCTGCACTTTCTCACTACCATAGAGACAAAGAATTCAAGGATGTGAACAGCTCTCAGTAGAATCTTAGTAGAGTTGCCATCTATTAATTACACTTTATTTACGTGATTAAGTTCAAGTAAACAGCATGTTCGGATTCATCAATCAGAATGATTTCATTCAAACAAAAGGTGTCCATGTAGCTAAATTCAGCTTCAGATAGAATATTTTGAATTCAAAATTTAAGTGACAACAATGACAACAATAATAGGCTATTGAATTCTGAATCTCCCCTTAGTGTTTGTACTGAAATCTGGCTTAAAAGGTTTTGAAAAACCACCTTCCATTAGCAACAATTACATCTCAATTGACTGCCTTAATTTCACCTATCAGAGCATTAATTCCCTAGATACTTAAAGCCGAAGAAGTAAAGCTCACACACACACACACACACACACACACACACACACACACACACACACACACACACACACACACACACACACACACACACACACACACACACACACACACACACACACACACAATTCTTCAGTGCTGACATATTGCCCATCATGTCTGTCTGGCTTTCTGCCTGATCACTCTATCAGGATGTAATTTGAGTAGCCGTTCAAAGCCCACGTCGTTAGCATGAAATATGATGAAGCACCCAAGTCCCAGCACACTGTCCAGCAGCTCGCTTTTCAGATTTCCCTCAAACCTACGGGGTCATTAATAATTCTGTTAAAATGGTTCTATAATGGCTATCATATTTTTTTTCCCTCACAAGCTGGAAAACCTTATATCCACTGCGGGGCCATGACCTCAATCCTGTATAAACAATAACCATCCGAATGCTGGGCTATCTTTCCTCTTGTTATATTATTAAATTATATTATATTATATTATATTATAAAAAGGAATAATATATACTTTTGGGTGAACTATCCCTTTATTTACACATTTCCCACCCTTTAAATGTTATATTTTATATATTTTAAATTTACAATAAACCTTAAAAATAAATATAATATAATATAATATATAATATAATATTTAAAGGGTGGAAAATCTGTAAATAAAGGGATCACCCAAAACTTTTCAGAGACGGTATATATTTTTCCTTTTATAAATATTATATTTATAACACAATACAACATTACATATAATAATAAATATAATATATACAAAATAACATAACATAACATATAACTAACATAACATAACATATAATATAATATATATTTGTCATCCTCTGTGAGCAAATGCAGTATTTCTACCTGTGACAGAGGACTTTATGCCATTGCCTGGTGTACACATACTCAGGACCATATTTCTCCAAAGTCTCTCTCCACATATCAGGCGGTTTGAGACTCCCGCTGGAGTTGACAAACAGGATGATGGATTAGTTCCTCTCTGAGCCTTTGCAGTAAACAGAGCACAGCCCCTCATAATTAAAGAGAGAGCAAATCCAGTCCTAATGCCACGCCACCAGGAGGTATTTCTAGGGACTCTTTCAAGGCTAGGGCCTTGGCCCTATAGGACCCTCGAGGGCCTTAAATAAACCAGACAGAGCACAAGGCCACAGGAAACATAAATTCAGCGGTATAGAAAGAACCCAGCCTAAAAATACACCGGCATTTAGGGCTGTCAACTTTAGTCATTTAGTCGAATAATCGGTCATGCCGTATTGGTCGACCAGTTGCATTTTCTTTTTCTTCAATAGAAAGAAATTTTCATTGATTTACTCCTTGATATTTATTCCTTTATAATCAGTTATATATTACTGTATTCTAAATTTAATTAGCCTATCTTTTATCCCCAACTTTAAATGCTTTAATTTAGGCTATTTTGTAACAGCGCCACAGTTTAGCCAGCGCACCACCTAGAACACTCGGGAACCGCCCCTGTGGCTGCACTGCTGCTTCGCGCTCAGTAAGGAATATAGGTAGTTTTGCTGTATTCATTTAGTTATGGTGTGTTCACGCCGAACGCGAATTTAATTATTTGCGCGAGTAGATTACATACAAAGTCAACGCAAAGACGCGAATAGACGCATCGAATTGGGTGACCCGTTTGCCGCGAACGTCTTCCGCGCAAGTTGAAAAATTTGAACTCGAGTGGAAGATTCGCATGACGCTTTGTTGCGCCAGCCAATCAACGAAGAGCTAATTGATACGTCCGGTCTATCACTGTTGTCAAATAGCGCTGGAAGCGGCTGTCATCCAGGCGCAGTTCCTGGAGAAGACGGTGAAAGTCACCGAGTTGAATGCGCCTCTGATGGTGCGGTGAATCTAGACACGTCGGCGTTTGGCTTTCCTCAGTATTTGGGACTTCCACAACAAGTACAGAGCAGCAATATGTTTTATTTCAGACATGACGGAAACGTATGCCAGAAAGAAATTGTGCTGTTGTTTTTTTATTCGTGAGTGACGCGGACGCGGGAATGGGTTCAAAATGTTCAAACGTCTAACTAGACGCGATAGACGCTCTATTCGCGTTCGATGTGAACACACCATTAGAACGCTACTTGTTTTGGCTTAAGTCGACAAAATGTCCAAGAAATCTAAATCTTTTGTCTGGCTGCATTTTACAAAAAAAGACAAGACTGTGGAGTGCAAGCTATGCGGCCCAAAAGCTAACTTACCAATATGGCCAAACATATTTCTTATGTTTTTGGTTTTATTTGTACACTTGACGCGTTTGAAAATAGCCTAAATAATGTAACAAAACGAAAATAAACCTATATGCCTTCCTACTATACAGCCTCTTATTATTAGGATAGTTTTTTAGGCTATTTGTTTTTTTTTGTGTGTGTGTTTGTTTTAAAACGCCTAGATCGGCTGGACAAAAGTTAACCCATAGTTTTGAAAGTAAAGAAGAATATACAGCCTGTATAAACGAGAGCTTTTGTTAGGATTTTTCATTATTTGGCAGTTGTATATTTTTTGCAGCTGTAATAAATGTTCAATCAAAATGCAAAACATCGCGTCTTTTTTTTTTTTTTGTCGACTGATCGTTGCGCAGGACAGGACTTTGGTCGACTAAGGATTTCTTTGGTTGACTACAGCCCTACCGGCATTAGGAATAACAAAGGAATATGGATCGATGTTTTCAATGGCATTAAAGGAATGTGGCCCTGTGGAGACCTCGGAAGATGAACTGGAGGTTTATGATCTCAGATGTATGTATGTGAGCTAAACACAAATCTGTAGTGGATTAACATGCTGTGGCATCTGCTTGAACACAGAAACAAGTAATAGTACAAAAAAGTACACATGCCTGCTGCTTCCGCTTTCCTTCGAAGGCCTCACTAAACATCTGGATTGTGATACGAATGGTATCATTGTACTTGTACTTGACATTCTGCTTGAGACAATTAATTTTCTAGGTCAATACGAGATTAGGACAGCGTCTCAGAGCAGGGATGAATGAGGTCTCAAACGGGTCAAACTTTTAGAGACACAGACTTTGACCAAAAGAAAAGAAAAACAAGTGACCTGGTATGTTCAGAACATAAGCTGAAGTTAGACAGAACTACAACTTCCCATTTTCTTATGTGGTTTAAAACTGTTTTGCAGTTCATTTGAAAAGTTTCCGTTTCTCATTGTTCCATGATTAGCAAGAACAAGTATGCGTTGGACAAAAAAAAAATGTATATATTACACTAAAAATCTTGGTAAGGTCATCAGGCAAGGCTTCTTTTCACTATTTTCACTAGAGATCCACTAGAGTGTCACAGTTCTGTTTCATTTGCTGAAAACAAACTTTTTGAGGAACCAAACAGGCCATTTGGGTGTATGTGTGACGTGTACATATAGGTGATTAGATTTTTATAGATTTGCATTTAGTGCAAACAGTCAAGTTTTTTGCTTCAAAAATAATGTACAAGTCCTTTTCTTTTAGGACTTTTAATTCAACAAAAAGGTACACCCCAGAGGTACACCCACTGCTTTATGGGCGCACAAATCAGGACCATGTGAGGTTTGTTTTTGACAGAAAATCATTATGCAGTCCTAAAAACCCAACACCTGCCAACCAGCAATAAATGGGTGCTTTGATGTGGGCTCCTTTAAGATGAGAGAGAGTATACGACAAGAAAGAATGAGAGAGAGAAGAAAGAGAATGAGGAAGAGTGAAACTCCCTTCTGCTGAGCAAGTCGAATTTAGACCTTCGGAAGTGGCCTAGCATTTTTGTTTAAAGACAAAAATGAAAATGCTATTTCTCAGAAGTTGCTCTTTCTTTGCTCAAGAGACTAAAAGTCCTTAGGAGAAATAAAAATAGACACAATGAGGCAGTTGCAGACATAAGAGTGTAGAGATATCTTCTGAAACTCTCAATATGAAAGGTGTGAGGGATCTGTTTTTTCAGGAGAAAATTTAGAGAAGCGGGAAAATTGACTTTTTTCCTACAGGGAGAGACTGAGTCACACCATGATATGAGTCTGAAAGACATACCATTCAAAAGTTTGGGGTCAGTAAGATTTTCTTTTGGAAAGGAATTAATATACTTTCATTAAGCAAGGATGCATCAAATTGATCAAAAGTAACAGCATTTATAATCTTACCAAAGATTTCTATTTCAAATAAATACAATTCTTTGGAGCTTTCTATTCATCAAAGAATTAAAATCAAATAAAAGAATCAGTGTTCCCACAGAAATATTAACTCTTTCCCTGCCAGCGTTTAAAAAAAAAGTTGCCAGTCAGCACCAGCATTTTTGATAATTTTCACAAAACATTCATGGCCCACAGAATATTTTGCTTTTTAATTTTATATCTTTTAATATGCTTCAATCGCTTGTTTCTGCTTTTTCTCTCCCTGTGTTTTGATCCTGAGATTCTATACTCTTTCAGAAGATGCGTAATAGCGCCCCCTACCGTATAACGGGATTTCAATGGAAAATTCTGTCAATAGCAAGAAAAGAGTTAAGCAGCACAACTGTTTTAAACATTGAGAATAATAAGAAATGTTTCTTGAGCACCAAAATCAGCATATTAGAATTATTTCTGAAGGATCTGAAGAACACTGAAGACTGAAGGAATGATGCTGAAAATTCAACTTTCAATATTACAGTATAAAGCATCTACTGAAAGAAACCATGCACACAATAACCATATTATAGTTGACATTAAATCCACTAAAAACAGCTAGCTTTAAACCCCACACTAACAGTTGCAAATATTTAAGCTGTGTCATCTCTGAGTTTGCATTCCATTCTATTCTATTTACATTCCAGAGTCTAAGACCTAGCAAGCTGCATTGCTGTCTTCATAGACAGCTGTCTTCTCAGGCAATATGAATATCCTAACTAAAATGAACCTTTGACACACCCTGATTCCACAATTACAGAGTTTGATGGATGTTAGCATGTTGCTAAGCTAACACAATGTTGCTAAGCAAACACAATGCTGTAATGTGTATAAAAATACACAGAACATAAACAATATTGAGTATAATCATCCATTTGTAATATCATCTGTCTGTTTTTTTAATGTATAGTTGTTGCCTTTTCAGCAAATGTTTTAGCCATGTGAGGCAACAAGTTATCTTAGAAGCATCATAATTACTGCTCATTAGCTTCTTTTTAAGGTGTTCCTTTCTTTGTACAATCTTGTATCTGTTCAAACAGTCCATCTCTTTCTCTCTCTCTCTGTGAGTGGTTGGTTTGTAAAGATGACAGCACACAAAGGACCTTTAATGGAGTTACGACACAGGGCATCAAACCCGTGATACTATAATCACTAGTGATGGACTCCAGCTGCCGATGTAATTCTCGCTCCCGTCTGTCCTGTCCTCAGAGGGGACGGGCTGTTTCGTATGACAGCCACTTTATCTCTCATATACACTACACGGTAAATTAAGCTTCAAGTAAAACAGTTTGACTGAGCCTTGAATGGATGTTGCAACACAACATACCTCGGTGAATTGGACGAGTGAGAATACACTAAAACATATATATAAGCCATATTGCGCCAGTACGCCCACCACACACCAGCTTACTCGTGGAGAGAAGACAGTGATGAAGCCAATCAGTATATGGGGATGATTAGGAGGCCATGATGGACAGAGGCCAAGGTTCAAATCTGACCAGGACACGAGGGTTACACCCCTACTCTTTTTCAAAGGACATCCTGGGATTTTTAATGACCACAGACAGTCAGGACCTCGGTTTAACGTCTCATCCGAAGGGGCGTCAGGACCCACACAGACCACAGGGTGAGCGCCTCCTACTGACCTCACTAACACATCTTCCAGCAGCAACCTGGTTTCCTCAGGAGGTCTCCCATCCAGGTACGAACCAGGCTCAGCCCTGCTTAGCTTCAGTGGGCAACCCGTCTTGGGTTACAGGGTGATATGGCTGCTGATCCAAAAAGGATGCTGCTGAAGGATCATGTGGCACATATTTCACCATATTACTGTTTTTACTGTATTTTTGATCAAATAAAGCCATCCCAGGTAAATAAGATACTTATTTTATAAACATTACAAAATCTTACCAACCCCAGACTTTTGAACAGTAGTATATGTAGGTGGTTACACTTCATTTTAAGGTGATGTAGTAACATTGTACTTACACAGATAAGTAGATGAGTAATATTAATTAACTACATGTACTTACTATAGAGTTATGGAAAGGGTTAGGTTTTGATTTAGGGTTAGTTACTTGTAACTATATGCATAATTTATGTTATTACTATAGTAAGTACTCATAGTAACATGTAACTATACGTCACCTAAATATAAAGTGATTGTGGATGGCATGTGGAAGTACATATACTGTATGGCCACAGTCTGTGTCCAATCACAACATCAGACAAACATGTAGCACACTATGGGTGGGCAACTCAGCTAGTTTCTTATTATTCTCCCATAATCCTTAGCTTTACATTTGTCACAGCTGCCAGCATTATCCCTAGTAACGGCGAAAAGAAAACTTCAGAGAGACCAAATCAGCACATGTGGCCTGATCATTCCCGCACACATCATAGTTTCAAATATTTCCCTTTTCATGTCAATGTAAACTTGTCTTCTCATTTAAATGCTAAAGTGGATATGGAAACTTCCTCTAGCCACAAAAAAAGAGAAGATTGCTTTACAATGCTTGCCAAAAATTCTAAAATATGTAACATTTCCAGCCTACAATAACATAACATTTCAAATGACGGTTTATTTAGATAAAAATTTACCAAAATTTCCCTTCCGCCTTTGGCTGAAATCCTGAACTTGTGAAGTTTTTCTGGGAGACAAGTACTGTCGGGAATGCTAACTGTGGGATTAAAGGCCAATGAAGACTTTAAGTGCCCATCTGGCAGACGACAGGCACCTCTCTGGCCACTCCACTGCTCTGTATTAAAATACAGAACGTCCGGGTCATGGCACCAAAAATGATGCATCCTCCCTAAATCCCAGCACAGAGTAATTAGAGAGATCAGAAGAAAAAGCTATAAATAACAAACAATGGACCAAGCATGTTAGCGTGAGACATTAGGAGCCGATGAATCACAATAAAATATTCTCAAAGCGAATGCAAAAGAAAGCTTTATAGCATCTGAGTCACCTTGAAGCAACGCATATTTATTTTACCGCCCATATTGAAAGGTAACAGTATTCACACAGTACGCCCAAGCAAAACAGTGTTGCGGACAAGAAGCATACAGGGGCTTTGGGGTTGAACTTAGCAGAGCATTTAGTGAAAATGTACTATAAAACTATCTGTCAGCATAACGTTTAGAAAGCGAAGTTGAATCAATGGCCATTACTGGCGTGCAAATACTGGAGGGAACTACTCACCCATTATGTGGAAAAATATGTCAGTCAGCCTTCATGGAAGTTAAACATGCAGTTTCTATTCAGTAAATCTGACTGAATTCAGCAGAGTTAAGCAGTTTGTGGCTACGCCATGGGGTTTGGGTTCCATTTTAGGTAGATTAAATATAAATTGGGTGTCAATAGGCCTCTCCTCTATGTGTAAATTAGATTTCACAATTATCAAGTTTGTAATGATTCACCATAGCCAACTTTTGATGGACAATTTTATAATTTTCTGGCCATTATTACAGGAAATAATCAATATAGAATAAGTAAAATGTGTATAAATGTCTATACATTTAATTACATTTCTGTATGAAGATGCAGTTCAGTTACTAACCCAAAACACCATTAGTGTGAAACCACAAGGCGTTCCTGCTGTTAGTTCCTCAGGTGCTTTGCTTTCGTGCCGCTTGAGTATGTGGTGTTAAATGGCTTTAGTATATTTCTGATGGAGAACTGTGTGTGAAGTGAAGAGACAAAGCAAGTGTAATGTGAGAGATCTTAGCACCAGTCCAAACACTAAAGGCTCATTCACAGTTTTGGAGGGAACATGAAGCATCTGTTTTGATGGTCTGTGCCTCTCTCTGGCCTCTCGGCGCTCACTCTCCTGAACGTTCTGTAGCAATTATTTCTGCTCAGTGGTGGTTAAACGGCAGCAACAGCTGGGGTGGAAGTTTGATGTCTTGGGGGAGTGTGTGTTTTATCGTATGTATACATGTGATTTAGAGTCCTGTTCACAGTCCCTACGAATGACAAATGCGGGGTCAGGATGGAAAAATGACATTTACGACTTTTACAGGTCTCACAGAAACCATGGCAGACAGGTTAGCTAAAAGATTTACTTGCCTGTGTTCTTTAAGTACTTTTTCTTCACTTACAAACCACAAGTTCTGGCATCCAGCCTAGAAGGAGCTCGGGCGATGAAAAGAGACACTCTCAAATGACCCGTCACATATTTGGAGGGATGAGATCAGAAATGAGGGGCAAATGAAAGAGAAACACTTTCAGCCCCATCAGCAGGAATATGTTGAAATTTGAGGGATGCTTGAATTCAACATGAAACCAAAATGAACCCTAATTACGTTCTTAATAAGCGTTCCTGGTCTAACTATGCACAATCCATCAGTGTAGGTTCTACCAAAGAAAAAAAACGTGTGTAATGCAGAGGCTGAGGCAGAGAGATCCATGTGCAAGACTTTATTAATACAGGAAAGGAACACGGTCAGACAGTAAACAAAGGGACAATCCAAAGCTCGAGGTCAGAAACAGGCAGAGGTCGGGGCTGGCAGCAAAGGTACACAGAGTCCGGGGTACAGGCAGGGATCAAGGTACAGAGATAAACAATTAGACAGAGAGAATGCTCGGTAATGTTCGTAGGTAGAAACAAGACTTCGCACGAAGCAATGGAAGACTCAGTTCATATAAAGGGGATGATGAAGAACAGGTGACGGTGATAAGGGTGATCAGCGAAATCAGGCAGGGATGGAAGGTGATAATGACGGAGGGAGTGCTGGGAAGTGTAGTACTAGTATTCAGGCGAAAGGGATCGGGTGAAACCAGAGGGTGGCGTAAGTGAGCGTCTCGTGACAGAGCCCCCCCCGCTGCGAGCGGCTCCGGAAGCGAGGGTCTGACCCGCGACGGGGTCTACCACGGGGTCTTGGTGCAGGCCGGTCAGGATGGTCACGATGGAAAGTTGTGAGTAACGTAGGATCTAGAATATCTTGAGCTCTGACCCAAGAACGCTCCTATGGACCGTATCCCTCCCAGTCGATGAGGTATTGTAATACGCCGCCGCGGCGTCTAGAGTCCAGAACCTCTCGTACCCGGTAAGCCTCTGCACCGCCGACCTCAATGGGGGGAGCCTGTACGGGGGCGATCTCCTCCTGAATCACCTCTCTCCTGGGAGCCATAGCGGGTCTGAAAAGAGAGACATGGAAAGTAGGTGAGATGCGGTAATGAATAGGAAGATCCAAACGGAACGAGACAGGAGTAATCTGACGGAGGATCTTGAAGGGACCAATGAATCGGGGGGAAAGTTTCTTGCTGGGGAGCTTCAAGCGGAGGTCTCAAGTGGAAAGCCACACCCATTGGCCAGGTCTGTATTGGGGTCCGGCGCGTCTCCATTGATCGGCGTGCCGCTGATAGTGACGAATGGCCCGTTGCAAATGAACATGAGCAGAGTCCCAGGTGGCCTCACTTCGTCGTAACCACGAATCCACTGTGGGGAGATTGGAAGGTTCTCCTGCCCAAGGGAATAAAGGAGGTTGAAATCCTAGAACACATTGGAACGGGGTTAAACCAGTAGCAGGTTTTACCAGAGAACTCTGCGCATACTCTGCCCAAACCAAGAAGCGGCTCCAGTCATGCTGATTTTGGTGACAATAGGTACGAAGGAAACGAAGGAGATCCTGATTGAGTCTCTCTACCTACCCATTGGACTGAGGATGATAGCCCGAGGTGAGACTCACATTAATGTGCAGCTTAGAGCAAAGTTCCCTCCAGACTTGAGATGTAAACTGGGGTCCGCGGTCAGAGACAATATCCTCAGGGAGACCAAAAAGGCAGAACACATGATTCAGGAGAGCTTCAGCCGTTTGTAGAGCAGTGGGCAGCCCAGCCAGCGGAATGAAACGGCAGGATTTAGAAAACCGGTCCACTACGGAGATTATGGTGGTGAAACCCTGAGAAGGTGGCAGATCAGTAACAAAATCCACTGCAACATGTGACCAGGGACGTTGAGGAACGGGTAAAGGTTGTAGAAGACCGGCTGGTTTCTGATGGGAGGACTTAACAGTGTTGCATGTGATACATTGGTGGATGAAAGTTACGATGTCAGATTGTAGAGACGGCCACCAGAATTTGTTGGAAACTAGCTGATGAGTCGCAGTGATACCTGGATGTCCTGCGCTGGGGGTGCAGTGAACCCATTGTAGGACGCGGTGACGAAGGCCGGGAGGAACAAAGAGGCGGTCCGCGGGGCATTCAGGCGGAGCAGGGTACTCCTGTTGTGAAGCAGTGATTTCGGTGATTATATCCCACTGTACAGGAGCAACAATGAGCGAGGATGGTAGGATAGATTCTGGTCTGGAGGGTTCATCAGGACTGTCGTACTGACGAGACAAAGCATCTGCCTTCCCGTTCTTGGATCCCGGTCTGTAAGTGATCTTAAAGTTGAATCTCGAGAAGAACAGAGACCAACGTGCCTGACGGGCATTAAGGCGCTTCGCAGAACGGATGTACTCCAGATTTTTATGATCAGTAAGTACAAAGAAAGGGTGGCGTGCGCCCTCAAGCCAGTGTCTCCACTCCTCAAAAGCTGCCTTCATAGCCAAAAGCTCACGATCACCTACATCATAATTTCGCTCAGCCGAATTGAGTTTGCGGGAAAAGAACGCGCAAGGAAACATCTTGGCCGGACTTCCGTGACGTTGAGATAAAATGGCACCAACTCCTGTGTTAGAAGCATCTACTTCAACGATAAACTCTCTTTCCGGATCAGGGTGATGTAGAATGGGCGCTGTGGTGAAACTCGCTTTAAGCTGTTCAAAGGCCGTAGTGCACTCAGGAGACCACCGGAATTGCCTCCCCCCCTGGAGAAGGGATGTGAGAGGAGCCACAATAACACTGAAATTACGTATGTATAAATCTACGATAGAAGTTCGCAAATCCCAGAAAGCGCTGTAACTCCTTAGTAGACGTGGGTTGAGGCCAGTTTACCACGGCTTGGACCTTGCTGTCATCCATAAAAACCCCGTCTGCACTGATAATGTAGTCAAGGAAGGCGATTCGGGTCTGGTGAAACTCGCACTTCTGAATTTTGGCATAGAGTTGGTTGTCAATTAAGCGCTGAAGGACAGCACGAACATCCCTGATGTGTGCCTCGAGAGTCTCCGAATAAATCAGGATATCATCAATGTAGACTATAACTGTGTGGTTAAGCAGGTCTCTGAAGATCTCATTGACGAAGGCCTGGAATACGGAGGGACTATCGGAAAGTCCGAACGGCATAACCCAGTACTCATAGTGACCTGAAGTCGTGGAGAAAGCTGTTTTCCACTCGTGACCCTCACGAATACGGACAAGGTTGTATGCATTCCGTAAATCCAGCTTCGTGAAGTGCCGAGCTGTGCGAAGGATCTCCAAGGCAGCGGGAACTAACGGCAGAGGGTATCGATACTTGATAGTCACCTCATTTAGACCCCGGGAAATCGTTGCACGGCCGAAGCCCACCGTCCTTATTCTTAACAAAAAAGAATCCCGCTGAAGCTGGGGAGGTGGAAGGAGTGATGAAACCCTTAGCGAGCTGTTCCTCGATGTAAGTCCTCATTGCTTCAGTCTCTGGCTGAGATAAAGGATATACTCTTCCGCGTGGTGGGACAGCCCCAGGTAAGAGTTCGATGGCACAGTCTTCTGTTCGATGTGGAGGTAAGTGAGAAGCTTCACTTTCACTTAAAGCCAGAGCTAAATCATGATATACCACTGGTAATCCTTGAAGATCCGATTCTTTCACAGATTCATGACTCATTTCAGGACCCTGGACAGCAGGCATACAGTTCTCCCGACAGAAATGAGACCATTGAGAAATCCTCCTCTCAGACCAGGAAATGAGTGGATTGTGACGTTCTAGCCATGGAAATCCCAAAATCACCGGGTAATGAGGCGAATTTATTGTGTATAGTTGTATCTCCTCTGTGTGCTGCAATCCGATATTGAGAGTGAAGGGTTGCGTGATGTACTGCCCCTCTCCTGTCCCCAGAGGGCGCCCGTCCAGCGCAGTCATGGCCACACGAGACTCGCAAGAAATAAGAGACAAATAATGAGTTTGAGCAAATGTGAGATCTATTAAATTCCCTGAGGCACCGGAGTCAATTAAAGCCCTCGTCTCAATGGTCTCTCCATTAAGGATTAACGAAATTTTCAAGATGAGAGAATTAAAGGAAGGAATTTTGGGACTCACCGCAATGGATTCAGGAGATGTAGGCATCGGGAATGATCTCATTGGAGGTCTCACCGGACAGGCAGCTCTCAGATGACCAGGTTGGCCACAATACATGCATAAATTAAGACGTCTCCTCCTATCACGTTCAGTCATGGAGATGTGCGTGACGTCAATCTGCATAGGTTCATATTCTGTGCGGACAGAGGGGGAAATGAATTGATTAATTCTGCGAGATGAACGACGAGCTCGGATGAGATGGTCTAGTCGAATGGCAAGCTCCATGATCTGGTTGAGACTTTTTTCATCATGCATGGACAGACTCATCATGCATGCCAGCTCTCCCTGGAGATCCGAATTGAGTCCTTTACGGTATAGGAGTTTAAGCGGTCCCTCACCCCAACCCGTTTGTGCAGCGAGCGTTCTGAAGGTGAGTAATCCGCCGCTGATGAGTTTGCCTGGCGTAATGACAGAAGCAGTTCCCCAGGGTCCTCTCCTCCCGCGGGATGTTCAAACACCTCCCTGAAATGAGTCTTAAACTCTTCATAGGTGAGAGAGGAAAGCTGTCCTCCGGTCCACATCGCCGTCTCTCATTCCAGCGCCCTTCCAGTCAGAAGCGAGCATACGAAATAGATTCGGCTCTGGTCGGTATGGTGCTCTCGGAAGTGACTGAAATAGATCTCACATTGCAATAAAAATCCTTTACAGGTGGCTGGTTATCCGTCGAATTTCTCAGGTAGTGACATTCTGGGATGACCGGAAGGGGAACTCACGGCTGGCGGAGAAGGATCGGGCGCTGCGGCTGCCTGCGCCTGATTAGCGGTTACAATCTGCGGGGTTAATGCTTGCACAGACCTCACAAGCTCTTCAGTGAGTGAAGTCAGTTTAACCAGCTGTTGACGATGAGAGAACAGCTCAGAAGCTTGCGCTGAAACCTCGTTGGCCAAGTGCAGAAAGTCTGCTGGATCTTGGGACGGCGAAGTCTTCTGTAATGCAGAGGCTGAGGCAGAGAGATCCATGTGCAAGACTTTATTAATACAGGAAAGGAACACGGTCAGACAGTAAACAAAGGGACAATCCAAAGCTCGAGGTCAGAAACAGGCAGAGGTCAGGGCTGGCAGCAAAGGTACACAGAGTCCGGGGTACAGGCAGGGATCAAGGTACAGAGATAAACAATTAGACAGAGAGAATGCTCGGTAATGTTCGTAGGTAGAAACAAGACTTCGCACGGAGCAACGGAAGACTCAGTTCATATAAAGGGGATGATGAAGAACAGGTGACGGTGATAAGGGTGATCAGCGAAATCAGGCAGGGATGGAAGGTGATAATGACGGAGGGAGTGCTGGGAAGTGTAGTACTAGTATTCAGGCGAAAGGGATCGGGTGAAACCAGAGGGTGGCGTAAGTGAGCGTCTCGTGACAATGTGTTTCAATGTCGGTAAGAGTTGATGGACCCCATTGACTTCCATAGTATTTTTGTTTTCCTACTATGGACGTCAATGAAGTCCATCAACTGTCTGGTTACTGACATTCTTCAAAATATCTTCCTTTGTGTTCAGCAGAAAGAAATTCATACAGGTTTGAAAACACTATTCCTTTAAATATTAAGAACAGTTTTCAAAGAATGTTTTTTTTTCCACTGGTTTATGCTTAAAACTTGCCAATGCAGTAAGATAAAATACTATGTATTAAAGATACATTACAAAACATGTCTCTTACTAAATAACCCTCGGGTCTCTCTCAGTGATCTCCTGGTGTGTGATTATCGTTGGGATTTCCCCTTCATACATCCTGAATCACCCTCAGCACAAGAGTCCGCTCCTTTTTATTTACTTGCCCTTGATTTCTTCCTGCCACCATTTGTTCTCCATTTGCTGCCACATATTCAAAAAAAGAAGCCCTGAGTCACACGCCTCTCCCTCCCCTCATTCTTCCTTTCTCTGCCTCTAAATGTTTCTTTTAAATTACCTGTCAAATATCAAACTTCACATAGTGTGGATTACCAGAAGGCCAGGGACATCCTGATTTGAATATCTCATCAGATTAGGACAAACAAACAGTTCTCAGGTTTTCTTCTGCTTTTTCTTCTGTTCTGCATGAGTTTTTGCTGAAGTGCTCAGTCCTCTGCGGAACTCATTTGCTTTTAAAGTGGTGCTTCCATTAGTAAAAGGTTTTCTGAGTCTGGTGTGGAAGATCTTGACTGGCCTGCATGAAGCACGGTCATGATATGAGACACATCTATATATACTATACACATTAATTTCAAATTGCAAAAAAGAAAGTCTTTAAAATTATTATTTAATCTTGTTGCTTTGGCAATTTCTTCATTTGTTATAAGTTATTATTTGTTTTATATTTCCACACAAAGACGCGTGAAAGTATAACGAGGTTGGGTTTTTCGACTGTCCATCCCAATAAAAACGGCTAGGCTATATAAAATAATTGTAAAAAAGAGTATTGTATTTCGCCAGCTTTTATAGAATAAACATATTCAAGCGCGAATGAGAACCGTTTCGAGGGGGATGACAGGTGTGCGAAAAAACAACGACAAAAAAAAACAACAACGAATATTCAAATCCCAAAATTGAAAATCGAATACAACCCACCAAACGAATATTTGATTTTTTTTAAAATAAGTTATTCAAAATTCAACAAATCTTTAAGTCAGTTTAATGTAATGACTAGTTATCATTTAATGATTAGTTGAAATGTCTTAAATATCAAAAGTTTTTTTACAGTAACATCATTTTAATTATAAATAAATTCATGATGTTTTGAGGAGGTTTCGATTATTTTTATTTTTACTATAGAAAACAAGACAAAAATACTGAATTTTGAAAGAACGCTGATCAAATTTTACCAAACCATAACCATATATCATTGACTTTATTAAGCTTTCTCACTTCTCTGCAGTGAAACTCCAAGAACTGCATTTTAAGCATCCCTGACACACTGGTTAAAGATAATGAG
The DNA here is from genome assembly GCA_030578275.1 of Meda fulgida. NCBI lineage: Eukaryota > Metazoa > Chordata > Actinopteri > Cypriniformes > Leuciscidae > Meda > Meda fulgida. Next base: position 8,708,286 of record CM060634.1, on the reverse strand, counting down.
ACAGACCACAGAAACGAGACTTAAACTAGTCTGGTCTGCTGAAAGATGCAGCATTAACTCAAAGGGAGGCAACTGCAGCTCTTTCAGGCCATATGTATCTATGAGAGAGGGCTGCTCCATTTAGGCAATTGCTGACAAACACTGGTATCATTTGGACAGATTATCCTGCCATACAAGCATGCAGGACCCATAGAGAGAGAGAGAGATTAATTGAACAGCTCATTCACATAATCACATTGCTATGAATTAGCATAATCCCCAGCACTATTCCTTTAGCATGACCAGTAATTATTTTGGTGAGCGGATACTATGAAGGCATCAAAAACAGGGGCCATTATCATCGTAATAATGTCTGTAAACCAATGGTTGTCACACAAATCAGCGCTCTCACACACACACAAAAAAACTAACAATGAAAGACCCTTTTCCCTGGAGGGAATCCCCCTACTCACAAAACGTGCAGATTCCTAGGAACCTCAAGACTGAAAAGTGGGACTGGGAACATGTTTCTGATGATAATACAACGATTTAAGAAAGCATCCCTTCAGTTCGTACCAAAACCAATGCATGACAGCATGCTTTCAGTCACATGGTCTTTCAGAGGGGTCTCTTATGGCAAAGCCTGATTCACAATGGAGTCCCAAGCTATTGTCCGGGACTGAGTGAAAGACATTTCCATATTCTCTTGGCCTGGCAAGCCACCAGCCGCTATTTTTTTCTACTGCTTACAAACGCTTTCTTTGAATAGACTTAATGTATACTTGCTTTGTCGGAAAACAGCCCCAGAGATGGGCACAGTGGCAACAAATACTGGAATAACATGGGTAATGGCCCTAATCGCATAATTTTACCAAGCTGTTGTGCTCCAATTACTGATTTGCTTTGACATACACTGCTGAAAGCAAAGAGATGAGGGAAATTCAATGATGTGGCTTATTCATATTACTGGACCATTAGAGCAAATGACGTTATTGTGCTGTCCGGTTTCATCCTGGTGAGGATTCAGGCAACTCACAAGAACTCATATTCCTTAACTTACAAGAAGTTTTAGGCATGATTGGCATGTTACCAATCAATAAGCAGCATAATTATGCCTCATTTTGTCTAAATTCTAAAGCAGCATTGCATGTATCCTTTGAGGAGAAGATAATCCCAGAATGCATTGCAATGGTGGCCTGATGAAATGTAAAGATTTTTAATTCAATACTGAAAAATATTGATAAAAAGCATCATCTAATAAAAATTGGACCATGTCACCCAATACTTCTGTGATTTTTTTTGTGCTCATTGGTGTATTGTTAAAGTCCAAATAAGGCAAGTCGCTTCACTCTGTGACCATCTTATCAGACACATATTTTCTTTGTAGGTAAGGTATACATCTTTTCTACACTACCGTTAAAAGTTTAATATATATAAAGTTTAAAATAAAAGTAATATATTTTAAAACGTAATTTATTCCTGTGATGTCAAAGCTGAATTTTCAGCATCATTACTCCAGTTATCAGTGTCACATGATCCTTCAGAAATCATTCTGATATGCTGATTAATTGCTGCTCAAGAGACATTTATTTTTGTTATGAATAGAAAACAGTTCATATTTTTGTGGAAATCGTTTTGCATTTTTTCAGGATTATTTTATGAATAGAAAATTCAATTTCAAACATAATAAATGTCTTTATTTGATCAATTTAATCTATTCTTGTTGAATAAAAGTATGATATTATATATATATATTTTTTTTTTTTATATTACTGACATCAAACTTATGAACGCTAGTTTGCTTGAATGAGGAAAGACCAGTCACCTAATCTGTTTGTCAATATAACATTTCAAATTCGTATTTATTATGTTCCTTCTTCCTCAAATTGTAGAAAAACTGTTCTATCCGTTGTGAAAATTATCCTAAAAGGCGGAACTTCCATTCAAACATCTAGAGTATTGTGCGTTTTTGTGGCTTACACTCCCTCAGGTACTTTTAGCTTAGCAATATGCTAACACTAAATTCGAATGTAATGAACTGTGAGCACTATAGTTGAGGAGCAATGTTTGTGATTTCTGGTTCAGAAACTCCTGTCTGTGTAGAGCTTTCCAAATCAGTCCCATATGAGGTTATATTTCAGTTATGAGGCTGTCTAGGTAGGCTGTCTCTGTCTATAACAAGAGTACAAGAAAAAAAAAAACAGATAGAGATATAGACCTCGCAATTAACCGTGACAAGTACTTGTATAATTCTATTCTGCATTTTTCTCATTGTGTCCAGATTACACATGTACAAACATTTCTCACAGCATCACTAACCACTGGAGAATACTTCTCATGTTTCTCAGTTTCATTTCAGAGATGCAAAACAACTGCTCATACTGCCCAGTGTTTACAGATCAATTCCAGCAATAAGGTAGTCACCCAGCAGACAGCACTACAGCCAAACTCTCATGCACGTCCTGTTCTCGAAACTACTGTTGATCCTATGACCAAGCGAAGTGCCCAGTCTCACACACACACACACACACACACACACACACACACACACACACACACACACACACACACACACTTCTTTGAAGTTGTTTAGGCACAGATGTGGCTAGGGCAGCTCTCTATTAGCTAGCCATTGTTTTTCAATGCCTGTTATTAATACAGTATGCCCTCTGTTGATAACAACACATTTCCGAAAGGAAAGGAATAGGGAGGGTTACTTAATAAGAAAAGTCTAGTCTGCATGCAGGTTTTTTCAATATAACATTTCAGATATGGTCTCCCCTATCCCCCCCACCTATCCATGCAGGATGGCGGCCACCAGATCAGAGTGATCAGGAAGTTTACTTCCACTGGGACAAAGAAATGAATTGAGCTCAAATCATGCAAATAGGTTAGTCAGCCGTCTGTACAGAACTGTCCGTAGGAACAGAATTGTGTGCCGTATTAAATCCATACATAACACAGTTTGTCCATTATTTTGAGTTACTGAGTATGTGCAAGGCCATACAAAGGTTTACTTAATTCTCAAATGGCGTATATGTGGTATAAAAATAAAAAATAAAAACTGAGAAAAATTAATTTTCCTAAAAAGATTTTTCTCTGCTGATCCTGGTGACACTAGTCACAAACCTTGCTCGATAAATGAGCTTAAATCGCTTGTCATGCAGTTTTCCTTAATTCCCATTCTTGCTATTTCAGCAGCACATCAGAAACCTGACTTCACACATTTCTGTTTAACAACACAAACATTGTCTGAATGAAGCCAGTGAGTAAATATGCCTCCCTTCATTTTCTTCTGAAGACGACTAAACAGAAGAGCATTTGTCCGGCTCGGTCATGAGCCACATCCCGCAGGACAGACGCAGTAATCTTTGCATCACAGTGTCTACATGGCATGACATTTCACCTAAAATGAAAACATAAGCAGAAGAGGGAAAAACATACACCATCATTTTCATTTCTCATAAACAGATCAGATTCTCTGTTCTCAAACAGCCAGTGTTTGGCTCTCTGTATGGCTGAATGGTTAGAAGCAGAGAGGCTGAAAACCCTCCGTGTGCCATATAAACCCACGGGCAGTATGCCAAACTAACCCCGGTCTACAGCTCTTCAGACATCCCCACAGACCCAACATTCAGTTGAAAACTCTCTCAATGAAATCAATCATAAATATGAAGGTAGACACGCTGTTTAAAACCTTTCACAATAGTTGTTGCAAGAACATAATTGAATGACAATCCATAAACACTAGTACTACATGAGCATCAGTGGTTAGGTCCTTCGCAACATGCAAATGTGTATCTTTAACTAAATGATGTCATATGAACACCTAGTCAGTAATGATACTGATATAGATTTCACAAACCTCAAGTACACAAAACATGCATTTTTATAAAGATATGGTAATAATAGTTTACAGTTTAGTAAGCAAGTAAAATATAGGATTTTTTGACTAATTCAAACCAGAACCCAGAGCCTTAATGAGCCTTTTTGAATGATACAATAAAGGAACAAGAGTTTTGATTCAGACATTTGTTGCACTGTATGCTTTATTGAAGTATTGAAGTACTTTTATGCACTTCAGACTGCATACTCACATTCACAACTTCATTTATTTAGCCGTAAGAAGCAGCAGCACAGATTCAGCAGTGCAGGAAACACTGGACTATGATTAATCTATTCATTTTTAGAATTCAACTGTTCAGTTTGTAGTCCTAAAACCCAAAAGACAATTAGCATTTCCTGTTTTGCTGTACAACAGAAATTACAGCCATACCTCAAATGTAAATTTGAACTCATTGTGTGCCATAGGCCATACATACTGTAACTGTTATTTTCTACATAAGGACTACAGCTACTATACAAATGTGAAATGCTATACTTGATAAATCAGAAAACCATTGTAGTTCTACTTAGAACTGTCAGCAACCTGGTTTTGAAACCATGTTCGAGGTATGCCTGTGTGTAATTTATGAAGCAAGAACAAAGTCTCCTCAAGTAATAATAACCACAGATCTTATTTCACTCATAAATCTGAAACCACTATTCTAAAAACCCATTATAAATTCCCCAAGGGAACTATGTCCAAATAAATGACCAGGTTGGCTTACAAATTGATGCCATTATGATGCCTTTATTATTTCTAAAAAAAGAGTTATACCTCTTGCATGGCTCCTGTTTGTTTATACTGTCTCTGTAAAATATTAATCATAACAAAAGAATATAATCCATGATTGTCTGTGACTTTGTAGTAGCTCACTGAAGTCATGATAAAATGTCACATTACTCTAATAGTCCAGTTATCTGCAGCATGACCACCCATAGAGGACAGAAGCAAATGACACACAGGGTGAGCTTGATGTGGCACATTATGTATGCTCTCAAGAAGCCTTTGATTTCCCAGCACCACTCTGATAATTTGGTTTAATTAAATTTGCTCTGTTTTTATGTGAAGGAGTCACACACTTCCTCAGCAGGAAGCAATTTATATTTGAACGGCGTGGAGCGAGTGAGTGCAGTCAACAAAACAACAATCAAACATACCTCCCTGTTATCCAGAGAAAATTGCAATTGGCCCCTCGTTTGATAAGAGTGCGACAAGATCAGGCAAGCCCTGTTGTGTCTGAGACCGGCCAAACATGTCTGATGACAGCTAACGCTGTCAGTTTTACGTAAAGAAGAACAGATCAAAGCGGAGAATCGACATTCCAGCTTTACATTTTTCGACACAACATGCGAGAGAAATTGCCCACAATCATTTAGTGATTCAGGAGTGAAACAACAGACTGCAGCGGCTTCCCATCATTTAACACTTTATGTGTCATTAATGAGTTTTATGCTGGTGTGTCATGCAGATATTGAAGTTCTTCTCATGTCAAATCATGCAAAGTCACTATATATTACACATCTTGAATGAAAAGTTTGTACCTTGTAACAAAAAATCACAATGGCCTTACATTTAAATAATAAAATCACTTTTTCTACTGTCTTGAACACAGCATGATCTACAAATGAGTATTACATCTAGACAGCATTGTAATGACAATTAGAGGACTTTATAAAAAAAACTAACTCAATAACCTATCACTTATCTCACATGTGTCATGGGTCAATTATTAATGCTTTCAATTCACCACACACTTTTGCTGTGCCGTTTTCTGCAGTTGGTTGATTTTTTTTCAAGTTTTGACTTAACTCCTTAAGACTAAGTTCTGGAAACATTTATCAAATAAATAATTTATCACTGAAATAGATCTCATCATGCAATTTCATTTCGATAATAAATCCAAACTATCACAAAGTATACTAAAACAATTTGTAATAGTGTGGATTTGTAATGAAACTGCCATGATGTTAAAGGGATAGTCCACCCAAAAATGAAAATTTTGTTTTCATGTACAGATTTAATTTAGGCTTTTATTCACATATAAACATTGATCAGTGAACATTAACAGAAGCTTAACTGAACCTCCTTCACGCTCGAGAAAAAAACAAACATGCTTGAGCTTCTGTTATCACAACTGATGTGTGAGTTGATGAATGTTTATATCTGAATAAAAGCCTAAATCCACTCTGTTCATTGTTCATCATAAAGCGATCATGTCACATCATGAATGTTCTACTCTTTATTTAGTGCTTGCACACTCATCCTTCGTGTTTCCCCATTGCTGTGGGGTAATCGAGAATGCAAAACTATTTCATCAAACTATTTCATCAAGGACATCTTGAAACTCGAGGAATAAATTCAGCTCTTGTTAATATTCTGTTCTCAGAAACATTATCATCATCAGGAAGCTGTCTCAACTAATGGTGGATTCCATCATTTGCCTTTATCATTTGCATAGAGACATGTGTAGACTGTACAGTTTAGTCAAAGTAACATTAGTATTACGTAACTTTTGGAATCTATCTGCCATGATTATTTACAGATTTTCTGTATAAAATATCTGAAAATATTAGACGACACTCCAAAGTATAACTTCAGACACATTAAACACACTGTCCTCAAGTTCAACCAACACTTTTACTGGGAACGAATCAACAAAAGATCAGTCATTTTGAGAGAAATTCAATGAATGTTTTCTTGAATCTTTCATGTGTGAAAAACTGAATTCTAGTGCTTCCTGTTACCTTGACTACAGATATACCTGGGTCACTGACCCACTGTACCTGCAATGTTCTCTACTCCTACTGAATCAAAGCAGCTCAGATTTTTGCATCCTGGTTGTTTGTTCTTTAATGATCATTAACAAAACGTCTGGTTTTATTCAGTTTACTCACATTGAACAATTACATCTCTTCTGCTGCTGTGTATCTTAGCAACAAGAGCTGAACAACAATAAAATTAAGTTCAATGATAATGTAGAGAATAACCATTTATGTGTTGAGGATTATATACCAGATTACACTATCCCCATAATGTCCCATTTGAGAGGATTTAGCACACCCCCTATAAAACAGACTCCAGAAACATCCATGGATCCAATCAGACGTTTCTCGATAGCAGAAACAGCTTCAGACTTCACAGTTCAAACTAGTTCTGTTCCATTTAAGATTCAAACCCTTTGAAGGAAACTTCACTTTCTTTCCCTCCCACCCTTTCTTTTGACATTTATGAGTAAAACTCCATGAAGAGCTGTGCTAACCGACATATACTGAATTCAAAAGCCTTCCACTGGTGCTCATTTGCATCGGTTTTAAGAAACAGCTCCGAGGCCAGAACAGAGTCCAAAGTTCCAACAATAAAAAACATTTCTGACAATGCTTTGTTGTACCAAAGCATGAAATCTGGACTCTGCTATACTAGAATCAGTCAGGGGAAACTCAAGTGTAAAGGACAGGTGCAGACAGAGTCAGACAGAACCTGCACTGCTGCAGAGTCGAGAGTGCCAGCAGTGGAACGGAGCCTGAATCTCTGCTCTGCCAACCAGAAAAACACTATCCGCCTAATAAACATGTGAGGCAGGGCTCCTGTCCCGAGTGTTTGACCTCAATCCAACTGTTTTGATGCTTCTTAGATGTGGGCAAACCGATGGATTTAAGACAATAGCCTATTTTGTGATCCTACTTTAAAACCTGCTATGTTGTCTGCGTTTATATCGCAATAGGCTTTATTTTGTGCTGAGAGGGTACATTTACAGTTTGCTGACTTGCAGATAACCATCTGGCAGATTTATGTAATGATGAGTTATGTGTGATATGCATTTAGCCTTTATCATGCAACCCGTGCACTAATTAATGGCATTACCCTCAGCCCTATTCTGACCAGGAAATGTTAAGGTTTAAGATCGGCTCCATAAAATGAGCATGCGGAAAAAATATCTATCTATTTGTTTAAGATAAACTTGTAGAAGACAAGAACGTTCAATGCTGTTTCAAAGGCACTGTAGCCTGTGTATGCCGTTTTATTTTTACCTAGTACATGTTACACAAATGAGAGGACTTCATTTGCCTTTTGATCAAATCATAAAAGCATAAATGTGACGTGATGCTCATTGGTTTTGACAGGATCTAAAATTACGTTAATAGCCAATACTAAATATAGCCAATGAAAAATGTGCCTGTCCACAGATTGTAAAACAAACACTCATTAAAAAGCTAAAATATTTGTAAAAAGACATGTTGACATTTAGCAGTTTGGTATAATGTGTATTACTACTGCTTTAGTCCCTGGGTGTCAAGATAAAAAATCTCATTTATTGAAAGTACATGAAGTATTTAGTAGGCTACTTTTTGTATATAATTACACTGGACAATTTTTAGAGCCAATCTAAATAATTGTGGAAAGTCTGCTCATATTCAATAAATGTGTAGAACTCACTCTCTTGAGATGATTGTTTACACGTTGGAATACTTCTTGTTGAAGGCAAATCAAATGTAGGCTAGTTGTATTTAAACATCCCATGTCTCTCATGCAGGACCAGAACTAAGAAATCAACAGATGACTCCAGTCGATAGGCTATGCATAGAATCGTTGACACAATCATCCAGACTTGCTCATTCCATCTCATTCCACTTTTCCCTCAATCGGTATGCAGGGAATTCTGTCGTATAAATAAATAGCACAGGGATACACTGTCCGTCTGTCCTCTCTCACGCGCGCCATACAAAATATATGAGAGAAGTTCAGTTTGTGTAGTCACAGTCTTAACGGGCTCATTCACATTAAAGGTATTTCTCCCTCCGCGCAACTTTTCCAGTCATGTAGTGTTCGGGTGGGCTGGTATTAAAGGAGCACTTACCCCAGACGACCATCCGTGGATCAGCTGTTTCTCCGGTCTCGAGTTTATATGATCAGCGCAGGTTCCGCGAGCTCAGGACAGCACTCAAACAACATGCTGTATTTACAGATGATCACAGAGGAAAGTGCCAGTGAGGCTGGAGAGCTGCAGTGCGCGCTGAGGTGTATGCCACTGACACACACACACACCATTACCGGGTCCGGTGCTGCTGTGACTTTGTGCCTGCGATCCTCCGCTACACTTCACAGATGCAGAGGGGTGGAGTGACAGATCCCAGCCGCGCAATGTGTCACGGGAGGTGTAGTTCTGTTCGTATGGCCACTGCAACAGAGCGGGTGTGTTTAGGTGTCTGCTCTCTGTTTGTGGTTATGGATGATGTGGAAATGAAAAATAAAAAATTAGTGTTTGCACACAATTGAGTGCTGCATTATAAGCGAGGCCTTTAATAATGTGTGTAGTTCCATATGAAAGTATTTTCATATTTTATTATAACGTTTAAGTCAATTAAATGTTTTGTATTGATATACATATTATATCAATGCATTTCATTTAAACTCCACATATGTCAGTGTGGGAGGCAGGGACAATGAAACATTTAGCTGAACTTAATATTGTATTTTATAGTTTTTTCCTTCAAATTGTGTTTTATTGTGTGTATACATTTAAAGGGATATATATATATATATATATATATATTTGTGTGTGTGTGTGTGTGTGTGTGTGTGTGTGTGTGTGTGTGTGTGTGTGTGTGTGTGTGTGTGTGTGTGTGTGTGTGTGTGTGTGTGTGTGTGTGTGTGTGTGTGTGTGTGTGTGTGTGTGTATGTGCGGCCTGGTAAACCCTACGTTATGGGGACAAAATGTCCCCACAAGGATGGCAATATCCGAAATCCTTGTTCGGGTCGGGACATTTTTTGGTCCCCATGAGGAAATCAGCTTATAAATCATACTAAGTGATGTTGTTTGAAAATGTAAAAATGCAGAATGTTTCCTGTGATGGGTAGGTTTAGGGATAGGGTTAGTGTAAGGGAATAGAATATACAGTCTGTACAGTATAAAAATCATTATGTCTATGGAAAGTCCCCATAAAACGTGAAAACACAACGTGTGTGTGTGTGTGTGTGTGTGTGTGTGTGTGTGTGTGTGTGTGTGTGTGTGTGTGTGTGTGTGTGTGTGTGTGTGTGTGTGTGTGTGTGTGTGTGTGTGTACTTGGCAAAGTACAAGCAACTTGGATATTTAAGTTATTTCAACTTTAATCACATTCAACTGAGTTAAAAAAAATATTAGAATTTTGTACAACTTATTAAAGAAGTTGAAGATTGCTTATTTTGATGAGTTAAAGTAATGCAAAAGCATATGTTGTCATAACTTATTGATCATATACATTTGTATGTGTGTGGGTGTGTGCACGCGCACAAATATTCAATTATACAATACAAAATATAATATAATATACAATGACAATATACTACAATGATTTACTTCGTAACAATACCATCAGCATGGAAGAACCTTGAATGTCACTCTAATGAAAAGACATCAAATTCAGTATTAGGTCCCACAGTGCTTCTTTCACAGGACCCAGTGCTTGCTATCTGACTTCCTGGGGAGCATCCAAAATTATAATTAGAACAAAAAGCAATGACAGCAATACTAAAATAACTTTTAACATGCATTATAAAAGGTCTGCCTCATAGCTTTCTTTTTTTGGATTGAATGGTGGCAGGAGCATTCACTGTCATTGTTTTAGTAAGGAAAGAGAAACTTGTTTTTAGAAAGGGCTTGATAGGAAGTTCAGCCTTCAAGCTCATGTCTAAATATAGTTCTAATGTGTGACCAAACTGTGCACTTGGTTGTTCAGGAAAGAAACCCTTTGGTCATCAGAAGCATGAGAGCGGGGCCTTAGTATAACACTTGTGTACTGAATATGTAAGGGGCAACTTTTTTGACGTCATGAGAAATTGTCAACTTGTTAGTTCCTCAAAACAGCATTTATTTGTTATGTGAAAAACTGAACATACTATAGCACATTTCTGACTAGTGTGAACATTTATTTAGCTGCAGAACGAAGTGTCAAAATAAGACAGAGGCACAAATATAATACTGCTGTACATTTTATATTAGCCTAATACTGCGATTTGTAGGCCTGTGCAAGAGTTTGATTAATATATAAAATTATCTCTGTTTAAAGAGTTTTATAATATATCTGCATTTGTTAAAATATTGCTAATTTAACTGTTAAAATTGAATGCATATATGAGCATATTAATATGTCTTGAGAGCTTATACATTATACAATCACCTAAAGGATTATTAGGAACACCTGTTCAATTTCTCATTAATGCAATTATCTAATCAACCAATCACATGGCAGTTGCTTCAATGCATTTAGGGGTGTGGTCCTGGTCAAGACAATCTCCTGAACTCCAAACTGAATGTCAGAATGGGAAAGAAAGGTGATTTAAGCAATTTTGAGCGCGGCATGGTAGTTGGTGCCAGACGGGCCGGTCTGAGTTTTTCACAATCTGCTCAGTTACTGGGATTTTCACGCACAACCATTTCTAGGGTTTACAAAGAATGGTGTGAAAAGGGAAAAACATCCAGTATGCGGCAGTCCTGTGGGTGAAAATGCCTTGTTGATGCTAGAGGTCAGAGGAGAATGGGCCGACTGATTCAAGCTGATAGAAGAGCAACTTTGACTGAAATAACCACTCGTTACAAACTGAGGTATGCAGCAAAGCATTTGTGAAGCCACAACACACACAACCTTGAGGCGGATGGGCTACAACAGCAGAAGACCCCACCGGGTACCACTCATCTCCACTACAAATAGGAAAAAGAGGCTACAATTTGCAAGAGCTCACCAAAATTGGACAGTTGAAGACTGGAAAAATGTTGCCTGGTCTGATGAGTCTCGATTTCTGTTGAGACATTCAGATGGTAGAGTCAGAATTTGGCGTAAACAGAATGAGAACATGAATCCATCAATCTATCATGCCTTGTTATCACTGTGCAGGCTGGTGGTGGTGGTATAATGGTGTGGGGGATGTTTTCTTGGCACACTTTAGGCCCCTTAGTCCCAATTGGGCATCGTTTAAATGCCACGGCCTACCTGAGGATTGTTTCTGACCATGTCCATCCCTTTATGTCCACCATGTACCCATCCTCTGATGGCTACTTCCAGCAGGATAATGCACCATGTCACAAAGCTCGAATCATTTCAAATTGGTTTCTTGAACATGACAATGAGTTCACTGTACTAAAATGGCCCCCACAGTCACCAGATCTCAACCCAATAGAGCACCTTTGGGATGTGGTGGAACGGGAGCTTCGTGCCCTGGATGTGCATCCCACAAATCTCCATCAACTGCAAGATGCTATCCTATCAATATGGGACAAGATTTCTAAAGAATGCTTTCAGCACCTTGTTGAATCAATGCCACGTAGAATTAAGGCAGTTCTGAAGGTGAAAGGGGGTCAAACACAGTATTAGTATGGTGTTCCTAATAATCCTTTAGGTGAGTATATGTCTGTCTATACTTATAAAATATCAGTTCAGATGTTCTTCAGCGTGATAACTCATTCACTTCTTATTTAAAGTATAAGACTAAGATTGCCTTGTGACCAAACCGCCACACTCTCATCTGACCCCTCATCTGTGCTACAAATAACTTCACGAATTTTGATGCACTTGTTTGTTTAAGTATTCAAACGGCCTTTAAATCAATTCAAAAGGACAGGGCATATTCTCCATTTCAACTCTTGCATAATTCTGTTATAACATCTCAAATTCAGGGACTCTATAAAATGTCACAATGGGAGCATGGTCTGTAAAAAGCAATTATTGGATGGTGACACATAATTGCAAACGGATGTAGAAAGTTATGAAAGTCATCTACTATATTAGAAGGAAAGTGTTTTGGCTGGTTATTTGGTACAATATGACATGAACAAGATGATTTCTTGTTGACAGTGCATTTTAAACAAATTAAATTTGAGGGCTATCCTACAGATTATGGACGGGTGTGTGAAGGAAGATATGGCAAAATTAAACTATTAAAAAATGAACTCAATGAACTCAACAAAAAATGATTTGGAAGGTAAACTTTGGGGTACTAAAGATTAATACACTATCCACTTGCGCCATCTACTGGATCTGCTTCCTGTTTTGTCAATAATATGCCATACTGAAAAAACTCATAACGTTATTTTTGTGAACATTTTATATTTTTCTATTTTTATACAAACGAGGTAGCAGGCGTTATTTATTTGCAACTGTTTTATTTTAGTACATTATTGACTCTCAATGAATCCCAGAGTTTTAGATCAATTATTTAAATCAATTTAATGTAGGCTATTTGATGGAACGGAGACAGCTGCTTAGAAGAAAAGTACAGATATAAGCTGTTATATTGACGCCAAAATTATATTTTATCAATAAAATGTTTGTTTATAAACATTATTCTAATATAAGAATTTTAATGAATTAAATAATAAATGAACGACACATTTTATTTGTTTATTTTAAATATATATTTTTAATTGAACTTTACAAAATTAAAAAAATTAACATGTTCTCGAGTCATTTCACAATTTTTACATTTTGCAAGTACAATTTGAAACAGCGGTAACTAAGTAAAATAAAGTTAAAAATAAATTAAAATATATTCAATTAATTCAACAGAGACACAGTTCTTTGGGCTTTTTGATTTTTTTAAAGTAGATTCTAAATAAACCTTTAAAGGCTGTTTGAAAATGAGCAAAATTGGGGTTTGAGTTATCCTTTTAGTCTGATGAATAAAAAAAAGTTCCTAATAACAGAATCACATCAATACCCTAATTTATATTTTTCTATTTTTAATGAAGTAAACCAGGTGACATATTTAAGACTAGGTTGCAATTCAATTTGTGATGCTTTCATATTTTGTGTTGGCGAGCCCGGGTGCTTACGTCATCATCAGCAGGTGAAAGGTTATGTAGAGAAAGATGGCGGCGTCCAGAGGAGCTGTAGTTTTAAAGGCGGTGAAGAAAGTTATTGTACAGTTTTGCCCCTATGAAACTAACGTTCGCTCCACGAGGTAAGTATAAGCTACTGCACATGCCTCGATGTACCGTAAACGAGCGTGGTTCAGGTTAAAGAACAGGTCTGTCTATTAAAGTACAATCTTGTGTATGAGAATGACTTCATGAGCTCTGCTGTTTTTTGTCGTCCCGTAATAGCGGTCATAGGGACGGAACATATGATGCCAATTTATATATTTCTTTAGATGTCACCGTGTGTTTCTCAGTTTATAGACGATTGATTTCAGCGTTCTTAAGTCGCTACTGTTGTACCGCTCTCCACCCGAGATTTCACTTTAGAGGACCAAAGTGGACTAGTATGGTAAATGGACTGCATTTTTAGCGCTTTCACAGACCCAATGGCCACCAAAGCGCTTTACATTTTGCCTCACATTCACCCATTCACTCACTCACTCATTCAGACATACACCGACGGCGGTGTCAGCCATACAAGGCGCCATCCAGCTCGTCTGGGGTTAGGTGTCTTGCTCATGAACACCTCGACACTTGGTCAGGTGGAACCGGGGATATAACCACCAACCTACATGAACTACTGAGCCACTGCCGCCCATATATGCCGATTATGTGTGATAATACGCGAATTTATTGTTAAACGTCGTTACATGAAAATGCTTATGCCTTATGATACCGAATGTAGATCATGATACTTGAGATGTGTTATATTATGTTAACTTTCAAATCTCTCAGTGAAATCTCTGGCGGCCCTCTCAGCCTAAACACAGTACTTACAGCAGGCTGTCAAACTGTTTTGAGCTTGAACTATTAGAACTACTGCTATTTTCGAACGAACTAGTATTTTCCTACTATTTCCCCTACTATGGATACTGGCGCAGTATGTAACATTTCTCTATGCTTTGTGCATTACTTTCCAGCCTCACACCAAATTTCTGTTTCTCTTTTTCGTGGCAGTTGATTCTACAGATAAATTTCCAGATGTCCATAGAATCAGCTGCTATGAAATTATTCTCAAAATCTGGGAAAAGCAATGCAAAATTGACTACCCCAAATGAATCTGTTCTTGATGATAAACTGCCCACTCTGTATAGATGACATATTTAGTGTGAGGTGTTTACTTCAAGAGCCACTTTAGGTTTATATCCCACACGTTTGTTACAGAAATGAAATTTGCTTTTAATTATACCTTCATAAATTCACAAGTCAGTCGGACTGCATAACTGTCAAGTCACAAAAAACACTTCATTCCATCACATCTATGCATATCTTAAGTCCTTTTCCTTCCCGCAGAGAGTTTCTCATCATGGTCGGGTCCGAAAAAGTCAGAGCCACAAATATGAACTGTGAAGTTATCACAGAAGTAAAGCATGACCGGTCAGAGCCTACGATTGACATCACATTCTGTGAGTGACCTCAGTGTGCATCTGATTTACTCCAATACTGTAAATATGCATTCAGTTAACATAGTTGTGGTCTTTTGCAGTGGATGGAGAGAGGCTGGTGATGAAGGGATCCAAACTCACCACTGAAGAAATGCTCTCAGCCTTACAGACCCGCTGCAGTGCTAAAGATCCTCAGGCTAAAGCAGGAGACAAGAAGTAGTGTATTCTAGATTATGTATTTATGTGTGCGTAGATGTGTAATAAAATTGTTATCTGTCATGTCTTTGTGAGTTGAAGTCACTTTATCCTGTACAGTTTTATATATCAACAGGACTCTATTATCTAGCACACAACTGTCTCTACTCATCTAATGTTCCACTCTGACAAACATTTTGTGGAAATGTGAATCTGATTGTTATTTTTACATCACATCCAGGTAAATGATGCACAACATTTTGTGTTGAAGAATTTCTGGTGTGGTATCATATTCTAAAACCTTTAAAATCATGAAAGGAGATTTATAGGTTTGTTATAACATACCATTCCTATTAGAGAAAGGTATGCAGTATAAAGTGAATTCTGCACAGTAAATATGTCAGTATTCCCTTCTGAACATAGCCAAATATGAATAGTAGCAGGACTCATAACCATTCATTTTGGTAGTCTGGTTTTCTCGTTCTACATCTGAATGATTATTTATGTGAAAATGTCTGAGACATAATTTGCTTTTGTCTGTGAAATAATTATTCTTGAATACTTAGAAAAAAATATTTAAAAATGTATGAGTTGTCTATATTCATTGTAATAAGCAGGTTAGTACGTAGTTTTTAGAGTATAATGGTAAAATTTTCATACAATAAGGTCTAATTAGTTAATGCACAATTCTTAACAATACGTTTTTACAACATGTATTAACCTTGGCTAATGTTAGTTAGCATCTAACATCTAGGCTGTCATCATGAACTTAATATGTAGGCTATCACTAAATATTGAGGTTAACCCTAAGATTAATAAATGCTATAGAAGTGTTTTTCATTGTTTCAATGTAGGCCTATAATGTTAAATGTGACCTTGTCAGGCACAGTGAGGGAAGGTCATATTTTCAGTCAGGAAAGGACGGTTTCGTCTTATAGTTGGTAAAACGCGTAATTGTAAAACTATTCAGCCTTTCCATGTGAATAATCTTTGTGATTGTTATCCTCTGACCCAGTGAATGTTATTTGACCGTTTTTGTGGTCCCAAAAAAAATGCGAACCCTTCCCCAGTTGCGTTTGCGGGTGGGAGGTTGAGGAACTCTGCTCAATGACGCCGGAGGATCTGATTGGCTAGTGTGATCATGCACGTGCTGGAGGAGCTGTTCAAAAACCCTGCAGTCATTCGATCACATCAGATCCAATCTGAGCTTTGAGCTGTTATTTGAGTGACGGGGAACATCATCATCCAGAAAAATGGTTGAAAAATTCGTGGGAACATGGAAGATGACCACCAGCGATAACTTTGACGAGTACATGAAGGCTATAGGTATTATTCTTCATCATTTAATAATTTATCAAGCAATCATTATTATAGATATTTTCCAAATCTCTCAATTTTGTCAAATGCAAAACGAAAGGTTAGACCAAAATTGTCAGTGCATTTAACGTGCATTATTAATTTTCTATTGATGGTCAAGGTGTCTCGTGAATGAGAGAGGTACGTTTCCTTTTTCAGGTGTCGGTTTCGCTACTCGTCAGGTGGGGAACCGGACCAAACCCAACCTGGTCGTGTGTGTGGATGATCAAGGGCTCATATGCATGAAGTCGCAGAGCACCTTCAAAACTACTGAGGTCAAATTTAAACTGAACGAGTCATTCGAGGAGACCACCGCAGATGATAGAAAGACTACGGTTGGTAATGGAATAGTCGGAATATTTTCAGTGGTTTGAAGCTATCTACACTGTAAAAAGTATTATTGTTTTAACTGGTTGCCTTAAAATTGAGTTCATTGAAATTATAAATTTTAATTTTGTTAATACAACAAAAAAGATTGGTTTAATATATAGAAACTCAAAATGTTGTGTTATCTGAACCATATTAATTATCTAAGTTTATTCGACAAAAGATAAAAGTTGTGAAAGTTAATGGGCTCCTCTTTCTCTTTGTCTGCAGACTGTCGTGACTCTTGAGAACGGCAAACTTGTGCAGAAACAGACCTGGGATGGCAAGGAGTCGACGATAGAGAGGGAGGTTACGGATGGGAAATTAATAGCTGTAAGAATGCTCTTTTATTTATTATAAACACGTCATAGAAAAGGTCATAACATTAACAAATGGTATTACATTATATAATGCTTAGATAATTGCTTACTCACATTTAAAAATGTTTTTAAACTTTATATATATATATATATATATATATATATATATATATATATATATATATATATATATATATATAGTAAACTTAAAGAATGTTATTTGCAATTTGAAAAAAAAACTGAAGAAATTATGGATTTCACTTTTATTTTAAAAAGTATTATTATGTAGTATCTTATATGTATAAGTATGTATAAATATTCAGGGTTCCCATAGAAAACTGGAACTATCAGGAATTGTTTTTGGTCATGGAAGCTGCTGTATTGAATAAACAATTTTATAGTTTATAATATTAAAATGTTCTTCTCAGATGTTCGATTTTTAAAGATGATAAGGTTGTGCAATATAAATGCCTAGAATAGCCTAATGTAGAGATGCTTAACAACTATTGTACAGAACATTTGCAGAGAGACTTTGAGTAATTTTTTCCCATTTACTTTCTCAGTTGAATCTTTTGAGGTATTTATAACCATATCTTCTTTTGGCAGAAATGCACTATGGGTGATGTGGTGGCTGTAAGGACATATGTGAAGGAGTGATGAAGTTATCCAATCTGGATTTGAAGATGCCAGGCTCAGTTCAATGAGCAAAAAGCCAAAGTGAAATGTTATTTCTCTACTGAAAATCTCATGTTATTTTTGACACCAAAGCAAATGCGTGCTGACCCCTTTAAAATGCATTTATTATCAGTCTTTATGGTGCTTTGAATAAAGTTGTTTTTATTTGCCTTCAGCTGAGTTGTGGTTTGTTGATCCCTGCTGTTTTAACATAGGCTTAGTCAAAATGTGTCAACGTTTTCGAAAAATCTAGGCCAGAGATTTAGCGTTGACTCAACGTAAGGAATAAACTTCTCGTTTGTGCATACTTTGAAATATTTCGCATAATACAAGGCGTGAGAGATGTTTTCTCATGAGAATCAAGGATTATGCAATTATATTGTAAGGATTATCTAATATAATTATAAGGATTATCTCACTAATTATATAGTGAGTTTTTTTTTAAACTGTCAAATACTCTATTTAACATCCATATATTCCAAAAATTCTTTAACTTTAACTGCCCTATTGTTCTAGTCTTCCATCTTTTGAAACACTTACAGTACATATAGGTTAACATCTCAGAAAATGTGTTAAAGTGTTTAATAGTTAATTTTTCATTATGCAAGATCTAAAATTGACAAAACCCTCCTTAAAAGGATAGTTCACCCAAAAATGAAAATGTTATCAGAATTTACGCACCCTCAAGTTGTTCCAAACCTGTATGAGTTTCTTTCTTTACAAAATAAAATATTTTACAGAATGTTGGTAACCAGACAGTTGATGGTAGCCATGGATGTCCATAGTAGTTTTTTTCCCTACTATATTAGTCAATGGGTGCCATCAATTGTCTGGTTACCAATATTCTTCAAAATATCTTCTTTTGTGTTAGAAGAAAGAAACTCACAGGTTTGGAACAACTTTAGGGTGAGTAAGTGATGACAACATTTTATTTTTTGTGGCGAACTATCTCTTTAAGGAGCAACAAAGAAAGTATTTTCTCACAGCATTTAAAATTAAATTGAGTAATGCCATTTTAAAACATCATAAGATTTACAAGTTAACACCCTTTTAGCTTTACACAGTTGAGTCTTGCTTCATGGAATGATGTTCATATCATGTTTCTGCCCATGTATGGAAATATCTGGATATTAATAAACAAGGTAGTGATATTTAACTGAACTGTACTTCTGAATAAAAAGGGCTAGTGATTTGAAATGTCGCCTATTGAACTACTGAAATCTTATGCTCCAGTGAAAATGCTCCTTGCTGTCATATGAGGGTTCATAATGCACATTATTTCCATCAAATCTTTGTGACAAAGTCATTTACTATTTTTTATAGCTTCAGTCTGATATATTCTTCTCTAAAAATGAAAGTTACCGTCCTGATGGACTGATGTGATTTATCTTCATTAAACTATCCACAGTGTTCTTATGTAGATCCAGATGGTTCTTGCGTTCCCATGTCTTTTTTGCCCCTTCACCTCAGTTGGATGAAGACAACAAGAGTTACTTTAACAGTGGACTGTGTCCAAGGGTACAGAGGATATGTATTTCTTTCCTCCTTTTAGTCGAACATTTCCCTTTTTGAACATAGTTTTAGCATGCGTAACGAAACTGGAACACAACGAGTCCCCAGAGTCATTCCTTTTGACCTACACAAAGAGCAGAGAATGTTCCACCAGTGGCTACTTTCCCAGGACAGGAAAGTGTAGAGATACACTGATTGTAATTGACTGCAAAAACAGCTGAAACAGGTGGGTTATGAGCCAGCTCTCTCTGTACAGCCTATTCAATAAAAACAATGCATTTTCCTATTACCCAACCTGTACAAAGTTTAAAAGGTGGAGGGTACTGGAAATGAGTTTTGAATGTATGAAGATTACATTTCAGACACATTATTACGCTCTAATTCTAACACAGTGATTCCTATCTCATTTGATTTGGGTTTGGCCTGGTGCACCTCTCATCGCCATGCTGAGATCAGAAGAGCAGAGCATATGGAATGATTTACTTCATAAAAAGATGTTTGTTGTCATAACTGAGCCAAGGCTAAGTTAGATTACAAGCAATAGGTTTCATGTTTTTTGTTACAGAATTAAGGGAAAGTAATGTTGCCCCAGTTGTATGTCAGAGTTATAATATTGGACATTATATAAGAAGACAATATGCATTTTTTTTAATGGAAAGACAATCATGGGTAATATTTTATTCTAGTGTCCTTGTTACACGTCACATGTGTTACCAAAGTAATTACTACTAATTATGCATAATTACATGCAAATAACCCTACAACAAACCTAACGCTAACCATATAGTAGGCTACACGTAATGGCAAACATGTTGAAGATTAGCCGATAGGCTGTGTCGATTCATTTAATGATAAACTGTTTTTCCTCAAAAACAGTTTATTCAGTGTAGTAAACCTCTCCTCCACTGACATACCAAAAAAAAGGGTCTCCTTCCTTACATTACGCTTTTTTTGTTGCTAATCTTGCAGGCTTGCCTTCAAGCGGCTTTGCTTGCACGCTCTTGTTTCTCGAACAAACGCAACTGCTGCCAATTCTCAGTTATTGATTGCATTTAAAATGACGTCGGAAAACTTCAGTGTTAAAAATACTATAATATTTTTTACAATGTCTTTTGTCAGTAAATGTAGCAATGACTGAAAAACAAGTCAGAAGTCCCTTTCAAGCTTTCTAATTTTCGCTTGACCAACTTGAACATGAATGGAATCGTGGGAAACTTTTTCGCACTTAGGCCTATGCAAAACTCCAGAAATGGTTGATTATTAGAACCACTGGACTTCACCCGCAAAATTTTGCCCAGCAACGGTAAATGTGACCGCACCTTAAAGTCACCATGAAATCAAAATGGACAATTCTTATTTTTGTATGGAATAGGCCTATTGCAGCGACATCTCTTTTCTGACGATGACGTGTTTATTGGCGCGAGGGTGGAACAACCTGTCACTCAGACATCACAACAAACCACAACGGTCCAACAAATTCCCGATGGATAAAAACAATCCCTGCCCAACAATTTATCTGGTTTGAGAAGCCATTTCACTCAGAGACATGTCACAATGGGGAAGAAAAGACCACAGCAATGCCCATTTCATTGCAACTTTAATAGACTATTTTGTTTAATTGTGGATGCATTACAATTATATATAGGTAAAGTTATAATTTAAAAAAATACATACAGGTCCTTCTCAGAAAATTAGCATATTGTGATAAAGTTCATTATTTTCCATAATGTAATGATAAAAATTAAACTTTTATATATTTTAGATTCATTGCACACCAACTGAAATATTTCAGGTCTTTTATTGTTTTAATACTGATGATTTTGGCATACAGCTCATGAAAACCCCAAATTTCTGTTTAAAAAAATTAGCGTATTTCATCCGACCAATAAAAGAAGTGTTTTTAATAGAAAAAAAGTCAACCTTCAAATAATTATGTTCAGTTATGCACTCAGTACTTGGTCGGGAATCCTTTTGCAGAAATGACTGCTTCAATGGCGTGGCATGGAGGCAATCAGCCTGTGGCACTGCTGAGGTGTTCTGGAGGCCCAGGATGCTTCGAGAGCGGCCTTAAGCTCATCCAGAGTGTTGGGTCTTGCGTCTCTCAACTTTCTCTTCACAATATCCCACAGATTCTCTATGGGGTTCAGGTCAAGAGAGTTGGCAGGCCAATTGAGCACAGTAATACCACGGTCAGTAAACCATTTACCAGTGGTTTTGGCACTGTGAGCAGGTGCCAGGTCGTGCTGAAAAATTAAATCTTCATCTCCATAAAGCTTTTCAGCAGGTGGAAGCATGAAGTGCTCCAAAATCTCCTGATAGCTAGCTGCTTTGACCCTGCCCTTGATAAAACACAGTGGACCAACACCAGTAGCTGACATGGCACCCCAGACCATCACTGACTGTGGGTACTTGACACTGGACTTCAGGCATTTTGACATTTCCTTCTCCCCAGTCTTCCTCCAGACTCTGGCACCTTGATTTCCGAATGACATGCAACCACTGAGCAACAGTCCAGTGCTGCTTCTCTGTAGCCCAGGTCAGGCGCTTCTGCCGCTGTTTCTGGTTCAAAAGTGGTTTGACCTGGGGAATGCGGCACCTGTAGCCCATTTCCTGCACACGCCTGTGCACGGTGGCTGTGGATGTTTCTACTCCAGACTCAGTCCACTGCTTCCGCAGGTCCCCCAAGGTCTGGAATCGGTCCTTCTCCACAATCTTCCTCAGGGTCCGGTCACCTCTTCTCGTAGTGCAGCGTTTTTTGCCACACTTTTTCCTTCCCACAGACTTCCCACTGAGGTGCCTTGATACAGCACTCTGGGAACAGCCTATATGTTCAGAAATCTCTTACTGTGTCTTACCCTCTTGCTTAAGGGTGTCAATGATGGCCTTCTGGACAGCAGTCAGGTCGGCAGTCTTACCCATGATTGCGGTTTTGAGTAATGAAACAGGCTGGGAGTTTTTAAAAGCCTCAGGTATCTTTTACAGGTGTTTAGAGTTAATTAGTTGATTCAGATGATTAGGTTAATAGCTCGTTTAGAGAACCTTTTCATGATATGCTAATTTTTTGAGACAGGAATTTTGGGTTTTCATGAGCTGTATGGCAAAATCATCAGTATTAAAACAATAAAAGACCTGAAATATTTCAGTTGGTGTGCAATGAATCTAAAATATATGAAAGTTTAATTTTTATCATTACATCATGGAAAACAATGAACTTTATTACAATATGCTAATTTTTTGAGAAGGACCTGTATTTTAACTTTAAAAACATTGATTCATTTGGTGAATCTCCATGTAACAAGGTAGGTTATGTACAGTAAGCTGGTCATTATTGACTGCATGGATCAGATCTTGTGAGCATCTGTGTATTGCATTATGGGTGTGTGCACCGTTTGCGGGATGTCTCAGTATTGTGTGTTGGATTCACAGGGGTCCTGTCTTCGTGTGTTGACCTGCAGACTGTTTTGCTTGTGCAGATAACACTACAGGAATGAAATCATATCCTTTGAGTAACATCTGGAAAGCTGCACCGCAGGAGAGCGATCGCACCCTTCCGCTCACTTTCCTTACATCGGAACGGACAATCATATCGGCCAAGGATACAGTCCCTCACACTGCCATAAAACAGCTTCCTCTGTTATTGACACATCAACAGAGCCTCTTTCACAGACAGCGAAGGTTATAAAATCTATAGTGACCTGCAGGCTTATCCGATAATAGTCAGTTAGCATTTCTAGCATGTTTGTAACATTCCTTAGTTTTTCAATGTTAATCTTCCTGAGGCCTACCATGACTTCTGTGTTTTAATTGGTCAATTCGTGCCTTCACAACAGTAGCTGATATGTTGTAAAATGCTTTGATCTCCAAATCAATCTGTCGACATAGCTGCTGAAAAGGGTTTTGAGTTCACTTCAGTTGCCTGGTGGGAATCAGGGTTGCTATGTGTCAGTTGAGTCAGGGCTGATATCAGCAGGGGCTTCTGGGAAGCTTGTTGCTATGCAACTAGCCTGTTGGACTCCAAATCAGAACACAAAGAGCTGCAATAGCCACTGAAGGAGGGACGTCTGTGGCAAACGAATCCATACTCGCAAGAAACTGGGCTGAAAGATTTGAGTGCACAGCTGACCTCATGCTTTAACAATCTTGAGAAATTTGGCTGTAAACGCAAGGAATCTTTTTCTTACAGTCCGAAAATAAATGAACCAATATGGTACTTACGAGACATATAATCAAAAAAAAAAATCAGTCCACTCATTTTTTATGTTTGCCACCGTATGTGTTTGTTTGTTTTTGTGCAACACAAAATTCGATATTTTGTTTTGCACAATGTCTGAACTGTGCTTCCATAAAATAAAAATAATAATGCAGTTTTGCAATGGAACATGTTTCAGTAAATAGACAAAACTAACTAACTAACTAACTAACTAAATAATTAACTAAACAAATAAAAAAATAAATAAACTTTATTTTACAGTCCTGTTCCCTGTGTACATACTATACTTTTTATAGTCTTTGCAATAACTGGATTATAGGTACTAACCCTGAACCCTGAAACCTAACCTTAATCCATTTAGTTACAGTACTTTGTTAGGTAAGTATAACTACACGTAAGTACACATACTGTAAAATAAAGTGCAACCAACCAACCAACAAACTAAATAAATAAATAAACAAACAAACCGGATTTTTTTTGTATTGTTCACTGTTCTTTTAATGCATTGTTATTAAACTTTTTAAATCAAACAGATCATTTTATATACCATGTTTTTTTATATTACTACACACTCTGTCTCCTTTTTTTGCATAAGATTTGTGACTTTAAGCGAAATATTTATTGGTTTTGTATTCATTACTCAATTGCTTAACATGGGGTCAGCTTTGTTTAAGAACACTCCAATCTGTCCAAACTCTCCATTTAACCTTGATAAGGATGAGCCATGAATGAGTGTTTTTAGCTGATTTCCTTCCTCATACATGGATTCACTGAGGACATGTGATCTGTAATCCCATACAGAGAACTGCTCAGTATGGAGCCTCTATAGTACAACATCAAAAAAGGGGCCAGTGAAAACAGTCACAGATGTTCATCCTACATAATTGTGGAGGAGTTTCTCAAGAGCACAATGGTAACAGAACACAATTGTGAACTTGAAACTTTTAACTATTGAATGCTGAATCCACAATCAAAGTAACCATTAGGCGTTCCCGTCCCGATTTCAGTCCAGCATGCAAACTTTCTCTTGTAAATCAGCTGTGGAATATGTGGAAGCTCGAGGACTACATGTGCTTGATACCCGATTTTCTGGAACTCTGTGAATCTTCCCATTTGGGACCAGATAAAGAATGAAAGGAAGATCTTTGGAATTCTGTTTAGAATTCCGGTTAGATATAGTTTGAGGAACACATACTCGTCTCAGATAAGAGAATGTGGAAGTGGGAGTTAAATCTCATTCCCATAACCCGCTAAGGCGGTGAATATGGCATGGTACACTAATAAGGTACAGAATAGGCCTTAGAAAATCTTCAGAATTAAAAATGCTTTTTAAAAAAAACATGGTCAGTGAAAGGAGGGGTTTGGTCTTCAGAAAATGTTGACTGTCAGTGTCAGGTATGTCAAACCATCTTTTCTATGAAGTGTTTACTTTTTGCTTTTTAATTTTTTCTGTGAATGCAAAAATATATCATTGTAACACACTGTAGCCAATATTTCTCATAAATCAAAGAACAATAGTGTTTTGATCATTTTTCCAAAAATTAATGATTGAGCTTGACAAATGCAGGCAACAATAAAATTTGCGTACAATTTGAGAAATTGAAATTGAAATCCAAAAGATCTTATGTCCTGGTTGCCAAAATTTGAAAATAATTAACGTGGGAATAATAATAATAATAATAATAGTATATAATAACAACAATAATAAGAATATAATAATAATAATATGATATATATTTTATATATATAATAAATAAACATAATAAATAATTATGACATAATAAATACAATAAAATAAATGTAAATTAAGCAGAATATGCCATAGTCAAGAAGGTCCTCTGAGGTGAGACAGGCCCACCTCTCATGGCAAATCATAACTATTTTATGTTTAGGTGAACTGATATGATATCACTCATACAATCTGTTATGCCTCACTGACAGTTAGATTTAGGGGTGGGGCTAAGGCTGGACCTTCATGCCCATTGAATTGTAAATGTTTCTGTATGAATCACATTGTAAGTCATGCAAAATTGCCACCTCATTAAATAGTTACATTTGTTCATGTGATGCAGGTTGGACAGGCCAAAATCAAAAGG
This sequence comes from Meda fulgida, assembly GCA_030578275.1. Taxonomy (NCBI): domain Eukaryota; kingdom Metazoa; phylum Chordata; class Actinopteri; order Cypriniformes; family Leuciscidae; genus Meda; species Meda fulgida. Next base: position 8,682,420 of record CM060634.1, on the reverse strand, counting down.
GATTTTTAATGTGTTACTAACAATATCCTTTTTATAGAGCCATGTTAATTGTAAGTTAGGTAATAATTTATCTAACAAATCCAGTTCTCAAAAAACAAAACAAACAAACATATGATTTGTGCCTCCAATGCGTTGAATTTGTACCCAATTTGTGGGCAGTACCCATAAATCACTCAGGTTCTCTTACTTTTATGATCCTGTCAGTGAAATGCCTGTTATGTTCCGAATGAACAAAGTGCTCCAAACTCTTTCCGTTAACTCCTTGTTTTCCGCTGATCAATGTCAATACATGTCAAGCAATGAAAAAGTACTTTCTTCCTGTTGGAGAGGAGCAAGGGAAATTGACGTCTGAGCATCATAATACTTTGCCTGTATAGTTTATATAAAAAGAGATATGTCTATGTGTTTTTATTTTTAAGAGCATGAGTCTAGACAACAATAGCTCTGTGAGCACCCTTTAATTACTTTGAAACACGTACTTCCACACGCTGCAGGGGGGAGATAACGTGGGGCTGTGATAGCTCAGAGGAAGGGGAAGCTATAAGTCATTCACTGACCTTTCTTCTTACGGCTTGTAAACAAAACACTTACGGTTGTACTTGTATTTAACCCCCGAATCATCACGGATTGAGATTTATTTGAAAAACCGAACAGGATTTGGTGTAATTTAGCTCCGGTTCACCAATATATCACTATACCTTCAGATCAATGCTAAGAATGATAAATTTAACCCATTACATTGTTGCTCAGTGCTCTAAATGTGGAATACAAAGCAACTTTGAAGTGTTGGCTGCTTGTTTTCGGCTTTGTCTGCACACAGCTGCAAGTAGCCTATAGCAAACAAACATCTTCAAGATGTTCTGGAATCCTTTATGGCTTTTCCCACGGCTGACGTTTGATCTAGAAAAGCCAAGGGGGAAGTGGCTCATGTGATCAGACAGACAGGGCCACATATAGGGCTGAGAGGTACTCTGAATGGGCCACAGGAAGGGAGGTGGTGGGAGGTATATGAGCTCTGACCGCAAGAAGCCAAGCCCCTCACATTATAACTCACCTCTGAAATGTGACATAATTGACTTAATGGGGTCTATGTGTCAAATAATGGCTACAAATCATATGAGAAGGGATTTGCGTGCTCTTAGTTCTTAGTTAAGGAACAAAATACGTAAGCAGCCGACGTATACGGAAGCAGTAAAGGAACTTGCTTTGTTTTCCTTTTTTTTGTGGTTGATATATCGGTAGATGTCATGATATACTTTTGAGTCATATTATGTGAGAGATACATGTACTTTTATATTGAATTTTTGTAACAAAAAAAATAAAATAAAAATAAATAAATCGTTTTTGTACTTTTAAACAAAAAAGAACAGAACAAAAAAAACAACAAGAAAATAAATTAATAAAAATGTTGTAATTTTTAACAAAAAAACAGAAAAAGCTAAAATAAATAAATAAATTTGTCACACTAATAGACTATTTAAAATTAAATAGTGAAGGCTAAAAAGAATGTGATGACCAATGCTATTTTTGATTCCTTATTTATCATGTAGTTTTAAACAAAAACCTTGTAATGGCTTATATGCATCCATTTCCCATAACATTTATCAGGATATAATAGTGTCATCTACCCTAATATAACGTTATACAATGATTTTAGTAGACATTTCTGAATTAAGTTACAATATAATGTGTAGTCTCTGAGGTTAAATCTCGGTGTGGGAGCTGACATCACATGATTGTCTGCATTGTCACCACAATTTCTTATTAAATTGCCTTAACATTAGCGCTGAAATAAGGGCATTTAAATCACAAACATTGAGACTTTGCAGAGATATGAGTTTAGAAGAAACCAAGTCAGCAAAAAAAGATGTGTCACTGACTGCATGAAATCATTTTGAAATCATTCACGTTTTCAAGGTCAAGCCATACAGAAACAATAGCAAGTTGCTATTAGCAACCTTTCTTTTAAACCAAATACCTTTTTTACTCAAATGTAAAACCGCAAATGCAGACATTATCTGCTGAACATTAAAGTCCTAGGCTACGACAGAGTTGGTCTTCACCCCAATTATGAATCAAAAGAGGTGAGTTTTGAATCTGCATCAGATGGGGAGGGTTTACGCTGTTCTTGCAAGCAGGAAAGTTGATTCCCCAGTTGATTTGGGTGAGAGTGAGGACAGCAAAGCTCTTAACTTGTATGAGCTACAGGCTGTAACAAGTCCCGTTCACACCGAGAACGATAACTATAATGATAATAGTGTCCAGAGCAACGCACGATTTTGTTTATTATAAGCGCGCTGCAGTTTTTTTGTCTGCCGATTTAAAATGCTCGAGCTCTTTAAAGTCTTAAAAGCTCTTCTGATTGGCTGTCATTCTTTTTTATTTTACATCAACTGGAAAAAAATGTTCTGAGAGTGATTCCCATGATATCGTTTTTCTGTGCCCTTATCGTTATGGTTGTGGTGTGGACTCTGATATTCTTTTTATATTTCAAATGATTTTTAGAACAATTTCTTTATCGTTATCAAGCTATCATCCTTGGTGTGAACAGACAATAGTCTCTTTAAGAAATGCTTTGAATATACCATTAAAATGGTGAAGGAAAACAGGTGTTTAACATTTAAATGTTCTTTAATTGTGCAGATCATCTGTTAACATATGACACAGAGTTCAGCAAAGGTTTTGAGTCACTTATTGCCTCAGATATTGCACAGCTCTTCATAACTCTTGAGACAAACAATAGTAACAAAGTTCAAGTAGGCTATAACACAATAAATTCCAGTGTAAAATGTCCTCCTCAGCATATCGTGGTTCTTCCCTTTAAACCGTGCAGGTACTATGATTATCTGTGTATGGACAGCAGACAGACATGCTCACACACCTTGCTCGTAATCCTCAGCCGGTGGCAGGTTCCATGCAGGTCAGCGTTTGCTGGACACAGCTTTTATTTGCCCCTGATTATTTCTGTGCAAGTCACCTCACATCCTGTCAGGGGTGATCATCCTCACATGGGCTGATTCTGTTCCGCCTGGGAGCCTCCATTCAGGGACCAGCACAGTCACTAGGCCGGCCAGACCTTACTCACAGGCCCAGGGCAGCCCAGTCAGCAAATACACTACCAACAGAGAATGAGAGCAACACACAGACATAAATACATCCCGGTCTTTTAACAGCTGGCCACCATAACAAGCGTCCAGAGACAAAACCGGCGGACAGTTTTTGAAGTCGTCTACATTTGACCCTTTTGCATAGACATGCGGATGTCTAAATAAGCACAATTCATCTCATTGAGTCAGTACATTTGCTAACTGTAGAAACTCAATTTGGGAATGCTCGCAAGCAGAGTTTACAATTCATCTCCTCTCTATCTTTCTCACTCCCCTTTTTAAAATAAAATAACATTTAAGTTTGAGAATCTGTGTCATAACATGTAGGCCTATTTTGGTCTTTATTTGATACAGAACTCAATTTAAATGTATTGAGAATTGACCACTTCACTTTCATGACTGCAAAATGATATGAATGACACTGTCGCCACCTAGTGGTGATTAGTCTAGATAAGTCTCTTCTATTTGAGGACTTTTTTATAATCAATATTTTTTATAAATGTATAAACGAAATTGTCATTTTAATGCTCTGTTTTTTTTATTTACTGGTTCATTTTAAATGGTCATTTAGTGTGACTAATTATTTTATAAAAAATACAAACATTAGTCTCTAAATCAATACGAGGAGATGAACACTGCATGAATTATAATTGTAAAATAATTAGCAAAATTTATTTAAAATAGATTATGAGTATAGCAAGTGTTAAAAATACCAAACTTACAAATATAAATAATTAGATAAGTTAGATAAGAAAATAGGAAGTTTTCATCAGACCTGAAAATGAAAATTGTAAATGAAAATGCAAAAAGACCTGTAAATTGGGTGGATGTATTGTCAAGCATAATTATGGAAATAATTATTTGATTGTGTAATTTACCATAATTCCAGAAGCTTAAACAGTAGAGTATGGTGCTATTAATGCAAAGGTCATGGGTTCGATTCTGAAGGAATACATTAACTAATAAAATGTAGTAGCCTATAACTTTACTCACTGCAATGTAAGTCGCTTTACAATAACATGCGTCAGCCAAATGCACAAACGTAGGCCTTAATAATTATTTTACTATAAATAATTAAAAATGTATATTATAATAATCAGTAAAATTATATAACCACTGTATTAATATTTCGATCATTTCAAATTAATCATGACTGTCTGATTGACTGTGACTGTCTTTCTTTACGGTCTTTGCAGCCTGCACCACTATTGGATATCACAGGGGTGCACAAACAGTTGAAACAGTTGGTGCAGTTTAATTTTGAGTTACTTGCACAGTTTGTGTCTTTTGTAGCAGACACGTCTTTTCGCTATGATATCTATAACTATAGAAACTGTCTTAGGCAGTTGAAGCGAAAAACACCAACTAACGTTACAACTGTATTAGGATAGTGGTATATTCCGGCTCGAATGAGCAGTTGTCATGGCCGCTGCCTGATCAGATTAGCCTCTTTAGTGAGTGGAAGTCTAAATAAGATTAACAAAAGGAGTCAACATGACAGCGGATATTGCGGAAGAAACAGCCAAAAACGGTCAGAAATCCGATGACAGTGACAACGTGACAACGACTGAATACTGCGCTCGGCTGCAGCAGTGGATGTGGCGCTATTACTGTGGCTATGCGAGCTGGCAGAGCTGGGTGTTGATGTCCGCGCCGCTGTTTCCTCCGCCTCAGTTTGGTTGCCAGGCACCCGGCAGCTCCACATCTGCATATGCCGCGACGCCCGCTGACATCGCCGCCTGGTATAACCAGACGAGCCCACCGTCCAGCCGTCCAGCTGCCACTACCACACCCAGCACTGCTGACAGAGGACCAGCACAGCCCGCAGGTACTGCAGCTATCAAACCAATGCTTGGAGGAGACGGAGTTATCAGTTGCATCATTAAACACGTTAACTTATGTTAACGTGTTTATAAAACGTTAAGAATTGAACTATTTACATTTTATTTACCTTTAGTATATTTCCGTAAACCCCCGCTCTATGTACTTTTAGTATTATATATCCTATTTCCATATTATTTTAAGTACATTAAATGTGTTTTACACAGTCAAGTTCACCCAATAATGAAAATTATCCCATAATTTACTCAGCCTCAAGCATTCTAGGTGTATGACTTGCTTCTTTCAGCCAAACACAGTCAGAGTTTAATATTCTGGCTCTTCCATGCTTTATAATGGGAGTAAATGGTACCTCCATTTATACCTACATATATCCATTATAAAAGTAATCCATTAGCTCCAGGGGGGTAATAAAGGCTTTCTTAAGCAAAGCGATGCATTTTTATTCCATATGTATAACTTTATAAACTATAATCACTGGCTACCTGTAACAGCCGTACACGAGTCTAGTTCCGGCAGAAGAATGACCTCTGACCCGACTCATGACGTATTCACGAAGGTGGAAGAGCAGAGGATAGAGCAAAACAAAACACCGGTCACAAATTAAGTCTAAAAGAGATTTTTTTTAAAGAGAAATGTCGGATGAGCTTGAGTTTGTTGCCCAATCCAGAACTAGACTCACATACGGCCGTTACCGGAAGCCAGTTATTATATTTTATAAAGTTATAAATATGGATTTTTTCTTTCAAGAATGCATTGCTTTGCTTTAGAAGGCCTTTATTAACCCCCTGGAGCATTACTTTTATGATGGATGGATGTGCTTTTTGGAGCTTCAAAAACTCAGGCTTTATTCACTCCCATTATAAAGCTTGGAAGAGCCAGGACGTTTTTTAAATATAACTCTGATTGTGTTAGGCTGAAAGAAGAAAGTCATATACACCTAGGGTGCCTTGAGGCTGGTTCAATTATGGGATAATTTTCATTTTTGGGGGAACTAACTTAGTTAGACTGCACTGTACCTACTCAAAATTCAGAGTAAAGACATAATGCTGTATAAAAAAAGTATACCTGCTCTGATCTACCTCAACCCCTAGTAACAAAGTATGCAGTTGAAATTGCTGTGTAAATGCATGTATGCCACCTCTGAGCAGCATTAAAAAGTTTGTGTGTAGACACGTAAAAAGCCACTTCTGAAGCGCTTCTGTGCCACCTTTTCACTGTGATGTGGGGTACAAAAGTCTCACACCACATATAAATGAAACATAAATGCACAGAACCAAAAAACCTTAGTGCACACGACATGTCACATATTATCTGTTACTGGAATAATTAAACTGCGTTGAGAATGCACACTGAGGCAAATAGAATTGAATGTGAAAATCATATTATTTGATACATTTATGTCTGCCTAAGATACCTCTGTCCTAACGTTATCTTTTTTCTTTCAGGTAGAGAGTACACCATCCCCTCCCCTCTACGTAGATTTCTGGCTGAAACTGTGGATTTCTTCCTTCTCTTCTGTGTAAAGGCAACCATAGTGTTGTGGATCATGCATCTCAGTGGAATGAAGTGAGTTGAGAAGTTGTTCAAAATACTAACTACTGTCAGAATGATTTTCTTCTGGATTATTGGACAGTTAGGCTTATAGATTTAAGTACATCAACTATATATATATATATATATATATATGTATATATATATATATATATACACATATACATATATATATATATATATATGTATATGCACTACTTTTAGTTTGATGTCAGCAAGATTTCTTAAAGAAAAAATTATATTTCTATTCAACAAGGATGCACTTAATGTCTTTACTGTCCCTTGATTTACATCGTTACAGAAAAATCCTTTTCAAATAAATGAATTTTTATGTAACAAATTTCGGGAGGAGCACGTTCAGGTAATCAACCAATCAGCACAGAAGGAAGCCGGTATAAATATAGCCTTCCCTCACCTCTGTCCCATGACAGTTTTACAGCATCCCTCCACCACCCCATCACCTCACTCTTGGCTGGTTTTCTATCCCAGTCAAAGGGGGGAGTACTCTGGGTTCGGGCCATATTCCGAGCTCGAAGCCCTCTCCCGGACAGCACGCAAAATACGCATCAATTACTAAATCTGATTTCATGTACGTGTGAACTCGTGAAATGCTGTTCTTCGAACTTTCTGTTCATCAAAGAATCCTATAAAGAGTTTTAAGCTCATTTTTATTGAAGTTAAAACAGTGATATAAAGTTTCTTGTGCACCAAATCAGTATATTAGAATGATTAGAATGGGTAATGGCTGCTGAAAATGCGGATTTGCCATCACCCATCACTGGAATAAATTATGTTTTTCAAATATAATTTGATAGATTATAATTTTTGATAGATTGATATAATTAAAATAGAAAAAAAATATTTTAAATTGTAATAGCATTTCACAGTATTGCTGTTTTACTGTATCATTGAGCATATAAATACGGCCTTGGTGAGCATAAGAGACATCTTTAATAACCGACTCATATGTTGTATACTGACAGTTCATATGTATTTGATCTTCTGAACAGAGATATTTCCAAATTCATGATGCAGTTTATTGTGGAAGAGATTGATGAGACCACATCATTGGAGGACCTGCAGAAGATGATGGTTGTGGCTTTAGCATACAGAGTCCTAGTGTGCGTCTATGAAGTGAGTGAGTCTCTGCAAGCTTCTGGCATCATTTGTCTTACATTTTACAAGCCTTGTCTCAATCTGTTTTTAATTTACATTTTTCTCCATTTACTTTCTTTCTTTTCAGAAAGTTAAATGATTATTAATTTCATCCTTATTATCTTGTCACTTAGTTACAATATCTGGTTCAAAGCCTCTGTAGTCTAGAAATGATTTGAATGAGTTTGTGGTTTTAGACAGCTCACACATTCCTTCAGTCTGTCCTGTCTTCATCTGCAGATCATCTGTATTTGGGGAGCTGGAGGTGCCACGCCAGGAAAGTTCTTGCTGGGTCTTCGAGTCGTCACATGTGACACGACAGTTCTAGTGCAGCCTAATCGGGTTTTGGTAGTACCGGCATCCAATGTCAGCTTATCTGCGTGAGTTATGCGTGTATTTATAATGCATGGGCGGACAAACTAAAATTATACATTAGAAATATTTAAATTTAATAACTTTTTTTCCACCTTGCAGGTCAACAGTACGGGCCTTAAACAAAAACTTCTCCATCGCCTTCCTGTTCCCTATCTTTATCACTCTACTCTTTTTCCAACACAACAGAACTGTTTATGACGTTGTGGCTGGAACCATCGTGGTTCGGAGGAGAAGAGCCAGATGACTGGTCTGTTTGTGTCAAAGTCATGTGAAAACGGCCCCTGTCAAACATCAAATGCTTACAGATGTTCTCAGTATTTTATTTGAATATATCTTAATAGTATGTACTGCAGATTTGCACTAATGATCCCTCTATCAAAGTCTGATCACATGACTATTGTTTACAACATTGAGAAATATCTGCTTTCTTAGAGAAGTTACTGATCTTACAACAAACAGTTTTCCATGTTGAAGAATGATGAGTGATATTAAGCTCAAGACACATGTTTTATGTAGACATGCTTGGAAATTTTATCCGAGTGGAATGTTTTACTCTAAACACCAGCTTAATCCACAACGTTTTCATAACTTCTCCCCAGATTCGAGCTTTATGGCCCAGACGAGTCCGTTATTAATCTTACCAAAGACAAGGAATTGAGCTCGTGTCTTTCCACACATGCATGCAGCTGGCCGGAATGTTCCATTCCTGCTGTAAATTCAGTCGGTGGCTGATATGCCTCACAACATTTCTCAGGGTTTCTTAAAAACCTGTTTTATTTGTCATGTGTTTCAGTTATGATCTTTTATATGTAAAGAATTAAGTATTACATTTTGAAATTCACATTATCTGCCCTACAGTATTCGGCATGCCAAACACATCAGCTGTTTTGATTTATCGTAGTGCATGGTTCATATATAGAAATGTATTAAAATCCTTGAAGACGATATTCTATGGGATACATTATCTTCCTCATGTCACACTATAATTGAGATACTAATATAGTTTTTTTATTTATACTGTATATATTTTTATCCGTACATTTTCCGTTTTATTTGAAATTTGAAGTTATTGTAATTTTGTTGTCATTTTAATTAGTTTTTTTAAAATATGTCCATAGTTTTTATTAATTTTTATTTCAGTTTTAGTTATTTTAGTACATCAAGTTAAAATTGAAATATTAAATCAAAATGAGAAATGCTGCTTTGGCAACTAGCTAAAATAAAGTAAGTTTAAGCTTTTTATATTTTTATTTCAGATAATATTTATTTTACTTCAAGTTACAGATATGTTTTTAATGGTTATGGTTTTAGTTAACCATATAAGTACAAGGTTAAGGAATGATGAGATTGATTACAAGTGTAGAGAATTAAAACAGTGCTTCTTGATAACCACTAGGTGGTGATGTTTTTTCATAAACACAAGCTGGAACCCTAATTTGATAATCATAGTGGTGAGTTCTTTGAAATTCAAAGCAAATGTTCTTTTGCATTGTTCAATTACACAGTCACATTCCATAGATAGTGGGAGTTCACATTCTCACAAGCAATCTCACAATCACGTGCCAATCATGCAAAAAACTGAAATTGCATTGTTCTGGTAAGACTCACTGATGATTTAGATTTTTGAAATACATATCCATAACTATAAAGCCTTTTTGTTTTGATTTTTCTTTCTGTTTGTCCATTCTGGTCTCTCTGGAGGTCTTGGAGTTCCAGGGATAATTCCTCATAATCCAAACCTTGTGGACCAAATGAAGAAAACACACACGGGTTGTCTTAGCTAGGACAAATGTGCACACCAACATGCACACACAAACACGTAGGCTACAAAGTCTAATAAAGCAAGATTTTGATCAAACATCAGATGTTTGAACAGATCACCAGACAAACAGATGATACAACTTATATCATGTGATATTTGTTCAATATGCATTATCAGATAAACTTGTATCATACAAGTTCATCTGAAAATACATAAGCCTATTGAATTTGTAGTCTTGTGCAGCAAGAATTTCTTTTATAAGCACTAACGGAACTTAAAGGTTTCTCAGTGTTTTTTTCCTCTTAAAAAAGAATGCTAAATGTTTAAGTACAGTCACATGAGATGTACTCCAGTCATATAATATCATAAAAGTTGGTTAATTTCACATGGAGAAGATCGTCTCAGGCAGCCATTTTGAGATCACATGATGAATGCTAACCTTTTCCGGGAAACCCCCTTATTATTGGACACTTTCACTCAGAATAAATGAATCACGGCTAACTGCGTATAGCACCTTTCTATACAATCACTGATCACAAACATTAACAGCCAATCAAGTCTGCATCTAAAATCGCATACTCTCTTGAGCAGGTTCTTATTTTGAAGTAATTGCAGGTACTTCATGGCCGCTAAACAAGTAAGTTCTATATAGTATGAATCTCTGTAGTGAATGTAATTTGGACATACTAAATTAGCCATGTTGTCATAATCATTTGACCAACCATGTGTCAGTAGTGTCACTAAAGTGTTAAAAGTGTTCATCGTATTCTGAATCTCGCTCGAAGTACTATGTCCTCCGGATGCTGTTGAATGTAGTACTGAGAATTCGGACATACTTCTACTGTCACATTCTATTTTTCATCTACTAAAGGGAAGTATGCGATTTCGGATGTAAGCGCTAAGTGCATTTTTAACATAGAAACTGTGCCACATAGACACACACAACTTACATACATTTCCAGTTAAAAATAAAAACTTAACATGACTTAAATGTCATTGAGAGCATAGTGTTCAGTGTTTTCATTTTAGAGAGTCTTGCTCTCTTTTTGTGTGGTCTGCCAGTTTGCTTCAGAGACAACGTATCTTTACTCACCCAAAGCCCCACCGATGTCTGCCCGTCATTTCTAATATGAATTTTTACTGGGTTGCACATCTGGTTTGGCTGGCCAGCGGTGCTTGGCAAGGCCACTGGGTTCACAGCTGCTGGCTCTTCCCACATCCTCTTCATCCGGGATTCTGGTAAAGCCGTCCCCATGGATAGCACTTCACCCTGCTGAGAGGACTGATTGGCAGGCTCAAGACAACTTTATATGGTAGGTTTGTTTGCCACTGAACCGCAGTGCAGCCCAACCTGGAACCGACAGCAGGCTGAAATTATTAGTTGCATTAGGCTTGATTTCCAATGTGAAAACAGACATTATGTTTAATAATATTGTGCCATAGGAGCGTCATCTGAGTGGTTAAAGTGTTGGACCAGCAGTGTTTTCCATGCAGATTTGAATCTTGCTTGTAACATATGGCATGTTAAAAAGCTCAAAAGGTGATTTCTCGCAAATAATTTAGTCACATCATCATAAGAATCTTATAAAGAGTTTGTTTTTGGACCAATGTTACTAATCATGGGTCTGTTTTGCTTTTCCATAATTTTTCAGCTGTAATTATATCATAATGATTAAAAAAACATAAAAGGCTCGGGTGACTTTTATTATTATACACTACTATTCAAAAGTTCAAGTTCAGAAATCATTCTAACATGCTGATTTGGTGCTCAAGAAGCATTTCTTATTATTATCAATGTTGAAAAAAGGTTTACTGCTTAATATTTGTTGTGGAAAATGGGAAACGTGAGCTCAAAAGAAGAGCATTAGCTTGAAACTGAAAACGTTCGTAATATTATAAATGTAATTATTATCATCTTTCAATCAATTTAATGCATGAATAAAAGTATTTATTTCTAAAAATAAATAAAAAATCTTAGTGACCCCGAACTTTTTTTTGTTAGATCATTTTTAGATAATTAGCTTTATAATGATAAGTAGGCCCTCTTAGCAACACTAGAAGAAATGACTACGGCATTGACCTATTAATCAATATTTCTATTAAATATTTGACATGTAATTTTTGTATCTGATGGTGTTCTGTCTGTATTGAGCGCACACATTTTGTGATAAAAAGGAAAACGCAGACGAGGCACACAAACAAATGGGAAGGACTTTGAACGTTGAAACGAGCAATCCAAAATAATACCGACATAAACTTTTATTATTCAGTTATTTTTGCTTTCAGTGTTTTTACATGTGACCCACTACCAGTGAAACAAAATTCACTTTGCACTTTTATCTCTAGTAGACCTGAAAACACGGCCTCATTAAAATGACTCTTTTTATGATTTGTGTATTGTGTGCTGCTCACTGTGAATCAGGAGAGACGAGTTGACTAATTAGGAGAACTTCACAGCGAGAGGAGCTGGAGAGGATGCTTGTGACAATAACAAACCCCGTCGACAGGAAGGATCTCTCCTGAGCTGATCCCACAGCGATCCACAGCACTGAAAGCATAGCGCAGTATTAATGCCTCGACTTAATGAGGCCTGTTTGGAGAGGAATACTGTTTACAACAGGTTACATTTGGCTGACCCATTTTTTTTTCTGATGCAAAAAGTACAGGAATGGTTTAAATATCAATGTTATTGACACCAAAGTGCACACCAGACCTTCAAAGTATAAAGCGGTCTACATTTTTCACAAGTCATCATGACCTAGGTCTAAATCTTATGAAAATTAATTTTTTATCTATCTTACTGGAATAACAAGCCAATGAAATTGCATACATTTTACTTTTATTTGGCCACAGATACGTCATCATCGCAGTGATACATTTTCTTCAGGATTCTAGACAGCAACATAGTGTCGGCCCAGATCTGGAACGCATTTGGAACGCATTGAATCCACATGTACCGGATCTGGGGTGACACTATGTTGCTGTCTGGGGAATATAAAGTTCCAAAGAAAAAGCATTTATTTGAAATAGAAAGATATGACCTTGCTGCATAAAAGTAAAAAAAACATAAACATATATTAGTTTGATTGTAGAAAGGATTTGAAATTAAATGCATTTTGCAACAGTACTGTAAGCAAAAAGATGTGTGACCCTGGTTGCATCTGGTTCACCACCACTGGTTAGTTTACTGCCAACCAACCAATGACTGATCAATACAACAAACACAGTGGTGTAAAAAGCTTCATCTGGGTTCAGAACTATGGCATAACAGCAAGTCTGAAGATTGAACTACACAGCATTTTGGGGATAATCCATGGATTTTCCACTTCCTTTCAGAATGGAAATTTTTTTCTCTGTCTTCTCTCTTCTGTAGAGAGTCTTTAAATAGCCTCCATTAATCCTTATGCATTGATAATCACTAGCTCTCTGCCATTTTTATCACTCTAAGAGCTGAAATCACCAATGAAGCCAAAGCCATATATTACAAGCAGCCCATCTTGGGATCAGATCCCTGTACTCCCCTTCCGAAACTGAAAGGCAGAGTTGTTAAGATGTGGTCTAATCGGGTTTCCTACAGTGGGACAGAAGGAGAATTAGTGCCTTTCAAACAAGAGTCACGCTGTGCACGAATAACCACACTGCTGCTGTATGCTGATACCACTGTGGTGAAGTCTGAACCGAGTGACCTTATTTAGTGTGACTCTGGATTTCCAGACAGGCGAAAGTCAGTATTTTCCTCATAGTCTTCCGCCGCTCCACTGTGGTAGTCACGCACGGGTCAGGCTTCGCTGAGGTCCCGCTGAGATCCAGATAGTTCTGTGAAATCGTCAGTTGTTGTCTTCCACACAATAAAATAGGTAAAGATTATACACCAACTATAATAACCAACTATAAGCTATCATTGCACCTCAAGTGGGCCAAATGCAAAGTGAATGGAGAACAGGAGAATGAGAAGTGCAGTGATTGTATATTCTGTCTGATGTTTAGACATGGAGTCTGCTAAGTGAACATTCCCTGCAGGAATCCATTAAGATTCAGATTCTAACAATGCCTGGAGTTACATAAGATACTTATTCAACACTATCTGCTCTACAAGGGTCATAAATCCAGTGTTGACACGAAGTTCCTAATGTAATTTGTAGCATACTGAAAGGTTATATTTTTGTAGTAGCCAATTCTATTCTATTCTATTACAACAGCTAGTTCCGGATATAACAGTCCAAAAACACTGATTTATTACCTTTGTATCACTTGATGTGTTTGGTGCCAATATTTTAGTGACTCTTCTAGGTTAAATCATTATGTCAATGCGTCACAAGTTAGTCACTGAATCATTTACTCAAAACGATTTGTTCAAAACAGATTCATTCAGGAATAGATTGGCTGTTGAGTCATTGAATCATTCACTCAACCTATTCGTTAAAAACACTAATTCATTCATTGGGGAGCTCGGAGGTGCAACGGCTCTGCTGTGGATTTGTTTGGAAGTATTTTCATTGGAACAAAATAGACGAAGTGTAACTGGCAGTATTATGTCTAAATGTAAGTTACTCAACATTAATTTCTTGTTTACTGAACTTTAATATCATATATTGTATCAACTGTGTTGTCTGAATATTTACCTGCAGCAGTTGAGAAAAACATAATCTTCTTGCTATGTGGTATTGTCATATTTGCCCATACAGATCAGAGAGTGCTTGCTTGCAGACTTGTTATCCTGTGATAGATTTATGACATTTTCATGTTTACATTACAAAAGGTGAGCCAACCTTATTGATGCTTGAAGTACAGAGTGGAAAGCCTAACTATACACACACTATACCCTGAAGTATAGGCTAAAGTGTGTAGTCTGAAAGTATAGATTATCTTCTTCCTCATGATGTTAAACAACCTTACATGACTCTAGCACAAAGATAAAGGTTTTCTTGGTTTGGATCAGTTCTGCAAGGGTAAACAGAGCTCATAAGGCCCATCTGTGGACCTGGGTCTGCAAGAACCTTGTAAAACTTCAGAAATATGTCCTTTTTTTTACTAGCCTGCAGTATAATGCTAATCAGCCAATAGAGAACAGATGGGAACTGGAGGTAGATTTGTAGCTCCCAGGCAGCCCTAGCACATTCTGCTAGGCGATAACTAAGGTCAGCTCACTTGACAGATATACAGGGAGCATCTTATCTGCTCATACATGATAGACACTGCTGTTTGTTTAAAAGGATCACCCTTTTATTCTGGAAAGAAGCCAAACATGCCAATCAACGCAAAGGAATCACAAAGCAGACATTGTTTTGTCTTTTCAGGTCATAACCTCAGAAAGCTTTTAATATTTTTAACAGTGAGAACTGATGGTTGCATTTCAAAAGACCAACAGGTGGCGCCATTCAGATAGTTTGGCACTGTATGGGCTACAGATATTTTACTGCTAACACGTTGACCATATAAAGACTTTTTCGTAACACTTTAGGAAGTACAGTTCTCACTATTAACTAGTTGCTTTTAAGCATGCATATTACTAGGATATTGGCTGTTTATTAGTACTTAGAAAGCACATATTAATGCCTTATTCTGCATGATCATATATTCTACATCCCTTAAACCATTCCTACCCCATACCTAAACAACTACCTGACTAACTATTAATAAGCAGTAATTAGGAGTTTGTTGAGTCAAAAGTTAGGCTATAGTTAATAGTTAGTTAATTGTGAGAATTGGACCATAAACTAAACTTGCTGTCAAGTTGTTTTAAACAAAATTAAGATGTATGCTTTACACACAAAAAATGACAGTTATGTAAAAAAAAAGGTCAACTTAATTCAATATGTATTCTCTCAAAAAGAGAGATTACATACACCTTATGTAATATTGCTTCTTATTATGTTACATTCTGGGGATTTGTTGTTTTAATGGCATTTATTTGTTGTTATTTATTATTTATTAAAAAAAATCTCATAAATAGACAAATACAAAAGTAGTGTTAAAATAACTTTTTTAACATTACATCAGTTTTAAACCGTCAAGTTTTGATTTTCTTTCAGTAATTTAATGGGTATTAGATATGAACATGTTGTTGGTTTGGTCATTTTTTAAAAAGCTCTTCTCGTCATTTAGCTGTAAAGCATTGCAATTGTTCTTGAGGGGTGATAATTGAGGCTGAATCATATAAAATGCTCTCAAAGGTTGTACATTTACAATTGTATTTCTGATACTTTCAATTATCTCAGTGAAGAAATTCATAAAGTCATTACTACTAAACAGTGATGGAATATTCAGTTCAGCTGATGTCTTTTTATTTGTTAATCCATCCACTGTACTAAATAAAAAGCTTGGAATGTTTTGGTTATTTCCTATGAGTTTGCAGAGATGCTCGCCCCTGGCAGCTTTTAGAGCCTTTTTATAGCAGGGCATACAGTCTTTCCACACGACTCTAAAGACTTCAAAATGAGTTTGTTTCTATTTGTGCTCTATAGGTTACGAGTTTTACTGTTGTACCCTGGTGCAGTACTTTCTTTCTAACCTTTTTTAATCTGATGGGTGCAACAGTTTCTAATGCTACAGCAGATAGAGCCCACGCTGCTAGTCATTTCATTTGTGTTTATGGGAACACTCAGCCGCTGAGGCAGATCAGGCAGGTTATTTGTGAATCTGTCTTTAGTGGTAAGGATAATTGTTCACACACATTCACAATTTTTTGTAAATTAATTATTCAACCTGGTCGATAACCTGCTGTAGTATGGGAAATATTAGCAGTACGCAGTATGCAAGTTACAAGGTATCAGTAACATCATCAATGCAATAGCAAGTTATCTTGACAGAGTTGGACAAAGTCCACAACTTCCTTACTTGAGTGAAAGTACAGATACTACTGGTCAAATATTACTCCGTTACAAGTAAAAGTTGTAAAGACCGATTTTAACTTAAGTAAAAGTACAGAAGTACTCGTTGTTACTCAGAAGTACTTAGTATCAGAAGTAAAAAGTAAAAGTCAATGCATTGTTTTATTATTGTTGCATTGTTGTATGTAATACTTACAGTACCTTATGCCTCTGAATCTATGCCTGTCTACCTACACTTATATCAATATCAAATTTATTTCTAGAACACAGTTCCAGTAGTGGGATTAAATGTGAGATTGTAAGATAATGTCCAGAATTGTTTCGGACACTCAAATGGCTGTTCCCTCAAATAGAGCCCTATGTTTTTTGGCTTTTAGTATGAATATGTTAGCCTTACTGTTATCTATAAGCTAGTGTGCTCCAAAACAATGACAAAATTTGCATTTCGAAGACCAAACCCAACGTTAAAAATGAAAATCAGGTTGATGTCAGAATCCAACATCAGATTGACGTTAATCTCCAACGTTGGACAGACGTTGTATTGTGGTTAAAAAGTTTCCAGAAAAAAACAATACTCAAGTAAAATACAGAGACTCAAAAAGTGTATACTTAAGTACAGTACTCAAGTAAATGTACTCTGTCACTGTCCACCTTTGCTTGTTAAAGGCATATGGATAAAAAAATTATAATGTTGTGCACAGATAAATAATTTTAATAATAACTGCAATATTCCATGAAAAAAGTAGCATCATGGAAAGCAACGTTTCATTACATATGAAATCAGTCAGAATCCTCACACTGGTTAATTCATTATCTTAGCGTACTGATAGTTTTTCGCAAGCACCAGATCCAATTTTCCCTCAGCTTAGTGGATGTCTTCCATTGTATCTGATCCAGAGTCTTTGAAATGTCTTTGAGAGGAGATGTGAGGCATTAGGGGGCTGGCTGCGGAAGAATGAAGGCTCAGTGGATCTTTGTTAAAACTATTTACTAATGTTTCATGGTTGGACAAAGTCTGAATAAATAAGTAAGCGTATGGCCATATCAACCAGGGCTTCAGCTGTCAGGCCCCATGGCAATAACCATAAGGTGGCCACTGAAATGGGCCTGAGGGCTGTCTGGCATTCTTTCACTCCTTCGCAGATGTTTTTTCACATGTCTCGGTGAGATTAGTATAAAACAGACAAAAGAACAGCAGGATAGTCAAAAATGTTTCATGTTGTGTAAAGTGACAGAACAGTCTTCACTAAATCTAAAGAGTTCAGAGCTGAATAGGCGCCCGACTGTGTGTTTTCAGCAGCCTGCAGTGACTGTGTGTGTCAGCACTGCCCCGTACACCAGATGCCATTGATTTACTACCTTCCTCACGGCACTCTGGAGCAGGAACCTCATTGGCTGTCTGCGTCTCCAGTGTCAGAGGCTCCTCCACCAATCAGAGGTCTTCTGGGCCACAAGTATCTAAAGTAGTAATAATGTGGAATGTGCTGCCTCAACATGTGCTGTCAGCTGTAAAATGTAGTACTAAAAGCTCTTGGGCTTGCTGGAGGGAGCATAGAGAGGTGGAAGAGACAGAGCGTGGGAGGAAGAGAGGGGAAAAAAAGGACTAAATACCTGATGACAGGACTACAATATATGTAGTGAGGCTGTGCACTATTTCTCTGTCAATTCAATATGTACAAGCACAAAGCATTCGAGTCAATTAGATATCTACCTACCTACCTACCTACCTACCTATCTATCTATCTATCAATCTATCAATCTATCTGTTTAGTTTTGTTGTGGTTGTATATACTTGTTTGCTGGTGGTTGTGAGTCAATGGAAAATTTCCAGTTGTGTATGCAGTGCTTTATGTAAGTGTCATGTTTTTCACCATCAGTGATATTGATGTAACGCATTAAGGGCACCTGTTGCTCTAGACCGGCTAAATGAGACACGTAGATGGTAGACAGTGACCTGACTCTGAGAGGTGTGTGTCATGGGTTCAAACGCATATGCAAGACAGAAAACAGACTCGTATTTCAGTGTGTATTTACATATGTCGGACAAACATGACCTGTTGCTATTGCTTTATGTGTGTATTTGAAACAGTGCCTGTATAACAGTATATGTCTCTGTATGAGCTCTTGCATTGAGTATCTGTATGTGTGTGCGGGTGTGTGGTAACTGGTATCATATTACTGGAGCAAGCTCAGCTACCGATAATCTTGTTTACACAGCCATTAGAGCCCCTCACTCAAAGCCTCTCTGCTGGCTTGGCTGGCCTCTCCTTCACTCCCTATAAAAGTATGGGCTGCAACCCAACTTCTCGTGGTTGTGTCTCTCTGCGCAAACACAGCGCTCTCTGTGTGGGAAAAGACAAGCGCTGGTGACTCAAAGGCCATGTTTCCAGGCACATAACGCCCTCAGTAAGGCTTTAGTGACCCTGGGAATTACTAAACATCACAGCAGAGGCTGTTCAAAATCTCCCCACCTGTGTAACACTCGCTGAACTTTCCTTTTGGGAAAATCCAACATAAGATGCATGGTTGGAACAAGGTAGCTGGTTTCTAGATGGTCCAAGATGGTCTAAAAATAAATTAATTTAATTATTGTCACTAATTTAATTAGTTAATTTAACTAATCTTTAAATAATTTAATTATACTATTTAAAAAAAATAGTTTTAGTTTTTTGATAACATGGTAAAAATGAAAATGCCACACAATAGCTAAAACACTAGATCAACACTCAACACTAGAAAAAAATTAAAATACATAAACTTAAACATAACTTAAAAAAATAAAAATGACAAAGGAAATAACTAAAATTAAAATGAAGTAAAACAAAAAAATTAACCAAAAACAGTATATCAATCGTACTAAAATATCACTGGATCTTGCTGAGAAATTGAATGCCATCAAACTATATTAAATGAGTAGATTAACTTTGGCAGCCTGAAAATATTAAAAATAAAATAGCAATGAAACTGAAATTCTTTGGAGGATATTGATACAAATGGAAAATAAATAGAAATGAAAATTAAACAAAATTCATCTTGTACTTGGACCAGTTAATAACCAGCATGGACCACCTACCAACTTAAGTTGGATTTTCCAGCAAGGTTATTATATCTATATTCATAAAATACACATGTGCTGCTTTGTGAAAGATCAGGCACCTGCTGAGTGCTTACCTCTCATGGCCTAGTTCTGCTGCTGACAGGGCCAGACAGGCAGGCGACGTGTACAAATGTGAATAGTGTAGCATGTGCCCCTGGCGACTCAGGCTCAGAGACACAGATTCTCCTGCAATACCCCAGGACAAGTGCCTACAATGGGGCCTCAGCGGAGGTGCACCTAGTTCACCCGGACAAAGTATGTACTCTATGCTGAGAGGCCTGTGGCTCATACCTCCGAAATAATCATGAGCAGTAAGAGCAGGGGTTAAAGAGACACACTTCATATATACAACATTATTGCAGCTGACCTTTCGTTGCTCTGTCTGGTGGTCACACATTCCTGTGTGTAACTCAGTTGTATGTGTTTTGCATGTTTAGTGTGTGTGTGTGGTACTGGTAAATGTCCCCCAGAGATGGCAATATCCAAAATCCTTGTCCTTGTGGGGACAATTTTTGGTCCCACATATGTATATGGAATAATCCCATAAAAAATGAAAACCTAACGTGTGTGTGTGTGTGTAGTGGGGTCCAAAAGCTAAAAGTCTGATACCTCTAGTATGCTTCTGTTTTGCATTTTTCTACAATTTTATTAATTACAACTTATATGAAATACATAACATTTTAAGTGAAAAGTTTAATTGAAAAAGTAATTTAACAAATTAGCCTGTTTTACTAGCCTCACTAGCTTATTTGACTAGTGACCAAGAGATGCAGTATTTACAAATACTTATTTTTACTTATTTTTTAAATGGCTAAACTTTCTTTTTATTTGTAGATTTATAATGAGTATAATATAATGAGTCAATACACCATCTATCCTTCTTCCAAAATGTTTCTACCCTGATTCACCATGGTAAGAAAGCCTATTATAAGTGTTTATATTTTAGACCTCTCGCGATGGATTTACGTCACTTGCCCGTGTGTGTCTCGTCATATCCGTAAATTGAGAAAAGTAGAAAATGGTATCCGGGGCCCCGGTGCGGGTTGTTGCTGTAATTCTACCTCGGTTCGAGGTTTCACCCCTCTAGTCACGGCCCCGAGTGTGGGAGTGGTTCGAGTGAAAAAGGTTGTGATGGAGCGTGCTAAATCTTGAACTTCCAGGCAAGGAATTACTAAATTATTAAAAAAACAGAACAGAACGCTGTACGGAGATAGCGAGAACGAGAGATTTGAAATCTAAAAGCTACTTGGAGAGGGCGTTTTTATTACTCAACAGGTGAGTGATGAATTTTATTGAACAGATAAATTGGAATACAGTATCTCTCTAACAGAGTTCATTATCAATTATGAGTGGTCATATTCATCCGCACAGTTATGCAAAGCCGAGATGCATGCAGTTTTGTTTTTTAAATAGAGGGCCAAAACTTACATAGTGTGCCTTTAATAAGATTTTGAATCTCAGATTTTCAGTGTATCTTAGATTCAGATTTTCAGCTTGATAACCCACAGCTTTACGACCTTACTGACATGCCCACAGTGCTCCCAACAACACGAACTTGTGTTCCTGACGCCTGGAGCCTTCAGTACAAGACGATACTGTATACGTGAAACAAGATATGGTCACAGATGGTAGAAAACAGCCTAATCTGTGAACCTGCTGACTGACAACATGCATTTAAGAATGGCCGCGCGCTGCTAGGGTTTTTAAAAATAGCCCAGCAAAGATGGAGTGAGGGATCACACAAATAATACACTGCAGCAGAGGCCAGCCATCTGTGTGTGGCTGTATGCGTTTGTGTGGGTGTGTTGTCTTGTCTCTATAACCCTGGCTCTGATACGTGCAGCAAAAGTCATTTGAAGGATGCAGTAGTAACTCTGACTCATGGCTCTCAGCTGTACTGAGAGAAACTGGTGTTCAGTTACCAATAATAGCACTGCACACAACAGATTGTTCTCATGGTGATGCTGTGAATTGTTAAAGGGACATTTCACCAGGAAAATATGAGTTATTTCACTAATAAATGTTGTATTACCTGACAGCATGTTCTGACTCTGACATACAGGGAACAGACCCAACACATATCTTATATCACTTTATTTCCCTCTTAATATAATTTAGTATAGTAATAAATTATATTTTATTACTGCAACACATTATTTGGCCCTGTGTGCTATGATTTTATTTTAGCGTCATTCTCATACAGTATGTAGGCACACACACACACAGACACAGACACACACACACACACACACACACACACACACACACACACACACACACACACACACACACACACACACCTGAGCTTAGATGAACTAACAGTATTTTTATTAATTAATGCTAACAAAGATGAATAAATACTGTGACAAGTATGTTGCTCATTGTTTGTTAATCTTAGTTAATGCATAACTAATGGAACTAGTGGTGTTACCATATATATATATATATATATATATATATATATATATATATATATATATATATATATTGGGCTCTGTAAGATTTTTTATGCATTTAAAAAGAAGTCTCTTATGCTTACCAATGTTGCAATTATTTGATCACAAAAATACAGTAAAACGGCAATGTTGTGAAATATTATTACAAATTTCAATTCAATCTACAGTTTTCAATCTAAATTTTCTAAATTATTCCTCTGATGGCAAAGGTGAATTTTCAAGAGCCATTACAGTCTTCAGTCTTATTTTCTCTATATCATGTTTTAAACAGCTTTTTTGTTGTTGTTGTTGTATGTCTAGAAGCATTAGATTTCACACTGTAGCTCAGCAGAGGTGATTATACGCCACTAAAAATAGTCATGGCAGTGTTGTCTAACGCGAGATCCAAAGCTCATTCAGGGTAATGACAAATGCTACGGCTTACAGTCGGCATATTTAGATTAATGTAGCTTTGAAATCACTTTGAGTCACGTCTTTGGAGATTTAATCACTGAAAAGTGTAGGACTAGAACTAAATTACAAGAAAACGTTAAAAAACACACTGAACTGAAGCACACAACAGAGCCACGGGAGGGCTTGTTGGACCGTAGCCTCTACTTTGTCTTAAAGCCCGGCGACAGGAACGATAGCAGCTTGGTTAGCTTAATGAGGACTGTTTTCCTCACAGAGCATCCTTCAGCCGACGCTGTTATTCGCCTCGAGAGTGAAGGGTGATGAGGGAGGGGGGTTTGAGAGAGTGTGTAAGGTGAGTGTGAGGTGAATGGCTGACTGGGTGGAAGTACACAACAGAATGTCAGAAGTCTCTGGGGAAGAATGGAAAGCAACTGGTGAGAAGAGGCCTGATGGGGGCTTGAAAGAATCTGTAGTTGTTCAGATGGCATTTGCGCACACATTAACTGAACTTCTCAGGGGAGCAGTAGTGGTGTGTGTGTGTTTGTGTGTTTGTGTGAGTGAGCACGTCTGTGCGTGACCTCTGGAAGGACTGCCAGTTCACATCCCATTGTGCTCAGTGTAGGTTCCATGCCTAGTTTATTGTCTGTTCTCGGTCTCAGAGATGCTACATTTTCCAGTGGTTGCCTCCAAAAACTCAATGAGAACCTGTGGGTCATTCTGCATAGAAAGTGCTACTTGAGTCCATAATATACATGCGTAACAACTTACTTCAACAATGAAGATCTGATGGCATGTTTTACTGTGTTTTTTGTTTATACACAAATTTATGTCAGTAAAAAAATCTGTAGCTTTATTTTATTTTCTAATATTTTATTGTTGTTGCAGTCTCTGGTATGTTTGTTGTTGGTGTTGTTCCGTCTCTTCAAGGGCCGTTTACACGACACCATTTTCAACAACAACCTGTACGGGGCCCCCGATACCCCAGCTAAGGCCCTGATTCTGGTGATGAAATTTGCGTCACACACCACATTATGCGGACCCTCGTGTATACGTGTAAAAAACGAAGTATACTTTATCATATGTTTGACTATTAAACATGTTTTTGTTTGTTTGTTTAAAACCATACTTTCAAAATCACATTTTCAAACAGCCCATGTAATCTCACTACATTCAATCTGCCTCTTATTTATTCACCTATTGTGCAACAAACATCTCACAAACTCCCTGAAGAGAATCCAGCCGTAGGTTAAACCAGTTACTCAACCAGACTGTGAGCAGTCATGTACATCGCCAGTGGGCAGGGAGAAAGACATTCATTTTAAATACACACAAACACACACGCACACATTCTTTATCTATTAGCTGTTGCAAGTAATAAAGTGTGTCAAGTTCAGGTTGCTAAGGCAGGGCTGCAGAAACTCAGAGGAGGCTTGATTTATTGTGCTGAATTATGTGAGACTGGGCTACAACTGGCAGTCTGCCATAGGGGGAGCCCTTGACCTAGAAACTAGGGAACAAAAAAAATAAGTTAAAGAAAAGTGAACACTGTAACAGCCGTGAAAAATGCTCCATAACCCTTCAGAAGCACCAAAGCTCTGGGACACTTGATCAGTAGTTTATCAGACGCTGGTCTTACAGTTTGTTGTGTGCTTGACAATGTTGATTCACTAGGTTTCACGTGCCCCAGGCGTCTTTTGAAATAGGCCTATGTTGTTTCATTTCTCCACTTTTCCCATCCTCTATACAAATTAAAGAATATATATGGATACAAATTAAATAGTATATGTGTGTCTGTGTGTATATTCTCTTTGCCAGCAGACTCTCCTCTGTTCGCCTTTAAATAAAAAATAAATAAAAATAAAAAACTGATTATTCCCTGGAGGTTTGAGATATAGCTGCTCCATGTCAACCTTTCTCTCTCCTTGTGACAATTAACTTACACCACTGCCACACCTTACACACCTCAAAGTAGCTGCAACTTTTCTGGATTTACGGATATGACGAGACACACGGGTGAGTGAGGTTGGTATGTACAGAATTTCCCGCGAAAACCGTCCTGCCAGGTCTAAAGTAGAAACACTTAGGCTTACCGTAGTGAATCAGAAATATACACATTTCAAAAGAAGGATTGATGATGTTTTGTCTAATGTAAATGTAGTTAATCTTGAACAAAATTATACTGTGTCATTATGAAACTGCTTGTTTTCCACAGCGAATACCTGTACATGCTTCAGTGATGCTAACAATGGATGGATTAAGGTCATCAGGTCCAAGTGCCATTTCATCACTAATAGGAATGAAAGATTAAGTTGAAAAAAATGCCAGTATTCTTTTTTTCTTCTTCCGCTGATCACAAAAGAAGATATGAGTGCGTCAGTGTTTTTTGTTTGTTTCGTTTTTTTTTTGTTTTTTTTTTACTTAAAGTCAAGTGTGGGTTTGGAATTGAGGAATTTGGAATCTACAGCAGTGGTTCTCAAACATGTATGACTCCATTGTCATAAATGTCCAACACTTTGACGCTCCATTGTCAAAGACAGTATTTAAAGGCCCCAAGAAATTTCTGAAACTTCTGCTTTAAACTTTGTATTTAAATGCATACCTCGGGTTTTTAGTGTAATTTACTGCCCTCCTCCTCATTCATTTTTTTAAAGTTAGACATCAACCTTCTAAGCATTCTTAAATCAATTCATTATAGACCATATAACAAGAAAAAAAAGATATTTGTTTTGCCTGTTTTCCCATTTATTTTTTGTAAAAACTCTATAGGGTCGCTAACGACCCAAGGTGTGTAACAGTGTAAGTATATTTTTTTCTGCACAACAATAATTTAATTTTTGATGACTGAATAAGTGCCATTCAACTTTATTCCACAAGGTGTCAATGTCTGATAGACAATGATGAAGTGACATTTCACTCATAGTTACTACAGGCAGAAAACAAAAGAATAGGAAGTATCATAAGCAAAACTTGAAATGGCTCAGCGATTTACTAAGTCCTGAATGCTATCAAATATTAGTGTCATAGTCACTTGATGGTGGATCTGCTGAAGAAGCTGTCTGCGATCAAAATATTGATTTTGAAGATGTTGAAAATGATAGTTTTGTGAATATGTTTGAGATCGCGAATATGAGCCAGATGCTGAATGTACTGCTGAAACCCTTCCAAGTAATATCGGGAGTCTTATATTATCGAAATTGGTAGAAATTATTCTGTGTTAAAAATAGATCCGGGTCACTAAAGACCTGAATATGTAATAATGATTGGTGAAACATTCATGCATTTAAGGGTTAAAGAAACTGGGAGTGGCAATTAAATAAAATAATTATAAATAATTAAATTCCATAATCCCAATAGCTGAATGTTCTTTATGGTTTACTTTTTTTTATTAACAATTAATTTAAATTACTTTTCTACCTGATAATATATTTAAATATGCTTGCATATGCTTATGTTAACCCTGGTTCTTAAAAAAAAACTGGCGGAATTTAAGGGAACAAATTAAAATAAGAAATATTTTTTCAGCTTACATCTTGATTTTAGCTTATTTTAAAACGTATATTATTTTAAATAAATTTAAGTCATCTCGCAGCCCCCTTTGGAAGTGTTCCGGCCCCTTGAGAACCACTGATCTATCAAGCCTGAATTTATAACTCATTTAGTAGTTTGTGGCATTTGATGCATGTACAGTATGCATCTTACTTATCCTTTGAAATTCCCACCATCCGTTCAGCTCATAGACCCCACTGACTCACGTCCACCTCTGGTCCACCACAGTTTACAGCAGCCACTGCGAAAGCTGATTCCCATTTTGTTCACCGCCTGCCACTGTTTCTCTCATCCATAATTCAGCCACCCCTAGATCGACCCCTCTTTCACAGGAACACACTCTGCATGCTGTACAGCATGCTAATGTCACTGTGTTGCATGTGTGTGTGTGTGAGCTAGTAAGTGACGGGGTTAATGTATCGTCAGGGCTGTTCTCTCCACATGTCAATATTTAACCAATGGCTTTCTCTCACACTCCTTTGGCTTTTTACTCACCTTTTCTGCCTCTTTCACTTGTTCCGAACACAAGCGTATAACTGAGCTGCCTGAGATTAAAGTTAGCATAAAATCACAACTGATCCCTGGTATTGCAGTGCATGATTCATCATTACAAAATGTAGTAACATCCTTTGCCTCTATAATGATTTTCCTTAGTTATGTCACCACCAAGCCCTATTATCGTAATGGATCATGTAAACCGATATGGATTCCTGTGCAAACTAAGGGTACATGTACACGACAATGATCTACTAAAAATGAGAACGTATTTCCTTTGATTTTTTTGCATACAGATGACACCAAAACTCTGTTGTCGTGTAAATGAACGGCCAAAAATGTTTTACATTTTTAAAGCGGTGTCATGTAAACAGCCCGTAATGGGACATGGTCTCCCCCTCAGCGCATGGACCACTGCACCACTCACAGCAGGGTAGGACAAAATTCTGAATTTAATATACACTAGGTTTTATAGGGTTGTACTCAAATTGCAACAGCATTTGTACTGTAAACAAATCAACATAATGAGAAATGGTCCAATTGAACTTCAAGCTCTAAAGTCAGAAGTAAACATCACTTCTGCTTCAGGAACTACAGATCCTGAAGATACATCAGTGTTTTCTCCCTAATGACTAAATAACTGATGGAATGGCAAGGTTCCTCAGCCAGCCTCATTTCCATTTGCTTTTGGAAGCATTAACTGTCCATCTGAAGAGCACCTCAGAGTCTCAAAGGAGAGAGAGAGCTCCAAAGGGGCTTTTATAGTCTGTAGCTCTTGGGTTTCTCTCTGTGATTCCCGCCTTGTGTTGCTGAATGTGGTGTGATAAGTGTTAGATGAGTTACCTTTGATCTGTTGGGTTATGCATAATTCAGATGTTGTCGCTTGCCTGCTCTATCTGGCTCTGTGACGGAGAGGGGCAAGATTTCGCCCTGACTCGGCATGTTCTCATGGATTTTACAACCACTAATTAACGCTGAAGATCGCATTAGGCATACAAAGATTAGCATTAATCGTTCTTTATCAAATATGTTGATTAAATTGGGTGGTTTAGCATGATAATAGCACTCTTCATGTCTAATCTGAGAACTATTTCTTGTAGCTGCTTCAGAGCCATGTGTAGCTTCAAATTCATGGCATGCAAAAAGCACAAGATAACTGAATGTATATTACACGAGAAAGCGTGCAGATCTACGCCATGAATGCTGAGAATGATAGGGATGTGAAATGCTAATGTGAAACAGCATGCCATGCTGAGGTTTACACTACACTGTCATCTGATAAATATCCGCTGGAGAATTCCCGGCTTTGTCTGTGCCTGCCAGCCTGCTCATGTCACACCAGTGACTGAATACCTCGTATATCAGTTGTAGTAAGCAGAGATTCCCAACCATTCATTTTGCTTTGTTAATTATGACTTTAAAATAAACTAAAACAAACACACACGAGTGAATGATTTCTGAAGGATCATGTGACACTGAAGACTGGAATAATGGCTGCTGAAAATTAAGCGTTAACATTACTGTAGTAAATTATATTTGAACATATATTAAAATAGAAAACAGTTTCTTTAACACACTATTATATTATATATATTTCTCACAACACAACATTAAGTCATTGCAACCAATGCAAATATCTGTTGAAACCCCTAGCACATCTAAAGACATTATACACAAAAAACTAAAAGTTTAGGAGTTATTTGTAAACAATAATGTGATAAATAATAACAGGACTGTTTTATTATGTATCTGTGTTTTATCTGAGATCCTAACAAAAAGTGCTATTGTTTGCTCCTCAGACACACATGACTTATTTCCACAGGCATCTTGCAGTGATTAGGCTACTGCATTTGTGGTATATTTTAAAGAGGAACTATTATGCTTTTTTTACACTCCACTCCAAAGGGAGTCATTCTCTATCTGTAAGCACTGTTTTTAAACTCCCTGAAACACCTTGATTGTAGTCTTGAGTTTTCTTCCTGGAATGTACACGGCACAATATTCCTAATTTAAATATTTCCTAATTTAAATAATTCCTGCCCAAGACATATGCAAAAAAAAAAAAAAAAAAAAAGTTGTGAGGGGCTTTTGTTTTTATGCCATGGTTGAGTGCCTGACATTTCTGCTATACATGCTTGAAGTGGTTGACCAATCACAACACACTCGTCCAGCCGACCAATCAGAGCACATTATGCTTTTCAACAGGAGGGGCTTCATAGAGACAGAAAAAAAAACAGACAGACTGGGAAGTGAGGTGCTGCAACAATGTAAAATATGTTATAAAATAATGTTTTTGGAAAATTCAAGCACAGAAACCTATTCTTGAAGACCCCAAAAACAAAATCCACACTATGTAAAATGGCATAATATGGCCCCTTAAAAAAAAAGCTTTTGAAACATAAATAAATACATCATATAAATAAATGTATCTATATAAAACATATAGGTATAAAAAAGGAAAAACCCCAAATAAAGACTTTAAACATGATTCTGCAGCAGTTCTCTTCTCCTTCACTTCTACTGGCACCTATTTTTCCCTCTTTCCCATTTTTGTCCTTTCAAATGTCATTCAAAAATTCTGTTTTAAATAACAGATTCCATATTTGTTAAACTGCACGATATCAACTGCATGTGTAGAGTAGACCAGCCTTCATATGACATGAATATGAACTTATAAAAATGTATTACAAACATAAACATATTTCATAATAAAGTGTCAATATAGCTATAAACACACAACTAAATCCACACATTAATATGTAGCTAATACACTGAAAACTCTCAAGCTGTTTTTTTAGTATGATTTAAATAACTGTTGTTTATATAGGCGGACCAAACATTTATACTAAAGGTCAGAGGAGAGAGTGTTCTGGCTGTAGATGTGAGATTATTGCTCAAGATGAATCCCTTAGCACTCTTTATTTGTTGAGTTCATTTAAGTGTAAAATAAATTTATAGAAGAGTGCGCGATAGCAAACACCCACACATGCATTTGTTCCCATGTCTACAACTACAAGTACAGAAATCATCCACACATACGTTCTCAGAAGTCCAGCACAGATTGAAGCATTTATGAGCAGCACTGTGAAAAATGCAGAAGAGGTTTGATTTAGTGATGCATTATCCACGATCACAACAAGACAATCTCACATTCAATAAATTATTATTACAGTGGAAACTCATAAGGAGCTCAGAGAGAGTGAGGGCTGATAAGGGAACATTTTCCCTGTCAAGTTTGTACAACAGATGAATCTAATTTAGAGAGACCTGTGTGGGCAGTTTTATTTGCTAAAAGCTTAAGCGGAACGTCTTCTCATATAAAGTTCTCTCAACATACAGCAGAAAAAAATGACTGATTCTTTCAATGACTGTTTTTATTCTATATTATTATTTTTATTATGTGTAATAACTGATGTTTGCTAAGCAAGCGTTGTTTGCCAAAGAATGAGAAATTGCTATTTTCATACTTTAGTTTAGTAAAAAAAACGTAGTATTGAACTTGGTATTAAAGTATAAAACTCATTCTGTACCGTTTTTGTTAAAGACATGTTTATGTTAATGTGTGCCATTACTTTTCGGTCAATATTGTTTTGTCCAAAATTAATTGAATTAAAAATGCAATTGATTCATAAACCGCCTTGAATACACCTTTATTTACGAATGAATATTTATTGTGATGTTTTTGGGGGAATATTTTAAAATAAAGTGATACAACTGATATCTTAACAAAGAAAAGAAGTCTTATTAAAATAATTATTATTCTTGAAAATAAATTAATTGGTATAATCCCTTATTATTATTATTTGTTAGAAAATATTAATATTTAAATACTTGAAAAAAGTAATGTGGTGCAACACCCCAAAAACCTAATATTTATGAATTAATAGTGCATGCTTTTTTTTCACCTTAATATATTTGTTAATAATAATAAAAAAAGATGTGTCCATTTACATGTATTAAAGATTTAAGGCAAATATGTTATAATTCGTCAAAAACACTGGAAACCAGCATGAATACAAAGAGTACATTTCTACGAAATAGATTATTCCTTTTCTTTGTTAAAACACTTTTATTTCTCATTGACCCACCCCTCTCATTTCATACTATATATTTGAAATGCTTCAGTTAGGAAATCACTCATCTTATAGACCTTGCATCCTGACAGAAAATCTCTTTCTGCGACCAGTAGGGGGCAGACGTCTTGATCAAACCCATTCAGAAACAACCCTCTTCCATTTCCCATAATCTGCACACATTCTTCCTCAGACAACCAAAACTCTATTCAACTTCAAGACATCTGTGGCTGAGATAATAGAGCTGAAATAAGGTATGGGAATCAACACGTCCTTCCATCATAGAGAATACAACTTGACAAGACGCCTACCGAGCGTGACTGTGCTTGCAGGCGGAGTGAAGACTGGCATACAGTGCGTGGCTGATATATACAGATGAACATCTGACATGCCAGGGGAAGAAGGAGTGCTGTGGATTTGACAGGCAGATAGTCTCAGTGCTTGGGTGTGGTGTGGAAACAGGTACAGACATCTCAGTCTGTCGGTATTTAGAGAAAGTGAAATGCTAAAATGCTACCGCAGCATCCCTCATTTTCATATTGAATAATGCTGCATGTGGTTTTTTAAGCAGGCGGTGTATGATTGTGTGGTCTAGCATGTGGATGTGGATGGAGAAGCAGTGGCTGATCATTAGGGCACTAAGTGTAAACAGCAGCAGGCCCACAGGGAAAGGCCTAAACGTACACTCCTCACAGAAGATCGATAGCTCATCCACAGAGAGCGGCCTTGCCACTCACTCATGCACATTCACACTCACTTTTATCCTTTGCAACAGTCTATGGCCCTGGCCCAAATGGCACACTTCATGCACTTATGGTCTGGTGGACTTAAAGGCCGCCACGTGTACGTGTTTGTTAACTCCACAAGACCATAGGGTGTCCCGTTTGTCATTTTAGGTTTCAGAAAGGTGCTCGCGATCTGGTCTAAAGTTAATGCCGCAATATTTTTTTTTGTTATTTAAAGAGCGCGTTAGTAATATGCGCCTATAGGCAGGTCCACAACGCGATTCAGATAAAGATTTGTTTCCTTGCTTGAGAAGAGTTCAGTTTTTCGGTGCGCAAATTCCGCCATATAAATAGTGAATCCGCTATGCCGCGAGCGCAACTGGCTTTTAAAGGGAATGGGTTGTTTATTGTTCATTGCACGTTACGCCCAAAACACACCCATTACTCATTAAGAGAATAGGGACTACCCTTTTAGACCATACGCGGCTGGGCACGCCGACCATTTTTTCCGTCGTTAAACTAGCAAAAGTGGATTTGGACACGCTCTAAGTGCGCTTGCGCTGTGCGCTTTAGACCTTGTGCTTAGATCGTTAAAACAAGGCCCAAAGTGCCATTACGTCACGAAAGTGCGAACTCGGAGGAAGGCTTAGGGATTCATTTGAGACAGGGCCTTTGAGATCGCCAGTATTTTACTATCAGTTTTCTGCCACTTAGATTCTCATAAAATAAAGATGTAATTATTTACTTATTAATAAAAGTGACAAGGGGCTGTCAGAATGCACTTCATGTGACTCGTGCACACTGTATTCCAAGTATTCTGAAGGATATTTGTGTGACAAACAAATTTGCTGTATAAGTTTAAGTTATTCACCTCTCTGTAGCTCATTAGACACTACATTAGTAATGTTTGGTGACGAGATGTATAAGAACCAATGTCATTTTGTGATAATGCACGATTTTTCCAGTTCATTTCAGTGGAGATGATTATCAGTAAATAACTTAAACTTCAGTCTGTTACTCTCACAAACTTATTTTTGTACTATTGTAATACTGCTTTTTTGTCATTTTGGGAATCGATAAACCCAGTTCATTTTCATTGTACTGAAAAGAGCAGTCATCGTATTCCTCAGAAATGTACCTTTTGTGTTTCACAGAATAAAGGAAATCATATTTTCTTTTATTTCTTTTTTTTTTTTTTTTTTTTTTTTTTTTTTACATATAATATGTCTGAATTATCTATCCCACTCTTTTTGAGTGTTGAGTGTTTTTGAGTGTTGAGTACTTTTGTAATTTCTAAAGATCTGGTTGTTCTGGCAATGTTCTCAACTGTTGTATTTATAGGTTCTAAACATGTAAAACTTCTTGACCAAATGCTGCGCTGAAACTCTTAAATAATAGTGCAGATATGCTGATGTATTCCAGGGTGGTGGATGGCTATGTTATAGTCTCCATAGAAACACACTCTTCTGGAAAGTCCCTTCCCAAACACTGACCACAATGTGTCAGTGTGTGAGTGCATGCGTTTAACATTTAGTCTAATTCTATTCACCTCCATAACGGGGTTAAATTGCAAGAGTAAATATTCAAAGAAAATATTATAGACTACCATTGTTACTTAAACGGGTATGTCTTAGCACAATTAAACATGTCATGTTGAAACAGAATGTTCTACTCGAGCAGAAAAGAAAATTAGTTTAATGGCTATTTACAAGAGTACAGGCTCGGCCATTTTAAATTGAACATGCACAAGGCTTGCTTCCAGTTATTTTTGCTGTTATTTAATCTCTTGATATGTATTGATTGGTATTTGTTATCATATTATTTTAATTTAGTATCGTAATCAAAACACACTGGTTAGTGGCGAAAATAGTTTTATCGTTTACTGCACTTAATTATTCTTCTAAGTATTTACCTAGCTCCTAATGAATCGGAAGCCTTGCATATTCACAGGAAATAGCCTACTTCCGCTTTCAAATAAGTGGATAATACGAAGCCCCCCAAAGAAGTTAAGCACAAACCCCACTCCATAGATTCTAAAGATTTCATTGGTCATGTCAATCACAGTAATGATTGCCTATACCCAACACTAAAGCCTAACCCTAACCTTAAAGTCACCATGAAATCAAAATGGACAATTCTTGTTTTGTTTTTTTAAGGAATATTGCAGTATTTAGTATAAATTATATATGTCACAATAGGGAAGAAAAGGATATCACAACTTACATTTCATGCCGAATTTAATTTTAAAATAGCTTTAGCTGTAGCACGTTCTGATAGATAGGATATTGTTTGTTGTGATCGGATCCAGCCATGATATTTCTGAAGGCTGAACTGAATCCATGAATTCTGAACTTGTCTTGATGAATTCGGCTGCAGGTTTGGGCTGAACTGGTTTGGAGGGAAAATCGTGCACATAAATTCAGTTATTTATAATACAAGCCCACAGGTAACTACTGACATGCTGCTATTTGTGGTATTTTTTGTTATATTGCTTTAATTAAAAAGTAATATAATTAAGAAATTAAAAGCGAGAAATTTACATTTCAGACAAAAATCGTCCATTTTGTACATTTCTTCAAAGAAATATAGCTGGGAAAGTTCCAAAAGAAGCCACACAGTCAAGCTTAGTTTGCCTATTAAAGTACAGGCTAAAGGCCGGTCTGGATCACTTTAAATGAGTGGAGCGGAGTGACAGATTCATGGCTCATAGCGTTCTGTAATCACTCGTCTTCAGCTCCACTCCGATTCAATTTCCCGTTCCCTGTTCTGAGCGAATTGAACATTTACTGCAACTTCCCATTATTGTACTAGTAGCTGAACGCCGTTCTGTCATTTAGATTAGAGAAACTAAAGAACCTATAGCCTTAAACTTTTTTATTATTATTCTAAAATACGGTTTGTTTACGGAGCCACAAACGTCATTATGTTTTTCTTATAGGCTACTTTTTAATGGAACAACCTCCCGCCCCTTCTTTAACTGGGCCGGCCAACTGCTCCATATTTGGATTACACATTCACACACACTCTTACGCACGCCTCCACACACTCACTCCCTCCGTCAAACACACTCACTCACTCACTGGAGTGGGGGCACGGAGCGATAGAGCTATTAGCTCGGGCTGCAGCAGACATCATTGTACTAGCGGAGGGAAGACGATTCCACCGGTAGTGCGCGAGAACGCAAGGAGCCCTGGCAACACGGAGAGCCTCGCGCTTCCCTGCCCGTTAGACCGTACAGTAAGTCCGTGCATTTATTTTACCAGCACAAAACTGTCTTTTGGGTTTGCTTGGGGAAAATGGCTGGGAACTAAAAGACGCAGGGGGAACAGAGTGTGACGTTTATTTAAAAACCCTTTTAAATATTTACTGTGACATTTACACTAATTATTATGTCATCCTGTCTGCGATCGACTGGGCGAGACGTACAAGATGTGCTATTTGTCATCTCGATTAAAAATTATATAACTACTTTGAAGTAGCGCACGGGAAGCGGGGCGGTTACTTGCGAGCTGTAAGCCCGAGCAGGGAGCGCTCTCGCCGGGGCTGGAGTAACTGCGCCACCCCGCCTTATTCCATCGCTCCTGATAGACTTATACACATCAAGTTATCTGTGGATTAATGATCAGTCAGCTGTACTTTTTAAAGACACTGTCACTCACCGTATCCGTGCGCACTTCTGCTGAGTCAACACAGTTGCTGGAAGGCTTTTGATGTGAAAACACAATCGCGGAAGTTTTAGTTAGAGTTGATATTTCAACCCTTGTGCACTGTTTAATCCTCGGCGACGCGGTTTATGCAAGTGTCTTTTTAATTGATAATAGCCCTTAATAGTAGGCGACAACATTTGTCTCCGTTTCACTGTCACTTTTAAAATAAATAAATAAATAAATAAATAAACTGGCTGTGTTTTAATTCCCAGTACGCGTCGTTTTCGGGCATCATAATGTAGCCTGTGATTCCTAAAACGCAGTGTGATTTGTTTGACGCGTTCTGAATTGACTCCAATACTGCTGTCTAGGTAGGCAGCCTTACTAGGTTTGGAGACGCAGCCATTGAGTGTATCCCGTCGTGATGTCACTCGGTTCATCCCGGCTGGTTATATAATGAGCTGTTGCTGTGTATATTTCATGTGTTGGCAGGGCTGATGGGGTGCATTGTGACCGAAATGCATTGCCTGGGTTTGTTGCTTTACTAAATAAACGGTGCAATTTAGCGCTGATTATGTAAACAGTTGGCTAGAAAGCCTTTATAGGTCTTTCGTTAGGGTATCATGATGTCACATACTAATATACTGTACTGTGTGTTCTGTTTATTAATATACCATGTGATGTAGCCTTGAGTTTGTGCATTTTACAAACAGTTCCATACTGTACACTGTACCAAACTATATTGTGCAAATAGCATTAACCATTTTGAATGAGGTTTACTTTGCAACGATTTATAGCACGTGTCATATGACAGTTATGTTACACTTTATACTGCAGGATATTATGAAATGCCGCGCTATACTTTTTTAACACATTGTTTTGACGTTTGAGTTGAGCCGTTGTGGCTCATAGGTTTATGGCTCATGGGACAGTTGCTTTATACTACTATCATTGCTCTCTACTGTGTATCTAAATTAGCCTATACTTCAACTTCAACTTTTATTTATTTAAATATAGCACATTTAATAGCAACGTTGTTGCCTAAAGTGCTTCAGTTATAACTAAAGACAATAAAACATTCATTCCGGTATATAATAACATTTACCGAGCCTAGCAAATGAAGGTATTACTACACACTCTTAGACATACCCCTCACACAATTTTATAGTGAGATCAGTCTAGAGAGAAAGAAAACTAAATAAAACTAAATAATTACTATACTGGAATGTATAAATATCATTTTTATTTATTTAGTTTTTAATTTATTTAATTTGTAAATAATTGTGCACAGGTTTACAGCAGTTAATGCACATACTATACTATACTATACTATACTATACAATACTATGATGCAATGTGTACTTTAGAGCTTTTGCTTTTGAATGGACTCAATTATGCAATGGTTCATTGTTGATAGGACAAATGCAGCATATTCTAATCTATTCTGTTCTGTTCTATGCAATGTATATACAGTATAGCTTACATTTATGGATTTAGTTGTGAGCAGATTTACAGCTTATAGGACATTTGCAGCTAAAGCGAAGCAAAAAATTCCATGTGGAAACATTGTTACTCCCAAAGCGCTGTTTAAATAGAAAGAAACCATCTTCCTTTTGATTCCGTTTTTTGAAGAGATTTAATTCACTTTTAGAATTTGCATGCCATAACAGGCAAAGAAAGAAGACAGCCATAGTGAGAAATGAAATTTATAGAGCGATTTCTCGTGTTGATTGTTGAAACCAGCATGTTCAAATAAATAAGGTGGATTGTTTGCAAGGTCACCGTGCTGCAGTTTCACCATGTTCTGCAGAGTATTGCCGCCACATGCTTGGTTTATTATTAGTGTACATTTCCATGGCTCTTGGATGATTAAGAAATCCTAGCGCTTTTAATGAAAATCCTTTTGTTTTGGAGAGCGAGCGGATTAGTGTTTCCCTTTTTTTGCGTGGTTGTAATACATTTCAAACGGTATGGGCTGCCCTTTGCAACCTGGGAACTTAGCTGTCTGCTCTGATTATGCAGTGAATGCTTTTTTTTTTTCAGAGGGATTTGTGCAGTGATGAATTTCTCAGTGCTATAACTCGGTAAGCAAATCTCTTTTTGATGGCCCCAGTACCACTTACTTTTAAATGCTAATGAGCAGTAATTAAGACACTGAGTATGGCCTAATCACAATTGGTCTGCTCATTTGTTCGTTTTTACACACACACACACACACACACACACACACACACACACACACACACACACACACACACACACAGACACACAGACACACAGACACACACACACACACACACACACACACACACACACACACACACACACACACACACACACACACACCTCTGCCACTTATGAAGTGCCCATTCTTATTTCTCCTTAGTAGCTGCGCTGCTCAAACTACTACGGTGTCAATGGAGTTGAGTTTGATGAACCCAACTGAGCTTGTGACAGATGCATGCAAGGTTAACTTGTCACACTCGAGTGCCAGTGATCTATGGAGGGACACACCTCCACCTACAGACACTGCTTACATAATTCCACTGTGATTGACAGGGAAAGATTTAGCCAAATGGTGAGTAGAGCCAACTGGACAAGAAATTTGTTTACACATCAGAGAGGTGGAGCCTAAGTCAACCTGGTTTCACCCTTTGCTGGAAAATTAGTTTCAAGTTAGACCTATCCAGGCAAGCTTTTAAAGTACACTCCCTCATAGGTATGCATGCATGAACTCAAGACTTGGGTGGCATTGTTCTGCAGCATAAAAGGCAAATTAATGTTACGACAAGTTTTTCTCTTAGCTCTAACCTTCTTGCCTGTAGCTGCTTTTCTGTGATTGAAATCTGAGGGAGGGCAGTCCACTGTTTTGCCCCTTAAATCTAATACTTCATGGAGTCTGGTATTGAAATCTGTCTTGGTTATTTATTCACAAATTGGCCATCTTTTGCTGTATACACCTGGCGCTTTTGAGTTTTAATCTCGCCACACACGTGATGTTTGTGCAGAATGCTTTGCATTATTTTAAAGGAATAGTTCACCCATTCTTATCTTTGTTCTACAGAACCAAAAAAATTATGTTTAAAATAATCATTATAATTCGTTACATTTATATAGTGCTAGTGGATTAAAGGTGGGGGGGGTCTTCTCAACCACCACCAATATGCAGCATCCACATGGATGATGTGACGGCAGCCATATAGTGCCAGTACGCCCACCACACACCAGCTTACTGGTGGAGAGGAGACAGTGATGGAGCCAAGCAGTATATGGGGATGATTTAGGAGGCCATGATGGACAGAGCAAACTTGGACAGGATGCCGGGGTTAAACCCCTACTCTTTTTTTCAAAGGACATCCTGGGATTTTTAATGACCACAGAGAGTCAGGATCTCGGTTTAATGTCTCAAGGATGACACATTATTTAAATAATGTTTCAGCTTTCCATACAATGAAAGTCAATGGGGTCCAATGGTCCCGTGGTTTAATTTAAGTATAAGTCTTTCTATTTTGTATATTTTCAACCTATGCTCATTGGACATACATGACTCTGCCTACATTTTTGAATGCAATTCACTACAGTTTCCAGCTGAAATGAACTCTAGAGGAAGTAAACACCAACAACTTTATATTTTTATATTCTTCACACAAATCATGATTATTGATTAATAAAGAATTATTTTCACATGGTTCCTTGCACAATGTTATGTTATTATGACCTCAAAACACTTTTACCATAGGGCATGATTTGTAAAGTATCATTTTGATGTCTGCATCACATAGTCAGATCCACATGAATGGCTTTTCTGATGTGTTCTAGTAAACTTGCTCTGTAGCTCACCTGGTACAGCATTGCACTTACAATGCAGAGCGCTCGATAACAGTCCCGTGAAACATGAGTCATGATAAAAGGGTTTAGATTTTAGTTTTGGTGGCAACAAAAAATCATTTTGCAGACATGTTGTCACATATTTCCAAAACCCTTAAAATGTAGACGAATATTTTAGGAGCCATTCACTATCAAATTAAATCATTGATCAACACATGTATACAGAACCCATATTCAATTATGGTATCACATTATTAACATTAAACCTCAGTGGTGCTTGTGTTATGACTACTTGATGTCATGTAATATGACAAGCATGAAGCATTGAGGTATGATGTTACAGACATGTCATCATATTGTAAGAGAGGGACAGCGTTTATGTCTACGAAATTATTGGAGAAGTCTTGTATACGTCACCAGAGAAAAGTCTGTAATTTCAGCCAAAGAACCTTTTATGAAATTTTGTTTTAAAAATTTACGAGGTAAAAAATTATTTAAAAAATGCCACATGCATGGACACGGTGTTCACAATAATATCAAAAACATGAATTTTCCTTTCAGTAGGCGGTCCTTCACTGATTCCCTGGACGCCTCAAAATGGATTAGAGTTTACACTACAAATGCCATGTAGTCACGTGCGTTTTCGACTACCTCTGAATGTGATGTGAGAGATTTGATCACAAAACATTTTGGACCCCATTTACACCGGTATTTATCTCTGTAGGCATGTGATTAGATGCTAGTGCCCTGTGTAAACGGAGTCTACAGGAGTTCAATGTCCTTTCACAGTGTCAAAGTCTCACAACAGGGAAAGAGTGTGAGGTGGGGAGAAGGA
The DNA here is from genome assembly GCA_030578275.1 of Meda fulgida. Lineage (NCBI taxonomy): Eukaryota > Metazoa > Chordata > Actinopteri > Cypriniformes > Leuciscidae > Meda > Meda fulgida. The sequence goes on along the minus strand of CM060634.1, from coordinate 8,642,703 downwards.
GCCGAGGAATGGGAGGGGAATGGGATCGATTGAGCAATTCTGTTTCCAGACCTTTATAGCCCTTTTCTTTCATCTCTCGGCTCTATTCATTTGCTCTCCCTCCATGGGCGCAGTACACATCCCCAACCAGCTTTTGTACTGCAGCGCTCAAGAGCTTTTTTTTGATATCGAGATGAAAAACATTCCTTTCTCCAATGAGTGGATGTCAGCGTGCATGCTGCTCGTCTTCCTCTAGACTCCCCGTGATGGCTTTATGTATAGCCTGAATTGAAGATTTTTCTTTTCAGCTGAACAATGGGATAAACGTGAACGTGCTTGAAACTGTTCATTGTTCAGTGGATGTTATGTAATTAAAAAAAAAAAAATGTGTTTCTTTTTGTCAAAGTGTGGTGCTTCAGGTTCATCAATTAATCTTTTCATCCATCTAGAAGCATAGTTAAAAATAAAGCACTTGCATGAATAAATCACATGCAAGCCTTCAGAATTCATATCCAGGCTCTACTGCTTGGAGATTAACTTATGTGAATGTGGTTTCTGGATGGCCAGGAGTCATTTTTAAGTCTTTAAAGTCCCATTTAATAGACTTGTGGGGCCTTAACGAGTCAGAAATATTGTGATTTTGAGTTAAAAGCACATGAATGATCAAGGCAAGCGAAGTGATACCTGGGTTGTTTAACATCAAAGTTGCTTGAAGACATTGCTCTAGTATAGATTCAAGTAGGGCTGCATGATATTGAACTTTTTTTTCTTTTTTCTGCAATATAGGCTATATTGCCAAATAAAAAATACAGAATTTTCACCAGATGACTTGAATAGCTCTATTTGGAAAGAATGAATTATTCTAGAATAATTGAGGTAATTGTGCTGCATACAAAATAAAATAATTTTAAAAAGCTGAAATTACTTTTTACTCTGAAGACTGTTTGTGAGTGAGTTTTTTTTTGGTTGAACAATTTGGATTGGTTGATAACTTTTTTTTTTTTTGATGTACTCTTAATAAGATCGAACTTAAAACTATTTCAATAACCACAAGTTGAACAAAAGAGTTTGGAAAAAAATCTTTCCATTTGAGTTTCCACATTCCCACTGTTTTGACCCATTCATTAAGACTATAAAATATGATTTTTTATTAAATAAAAATATTAATCAAAATATACAAATATATTGCAATAATACTATAAAATATATATATATAAAAAGGTATTTCATAATACACTCTCTAATATTTACGTTCTAATTTCAGCATCACCATCAAACCACCATCAGGTTTTCATTTTAGTGGTTGGCCCAGCAAACACATATTTACTTCAGACTGAAGTGTGGCATTATGTCAACTTCACATGTGTACAGCTCATGATACGGATTGTCTCAGTGGCTCGATTCACAGTAAATGAATCAAGTCACTCTGAGACGCTGAAACACCATAAATCAAAGCCTTTGCGGTTTGATAATCACATTAAGCTATATTGCAATATTGATTTTGTTTCAAAATATCATGCAGCTCTAGATTGAAGTGAATGATTTTGCTGTTTCTAGTGCTGTGTATCAGTGAAATTAATGTATTTTGTATGACAAGGTTCTGGTCAACAAATATAAAGCTTAGGATTCACACTTTGTGGGTGCTTTATGTAAATGAATCTATTATTTTTCATTAACCATGCATAACTAAACCAAAGGCTGCGTGAAAGTGATGCAGGGTATATTCACTAATGTTTATCCTCATGTTCAAGCTTATCAGGTCTGTTTTGTTGTTTGGTTTTGTCTACTTCTGTATTTAGTTTTCAACTTAAATTCTGTGATCGGCTGCCTTTGGAAGTAGCAGCTTACCAGGTGCACGTGAAGGCACTTCAATGCAGAATCAGCTGATCTGAGACATTGTAGTGAAGATGGGCTCCGAAGGAATCGATAGCTGAAGTTCTGAATGGGAGAGCGTGAGTGTAGCGGCTCTATGTCAGTTTGAGGATCGATGACCCCTCTATGGGCCGGTATTCTCCTCTGGTGTGGATATCTGTATGCTTGGTGCTCCCTCTGGGCATATCCAGACAGTAGAGCCACTATTGATGCCACTCTTTCACCATGAAAGCAACAAAGAACAGCAAAGCTTCACGCTCATGTGCAGCTGGTTTAGAACACGTTGAAAATCCTCTTTAAGCCTGTCATGGAAAAGGCCTGTTTGTGAAATCCTTAAGCAGAACCCTCGTTTGGAGCCTCCTTAAAGGGATAGGCATAGTCCAAAATGAAAATTCAGCCCTCATTTATTAATCTTTATAGTTCCAAACTTGTATGGCTTTCTGTCTTCAGTGAAACAGAAAAGGATATGTTTAGGAGAATATTCATGCTAATCTTTTCCATACAATGAAAGTGAATGGGGATCACAAAAGTATCACACAGCCGGGATTTGCTCTATAGTATATCTCATGTAAAGCAATATGTACAGCAAATCTTGGCTGTGTGAAGATATATCGTAAGATATCATGAACGTTAACATCTTGATTTTCTATAAATCTGCTTTGAAACTATATGTATTGTGAAAATCACTATAAATTTGATTTGACTTGACAAAGTTAAAAAAAAGAATACCAAAAAGGACCATAAAAGCATCATAAATAACTCTTCCACTATTTTGCAAGTCATCTGAAGGTGAGTGTGGTGAACAGATTGAAAGTTATGTCCATATTGACCAAAAATCTTCCTTTACAGTAGTAGTCACCATTTACTTTCATTGAGTGGGGGAAAAAAGCAGCTTTAGCATCATGCTAAAAATATCATTTTGTGTTTCGTTAAAGTCATACTGTTTTGACAAACTTTCATTTATGGGTGACCAATCTCTTTAATGTTTCTCAGTTGTCTATTATGCACTGCAGTTCATCAATGTGCAAGAGGATGATGGTTCTTATAACAGGAAAATGAGTATAAAAGCCTCATTCTCAACATATATTGCAAAATAATTATACATCAGTCTGTTATTGAGGTTCTGCACAAAGACCTCTGTGCAGTGTTAGTGTACATTCATGTCTCTCAACCTTTTTATCCCAGCAGTTGGCCTTCATTCATTTTTAATGGCATTCACTATGTAGGCCCTAGTTTGGAACTAGAATTGCCTTATTTGTAATGAGGAACTTGGTAGGGGAAAAATTGCCAACCTATTTTTAGGCTCCATACCGTCAGTCTCATGTTTCATGTCACTAGTAATTATTTTAGTATGAAAATGACTAAATAATAGAGCATTATGTCGCAGAATATCTCATCTCTGCTTCTTCCTTACCATCTGATATGTATTACATTTTGAACTAGCAATAAATTTAGCTTGTTTTGGACTGTTTTGCATAGTTCATTAGTTCATTAACAAAGGGCAGCTGGAACCATTTGACTAGCATGTTATGAGCCCTGAAGCAGAGAACACACAAATGAAGACCAATTTTCCTGGAGCCAAGATGCCATCCTTCCTGATGCAACTAGGCAGATAAATAGGACCACCAATGTTCTTTAAAAGCAAAGCATACTTCTGTCTACCCTCATCACATTAAACTTCCTTGGAGTGACAGCTTGATTGTCAGAAGAGAAAGTAAAGGAGACAAGGTAGGGATTCCTTAGAATGAATTCACGAAAATCTCAATACATTTCTTAAGAAGAATATTAAGAAATTCATGAATGTTCCTAGGTGCAGTTGTTGAAAAGGTCTCAGTATTTAGTCTCAGTAGTAAGTCACCACACTGTAGTAAAAAAAAAAGATAAAAAAGTTATGACAACATACCGTATGTTTTATTCATTGCTTTAACTTTTTCATGAAATGTTGAAATGACTTAAACATCCAAGTTGATTGTACTTCAAATATAATGTGGCAACTTTTTTTTACAGTAGGCCTACATGATATCAAAATAGACAATTCTTTTTTTATGGAATATTGCAATATTTATTATGAATGATTATTCCGTGCACATCATTATTTCTTAAAATCCATGTGCTCTCGTTATCTTTAATCAATATAAGTCCTCCCACTTGCAACAACATCTCTTCTCAGATGATGCGTTTACCGGCGCGATGACCGGGCAACCGGCCACTCACACGAGATCACAGCAATAGCAAACCACAACCATCCAATCAGTTCCTGATGGACAAAATCAAGTCCCGCCCTGCATTTTTTCTTGTTTGAGAAGCCGTTTCACTTCAATATACATCACAATAGGGAAGAAAAGACTATCTCAACTGTCGCAAAGGATTGGCCCATGCACAGAGGTGAGAATATACCGGAAGATGTCTCCACCTTACCAGGTGAGAGGGATATAGTGGGACCTGCCAAGCATCATGGGTCTCACAGCGGGTATCAGGATTCAATACTTCCAGCACAAAGGAGGATATGCACTGAGAGAGGAATTCAATAACAGGAAAACTGCATGGATACAAACAATCCATGGAATACCAAAATCCACCCTTACCACTGTTATGTTTGGCATGATAGAGTCTTTCCTTAATATGCATGCTGTATTATTCAGGTGACGTGAAGTCCCTAGCAACTACTCACCTTGGTTTTGTGGAAAGAATGCAGAGTTTTGGGCAGGGACTTCACTACAAGCTGTACTTAGTGCAGTTACAGTAAGTTGAAGGAATTTCCTGAAGTTAACGTTGGCCTTGAATAGACAACGTGTGGTTTTGACAAAGGGGAGACGTACCAGAGAAAAACCAGGCTGACGCAAAGCAAAATACTGCATGCTGAGATAAAACAAGCAAACGGCCATCCCAGTTCCGTCCCATTTCCCCTCTTAAGTGATGTCATTATGGAGCAGTGGAGACGTGCCAACTTTGGAGGGAGAGACGCTCCCCTTTTTTAAATCACGTAAAGTCTTTCCAGAGAGACTCTCAGACGAGTCACCCAGACAAGCATTCCTCCCTCTCGCATCTCTACTGCTCTGTTTTTTCTTCTTCTTTTTCCATCAATCCCTCCAACAATGTGTGTCTGAGTCAGCCAGAGGTACTTAAAACATAAATTCTCAACGTGGGCACACTGAGAACAATTGAGTGTGTTCATTAACATTATACAGGTCTCAAATCATTTGGAGGAGATCACACAAGTCGTATTTAATGACTGTTAGCTGTATCATAAAAGGATAATCTGTCTGTTTTCCATTGCCTAAAGTTTTTGTTGGTGATACTTTTTTTTTATCAGTATAGGCATTATTACTATTGCTCATGCTTAAGGTTAGAGGCCTGAATATTTAGTAACTAAACTTTAGCTATCCTCAAATCACGTGGTTTATTATTGAGAGGTGTGTTATTCATTTTCTGAGTGGGAGCAAAACAGGAAAAACATTGTGATGCACTGATATTAAAATTCTTTAATATCTTGTCTAAATAAATGAAAAAGGTATTTGTTAAATAAAATTGTTAAATGCTACAAGTGAATTTAGGCTTTGCAACATTATAATGTACTGATTGAAAAATGGATATTTGATTACTATATCGTTGTTGTTTTTTGCCATTATAAATATTCTATTTATGCTATAATATTAAATATATATAATTTATTTTATAATATAAATCTTAATATGTAATATTATATGTTGCATATGCTGAAATTAAAATTGTTTGAAGTTTCCATTTAACGGTGTTATTAAATTATTCGTGTTATTAAAGATTCATTTTAAGTGAGCGTAAGATGACGGCAAAAGTAATCTAAATGTAAAATAGAGGAAATGAGCATGAACAATTTAATATCCAATTCTGGCCGATGAATATCCAATATGCATATGTATGAATTAAAATATCTCTTATCTCGACTGATATGGCGTACATCCCTAAAAATCACGGGTGGGGCGACACAAACCATATAGGGACCAAAATATAATTGAAACTTGAGGGTGGGCTCTTTTGACAGTAAGCAACCAGCTAGCAATCATAACACCTTAGCAACTTTTGCAATTTTGCATACAAAATGTATGTTTATGAGAAAATGTAAAAATCTAGTGGCTTAGCTAAAAAGCCTGTTAATGATAAATGTGCCGGTTCTTGCTAAATAGGCCGTCTCTTGCACAGAGTCAACAGCTGTCAGCGTGCTGAAGCAGCTTTGGGATGGGGAGGTTTGCAGGTTGAATGAGCAGCAGGCAGTGGACTGATGAGGCCTGACACAGATGAATGAGGTTAATCTGAAGGCCACCGTGTAAAGCGGTATCCCAGGTGTCAGCAGTGACTGAGAATATTTACCATAAGCTACTGAAGTCCAGATATCTGTTTGTTTACTGCACTCCTCTTGTGATGGTCACCCAACCGAAACCGCCATCTCAGAAACCACATGGAAAAGGGGTCACTGTAGTACATGGCATGAGGATGTTCTGCTGTTGATGAGTCTTGTTCCTGAAATGTTAGCTGCAGATCCACACTTGATTCTTAATGCAGGTTTTAAGAGGTCTGCTCTTCCCAGCATGCATTTTAAGGGAATCATATGAATCCATATTGAGCGTAGTAAATAAAGTCAATGGGTTTAGAGAAAAAGAGAATTTTCCCATACATGAAACAAAACACATATCCACAACAAAAAGAATGATTGATCAGTTTTGAGTGCTTTTTGTTTGTGTCTGAAGGGTTGTTTTTAGGGAGAGAGGTGTGGTATGCAAAATAGATACTACAGCCATGCGTCTGGTTCTGTTAAACATTTCATGTCACGTCCGGAATTGCTATTTATTTACCCTTCACAGTTGGGGGTGAGAAGGAGAGCAGGCGCGAGGGAAGGGCACAGGGCGAGTTCTCTTCTTCATCTGCTTGAATGCAGACAGATATTCATTTCATGAGAAAAGACCATCTAATAACAGAAAACATTTCCTAGATAACTTTATAAATCTCTTCTTCAGTTGTGGGTGGGACATATTGAAGCTTGTTTCCACCACAGAATAAAACATTTTGAAAAATAATTGCGACTTTTTATCTCACAATTGCGAGTTTACATCTTGTAATTCTTAGAAAAATAATTCAGAATTGCGTGATATAAAGTCGCAATTGCGTGTTAAAAGTCAGAATTGCAAGATATAAATGTGACTTTTTTTGAGTTTATATCATGCAATTCTGACTTTATAATACACAATTGTGACTTTAAACCAGCAATTCTTTAGTCAGATAAAAATTTGTGAGAATTCTTTAATTTTTTAATTCTGTGGTGGAAACAAGCTTCCATAGGTGCATGTTAAAAGCCTGCAAAGAATCAGCACCAGGGTTATTATAGATAGCTAGAACTAAAACCATGAAACAACTTTTATTACTTTAAATAAAATGAAACTGAAAAATAAATGTAATGCACATATTTAGCAAAATGCTCCTCTCTTTTTTTCTAGCTAACTAACATGTTTATGGTCATTGAATGGCTTTCCTGTAACATATTGTTTACAAGCTGTTTTATTGACGTTTTTATGCAATTGAAATACTGATGGAACAATTACATGAGACATGATGCACATCAGTTGTACCGTTTCTTTCAACATACCCAGCCCTTGCATCCACACAGCTGGCATGTTAACCTGTTGTAGTTTATCTGTATTGTCGCACGAAATAGACACTGACACCTCATCAAAATGCACCATTGGAGAAGTGCTAATTAAACGTCACTGCAGGAGAATTGAACATTCATCTTCAGCTAAATATTTATTTATTTATTTTTAATTTTGGTGCATCACTAGCCAGTTCCCAACCTCATAGTTCAACCTTCAGCATGTGCAGTTGATAAATGCATGGGAGATGGTTTGGTATGACTGAGTGTAGCATCAGCCATGCATGTCATGGTAAATGCTACTAAACCAAGCCGGCCTGGCAGGTTCCCACGTTCATCGCAATTGTGATTTAAGTAAAGGTCTGTACGTAATGCATAACAAGCTGCTAAAGACTAGCTTACAAGGATTTCTAGTTGACGCCGACTGAGATGATGTGACCTTGAGTGTCCATGAACTTGATTTGAGGTCCGTGTTCGCTGTGGCCGGGGGTCATTGTTGGGAAGAAGGCCATCTCCCTGAGCGTGCTTGTGTTGTTCTGGAGATTACATCAGGAAAGGCATACCAGAAAGGGGCTGAAGGCTTCTTTTTTTTCCTGTTGGGGAAATGATTTGATTCATGTCGCCTGTGTTCTCAGCAACACATTCATACTAGTTACCTCAGTGTTAGAGCACAAGCCGAGCTTTGGCGTTTTCTCTCAGCCAGTGACAGAGAGACAGCGGGATAAAATATGGGGTGTGTTGGAACACAGAATAGAACTGTATTTTTTAGGCCTCGAACAACTTCAGAGAGGAGGCAGTGTTTTTTTTTTTTTTTTTTTTTTTTTTTTAAGCATTCTCTGACAGGAACCCACCCTTGGAGAAACATTATATGGTAGACTCGCAATTTCAAGGGTAGTCTACTTTGAGCACAAAGACATTCTTTCCCATTCTCCGGCGAGCCTTCAAACTTTCAAGTCCAAAGACAAGGGAACGTAACAGTTTCCAAATAGTTTCCTCTGTGAAAAACGTTGGCAGATGATGTGCCGTAGACTTCGCTCTAACTGCTCAGAAGTTGCTAGATTAGTAGGTTTCATTGAATTCTCAGTCTTGTTTGCCAAGTGTAGCTCGTGATCGTTCCATCAATAGTAATATTTCACAATCCTGCCTGTTCTAGCTTAGAAAGCAGTGTACTTGCTGTTGTTGTTGTTGTCGGTGGTGATGTTTAATCTCTTAAGCCTGAGGGCAGATTTTGTAATACATTGTAAAGGAATTATACATTGTTACACCAACTTTCCATAGTAACTCCAATTTCCTAAATCTCAAAAGATAAATTAGCCCTTCAGTAAGCATTCTGTATTCATTTATTTTTTGTAAAGAAGTTTTTTTTTGTTTGGTGTGGTAAAAAAACCCCATTCAGTCTCACCATTTTTCAGAAGAACTGCATAGTTCCGTAGTTATCCAAAGAATAGCACTCGATATCACTGTCCATTCAATAGGAAACAACAGTGTTAAAGTAGTGTACGTGTTTGCATAATTATTCCTGTTTACTTTTCATAGCCCTTCCTTCTCATATGAGCAATGTGGAGCAATTTATTATTTATTTATTTATTTTACTTTAAAACAATTAGTGTTTTGGGCAACTGTTAAGGCATTTGGAACAGTTTTGACTGAAAAACAATTTTGCATAAATATAATTTAAAAAACAACAATAATAGGAATCAAAACTACAGAGCACATAAAGGGACATGGCGATGGAAAAAAAAATTAGATGGAAGAAAAAAATATTTGTCAATTCTATTGCGTTTTCTTGAAAATGTTTTGCGTTCCCCTGAGAAACTTTGTGTTCCCTCACTAAAAGGGACTAACATACAAAACGACTGTATAAATATGATGGAATAAAAATAAAGAAATGAATAATAATTATATTATTATTTATAATACACACGTGTTTTTTTTGTTTTCTAATAATTGTGTTATAGTGTCAAAGCTAAAAAACAGAAATTAATCGATGTAGTTTAAATAGCATAAATATACCAGGGTAAAAAAAATTAAAGTGCAATTTTATTTTGTTTTATAATTTTATTATTGTCAAAAAGCTGAAAAAACCCTATAATTAATAACTATGTATGCTTGTTATTACACACAAACATAAAATAATCTGTATGGTATCAAAGTCAACTAATTTCTGTTTCCATAGATGACAGCTCTCCTCTCTCACATTCTCACTGCAGTTTAATCATGTTAACTAATCATAAGGGGTCAGGTGGTAGTATTTCTGTTTATGATAAGAAGTTTTTCCATTAAATAGGTCAGTTGAAAAGACATGACACACTGCAGTCTAATCTGGGAATTCTTCTTAAGGCTTCTCGGTAAACCATTACTTAAAATTGTGCAGCGCTTCTCTTATGGTTAATTAAAAGACCCCAGATCTTTTCCTCAATTACTTATCAATTATCCCGGTGCTTCTCTGTGGTTCTGCAGGGCTGACTGGCCCGTTCCCCCTGGTGATGCGGATTTGAATGGGACTGTATAATGAAGTGAAGCTGTGTTAGTGTATTTATGCTTATGGGGGGAGGAGGAGGGGGTCTTTTTATTTCTACCACTGCAGTCGTTTTCATTTTTTCTTGTCATCATCTGCCCCACTTTCAGTCTTTCATCTTCAGAATGGACTGTCAAGGAGATGTATGTTTGTATGGATGTGTGTCACCTTGTGTTTTTGTGTGCGTGTGAGTAAAATGCCTTTACACGCTTTTATGTAATGTTGTGTGTGAAATGGGTGTGTGCTCTGCGATTCATAGAGGGTGAGTGTATGCACGGAAGAGCTATTTCGGGCCTCTTGTGTTCTTGTATTTGAATCTGTAAGCGTACTGCGTGGGTTGGAGACTGAACGTTATGAGCTGCAATCGATATGGTGAGTGGAAACTAGTGGGGTCATTGGTGAAATTTCAACTGGGGGATCCCCTGATCCTTGGTACCTCTAAGGAGTCTTATATCCGTTTACCATGAGGTTAAAGTTCATTGAATTATGTACAAGGCCTAAAATAAACTTTTTACCACACCTGCGCATGATGATTGTATTGACAAAATATATTATTGGTCATAAATATGTTTTTTTCTCCCAATAAAACATCAGATTTGTGAATTTATTCTTCATGCTTATTCATAGCCGTCCATAAAAAAAGTCGCTGTCTGGAATTAAATAGGCAAATGCTTAAGAGTCTATGATTGGATCATTATTGCAGTGATTATTATGTTTCTAACATGTTATATGGTTGGGAACAGTTCTTCTAACCCTAATTGATTGTGTTGCTTGCCTTCCATTTCTTAAACTACCATGTAGGAAGACACATCATGGCCATATTCCAGGATAACAATGTCAAGATTCATCAGGCTCAAATTGTGAAAGAATGGTTGTGAGGGAGCATGAAGAATCATTTTCACACATGAAATTGCAACTCTGAGTTCAGACCTTTAGTTCATTGAAAGTCTTTGGGATGTGCTGGAGGAGACTTTACAGAGTGCTGGACTCTTGCATTGTCAATGCAAGACCGAAAGACAAAAAAGATTGGTGTATCTTGACCGAAAATTGATGCACCTCTTGATGGAAATAAATGTTATGATGTTATTTCCATCAAGAGGTGCATACATTTTTGGTCAATATCTTGTATTGAGAATGCAAGAGTTAATATTAGAATAATTTCTGAAGGATCATGTAACACCGAAGATGCTGAAAATTCAGCTTTGTCATTAAAGGAATAAATTACAAGCGTTTTTTTTCTATTCTAATAATATTTCAAATATTATGTTTTTTACTGATCAAATAAATGCAGCGTTGGTGAGCAAAAGAGATTTCAAAAGAGAATCATTTCAACCACAAGTTAATGAACTACAGTATTTATTTATTTAGTAATGAATAATAATAATAATAATAGGCCGGACACCACAAGGCTTCAGATCTTAGCAGATTTCCTGAGACTAAGTGTGAGCTAAATAACAGCAGCAAGAAGCTCTCTAGAGTGTGTGTGTGTGTGTGTGTGTGTGTGTCTATGCATCCTTCATTACATAAGCAGGGTCATCGCAAACAGAGACCCGCAGAGACAAGAAATGAGGGACCCTGATGTGTCTGCTGTACACACACAAACACGCAGAGTTTTTGTCTCTAGTTTTACAGAATAGTGATCATATAAGCAGGGTCCCAACATGTCAAGTCTTAAATTATGTTTTATCACAGTTAAGGCTATAAAAAGTCTTAAGTATCTTGAATGTTATAAGAGAAGTCTAAATGATCATTTCAAGAGGTCTTAAATTTGGGCACTGTAAAACAGGAAACGCGATATAGTGTATTGTGGTTGATTCTTAAACATTTTATTCAATGAAATGGATATGATTTAATTAAAAGAGAGTGCTGCATGTTTCAAAGTAAAAAGTTCTGCGTGTTCTACAGGCTTGCGGTTTCAGAGCAGTTCGCAATCAATGAATACCACACATTTATGCCAAGCAATTGCTTATTGATTTACTGTTAATGAATTATGACAATGTTTTCTTTATGGTGCTTATATCATACCAGCAGAGAAGACTCTTCACCTCATTCTAATAGGTGCAGCTGCTTTGTTTACAGGTGTTACCGGGGTAACCGCTAATACTGCTGTTCCATAAGCATGGCACCACCTACTGGCAGGGACTCAGGGAGTGAGTTTGCTTTATCATTCAGCCGGTCTGCCGTCTTTGTTCAGACCTATGCAAAAAACAACCATTTTTTTAATGCAGGACACATATTCCATTTACTTAAATGGATTTAAAAATCATAACAAGCCTTACATTTTATTTAAAAAGCCCTGCAGATACACTGATATAGACAAATAAAAATAACCATCTTACATCAAACAAGCCTTTTCACCCCAGGCGTGCAGGTCTCAAATACTCTTCCTGATAAAAATCACAAGGTGGGTCACATGGCCGGCATGCTCAGGTCACTGGGTAGCTCTTTAGAAAAACAGCTCCGCTTTGTAAAAACAGGTTTTGTTTTCAGGATATCATGTGTCGTACATCCCACCGTCAACGAGGATTTTGAGGGGTCAGTTCAGTATGCAGTAAACCGTTCGTTCCCTTCGGTTTCACTGAGGGGTTGCTAACTTCTGTGGAGCTGTTATGTAAGAGTCTTCATTGAATTTGACAGAAAAAGTTTTTCTGAAAGGTTTTGCGACCTTTTATCTGGCCGTTCCATGGCTGTAATGTTAACAAACCGTTTGTAGGAGAGCATGGGAAGGCTGAAAGGTTGTGCTGTCAGAGTCATGAATTCTTGTGTTGGTTTGGATTGAATCGGCAGGTCCCCGCTGACTGTCTGCCATGGCCTAGCGCATGTGCGCATATACACGCGCGGCGGGGGTGTCACGCGATTGACTGTCGTTGCTGGATCAGTGAGCTCGTGGTGTTTCATTCTCACTCCAGCTCTGTTTGTTCTGCGTTCACGCCACGGACCTCTATGAGGAGGCCCCCACTTTCGTAACCACTTTCTGCGAAAGAGGGAAGAGAAGAGAGATGCAGAGATGTGGAGCTTCAAAAAAGTAGGGTGTCAGATTTCTGAACATGTAGCCTATCATGTTCCATGATATATATGTAATTATACCTTTTTTTGGGGCATTTTCCATTTTATTGGCTTTATGCACTGCGCTGACATTACAATTCTGTCCTATAATTATTTTCATCTTGGTGCTTTACTACACAGTAAAAAACGTTGGGTTATGCATATTGGGTCAATATGTTGGGTCTTTAGTTTACGTCGTTGGGTTATTTTTTAGTTAACCTATCAGTTGAGTTAAATGCGTTCGCGCTTCTTTGGTTCAAATATTAACGGCCCAATTAGTCAACGGACATCAGCGGCACCCTGATTGTGAAAGGTAAGATATCGTTTTATGATGTACCGGTATACAACATTTATAATATGAAACAATGTGTAGGCTACTGAAACATTGAAGATATCTTAAAACTATTTTTTTTTAATGTTGTCGTTTACTTTTGTCGTTTTTTTTTAATTCTCCTGATCAGATCAATAGCTACGTTATCCACCTTATTTAAGTGAGCTGGCTATTTTGTCTAAATTGATTAAAGCTAAAATTAATTATTTTTGACATGTAGGCCTTCTGTAACACGGTATTACCTTGTTTTTTAGATGTACCATGGTGTTAGCTTGTTTTTTAGACATGCACTATGGGATTACCTTGTATTTTTCAAAGGCACCATGAAATTACCATGTTTTTTTAGACATGCACCATGTTATTGCTAGTTTTTTTTGTCATGTATAATGTTATTACCTTTTTTTAAATGTACTGAACCATGGTATTACCTTGTTTTTAATAGATAAGTGCCATGATAGTATACTTTTACACATGCACCATGATATTACTTGTTTTTATTTTACATTATTGTATTACCTTGTTTAGACATACACTGTGGTTTTACCTTGTTTATAGACGTTATCGCTAGGTTTTTTTATCATGTACAATGGGATTACCTTGTTTTTTTATATGTGCCATGCTATTACTTTCTTCTTACATGCACCATGAAATTACCTTATTTTTTAGATAAGTGCCATGATAGTACATAGTCTTTTTACATATACCATGGTAATACCATGTTTTTTTTTTACATGCACCATAGGGATGGGCAATATGGCAATAATCCATATTGCGATGTACATTGCAGCCTCTTGCGATAACGATATATATCACTATATATAAATTATAATAGGGTCTATGTAACCTGTTCTGAAATGGTTCTAAGGAAAGCCAAACTGCTAAATGTATTTTAAAAAAAGGAAGAAAGAAATAGTTTTGAGAACATTGATTGTGCAAAACTAATTATACTACATCATGTTGCAGATAAATAAAATTCAAGTACTCTAGCTGCAGAGACTTTAACAAAGAAAAAGCTTAAAGAATTTCTTTCTTTTAGTGCACACCTGTTTCACACATACTCCCTGTGCAGTGTGTATATGGTGTATGTTGCAGTGCGCATGCGGCGCAGCACACGCTATTGTGCTTTCACATATTCTGCGTTTGCAGTGCGCAACTGATCTACGGCTGTACCGCAAACACAACATTTATTCTCTTTTTGTTGTTTCAAATCACTATTTTTATTATCAGCGTCTTTTATAAAATAATATAAAAGTTTCAGCATTGCGATTCTATTTGTAGGCTACACTGACAGTAGTTTGCCTTGCTTAAATTACCCCGAGCTTAAAGTTAAAAAGAAAATGACAGAAAAATAGTAGCCTAGTATGATTTAATTAAATGCATTAATGGAGAGATTACTAAATTTCATGTCAATCCGTTTTCATTTTGACAATGAACTGCGCTGTCACTTTAATTCAGCACGTGCAGTACAGCAAATATAAACTCGGTGCGTAAACGATCTCTGCACTGCTGTATGCACCGCACCTGGAACGCATTGCCAGTGTTGTGCCGAATTTCGACCCCCTGCCAAATTATTACCCCCCTCGTTAAAGTCAATACCTGATTGCCTAATCCTAACCCCACCCCTAATCTTAACCCCTCCCCCAAAACTAATCCTAAACCTACCAATGCTAGGGGGGTAATAATTTGGAGGGGGTCGAAATTCGGCACAACACCGGCGTTACGACTGTTTCAGCATTGCTAAATCTCTATCGTAGGCCAATTTTGTATAATTTATATTGCATATCATTTCTATCGCCCATTACTAATGCACCATGATTTTGCCTGAATTTTTTTATACCACCATTGGTTTTGTACCTGTTCCCTTGGTACTAGGCTACTAGTCTGTTTGTTTGTTTTTTAGCCGTTTACCATTGTCATTTTGACAAGATTCGTTTTTTGTTTTGGACATGGCACTACCATAAATCAACCATTTTGATTTACGGGACTTGATGGATGTAATTTTCTGAAGCACCTTTGTGTGCCATGTAAATACTATAGGCTAGTATATGAATATGGTAATCATTCAGTGTCATGGAATATGTCAAAATATTACCATCTGGTAACACCAGAGTATGTTTTTGTCAGGGTCGCATGTGCAATTATTGAGAGAGAGAGAGAGAGAGAGAGAGAGAGAGAGAGAGAGAGAGAGAGAGAGAGAGAGAGAGAGAGAGGAGTGTGTGAAGCTAGGTGAATAGAGATGCGTTTGAAGTGTGTGTTTTGGATTGTAATGCCTTGCATTATACCCTCTGGGGATTTGCCCATGGAATTACTCTGTAGCAAAGAGCTCAGTGTGTTTGACTGGGCCGTGCGCGGGCTGACAGTGGCCAGACGCTGATATTAAAGTAATGCTGATGGAGGGGAGGGTTTGGTCTGAATTAGTGTTGCACGGTGCACTGATACTTAAAGTATTGCGATTCTCGGAAATTAAAAAGTCACGATTCCTAAATTTATTAGTATTGATACTTCTAAGAATGACCGTGTCCCAGATTTGTAAGAGACGTATTTCATGTTGATGTGTGCAGCGCACGCTTCCAGTGCCTCCCTATGGACGTCTGTGTTTTTTCTCCTCACGCACGCAGCAAAGAAGCTGTAGCTGTCATGTGACAAACACTACAGCGAGATGGCTGCATGTGCGAGCACAAGTGATACTGTGGCCGCCTGGCCACGACTGGTAGAAAAAGATGACGCGAGGAGGAGTGAAATATGGAAGTAATTTGCCTACCTTGCTGACAGTGACACAGCAGCAAAATAGATTTAAAATACTCCATCATTTTTGGTCCTACAGACTTATGAAAAAATAAACTGTTAAATGTCTACTTTTTTATGTGTCCACTTACAATCGAAATAAAACACTGTGCTTTTGTAAAATAAAGAAAATAAACATCTCATTATCATTCTCGCAGCTCATTATTCTTCTAATGTGAAGACTGCCACGGAGAGCGCGCGCTATCGTCCCGGTTTTAAAATAAAGTACAGCAATGATATTTAAGAGTGTTTCTCCCTTTTCAGGAAAAGTATCGAAATCGCAATTCTTGACTTGGTATCAGTATCGAAACAATAATTTTGGTATTTTGCAACACTAGTCTGAATGACAGCGAGAGGGTCTCTACTGTGTCGTTCTTACTGCGTGGCAGAAAGCCAGGACAGAGAGAGAGAATGTCAATGGATGTGACAGTGTTGTGAAACAAACCAGCAGCAACATAGCAAGTGAATTAGAGAAGCGGAGGCCTGGTGTGTGTGAGCATGCTGTCTTGTGTGTGTATGTGGGAGAGTTTAATTGGTAAAGTGTTTTTTTTTGTTTCGTTTTTTTTTTTTTCTAAGTGTGTGCTCATGGAGGATCAAGTGTTTTTTTGTTTCTTTTTATGTTTCTACTATACAGCAATTTTTAATTGCAATACTACTCGATTTACAAAGAAATGGCTGTACTTAAAGGGTTAGTTCACCCAAAAATACAAATTATTTCATTAATTACTCACCCCCATGTCGTTCCAAACCCATAAGACTCTCGTTCATCTTCAGAACTCATATAAAGATCTTTTTAATGAAATCTGAGACATTTCTGTCCCTTCCAAAGACAGCTACGGCCACGCAACAAACTTTGGTGCGTCAAAAAGTTCATAAAAGGATCGGAAAACGAATCCACATGAATTAAGTGGTTTAGTCCAAATTTTCTGAAAAAACTCGGTCGCTTTATATGATGAACAGATTGAATTTAAGCTTTTATTCACATTGATCAGCGAACATAAACAGAAGGTCAACTGAACCGGCTTGACGCGCAAGAACAATCCTCTTGTTGAAGCTCAAATGTCCTGCATAATACAAGAATGATGAATGAAACATACTTCCTTTTGTTTAACCCCCATATCAGTTATTAAGACTGGTTTGATACATTATTTTTGAACTTCAGAAAATGTGTACAAAATGGTAAACAATTATAAAATTATGATTAATGAAGTTACCCAGTTTTGTCAAATGTCCCAAATGTTGTGGGCAAATTTAACAGGGCTATAGAAACACGTTCAGTGCATTAACTTTGATTAGACTATACATTTACAGTAGAAAGGATTAATAACTGTGGTGTGGTTTTGAAAAAAAAATAGACTAGTCTATCCCTAGTGTAAATATGTTGTTTAAATATACGTACTGGGGTAAATGCTTTATATGATGAAAGTGGGGATGGTTTAGCCAATCATAATCCCTTTGTCTCATAATGCATTTGGATCTGCAGTCTTGGCCTCATCACCGACGCCTCTGTAACCTGTAGTTTCCATCAAAATGTGGATTGGTTTATAAAGCTAGAGATTCAACCATTTTTGTTAAGTGGAAAATAATCTTCAACAAACAAATAACCAAGTCCAAGTTCTCTTGAAAAAGCTACATGACGTTTACACTTCATGGACAAACATAAAGAAAGTACAGAACAGCAAATACTAAACTGCCAGCTTATCAACGTTCATGTCATAAAGCGACTAGAGGCTCAGTCTCATGTCTGGACTTAAAGGTAGCCTATAGTTCACACAAAATCATTTACACGCTAATTGTATTTTTATGTAATAGCGCAGCTAGCACATTCTTCAAAATATATAATTCTAATATTTAAGATATTATTTCTAATATGTAATTGTTCCACTGGAGAAAGTAAGTCATACGAGTGACATGAGGGTGAATAAATGATGACAGAACTTTAATTCTAATTGTCCCTTTAAGGATTAGATTTTAGATACTCCCTTTGGGCCGCAGCGTTATTACTGTGAAGCAAGAGTCCATTGGCAGTTCACTAGTAAGTCATTGTCATGGAGCTTGTTCTGGGTGGAGTGTTTGTGTGTTTTCATTATCCATGTCAGCAGTGTGCTGCGTGACTGGCTGCTGTGCGGTGACAGGTCAGAGGTCAGCCATCTGCAGTGAGCTGAAGAACTTTGAGCTGACCGATAGGGGTGTGTGTTCACGGTTATGTAACTGCCGCTGAGCCCAGCATGTGTGTGCCAGGAGCTTGCTTCAGTAGTTTCTAAAGGGCCGTTCACATTGACAGCGATTCGTAGCGACAGAGAAACCTGAAGTCTTTCATTTTCAATGAGAGTTGGTGATTTCCGACGAGCGCTTGCCATGACATAGAAAACATTTATGCAAATGTACAGCGATGTGAGTGACAAACAGTTCTTTTCTGATAGGGTTGCGGACATCCGAGACAAAAAAAATGCAAAATGCAAATAATACAACTGAACTAACCATTTAATTAAGATGGCAAAAGCTATAATTATAACTATAATTTTTAAATGGGAGTAAATTCCCATATTTGTGTTGTTGATTTTGAAGACTGAATAATAATTGGTAATACTAATACTAGGGGGTACAAGAAGTAAAGGCAGATTCACACCAAAAATGATAACAAAAACGATAACTACATTAGCATCCACATCTATGTAAAATATTGTTCTGTTTATCATAAGCGCATGCTGCAGTTGTATCATCTGCCTGTAACGATTTAATTACAATAATGAAGAAGGTACAAATAATGACAGTCTTTATTAAACATAAGCCAACAACTCGAAATAGTGTGCCATTGCACAAACAATACCGGAGTGAATGTGAGGGACTTAAAAACACATGTTGAAGAACTAAATATTGAACAGCTGTGATGATTAAATGAATATCCATGGTAGCTGATTATGGCGAGAACAAAGGAACACAGGCAAACGTGATTAAACAGACCGTGTGTGTGTGTGTGTGTGTTCAGGTTTGACGATGCTTGTGAGGTCCAAAATGTCCTTACTATTCAAAAATGTCCTCCGTAATGGTGAAACTTGTTGAACACCAACGATTGGGCCAGACTGCACATATTTTACTCTTCACAGTCTGTTTGTAATGCTCTGTTTAGTTCCAGTCCCTATGAAGCACCTCCTTCCGAAAAGCACAAGGTGATCTGATTGGCCGGCTGTACCAGTGTGTTTTGATTGGTCAACCGCTTCAAGTGTGTTTCGGAAATGTCACGTCCCTTACCGTGAGTTTCAACACACTACTAATGCAACTCATATAATTGTGATGTGAACTCGCAGAAGAAAATTCAAGACTAATATATAGAGGCGTTTCAGGGAGTTCAGAAACAGTGCACACTGAAATAGAGATTAACTCCCTTTGGAGTGACTTTGTGCTTTGTAACTTTGCAGAGCTTTTTCAACCTCAAAACAGCAACATTACACACTAAAGAAAGTTGAAAATGTAAAAAAGCATAATGGGTGCTCTTTAAATAGGCTTATAAATTGGCCAAATCATGTTTCTATTTAAATCTAGTGTTCTGCAAGGGTTTCTGTGAGGTTTGTTTAAGGGTAGGGGTCGGGTTAGTCCATAGAAAATGTAAAATACTGATATAAAACCAATCAAAGTCTATGAGATGTCCTCACTAATATAGTGGAACAAACGTGTGTGTGAAAGAGGGAAAGTTGAGGTTAAGACATTTTTAACCTTTTCTTTAGTAATCTAAACACAGCTGCTAATGTGAATGGACAGATGAACTTATGACATTATGAATTTTTTAAAGACTGAAAGCCCTCAGGAACACACACTCTCACACACCATAGCGGTAGAAATATGAGTGGTGAAGGTCATTTTGTTAGTGGGAGATTAAAGCTCCTCTCTGTCTGTATTTTTTGTGTTATGTTCTCCTATTAGTAGATGTGGAAGTAATGTGGAATAACCCTAGCATTTTTTGTTGTTTTTTTGGGGTGAACTATTTCTCTTCCAGAAATGAGAATGGGGCTGTGAGAGACAGAAGTGCAGTTTATGCTGTTGTGTACTTAAAGCAGAACTCGGCAACTTCTAGACTTCTTCGCTGATTTTCACTTTTGTTGTCGCATTTTTTCCCCACGAGCTCCCCCTACAGCTGTGGGGCGTATTTCCCAACACTGTCGTAAAAAACTCACTTGCGGCACCCTTCTCCCCCGTTCTACCGCTGCTCACGTGCATTTGTTATTATCGGAGCCGGCCAACTTTACTTGCGGAGCTATGTCTACCGAGGTGGGTAATACATCATACACATCATCAAAGAACATTGACATGTACATTGTTTATTCTGTTATCAACTATAAAACGTAACAGGGGCTGTGTGGATAAAGCTAGCAAATGTTACAGCTTATTATTATAATAATTATAGCCTAACTTACCTTTAATGGAACTGTGATTGCAAAGTTTAGTTTATAACGTTAATCGTGCAGACAATGCTCAAGTTGCATTCTTTTATAAAGTAGAATAAATAAATTATAGGTTATAATGACTGTGTTTTACCAGTTATTATTGAACAATTGTAGATCATGCAGCCTAATAATTTAGATTTTTACAGTAGACTACACTATTTTTCCTTTTATGATAATATTACAGGATTCAAATTCGAACTCGGCCTCGTCCGTTTCTTTTAGCTCTCGCCGCTCAGTGAATGCACGACCAATGTTGACTCTTGTGCGGCCCCTGGCACGGTCAAAAAGTTTTTTCCTCTCTTTCACCTCCTCCGCCGATAACCGTCTCTTCTTGAATTGCCGTAAAGCAGTTCGTGTTTCGCGCTCGTTCTCGTCATGCTTCTCATTTTGCCGGGACGTTAGTCACCATGTTGCAAGGTTGGTTTTACGCCTGGGAACGCTGGGGGGAGCTGGTAAAGTCACCAATGTAACCAGAACGGGTTGTTTAACCATCCAAATGATTTCTAGACAGCTTTATTAAGTTAAAAAAGTTACCAAGTTCTGTACCAAGTTTCAATCAGCAGCAGATGGAAATACATATTCTAGTAGACAGACAGGCTATATATTAAAAACAGGGTTTGTAAAAAGAAAAAGAAAAAAGTAAGACTCAATGTTGAGTGGACTGTGTTTTGGTCATGGGCGTCAGTTTGGTTTGAAATGTGCTGGGGACAGAGACGCATTCGGAAGTGCATTTTCAAAAGTGCTGGGTGCAATGATGCATTCATTTGTTTTTCTCTTTCGCGCAGGTCATGTTTTGAAAGACGATGTTTTGTAGCTTACTGATGTAAATAAATAAAAATACAAAGATGTGATGATGTCTGACTAAAAATGTGATCTAATATTTGTTGTCAGTGTCGTAGAATTTTTGCCAAGAGTGTCGGAGGTTCTGGGTCTAATCCGCACTCGTATAGTTTTTTTTCCCTCTCATCAAAACCGATAATGTTTTTCAGTGGTTGTATATCAAGCAGGGACACAAACAAAAACGAATGCTCTGCTTGTTAACTCGAGATGTTTTATTCGTATTGGTACATCTGTACCGCGAGATGTTTCAAAAGTGGTGGGGACAAAATCGACCCTGGCAAAAAGTGGTGGGGACATGTCCCCAACCCCCGTAAATGACGCCTATGATTTTGGTTTAGTTTGTCCAAAATACACAGTCGACTATCAAGACATATCACTTAGCATTGTTAGCAGCATGTGAATAATATTATCTCTTGACATGTTTAATAAAGGAACAAATACAAGTGATGTCAATTTGACTGTTTGTGGTCAGCTGCCATTTACCCACTACACTTCTGTAACTGGTCAGATAGATTAGAGAGAAACAGCCATTCTCAGCTGCCGAATTTTGGGAAACAGAAACAGAGACTGCTCTTTGTGATTTTTTTTTTTTTTAGTGTTAGATACTAAAGACGCAGAAATGCAGTTTGACATGTAAAATAATACAAACTGTTATTGACGAGAAGAGAAAAGGTTATGGTAAGGTAATATTATAATGTCACAATACTTATGGCCATATGGTTTCTAAGCTGCATTTAATTCTTTGAAAAAAGTGATTTAATTCTAAATATCATAGTAAGAATTGGTTGCCATTAAAAAGTGTTTTATTTTAATCTGTAAAGTTTGGCTAGTTAAGCAGATGAATCAATTTAAAGTATACGGCTCAGCCCATTAACATTAGTTAAAGCATTAGGCATCATGAACTAATAATAAATAACTTTTTATTTTACAACGTATAAGGTTAATGTTAGCATTTAGATATCCTAGATAGCATTTATCTAGGTTATAGTATATAGCCTATATTTTTTATTGTTAATTCATATTTGTTCATAATTATGAACAACGAATGTTAATTTGTACGTTAAAATGTTATTATTGCGTGTGTGTGTATATTCATTATATATATATATATATGTATATATATATATAGATAGATAGATATGTATATAGATATATTAGTCACTTCCTAACTACCAGTTTGCCAGTAAGCCTATATCTTATTTTGACTGAGATTTGATAAGGTTTTGATGTATCAGCTGACTAACTGTTATACTATTATTATGACTTAACTAAAATGTTCTCTGAATAGCAACTTAATAAAGCCAAGATATCCTGTAATGTAATGTGGTATAATGGATGTAATCCCTATGAAGAAAGAGGTGGGAGGTGTCTGACTGACAGTGGGCAGGGCATCAGACAGACATTAATATTCTTTCCTGCCTTTTTGAACAGTCAGCAAAACTCAGCGCTGCTGACTAAGACAAGGAAGGGTGATGGTTTATATGTGAGTATAATCGTGTGTCTACGTATACCTGTTTGTATGCATGTCTGATTCATAAAATTTACTTTTAGACATTATTCATTGTTGTAGCAGCAGAACTTAAGGTTCCAGTAAAGAACAAAAAGAGCAAAACTTGTCAATAGAGCACATCAGAGGCTGCCTACCTTATCAAGAATGATTTTACCCATTCATTTTCTGCATAAGAATTTCAAATTAAGCTTTAATAATGAGTTCTAAACCATGTACCACATCATTGAGGAAGTGAACTACTAATTATGCCATATAAACCACAATATAATTGAAGGTTATTGCAAATTATTGAAATACATAAGTTGTTTGAGATTGTACAGGTACTGTTATGTCAGTTGCAATGCTTTTATTGGAGTGAGAAGTCATTCAGAGTCTTGAAAGATTTACATTATGTATGTTAAAAATCAATTTCTCTATGGAGAAAATGAATTAAAAAAAAATTGTGTTTTCAGTTTTGCCAGATCTGTGACCTTAATGTACTCTACAAAAAACTCGCACCAGGGTTTGTTTTACTTAACGGGTTGCTCTTTCAATCAGATGTGAAACTGACCTGCAGTTTTTCAAATAGAATTTTAACCAATCTGGCTTAGACTGATGTAAACAGCTTGTGGCTCCTTTACATTCGTAAATACTGTATGTGCTGCCCTTTTTTGCCAAAGGTGATGGCATCTAAACAAGATTAACTTGTGGTTTACTCGGAATAGATTTGACACAGCAATATTTAAGAGCACATGCTTGTACACAAACGCACAAAAGGACTCGTATCATCCTGCCAGACCATACGCTCCACCCTGCCTCTTGTTTTGGAGAAACATACCAGAGCAAAATGAGACAACTCAGTATCTTAAGTCTCAGCGTCTGCTTTGAAGCAAGAAGCGAAACATTTGAGGGGAAAAAAGGAGAAATAGTTTCTGATTCTAACAAATAAAGAGTGGTTGCCATGTCGACAGGCATCTATAAATAGTGTCCAATGTTTGTTTTGTGAATGCGGTCTCCCCAAGGAGCTTCAGAGACCCGGAGAGTGATTCTGATTAAACAGCTTTTCCTCATACTGCTTAGCCCTGGAATGAACCATTAAGCTGGACAGAGAGGTCAGGCAGTTTAAGAAAAAAAAAACATGGCTAAAAAAATGGCTTTACATAGAGGAAAGTACATGAACGACTGTATTATTGGAATGAAATCAGATAAATGTATCGTAACTTAATAAATATAATGTATTATATGCAATGTTTGGGCCGGTACTTTTTCTTCTTCTTCAGTAATTGTAACAATTATTTATTTTAAAATAAGTTTTTTTTTAATTTTTTTTAGTGCTGGGCAACAATTAAATGTTTTAATTTTCTCGCGATTAATCGCATTGTTATGCGCAAAATTGAATAATGAATTCTAAGGTAGTGTATTGCACACTTTTGATTTAATTGTACTGCTATATACACAAAAGTGCATACATGTGGTTTGCAAAAACTTTATACAAATAAGGTGCTTTTATACCAGCAGTATTCCCTTTACACAGTATCAATAAAATATTTCTTGTAAATCTCAACTTAAACATTAATGTAATCAAATCAAATATTTAAACAAAGCTATTTGCCACTGCCAGGGCATTACCTTTTATCTAGCTTGTTAAAACGAGTCCAGTTTTCTTTTTTTTCTTTTTTTCTGAACAGGTATCAACAGGTATCTTGTATCAGGGAGCAGCAGAAACAGTCTTATGTAGTCAGAGGTCATGATCACTATTAAAGATATAAGTCGACCAACGTTACTTCTCTGATAGTAGCTTAGGTTAGGACATGCCATGGTTTCCCACGTAAGATTAAATTAAACAGAGGTAAAGCCCAATTTATACTTCTGCGTCGAACTCATGGCGTAGCTGTGTAGCGCACGTACCCTTTGGCATACCCCATGACGTGCACCTCTCCAAAAATGTAACGTCAATTCTACGCGTACCGCAAGCGCTGTGATTGCTAGAACCGCTCCCCGGGTTTCACATGCTCCCTCTGCATGTGTAATTGCGTGTCAACGCGGACAACGACGCAGAGATATAAATGAAAACCAACTCGTAGTCTATAGCGTAGAGGCTCCGGCGTAGGTCCGACACAGAAGTATTAATCAGCCAAGAGTGAGGTGAAGTGGTCTAGCACATGGTGCAGAGACAAGCAGGTGCGTTCCTGTGAAACTGTTGCGGTCATGCTCGCCTCACGCACACGCCCGCGCCCGCCTGTTGCCGAAGTTCAATTGTCTATTTTTGTACAAGACGCGCAGCACAAATCATTGGAAGAGAGACTGATCCTCGGCTCGCTGTTTGTGAGTTTCCAGAGGTTTTATAGGTACTGTCCATAGAGCGGCTGTCATTCACTCGCTGAGCGCTGTCTCCTTTCTGTTCACCTGAGAGAACCTGCCAAAGCCTCTCTCCACTGCTTGTTTGGTTGGGTTATTTGCTGGCTGACCAACATCCCACCCCTCCTGTGATCATTGTTTGACTGTAGGCCTATGTGTATTCAGTGAGCAACGGACTTTCAAAATAAAAAAAAATACAAAACTGCGTTAACGTGCGATAGAAAAAATAGTCGGCATTAAGTAATAAATGCGTTAAGCGATAATAACGCGTTAACTTGCCCAGCCCTAATTTTTTGTGTAATTTATTCGATTGATGGCAAAGTTACATTTTCAGCAGTCTTTACTCCAGTCTTAAATGTCTCATGATCCTTCAGAAATAATTCTAATACGCTGATTTAATAGTTATGAACAACGGTATTTATGTGAAATAGAAATCTTTTGTAATTATATATGTCTCTACTGTCACTTTTGATCAATTTAATGCATCCTTGCTGAAAAAAGTAATAATTTCTTTAAAAAAATCGTACTCACCCCTATATATATCGATTGTTATTATCAATTATATTTGATATTGTGTGTATTAGTGTTTTTTTGTTGAATAAGCTGCTGGATGTCTTGAGTAACCTTCAGGATTAATAAAGGATCCATCCTTATTTAATCTTTTTTTATTTTCGATGGATGGTTTTAGTCTGATAGTGAAGTAAATCCCAAACCTAAAGTCTCACTGGATCATATGGCTGAAACTATTTAAAGTACATTCTCAACTAGTCTCTTGTTACCTTGGTTACATATTCAAGAGGAGTGACAGTAGCATTGCAAGAGGATTTCAGAACACATTTATTTTAATAAATTATAGATATAAATGTATTTCTACATATTTAATATATTTCTAAAATTATTTATCCAATTAAAGCAAATTTATAAAACACAGTTTCAGTTCTGGATGTTGATTGGTCAAAACAGTAGTCCCAATCATAATCAAATATACAGTTTAGCAGTACAATACAATGCAATATAGCACAACAGCTGCTTGGAGCTCATTGCTGAAGTGTAAAGCTCTTTGTCTTTGAATGTGGCAGGGAATGGTGAGGGTAGTTGGAGCCAGACAGACGCAGACGTGGACATACAGAGTGGGAATCACGAGCCGTCCCCTCAGACAGCAGCAGGAGGAGAGATTTACTCATCCCCATCACAGTGCTTTCAGCTGGACCCTTCTCTCCGATTGAACATCGGAACATTCTACCTGCTCTAGATCCACCTGTATCCTCCCGATTGGGTAAGACAGCAGTTTACTTTCACTTGAACGTTTCTAGATTGGCTTGTGCACAAGACTCACTCTTTCTTAGGTCAAGCTTTTTTACCTCTAACTTCAAAACACATGTACTCGTAATAGACCTCTTATGAAAGAGAGACTTGTGTAGTGATGTACCTATCCATTTTTTTTTTTACCAGACTTTACCAGACTTTTTACCAAAATGGCTGATTCTGATACCAGTTGCCGATTTTATTTCTTTAAGCAAATTTATTTGTTGTTTATTTGCTCTTTAACAGGCCATACTGACCTTAAACAAAAAAATATCTGTAGCCATTTGAATTTGGAGGCATCTCAAACTAAGATGATCCTACACACATGTAGCATGAGCAGTTGTTTTTGTTTTGAATTAGATTGTATAATTTGAAGATTTAAAGTAAAAACAGAGTGGTCTGACTTTAGATTTGTGAAATTATGCTACATAAGACACCCGCACAAAAACAAAAACAGCAGACGGACTGAATAAAAATGCAAATTCACTTTCTGACAGTAGGTGGCGCTTATGCAACAGCAGCGGTTTCTTTGGGTACTCCGGTACACAAAGCAGTGTAATGTCCTGTTTACAGACTTCGTAATATTCGTAACAATACGAATACTTCGTAACAAATTATATTTTTGGGAAATGTTTGCAATGCAGTCTGTGTGCAGGTTTAGAATAGAGATGGGCCAAAATAAAACTAAAAACCGTTTCCGATTTATGTCTGTTCGACAGGTTCATCTCTAGACTTGTGTGTTGTCTTCTGCCTGTACTGTAGGGTTTTCTGTCAGATGTGATTACTGGAAAAAACGTGGAATATTTTCAGTCCTTTTTTCAGTAGTGGTTGTGTGTAAGTGACAGTTGATGTGAGGTGTAGCCTCATCACACAGCTGCGTGGAAATGCATTAAGTGTCTATGTTTCTCTTCTTCTTTCTCTACACATCGATCATTTACTTGTTATCTCTCTTTCACTTGCTGACTCAACACTGGACTTCCTCTTTTTCAAAGTCCTCTCACTTGTTTGCCATTTGTTTCTACCTCCAGTTTTCTTTTGTTGTGATCAGTGTTTTGTTGTCTTTTTGTTCGCTGATTTTCACAGTCTATGCCTTCATGTTTATTTCCATCTTAGAGGGATATCCCCCCCCCCCCCCCCCAAAAAAAAATGTATTCCCCTTCATGTCATTCCAAACCCCTATGACTTTCTTCTGCGGAACACAAAATTAGATATTTTCAAAAGCAACACTTGACCTCAATGACTTTCATTGAATGGACAAAAAAATGACAATGAGACAAAAAATGGACGATGAGATGTTTTTTTTTTGGAGAGTTAAAGGGAGTTATTTCAAACACTCGACTGACATTATGAAGTGAGTTTGGAGTAAAAACTTTATTAAATGCCTTTTGTTAGACAACAGGTTTATAAATGCTTCATATTACAAGTTTAGGAAGATGTTTGCTTTTCAAATGAACTTTATAAGTGACTCAAACTCGCAGTGCTTTCAGAGATGGAGTAGCATTTACTACTGATCACAGAGCTGTTCTTCACTAACATGCTGTGCATATATTTATTTAATTAAAAATCAATTCCAATTAATCGCTCCAAGCCAAGGTTTTCTTTCGATTAAAGGCAAGGTAGGTGATTTGTGAATTTTTTTTGTTATGCTGGTTGAAAATCTCTTTACATCCTGATAGAAATCACTAAGTTAAGTGGTCTAAATGTATTTATGTTGTATACACATCATTTTTGGAAGCGGTTATTGACTCGAACACTATCAACGGCAAAATCTGCAGCAATCAGGTGGTACAGGTCAGTGCTCTTTAAGTTGTTTGTGTTCATTATTATTGTAACGTTATGTGCTTTGAGACATGAGGTAGTTTTAATGCTTTTTTTTGCTCCCTGCTATGTTAGTTTTGATGAGGCGTGGCTTTTGAGATATAAGGGATGGTGGGATCTTATGCTTTCAAAGATGACTCGCTATTGCTAGCCTCTATGCCTAAAATGCCTACCCTACCTTAAATCGTGCAGCCCCCAAATTAATTTTTTTTTTTGCCACAGTGAGTGTAGAAATGTGGTAGTCACATTGTTAAACATTTAGGCCCACCTTTTCCTCATCAAAGGTTTGATCTTCATCCTTCAAAAGCTGTCTTCCCTCTCAGCGCCATAAGACAGTGAAAATAATTTAGCTTCTGTTGTGGAACTAATATCACTTCCCATCCTTCTGTTTGGAAAAGAAGAAGCTTCCAGCCTGTCATAGCGTGTTAGTGCACATATAGACTGAATGTCATATGTGGTGCAAGATGACGTTTCTGTGGGATTGGCTGTGTGTTTGCGTGTAGTGTGTCTGTGGGGACGGGATCTGATGCTGGTTGAGCTGTAGTCAGGCCCAGCGGTGCGTGGATAAACCCGTCAGGAGTGTCTGTTCAGCTTTGAGTTCTGACAGGAATCTCTCTGCCTCTGGTGTCATTTCACACTCCCTCATTTTCTACTCCAGTCCCCCCTCATTGGTCGAAATATAAATCCACTCATTCTCTCTTTTTTCCCTTCATTCTGTGTCATTCACGTCTCTTAACCTTTTTTTATTAGTCTCCAGTAGGGATGCCAAAAGTAAAAGTTGAACATGTAACTGACTATTTTAGTTCCACTGTGTACCAGAGTATGTGTGTGGAGTTCTTGCCCCAAGTAAATAGAGTGTGTAAAATTGGCCTTTTGTGGTTAAATGTACTTGAATAATGACCACTAAATTGATTTGCTTCGTAACTGTGTAAGTTGAGTCTCTTGTTTCACTCCACAGTCATTATTTCTCACATAATAAAATAAATTAAACTCAAATCAATATTTCATTCCCATTTATTTGGTTTATACCATTGTTTTAAACTGGATAATGTACAGTCAAGGTCCTGTTGGGTTTGTACGCAATAACAGCTCACTGACTGCATATTATTTATTAATATTAACAAATGAAATTAAATGATTTTTCAATGATTTTGAAAAAATGCGCAGGATACATTTATTTGATAAAAAATAATATTGTGACATTATTACAAAGTTTAATATTTTAATATTATGTAAAATGTAATTTATTCCTACTATGACAAATCTGAATTTTCAGCAGTCTTTACTCAAGTCTTCAGTGTCACATGATCCTTCAGAAATCATTATAATATTCTGATTTTGTGTAAACCATGAGGATTCTTTGATGAATAGAAAGTTTAAAAGAACAGCATTTATTTGAAATAGAAATCATTATTATTTATTTTTATACTGTATGTATAATTAAAATAAAGTTTTCTTGACATCCTTTATTCCTTTTGCTGTTGTTCTCATCCTCTCATCCTTCAACATCTAAAAAAATGTTCTCCTCATTCTCTGTCATTCGTTCTCTTTCTCTCCTGATCTCTAATTACTAAACAATGAGTTAATTACCTGAGTCAGAGCTCATGAATTTATTCATATGCTCTCTGGCACTCTGGTAATTACCAAAAGCTTGTAGTGTACCAAACAGAAAGGTTCTTCCCCCGCAAAGGGACTGTTCATGTCTTTATTACAGCATTGAGCGCCCCCTGTTCACTGTATCTAACAACGGTCACCATAATGCTGTTACCAAGAGATGACTTCTCACGCTATCTTTTCATTCATATTATTAAAGTCATATCTCTGTTCTCATCGATGAATGTTTACAATTTCCACTTGGAATGAGTGACATAATAATTCATTACATCACCATTGTTTACAGCAGCGATGTTTTGGAAAAGACTGAGAAAAGGGAGGGCTGGAGTTATTTTTCAGCTGTGTTATTGTCCGCAAGCTCAAGGCAGTACTCCATCGATTGGCCCGTTTCCAGTTAGTCCATCCTGAAGTGAGTCTTTGTGCCGATAAGACAAGCTCCGCATCTGTCCTCTCCACAGCCCTCGGCACAAACTGCACAACAATGCAGCCACTTTAGTATCTAAAGACTTACTGTGTACAGAAAGCGTTGCATAATGATCTTTAATATCTGTGGCTTATTGGGAGATAATTTCTCCTCTGCGGAGAAATTGCATCGATTGAAGGGCGACTGGGGAAGAATAGTTTCATAATCTGTTTACATTCAACAGCGATTTCGATCTCAAAAACGAAACAACAATATGTTTAAAATGGTAAAATAATCCTTGTAGGCGGTATATGTAATTATATTGTGAATGAACAGGATTGCTGGTCATATGAGATCAATGTCACATGAAAAAGACATGAAGAAAATTTTCTTGTCGATTTTTTTTTATTATTTTTTTATCCGCTGGACGTACTGAAGTGCTGTCATTTCCCTCATGGCCTCCCTGATAAAGACTACGAGGAAAGGTCAGCCGCAGGATGGATGACTCACGAACAATGAGTTCAAAGGAACTGCTGTTTTTCATCGAAGTTATTATCGAACGGGTGCTTCTTTCTCACACTTTATTCAGCCGGATAATGAAACAAAACAGCTGAAACATCCTTATCTTCCCCACCTTGCAAATCCAGATATTAGCATTATTATTTTATGATATCGATACAATACGATATCAGTGACGACTGTATCCTTGTCCACTCTTTTTACATATCCTCCTTAACTCCAACCAAACCTTTTTGTGGCTATTTCAGTTTGCATAGATTCTTTCCACGCGTCATGACGTTTTGATGGCCTCACAATGACGATTTTATTCGCTGGGTAGCCCCACCCACACTGGAATGTATAAATTAAAAAATGTCAAGCAAGACATTGGACCAATATGTTTTGTTTGGCTTTGTTTTGGCTCCTATAACTTTCATCTGTAGAACACAAAAGGTGAAGTTTTAAAGAGCTTCCTGGTCACTCTTTTCCATGCAATCACGATGAATGAGGACTGGAGCTTCAATATTTCAAGAAGTAGCTTTATGATGCTTTATCTGTCAAACAGACTGAAATTTAAGTCCACTTGAAATTTTCCCTGGCCTGTTGATGAGAAGTAAAAAATGTATCATTCTTTAAGATCAGTCAGATTTTTTGAGGAGTCCAGTTAATCCAGTTCACAAAACCAAACTCACTGTCTGAAGTTTCAGCAATTAAAGACTCACTGGAGATGAAAATTTGCCAATGACAACTTATATTTCTACTTAAATTTCAATCTGATCCAGCCACAAAAGTCTTCAGAAAAACACATTTATGCTTATTAGATCTTTTGCATCTGTATTGCTCATTTCCAGTTCTGTGCAACTGCAAGGGAGAAAAAACAACCTGTGCATTCTTCAAAATGTCATCATATTTGTGCGAGAAATCTTGCACTTTCCATGCACGGTCCTGCGCTACTATTGAGATAAATGGGATACTAGCGGACAATAAGATATTCATGTAAAAAAAATCGCAGTTGTTCTTATACATTCCTGCAGGTTGTTTTGTGGCCACTTTCTTAGTGAAAGACTTGATCTGTTCTCTTCTTTCTGACTGAGATGGGGAGAGATGAGTCATTCTTCATGTGAGATTTTTGAGGAAGAATTAAAGGGAAGCCTTCGGCAGGGACAAGCCAGGTCCTTCTGCGCTCTGAATCTGCGAGAGAAAGACATGTGGCAGATAAGGTGCAAGGCAGGGGTGGTGATGAGTTTATCTTAGGCAGTGTGTGAGCGTGAATGTTTTTTCACAGGACGGGCAGCTTCCATAA
This sequence comes from Meda fulgida, assembly GCA_030578275.1. Classification (NCBI taxonomy): domain Eukaryota; kingdom Metazoa; phylum Chordata; class Actinopteri; order Cypriniformes; family Leuciscidae; genus Meda; species Meda fulgida. The sequence goes on along the minus strand of CM060634.1, from coordinate 8,610,484 downwards.
TGTGTTGCAAGATGCTTGAGGTCTCCATGATTGACGGGTCCTGCCGGGACTGATGGATCCTCGGAGGGAGAGGATAGATTAATGTCTCTATTTTTCTGGCAATCGCTACTTTGTTTAGCTCTCGCCCTTTTGCTCTCACTCACATTTTCCTCACTTTTCTTTCCTGCGCTCTCTTTATTGTTATCCAGAGTGAAACTTGATTCATTTGACTGACAGGAAGTGCAATTCTTGGAATGCAAACCTTAGCATGCTCATATCTGTCACACCCTCGTGAAAATGCAAACATTGCACAGCAGTGTTTAATCAACACGTACAAAACATGCAGCGACACTCAGAAAACGCTAATTAGTGTAGTGATCCGTGACTTTTGAAATAAATTAATAAATTCATATCCCCTCTGATGATAAATCCATGTTAGCTAATGCTATTTACATTTGATGTTTATTCAACTCATGCATGGCAGGGTTTTTCAAACTTGGTTCTGTGGGGAAAAATAATGTAAAAAAAAAAACAAGTAAACAAAAAAAACATTTGCAGAATGAAAGGGGTTATATGATGCTGTTTTTAAAAGTGCATTATTTTGATTATTGGGTGTAATAGAATAGGTCAACATGATTTAATGTAAAAAAAAACAACATAATTTTTCACATACTGTGCATTATTGTAGCTCCTCTATTCCCAGTCTGTCTAAAACACGCTGATTTCAACAAAGCTCCTCCTTCCGAAAAGCTCAGAGTGCTCTGATTGGCCAGCTGACCCAGTGCTTTGTGATTGCCCAAACACCTCAAGAGTGTGTTGGAAATGTAACACCCCTTACTATAATCTCAAGCTTTAGCTTCCAAGGCTTCTAAGCATTTGTAAACACACAGTTAATAATAATGTTGTTGGTTTTTACGGTATCAGTTCGAGCATGAATCGGCATAATAACATTATGCCAATTTTTTACATTGTGATGTGGAGCTTTGAGGAGGTAATTTGGACTTGGATTAAGGTGTTTTAGGCAGGTCTGGATCAGGGTTCCCTGTTAGATTGAATAAATCCCTTTGTGGGAGACTATGAGCTCTGTTACTTTGCAAATCGTATAACTGCATTAACAGATTACACACTAAAGGAAAAGGAAAACATTAAATTGCACCCCTTTAAAGACTTATCAGAAATCATGACATATTTTTTTTAATATATTTTAATTGGTAACCTTGACTTCCTTCTAACCTTGGTTTAGTAAGGTACTATTCCCTATTAAAATTAAAATACCAGAACAGTATTTGTGCTATAGAAGTAAATCTAACATTAATAAATATTGGGTAGAAAAGTTATAAATATATATAGTTTTTTCTGTTTGTACTGACATACTTAACTTAAGTTACGTCAAAGTGAAAAAACAATAGAAGAACGATTTGTTTCTACTAACAATTATTAGGCTATTATTCATAGTCACTTTCTTTTGAAACCATTAGTCAACAAATCCTTGGAAAACATACACTTTTATCTTGTAATATTTGTTAGGCTCTTTTTTCTATACTGTCAGTATTTTTCTTAGTCATATTTTTAGGAAGTCACTGCCTCCTTGGACGGAAGCCTTTGGTTGTAATTGTTAGAGCATGTATTCAGTAGTCCATTCTTGGAAAATCATGCCCTCTTTAATTCTCTCTCTCTCTGTTCCCTTGTTTCTCTCTATTTCTTTCACATTCTCAGAGACAGAGAGCGAGGGATCAGTTGAGTAGCTATCTCTGGTTGAATGATTCATCCCAACACACACACACACACACACGCACACGCACACAGCAAGGAGAGCTTCTGATGCAGATATTTTTAGAGCGCATTAGCAGTGGGATCCAGAGAGATATGCGTGTGTGAGTATGTGTACAGTATGTGTGTGAGTGAGTACTATAGACAAAACCAGAACGTGATCAGAGAAGTAAAGTCACATCAGAGCGCAAAGACAGTCACTCAGAGTCTCCTTCCAGTAAAAACACACAGCGCTCACAATCAACAGTCAACTCTGCGGTTCAACTCATTATAGACATTGACTATGAATGAATGCAAACACAAACACAAGTCCACACACTGACCAAATCACTGCACTGCGATTTTTTTCACGATTTTTTTCTCATGAAGTGTAATCAGCATAGACTGTAAAAAGAATGGACGTAGTGTGCGTGACATCACCCGTAGATTTCTGAAGACCGTTTTTGAAGCCTAAAGTGGGCGTAGCCGATCGTCGCCATCTTGGCAGCGTGTCACTCCCGGATAACCGAAAATGGGCAAAGAGGCGGGACGTGGGTGGAGCTGAGGTGCTAATACTATATGCTACTGGCCTCGCGCGAAAGTGACAGCTGACTGAAGTAAAGCTGTTAAAGTTCATGTTTTTGCCCTTTGAAATACTATAATAGTCAAAAGACGTAACTAAAAGTTAGACTGTGTATCGTGATGCATTATTATTCTGGTAGTTAAAAATGTATTATCATGCAGTCACTTTAACAATATTGCTCTGAGCTTGTGCGAGTGATTCATGCGCATACATGTCAAGCGCGGCATCGCACGTCAAGTTCGTAAAGAGCTCTATGCACATATTCAGTCCATTTTGAAATCTGATTTTGTCCGCCTTTCAATTTCTCAAATGGATTAAACCAAAGATATTTCCTCAGAAGTTCAAGTAAATGCACTAGAAATCCGCGCTCATTCAAGGGTGTACATCTAACGTTATTGCATGGACGGAGAGAAAGCACTGTCACTTGCAGGATTTCATCTGACTGTACTTTTTATTTAACACTAAAAAGTTAAATAAGCATATCTTCCGTCAGAGCATCAGTGCCGCATAACGAGTGTTTTTATATCTATAACTTTAGACGTTTTTAAATCTAAAATCCAAAAAGCAACGAAATTGTCAGACATCCATTAGTGCAAAACAACTGGAAATACAGCACTGGTTGTTCTCTCCATACTCGACAACGACGTGGGCGAAGGTATAATGCGTGTATTAAATTGTATGAAATAATCCAGAAAAAAACACACACTGCAGAGATGTCAAGTACAGCAGCGGCTGGGATTAGCTGAGGGTGACGGTAACACACAGCAGACAAACGGCTAGCAGTGGCAGCAGCCGCAATCCACCTGTCACTCAAGTGGCCACGCCCTTAATTATGCAGAAATTTAAGGCTTAATATAATTTAAACGGATGACTTATAAAAAAATTCACCCCCCTCACAGTTGTCATGAAGGGCAAAATTAGCTGTATAGACCAAAACAACTTAAGTCACCAGGCTGTAAACATATTTTTTTCGGCTGTAAAGTTGGGCATTTTAACATGGGAGAGATACAGATTTGGCTCACTTTTGCAGTCAGCCTCAAGTGGCCAGTCAATGAATTGCAGTTTAATTCACTTCCGTGTTGGTTTCAAGAGGGAGATGGGAAGGTTGCCGCTTGGTAATCAGGGTTCGTACAGATTCTGTAAAATGAAATTCCAGGACTTTCAAGGACTTTTCAAGCACTACTTTTTGGGATTTCAAGGACTTCAATAACCGATCCCTGAATTTTCACTCCATTTGTAATTTTTAAATGTATTAGTAGATAAACCAAAAGAATATAAATCATATTAGTTGGCTTAATTTGTTCATCAAATATATATTTCCTTCAGATATTTTCATGCTTAATTAATCCTGCTAAAAAGTATGTTTCTGTTTCAGTTACTGTCACTGTTCATTCTATTACTCTATCATATTTTATCTTTCATTTAATAGCACAGCACATATTTAGAGCAGCTCCAGTAGGGCTCAGTGCTGAGGATTGCACTACTGAGGAGGACAACAAAAACTACCTGCCCAATTTATGTGAATTTAAAACATTATTAAAGAAAAGGAAGCTGTCAATAACAAAATAAGAACAAATAATCGAATTACAAATAGGTCAAATAAATACAAAAATAGAACAAAGAAAATGAAATAAACAGTGTTTTTAGAGTAGATCGGTATACATTTGAATAAAGTAATCAAATGTGAAAAAAATGCATATTCATTACTGTATAAATTAAATGTAGATGGATATTTTTGTAAAGTTGAAAAGGGTAGACTATTTAGTCTAGAGCAGTGAGTAATTTCTTCGTCCTTTGATTAATATGGAAACACAGCAGCAGGTTTATTAAACTCCTGCCCCTTTTTAAGACCGAACGCACGGACCCCATTTGAACATGGCTAACTTAGTTCACTTGAGATATAACCGACTTTGTTTACTAGTAAACTTTGTTTACTATAACCGACTTTATTTTTTTACATAATTTTGTGTAAATTCGTCCGTACAAGCGCAAGACGTGAAAGACAATTTAATTCAGTATTCGCGCGCTGAGACGCTGGTTTGCGGTGCACGCGCTTTGGATGTTTGCGTTCATTGAACTTCCAGCAAGCGTCCAGCAGTAATAATGTAGAGAACCACTCGTTATACATAAATCAGGTAACAGGTCATGTTTTACTTTACTTACATATAGCCTACGATTTAGTTTTCATCCAAATAACACGTGAACGATCAGGAGCATTCAACAGAAGTGCGCTCTCTCTCTCTCTCTCTCTCTCGTCAGTTAACGTTAATAATAAGCTAGATTACTCGTTTTAATTTTCTTTGCCATTGACATCTGACTGAAATACAAACTTTCCACTAATGTCTGTTTAAACTTTAAAGGGATGTGCTCGACCAGCTCGCACGTCTGTGCCGCTGCGCGCTCAATCCACTGGGCGTTTCTAGTGCTCGCGCACCAGTGCTACTATATTGCGTTTAAAATTCCATTTACTTCATAGACAGCCTTCTTTTTTTATCCCCATTCTACTTTCTGTTATGAGTGTTTCTCTGTCTGGACACACACTGTGTAGGCTATAGCTACACGCTTCAAAATAAAGGCCGATTTTTTTTTTTTTTTTAAATCGAAGTCATTTAAAAATTAAATCGTGAACAGGGTGACTCGAGATCGCGATTTTATAACGATTTATCGTGCAGGCCTAACATGAACACTATTTTATGTGATGAATCAACAAATATTTTAGTGTATTTTTATTTATTTAAAAAAATTGCACTTGTACTTGCTCTTCCATGTGAAATGTGATGAATAATCCAGGAAAAAATCTATGTTGAAATGTCCATGCAATATCCAGAAATCAGACTACTAAAAGACATGAGTGTATACTGCCATATACTGCACAGTATGTATAAAGCATTGTGCTAGTATTCCTTTATAAACATAGTCATAGACTCTATACTAAAATCACATAAACAGTGACCTCATAGCACCATAAAAGTGTTTCTTGTGATTTGCACATTGGGCATGTTCACTATGCTACTGCAAGTGCTCATCGTTCAACTATGTAGTGTAAACACCGCCCTGCCGTAAATGAAGGTTCCAGTGCATATCACAGACACTATATCAGTCTGCTAATAGAAATATATTTCAATTAGTATGGATGTACTTCCAGTCGGTCTTTGCTAAATCCTTTATGTGAGTCATATGTCAGGCTCGGAGCTTAGTCGAAGCAGCCATTCTTCTGTAAATGAGCGCTGACTCTGAATAATTAAAATGCCTGGCCAGTTCCCTTGTCCTTGCCTGGGCCTTCTCTCATAACTCACCCACATATAGAGACCCGGGCTGGAATGGTTTTGCAAAGCTAATACAGGGTACCCGCGGGTCTTAAAAGCCTTGAAAAAGTCTTGAATTTGATCATCTCAAATTAAGGCCTTAAAAGCCTTGAATTTAGTATACAAAGTCTTGGATTTCGTTACAAAGGTCTTATTTAGTTTTTACCAAAAGTAAAGTAACTGCAGTTTGACTAAAAGTTGACAAAAAATGCAAAGACTTTTCGTCAACTACAACTATAAAAAACAGGATGACTCAAATGTGATTAAGACCAATAAGCATTTTCGTCTGAAGACTAAGACTAAATCAAAAATGGCTGCCAAAATTAACACTGGCTTACACACACGTGCGCGCTACAATGCTGTTGCGAATGTATTAAATATGACTGATATATAATTCAATATATATTTAATTCAAGTAACCTCCTTGTACATAATTATTTTCTAGGGTTTAAAATGTATACAGATTTGACATTTTCCCCTCATACTTCTGTCGGAATGGGTACGAAGTTGGCATTGAATTTCATTTGAAATGGTATTAAAAAGGTCTTAAAAAGCCTTGAATTTAAGTTGGAGGATCCTGGGGGTACCCTGTAATACGGGTGGTGGAAATGCTCTTCTAGTCGTTCCGAGGGACAACCTGGTCTCACTGTCTAGATGAATATGATGAGTGAGATATGGTTGTCTTTCTCTCTCTCTCTCTTTCTCTTTCTCTCACTCTCACACTCTCTCAGGTGTTGAACTTCACTCACAACTCTGAGTGAGCAAAAACTTGTTTAGTGAGTGAGAGCATGGGGTTTGTAGGTGTGTCTGTGTGTGCGTTCGCACTTGCGTTGTGTGCAGTAACGTCTTTTCAGTCTAGCAGTGCTTTATGTGATCAGCAAGTAAAGGCATTTATACTTTTCACTGTACGTATTTGCTTTGAATGTTTGAACTACATACCGTGATTGTGACGTGGCGGTGACAAAAGGGTTTTGAGAGGGAAAGAAATAAGACGGGCAAAAGGAAATCGCAGCAAGAAAAGGATTTCAGAATGTCTTCTCTTTAAAAAAGGGGATTTCGGAGTATGAAGAGTTTGCAGCAAAAATGCTAAGCGACATAATCTCACACATCACAATCACAATCACAACGTGTTTGATGTTCTATGATCAAATCTATGAAAAAATCACTCTTTTAATTTAAGTGCTTTTGTAAAACAGTGCAAACAGCAATTAATTATTTTAACTTTATGTAATATATTTATAATATATGTATAATTGTGAACACATTAATAATTTTACATATAAATAAATATAATGTAAAGGTTTGGGGTCAGTAACACAAAAATATTAAACATATTGAAATGTTTCAACATTGATACTACTGTTAGGCAAGTTGCCAAATAAGGTAACAGCTGGTTATCTGGTTGTTAAGATACAGTGTAATATTTTATTATTTAAATGTGTCCATGAATTCATAACCACCACAGAAAATAGATGCCCACCAACTCTGCTACCGTATCCATCCTTACGTCCACCTATGCATTTCTTATTGTCTTATTGTCATGCTTGTTTGGAGGTTTTCTGAGCCCTCAAAACACATTGCTTCACCCGACAGTGATAGGCACTGATTGGAGCCTCGGACCAATACAACGGTGTGAAGTCGGTATCCATCCCGTATCCTCCGGTTGCTTTGGGTGGCTTTTCCTCAGGTTTCTCTCCTGACAGCCTTGGCTAGCACACGGGGTAGGCTGCTGTCACTGATAAGGCTGGTGACAAATGAGCTAGCCGCTGCCTACATCGGTTTTACATTTAAAAATGGACCAGGCCATCTTTCGGGATGCCAGCATGAAAGATTCTCATCTCACACCACTCGGAATCAAGGCTGGCTGATGTAACCTCCCAGTTCAAGTCCATTTTAACTCTTCAGAATAACCAATGTGGGTTTGGTAGACCTGAATGGATAAGAAATGGAGCTTCTATTTAAGAACTAAGTTGAGTGTCAGTGGCACTGCCATTTTAACAGTGAGACTTATGAGAGCACTGTTGTTATTTTACGCTCTCCTCGTCTCCATGGTCACAGGGCAGATTGCAATGCCAGTGCTGTGTGTTGTGATTGAATTGACGCCCTGGTAGCGGCACGACTGACGTGAGTGTTGTAGGAGCCCGTACTCTAATAGAGGGTGCAAGATGGATAGGGTTAGGACAGCAACTGAACAATTGACGACCAATCCATCAAATGTCTTTCACCCCTACATCAATTATCTCTCATTTGATTTTTTTAATCTCTCAATGTGCTTTTCTTTTTCTTTTTTTCTTTTTTTGAGCATTGCCCATTTACGAGATCCTTTAACTAGGGCTGTGGCTATCAGGACACTACACTCGGGTCAAATGACATGTCGCTTTGCCCAGTGACGCTATAATGTCATAAAGGCCATTTATAGTAGTGGCCAGCTTTAAGATATTAGATATGATGTAGAGAACAAGGCATGCGCATGAGAAAACGTTGCTATGTTTTTTAATAGCTGCCTATTTCAAGTCACACTGTTGCTATTTTCAAAAGTTTAAAGTCATTGTGAAATTCAAATTATTTTGACCTTGTTTATTTTAGTGGACGTTTCTGGTCCTCTAGTCTTTCTGTTTCACACGATTAATTGGTGCATGTTTGGAAAAGCACGGCCGCGCCGCTTTCTCCTTCTTTCCACAAGCGTTTGCGCTCCCGTGGCGTCTGTCGTTGCTATGCAACCATGAACTGCGCTCTCCATGATGACGACGAGGACGTGTCATCAAAGGATTAATTGATTTCTAGTCCGTGCATTAGTTTTACTAGGCTACTAGATATATTTATGGAGATGAGAAATAAAAACCCATCCTGTTCAGCTATGTTCGCCGAGGCATATGCGTGCCTGGAAAAACGTTTTTTTGACGACGTAGTTTAGGCGGCAGGCGTGTGTTGCTTAGGCGGCCAAAGTGCTGCGGGAAACCCTGAGTTGCGAATTTTGTTGCACTTTGACTGACTTTATCATACTGTATAGGTTTCGTTTTGAATCAAGGTAGTCTTGATATGACTGGTGAGGAACCAATCTGCAGCAGTATAAAAGATTACACAGCCTAATTGCACAGACAGGCTCATGCGGGGAATTCACACTGGACGCTCTGATAGGTCCGTGCGTCTTTCATGAGCATGTGGGCTAGGCATTGAGTCAGTAATAAAAGACCCCCAGTGCTGTTTAAAATCTGTGTCCTGGGCTCTGTTCTCATGGTCCTGGTCCATATGCTAATCATTAAACACATGTTGAATGACCAAAGAGTCTGGGACTGCCGATTCATTTCCTGTTTAACTGTACGTGTGAGCATGTGATATGCATTGAGTGTGTGTACTCTTAAAAATAAAGGTTCCAAAATGGGGTTTTCACAGCAATGCCATAGAGTAACCATTTTTGGTTCCCTAAACAAAGAACCTTTCAGTGAACAGTTCCTGAAAGAACCATTTTCTTCTTAGTCTCAAGAGCATTTTTAAAAATCTGAAGAACCTTTTTCCACAATAAAAGAACCTTTTGTGCAATGAAAAGTTTCTGTGGATGTTAAAGGTTCTTAGTGAAGCCACCAATGCTAATAAAGGACCTTTATTTTTACAGTAATATACAGAGTAATATACAGAGTAATATACAGAGTAATATACAGAGTAATATACAGAGTAATATACAGAGTAATATACAGAGTAATATACAGAGTATATACAGTATCAAGGTCCAGGAGGAGTCGATCCGTACTCAAGTGACAAGAAACAGGCCTGGACAAGGAGTGCTGGAACATGATGGATGTCCTCATTTGGTCAGCTCATTGAAGTATTTTGATGGAGTACATGTTGTTACAGAGTCAGTTTAGTGCATTACATTATTGACTTGACTATGACTGTCACATGCTGTATCCATTGTCTGTACAGTTATAATCTTTCCTTCTGCGTCGGCGTGAGATCTGTGTTTGGAGAGCTGTTACTTTAGACCTAAAAATACAAGCTGAGTTCACAGCTTCGATGGAGGCTGCTGTGTTAGTTTCCGTATGGGCTCGAGGGTTCGCTGAAAAGCATGCTATGAGGCTGAGAAGAGGTGGGAAATGGGAAAGCCTGTAGGAAGGGAGTGATTGTGAAATCTCTTTGACAGAGTTCTTGCCATTTTTATGTTACTTTTTAAGTCATTTCTGTATGCCTTTTTACATCTTATGCCATGAGAGGTGCTGAAAATAGTAGCATGATTTTAATAGCCCCCTCCACACTTCTAATCAGGGCTATGAAGGTGTGATGCAACACCTGGTGATCCCTGACTTGCAGTGAAGACTTGCTATGGGAAATGGAGCCTTTTTGTTCATTAAAAGATGATTTTATGCAAATAATTTTATTACACCTTCAAATGATTCATGTCAACACTTGCCTTGGTGAGTAAAGTAAAGAAAGTTTGCCATTAGCAGGTGTGGCAAAAAGTTGCAATGAACGATATATACAGAGTTTTAGTACCACATCGGTGATCGAGCGATATTAGAATTTTATTTTTTTCGTTGATCAGTATTGGATGTTTAATTGTGCATACTCATTTCCTCTATTTTTACATTTAGATTGCATTTGCCGTCATCTAAAGTCAATCTTTAAAGACACCAATAAGTTTATAACACTGAAATGTAATATTTACCAAAATTGGAAAATAATGATTAGCAAGCATCACAGTATCAGTATCACACTCAATTTTAGTATTAATGCATGGCAGAAAGTCAGATATTGGGCTTATAAAATCGGGCTTCTGTAGCGTTGTCTTTTCGTGTTGAGGTCAAAGCGGTGCCTGTTGGAAGGTGCTTTGAAGCCCTGATATAGTCATGTGAAAGGAACTTGCATGCACACCCATTAGATGTGGAGCACATACAAAGATGTAATTTCTCGATCTCGGGTTGCACATTACCGTCTATACATATAGAGGAAATGTATCTTGCTTAATCTATATAGGAAATATATTTCTCTTTCACTCTTTCTGCTTTTCTTGTGCACTTTTGAGTCGAGGTCTGGTTTTAGTCAAGGTTGTGGTTCATCTGTGCTTTATCATCTCCCACAATTCCATAGGGCAACAGCGAAAAGCTCGAGTGCTTGTTCTGTATTTGCCCTGAGGTTGCCAGTAGGGATGTTAACGATTAATCAACGATCTATTAATTGTCAATAATACATTTAATCGATAAAACGCATCGATCATTGATTAAGCAGGTTCATGCGTGCGTGCTGCTCAACCGCAAAACATGTAAGCAAGTGCGCCGGAGTTATATTTGGGGCTATTTTACATTATGACTATACGTTTGCGTGTGCATTCGCAGCCTTTTTTGTGCAAATATGGGTTGTAATAGTTTATTTTGTGTACGCCTATCTATATCTGATTTATCTCATATTGGATGCATTTGGTTAAGAATTGACGCTAAAGCGTGATCTTTAGCGCGCGCAGCTCAAACAGCAAAGACTATTGACTATAGATAATGACTATTGGGACTGTCATATTACATAACATTATAAAGAGAACAATATTGTAATTAAACATTGTGAATTATTTGGGTTTAATTGCCGTTTAATTGTTCCAGGAAGAGCGCGTCCACAACATGAGTCATTCTGAATGGCACGTTCAAATTCACTTGTGCATTCACGTAATTTTGTGCAGATATAATTTGTAATATTATGTTTATTTTGTATCTGATCAATCTCATATAGGATGCGTTTCTTTGAGTTAAATAACGCGCTAGCAAAGTGCTCAACGGTTATTCATTCAGCGCGCGGTTATTCAAGCAGCAGTGCACGACTAATAATAACAATGATTAATTAGGGACTGTCATACATAACATGAGAACACTATTTTATTAAATCGTTGTGAATTCATTGGGTTTAGTTTCCGTTTTCATTTAATTTAATTATCAATCACATCGAAACATTTTACAATCCTACTAGCCCTTTATTTAGATTAAAAACTATTCTCATTAATTTGGTGAGGAACATAGCGTTTTGAGCAGCATCTGCAGACCCTGTCATGCTGTTGGCCATATGCCACTGCAGCAGATGCATATTGCAGTATTAAGGCTAACGATTAATCGATTAATTGATCGTTACTTTAAACGACGATCGATCATGGGAATTTGTGAAAATTGACATCCCTAGTTGCCAGTGTATAAATAAGTACCCCTAATTACTAGGGCTGGGAGAAAAAAATCGATTCACTTTGGTATCACAATTTTTTTTTTTTTTTTACAATTTTAAAATATATTTTTTTATTACAGAATCGATATTAATTAAAATTAAATTGCTTTATTTTTGTCCTTGCTTATAGACGAGGTTGACAGAAGTTGGCCACTTTCGTTCCAACAGAGGATGAAATGTGTCGTTATCTTTGAGTGTTGAGTGACGTAATATCCCTTTCAAGTGGACGTGTAAAAAGCGACGTGAGACTGAATGCACTGAAAAGCCCTCACACTACTCATATGCTGAGAGAGAGATAAGACAGTAGAGGTGCACGATTCATCTTTAAAAGACTGTGATCTCGATGTAAACACCTACGCGATCTTCTTACATTTCGTCTGTCTATTAAAGCTTTGACAAAATCATATCGCAACATTTAAATCTGTGTTGCCGCTGACCTGGAGAGAGTTGTCATGAAACAGCTTCACAAACAGTCTTTTCAACCTCATAGTAACATTATTTCTGTGATACAATAGGTCAAATATAGTACTGGGATAAGAGTTTAAAGTTCAAATATTTTTAAAAATTATTCAAATATATTACATTGTTTTCCCCATGGTCTAGTGTTAAAAAAATTTGCAATATCGAATCGCAATACTCGTAGAATCACAATTAAAAAAATCGCAATACATATCGTATCGGCACCCAAGTATCGTGATAGTATCGATTGGGGAGATAGGTGTATCGTCCCAGCCCTAATAGTTAAATCCTTGGGTCAGTGTTGTGTGTGCCGTAATGAACAACTAGAGGAAACTGAGCCATATGACCCTCAGAATCTATGGATTATGGAAAAGAGTGATTGGTTCAAACACTGATACACCACAGTGCATAATGAAGGGTTTGCATCAGTCAACTTGTTAAATAATGTATAATGTGATATGTGATAAAAAAGTAAAAACTTAACAGTGTGTCAAATTTGTGAATTGCACATTCACATATGTAAAATTTCGACAATTCCAATATATTGTGCAGCCCTAACAGGAATCATAAGGAATTTTATTCTAGTTTGGATTCTACTCAACAGTTCCATTTCCTTAATGATTTTTAATAATTATTTAAGAATTTTAGAAGAAGCTCCAAATAAACGAGTGTATTCTTACAGAAACCTCCTCGTCTCGCATGTAGGACAAGGGCAGTTATCATTAATGAGAAGATGGGAGTGATCGCTGCAACAGCAATGAATCTCTAACAGTGCAGATATGATGTAATATATCATGTAATATATGGATGTGACATGTTAGTGTGCCTATAGTGTGTTTTAATGGATGTGTGGGGGAGTTTCCATTTGTTTTAGTTGGTATGTTTCTGTTGAACACTTTGTTGAAAACAAGGGACCCATCTGGGCGGCAAATCTCAAAGCCAGACCACTCTTAATTCTCTCTCTCTCTCTCTCTGCCTGATGGTGTGGTGAAGTAGCACTTAAACTCCCACTCAACTGGACTGTATTCACTATCATATGACTAGTGTATAAACAGATAAACTGTGGCCACAAACATTATGCACTGACCAAAACAGACCAGCTTCCTCTAAGTAGTAATGCTTTTCTGCTCTTCTCATGTAGTATGGAGAGGGCAATTTCTTTTTCTGTACACTGGTGTGTAGTAAAGCACTAATGGGAATTATGTGGGAATAATTATAAAGTGCCAGCATTTACAGTGTTTTTGCCATATCATTTTAATATCTTTAGGGTTTATAAAGTCAAAATTGTCAGAATAATGTAACTGGTGTGTATTAAAGCACAATATGGGAGCTCACTTTATGGAAATTCTTCTGAAAGCAGCGGCATGGATGGATTTTTTTTTTTTTTCAAAGGAATTCTGTTTCTTGTTCTTGGCTCTACTGAATCCAAATACTTCCCTTCCAGACTTGTGCAGTGCAACAGAGCGAAGCAAGCAGGTTTCAATTAAAGAACGTGGGAGTTTGGCAATTTATAGTTATTTTGAACCTTCTGCTACACTTAACGTCATGGAATTTGTGTGTGTGCAAGCTAGTGTGTTTAATGACTGTGAGAATGTCAGACTTGTTCAAGAGTGTCTTGATTTGTGCATCTTATGTACGTGTAGCCGCGTGCATCTGTGTGTGTACACGTCTTCAGGATTGTGTAAGAGGTAGTGGATTTGATAGATTGAGAACTAAAAGCCCTGCTGAGAAGTGCAGACAGCTGTGGGGAGAGAGTAAGCTGTGTGTGTGGAATGTGTGGGCCTTAATGTTGATGCATTATCACAAGCGCTGGTCCATTAATAATGACACATGTAATTTGCTGCCTCTCTAGTGCCCTTCTTCCTCATGCCCAAAATGGGATAAAAAGCCATGATTGGTGCGTTGGGTAGAAAGCTGTTTGTCAAACTGTGGATAGCCCTAATCTGCCACAAATAGGAGGATGGCACTGGCAATGCTAACCGATTATGTCGGCCCCCGTGCCCTGCACGGATCTCCATACTGCCCATTTAGAGCCGTTTAACTGGTGATCCCACTGGGACATTAGTGTGTGCAGTGAAGACCTATCAAATGACTGTAAATCAAAATACATTGAAATGTGTGAACATTTCCTATGTTGCTTTAATAAAGCCTGTAACCATACCTTGCTATTTTTAGCAGGATTCTTGAGATATGTTCGGATATGTTGTGAACTGTAAAACATGACTGTTAGAAAGTAAGAAATAAAATCCAGAAATACTTTTTAAAATATGTAATAATTATAATATTTATTAAATTGTAATATTATACTATTATGATATTCTAATAAATATAGCAAAAAATATTAGAACAATAATGATTAGTTTCATTGTTATCATTAGGTATGTTTACATGTATGATCACAGCAGAACATTCAAATCTTGGCACTACCGCTGAAAATTAGTGCCAATATTTGAATGTTCTGCTGTGATCATACTTGTCAAAGGTTTAAGTAGACATAGCCGTATCATTGTCATCTAGGAATAAAATTGTGTGGGTGTTTTAATCGATATCGATCTTATGTAGATGTAGAATGTACGCATTGTGGCACTGCGCATGTGTGCAAGGTACAGTACTTCTGAATCGAAGTTAGAAAATAGTCAAATTCAGGTGTTTACATGCTTTTCTTTTCTTTTTTTTTCTCTGTTTATCAATTATATTAGTATACATCATCCCTTATAACTTTTTAATTATACCCCATACAAATTTTAATTCAGATCAAGCTCAGTCAGATGGATTGAGGTGTTTACATGAAAACTATTCAATCCTATTGGGTATTATTTGGTTTCATGTAAACATAATAATTGAATATTTCTTCTAATCACTTATTTTTAGTTATTTTACTTTTAACTTGTGATTTTATTTAGCTTAAAAATGAATACATACTATAAGCGTTGAAGTGAACAAAATGTGTATTAGCATATAGTTCTGAAAGATAAGAACCGTTTCTTCTTTCACTTATTTTACTGTGCATAAATGTTGACAACAAATGATAGACAGCAACAGACAGTCACAGCACTCATTCAAACAGAATGGATAGAGAAAAGACAGAAATGACAGAAAAACAGGCAAACGACATCTGGAGTTTTTCCACTCTAAATAAAGGCAATGTGGCATTTTCTATGACGTGTTTGTGTGATGTTTGTACGTTAAAAGGTTTCTATAATGGTTAGTCGGGGGCAAACAAAAAAGAAATCTAATAATTTGCCAATTGGGCTCTTTTAAATGTGAAATATTGTGGTTTTCATAATGTCTGATGGTTATTATTACTCATTTTAACTTCTGAAAAAAAAAATCCATTTACTAAAGGTATAGAGTAATAGAATTGATCAACAATATTGATTTAGTGATCGTATTTATATCAGATCGAAAAGGAAATATCTGGTATCACCCTTGCTTTATTTTAAAATCTTGCCTCTCAAGTAAAATGATCTTGTTTCAAGACTGAGATATATTTCCTGGAAAACAAGACACTGATTAAGAATAGGATTTTTTTTGCAGTGTATCAGAAAATCCTTTTCATCTGCGTCTGCTTGTGTGAGTGAATATGAGTGTGCACGCTACTTAGTAAGCATCTGTTCTTGTCTGTGAATGTACCTATGTTGGGGATAAAGTACATGAAAGGGCACATGTGCGGTTGACTCAGCCTTTTAGACTTAAGTTTTTGAAACCATTCGGTTTCTCCTGCTTTCTTCTTGGTCTGGCAGACATGCTAAGCATGCTAAATGCAAAGGGTCATCGATGGTTGTAATTTGGAGGAGCGAGCTGTAGGCTGCTGTGATTCGCTGCCCACGGAAAGAGCTGTAAAACCAGCTGGGCTTCTAGTCAAGGTTGATTGGATTGCAAATAGCATTGAACGGAAGGATCAGTCCACGTCAGTGGCTATCACCGCTAATGACCTCTACATTGTGCCTGAATTAAAGCCTGTGACAGAGGGATGGGTATCGTTAAGGTTTTAACGGTAATATTACTCTTACCGATACTGCTTATCGATCCGGTACTTTAACGGTATTCTTATCAGTTCTTTTTGTTATATATATATATATATATATATATATATATATATATATATATATATATATATATATATATATATATATATATATATATTTATAAAGGGAAATATATTTAGAACATAATTAATATTGCTTTATATTTTGAAATGTAAAATAAATATTAATAGCGAAATAAAAAGCAATGCTTAAAAAAACAAATAAAACATGTATATTATGCAGAAGGGTGCAGGCTTTTATGTTTTATCTACAGAAGACACAGGCCACCAAAAACAAAGTACAAACACATGGTCAAACAAAAAATATAACAAAAGTATACAATAAGACGAATATACAAATTATTTACCCAGTCCTTTAATCTCTGTAATGTCTACTGACATTAGTGTGCAGGTGAGTAATATGGGCTAAAAAGTCATCTAATAAAATAATCAAATGTAAAATAACACTGCATAGTTTATCATAGCTAGATTAAAGCTTATAAAAACCAAAATTATTCATTCAAGAGCTTCGACTGATTTTCTCTTTGCCTTTTGTTGTTTGATTCACATTAATGGATCAATCGTCAGCACTTTTATTAGACTGCTGCCTCTTTAAGACCAAATGCAGATCTAATCATTTTTTACACATCATATTTTCTCCCAACTATTTACACCCATTTAAGACATACACTGTTTTTAAGTGAATAAACTGTTAAAGTGAATCTCCAAGACGGTCATTTTGACACATTTTTGTGTATATTTGATCGTTTAGACGCGCACACGAAGCCCAAAGTATACGGTGCTTGTCTCGTTGCAGTGTGTTTCGGAGCGCGAAATAACTTTTGATGCATCAGTCTAATTTAATCATCTTCATTTATTAATATCTACATGTATTAATAATCATGCATAGGCCTACTATAATGTATGCATGAATTGTGCATTTCCAGTTCTCAAAACAGTTAATAACAAAACACAAAAAAAAACTTTATACAAAATACACCATGCTCTTCTTCAAATTGACATTAAGACCTCTGTTTAAACTAGGCCTATAGGCATATATTAATGTCTCTCTATTTCAGTGTCATTCATGTGTTTCAATTCAGTTCTTCAATTCTTTGTTTTAAAAAAAAAAGTCATAAAAATTACGCGATGCTCTCCTTCAAATTGATACAATGAGAAACGCGCAGTCACATGCTCAAACAATCAACAACGTCGCTCTAGATGTGTAAAAACAAGTGGAAGCGTGGGCGCGGCGCTGTCTCCTTTCCACAAGCGCTTGCTCTCCCGCGGCGTCTATCGTTGCTATGCAACCATGAACTGCGCTCTCCATGATGACAAGGAAGTATCAGCAAAATATTAATTGATTTCTAGCCCTTGCATTAGCTTTACTACTAGATATATTTATGGAGATGAAAAATAAGGCGCCCTGTACAGCTATGATCAGCTGTTCGGCAGAGCTTTCAATGTTGTTACGCTGTAAACTGGTCAGTTGTTCGTTGCTGCCGCGCTCTATCACTCGCACACCATAAAGAGCAAAATGTTTTTTAATGTTTCAATTAAAATGCCATAACTTGGAAGCGGATAATTTCTTCACAAACAGCTCATTATGACTCAAAATGTTAGAATGCTGCACCTACACTCGATAGTGTGAATAAGATCAGCGCACCGCAGACCACTGCACTGACAGCGTGAAACACATGATCTGTCTACAGCATGGGCTCAGCGGGAGACAGAGAATGCCGGTCCGGTGCTGATTGTGGAATTAAATTCGAAATTAAAAGACAGTTTGTAATGAGTGTATCTGGTGTTACTGTGCTTGGCTGCAGTTTTCCATTTGCTTTATTCGATCGCTTGCCTGGGATCTGCAACACAACGGCTCTCTTAAGACTGCATTTACCCGATACGCGTGGAAAGGGTACAGATCTGGCCTCTGATACTCATGCAGATAATGCACACCGCCGTAATACTCTCACACACGCATACACACATGCTCGCTTTCACACGCTTGTGTAGTGAGTGTAAGTAATCCCCCTGCTGTTTCAGGCAGTGACTCATCATAAAAACTCATGTGGCTGTCTTTGCTGGAGTACACACCGCCCTGCTAAACCGCACGCACGTCCACACTGTAGTAACGAGAAATGAAACCACAGCCTTCTGACTGACAAACACTCACATGCACTACTTCACACTGTTGTAGCAATTGTGTCCACAATAGTACAAGAAACTGGCGTGCGTGATATAGGCATAGTCTTCAAGGGCAGCAGCGATTTCTGGTGTTGCAAAGGGTAAGGGTACCTTCTAGGTATGGACATTTTTGTCAATTTTTCATTTCGAGTACTGATAGATCTCAAAAACAAGTTCTCGAGTACTCGGGGCAGGGCTTGTGCATGGGGGCGGGGTGGGGCGTTTTAGTCATGGAGATAGTGAAAATATTTTACTTAAAACAGTTACAAAAATTAATGTTGACAAATAAAAATATAATATGAAAATATGTTGATCAAAATATACAAATATGACTTGAAAATAACTGCTAGATTATTAAAATTATTATTAACTGCTAGATCTAAAAGGAATGGCTGCATGAGGTGAAGCTAAAGAGTGAATGAACACCAGTAAACTGAAGCCCGTTCTAAATGACACATCAGATATCCTTTATACACAAAATATTACAACTGGAACATTACAACTTGTATCTGCACAAAAGAACGCTAATGCAACTTAATTTGAAGTAAGTTACGTGCTAGCCAGAAAGTGTTACCCTTGTTGTAAATGCACTCTTCCTGTAACAACACGCTAAACATGGTCAACTTAAGTACAAAGAATTCACAATAGGGAATTCTATAGTGTCCTCATTATAATATTATGTGTATATGGCAGATTGGCACTGCACATCTTGCACTTAACTGTATAAATATTACCGGTTTAGTGATCAATCGTTGCTGTCACATCCGAGTACTCAGGCACATCCCTAGTACCTTCTATACATACAGTATGCTTTTATTTAACTTATAATAATTTTTCATTTTTATTATAGATAATTTTTCTTTCTCTTTAATTATACTAATGTATAATTAAGTAATTAAGTAATTTCTACATCTATATTCTTTATATGTTCTGTATCATTTTTCTATTTAATTATACTTTTTATTTTATGAAAACAGACTCACTTGATAGGTAGTTTTTTATTTTATACCTGAGAACATTGATAATTTTTATTTCTGCTTAATTTTTTATTGTTTTGCATTTTAATTTAATTCCTATTTTTTTATTTTAAAAACGTAGATGTCATAATTTTTCTTTTATTTCATCATTTTAATTTATTTTATTATATAAACATCATTTTTGTTTCTAATTTGTTATTGTATTTTTTTTCATTTAACTTAATTATTATTATTTTTTATTTTATAAATTTATGTTAGTACCACATAGGTCATTTTTTATTTTATTTTATGGGTAGAAATATTTGTTCTTTTTTTTATTTGCAGGTTTATTTTTTATTTATTTTTTTTGTACCTGATTTTGCCAAGGGCAGCATGTGATTTATGACTACTAATGCAATAGTGACTGCCACACAACATGCAAATATGTTTGCCCAAATGCATGCATAGAAACATATCTAAAGCCAGCGGAATGGTTACCCACAGCAGGAAAACCACACGGCATATGTAAATGAGATGCGAGGGAAGTGCGAGTGCACGGCTTCCATGCAAATGTAATGGAGACCTCAAAGACAGAAGTTATAAATAGACTCGCAGTGTGTGGTTGCCTCAATAAACACCACTTCGCTCTTAAAGCGACACTCACGACACGTTCTCGTTCAAACATGAACACTTCAGGGCATTTGAAAGGGCGATTTGGAGTTCATGTATGCAAATGCTCAAAGCGACATGTAACCCAGTTAAACTGGGGCTTATGACGTCCTCTTGCACAGATTTTGTATTGTGTGCAGTTTGCTCAGAATAGACACTCACACTCTACTATATGATAGAAAGGCTTTGAAGATGAGGAGGAATTTTTAGGAACAGAAAGGCAATAAGGCAAGATATGTCATTATGGGAATCTCTCAAATAATGGATGAGATTTTGCAAAACATATTGTAAGTGTAATGTAAGCATTACATGCCTGCTAGTTTGTTCTCCTCACAGTGACAGGCTGTGGGACGCCCTAAAAATACTTGAAGAAATGTCATATTTTAACCATGGTCTGTAAAAAGCTGCTTTTCTAAACCTGCAGCCTCTTGCGCCAGGGTTCCCCCTCATTTGAGTTTACCTTCTCTCCTTTCTTCTTTTCATTTTTACGCTCACTTCATGACCTGGAGGTTTTTAATCAGGTTTTGTGCTGTTTACCATATTGTAGTGATCTCAAGAAACCACCCACATACCCACCCACTTCAAAACATTTGCATACAAACTGCATTTGCCATTGCAGAAAGGGTAGAACTTCATGTTACACCGTTTCCAAATCAGGCATGAATGTTTTTGTACAGATGGCTGTACAGGGTGGGAGGGTCCCACTTTAAATCATACAGCTGGAGCCAAGCATGTGAGCGGCATGATTTTGTCAGTCTCTTGCACTGTGTCTGGAATCACCCCCCATACACTTAAAGGTGCAGTAAGCCATTTCTGAGAATTATTAGAATAGAATAGAATAGAATAGAATAGAATAGAATAGAATAGAATAAATCTTTATTGTCCACCGGGGTGGAAATTTTTCTTTGGCTCACCACACAAACAAGACAGATAGACATACAGACAATGTCTCATAGTAAAGGAAATATAATAAAAAGATACAATGTAAAATATCATAATGAAAATAAATATACTTTAAATACATTAAGATAACTTGTTTGTTGTTGTCACTTGGTTTGTTTAAGGATACTAATGGCATTTGGAATAAAATGTCTTTTAAAAGTACTTTTTGCCAGAGGCACCCTGAAGCGCCTCCCAGACTTCAGAAGCTCAAACTGACCAGAAAGAGGGTGAGTACTTGTAGAATTGTAGAACACTGTTGATATTTGAAATTAACCCCTCCCTTCAATTTTCCACCCCCAAAATTCACAAACATGCAATGCAAGACTGGATGTCTCTTTATAAGCAGAAGATAAGCAAAAGAAAACTTCACGAAAAAGGTGAACAAACAACAAGGAAGAACATAGAGTACACTAATATATACAAGCAAGAGTTTGTTACTCGTATGGAGGAGAAACAACGCAACCTCTGCGTCTGTTTTCTGGCCCTTCCCACTTATGTCTCTCCAGTCCTTGAAAGCTTTTCTAATATTAATGCGGATCCTAAAGCTCTTGCCTGATTGTAATGATTTTTTTCCAGTGATGTTCCTCTGACCTTTTCTCTTTTGTAATGTCTCTCAGCCATCTCTCTTTCTACAGTCTCCCTCTTGCTCATTCTCTCTTCTGCTCCATCATTAGTGTACAACTACTATTGATTGGCTCTGTCTTATCCACTTTCAACAGTGTTTTTCAAAAATCGCTTACTGTACATTTAAATAGTGCACTATTTTATGGGAACAGCCATGTGTAGTGGTGCACAAAACTATATAGGACATTATCGAGTGGACTCATTCAATCCCATAATGCACTGTAATAACCGATGTACTATGGTACTATGGACTATGGATTAATTTGGGTGGACGTTTCTATAACACCGAACTTTGCAGGATTCAGTAAAGCCAGGATAAAACTTTAAATAATCCCAAACCTATAAGCAATGACTGAAGCCTTTCCATTAAGAGGAGATATTTGCCCCCTTTGATTTTTTTTTTAACCTTTATTCAGGAAACTTTTCCAATCTTTTTTAGATTTCCCCTTTCATGTAAATTCTTTAATATATTCAATAATGCAATTATAATCAGATGAGGCAATAGGACTTTTACCAATCAAATTAAATCCTTATCAGAAAAAGATTTTACACTGCAGAGGTGGAACTGAAGTGGCATTTAGATGTATTTACAGTACACAGTTCATTGCAGCTCAGAGATGCCATGAATGCATTTATACTGCAGTTACAATTGCATATATTATGAGATTAGTGTTTTGAATAGGAAATAAGTTAAGTTATACTTTAAATATGTAACTAAAACTGCCAGTAGGTGGTGGCAACTCACTGTCTTAATGATACATTCAGGAACAAAGCAAATGACTTTATGAATGGATCATTGAATCATTGACTCAAAAACGCTGAATAATTCAGGAACAAAACAACACTGGGTTAATCAGAGATCAACAGTTCTACTTTGACTGTTTGGAACTATTTTCATTAATAGAATAGATAATATTGTATATAAAATGAACATAACTTTATATTAACTTGAACAGCCTATTTTTAACTAATTATATACCATTTGATAAAGCACAAAATGGTGATTATCTATGGCGGCAAATCAATGTCAATAAGAACCGAGCGCACAACTGATGCTGTTCGCGAGCTCATTCATACCCTGCGCGTGGAAATGGAAACATGAAAACCATGGAAATGTGTCATTACAGTCTGTAAATATCTCTTAACAACACAAGGCAATCACTATAATACTTTCTGTTAAAAAAGTATCTGGTAAGAATATATTATATATTAACAATGCATTAAATCACATTACACATTAATTAACCACAATAAATAAAACAAATTAAGTGATGTCTCAAGTCAAGTGAATTACAAGTCATTGGACATGCCCCAATCACAACTGACTTCCGGTAAAGGGGAGTCCCGCCCCTCGACTGTCAAAAATAAAATTGTACTAGCGAGCAAAAGCAGCAGGCGAGAGCAGATCAAGCGCGAGGGCGTGTGGAATGATCATGCGCGCGCGCGCGAGGGTGTGTGGAATGATCCTGCGCGCGAGGGTGTGTGGAATGATCCTGCGCACGAGGGCTTGTATTGCGTGTAGAGGAGATGTCATGAGCGCGCGCAGGGTCTGAATGAGCTCGCGAGTCCCCGTTTCCTCGCGTGTGGATCTGTTATCCTCTCGCGATGGTCATTTACCGCGCGCGCCAGCATCAGTTGTGCGCTCGGTTCTTATTGACATTGATTTGCCGCCATAATTATCTTAAAATGAGGACAAATGTGCGTCCAACTCAAGGCTATGCCTATAAACTGAAATGGTATTTCAAAACCTGATTGTCTGACTTAAAACCAGACAGATGGCCACCCTAGGAGTAATGAATGGAATAGTGAATGAGTTCATAGTGAGCAAATTCGGATACAGCCTTGGTTTCTGTTTTTGTAGCTGGAAGCTCCACCCACAAAGAAATCTCATTGGTTCAAAAATTCTGCTCCACACAACTATAAACATCAAATACTATTGTGCCACATCACACTGCTTTTTCACTCTCAGTGTGGACTGACAACTTGGTTAGGACACAGTAAGGTGTTTTACAGCCTGTTGTCAGGCTCAACACTGCTTTTCAAATGCAAAATGAGACCATGCGGTAGCCTGACCACATGCAGTTATCATACCTCAGGTTCTTCCCACGGTGATTTCATATACACATACATATAATTACGTTGTGCAAATCCTGAGATTTCACTTCATCATTTTGAGACACTCCCATTGAGCACTGACTGCAGATGAGAGTGATGCACAGTGTAATACTTGTGTACACTGATCCCAGAACTGTTCTAGTTTCCCCATTAAAATCACTTTAAGGTGAAATACAGCGCCATCTGGTGTCTAAAAACAGCACTGCATCAGCCTCCTGTTCATGTGAATGAAAGTAAATGCATTATCTTCCCTTTGAATGTACTATTCTTTACATAATCTATCTACAAGGAGTTACGAGAAGAATTTAAATAATTCTGCATAGCCCTAATATCATATATACGATCAATTATGCATGAATGCATGAACGAGCACAAAGCTAGTTTAATTCGCTTTCAGGCTTGTCTCACAGTAGGGGGCTGAAGAAGCGGCGTTCCTATACACACTTTGAGTCGACTCCCAGGAGTCATCAGGGGCTTTGAATGTCTGAAAATCTGCAGAAATAAACTCTCCCATCTTTCTGCCATGTTGTTGTCTCTCACTCTTTCTCTTTTATATACTCCCTTTTCACTGCTGTATCTATTCATCTGCCTTTGTATCTCTGTAGCTTTGATTCTTTTACTTAGACATTATGTTTTTTTGCTGTCTCTGAGCTTGTTTAAGGCTTGATCGCAGGGGTTAGCTTGAGGGTGCTTTAAAGCGAAAGCCTACGCATATGTAGTGTGTTTGCTTTGGTGCTTGATTAATTTGCTTGTCCTCTCTTACTGCAGATAAATAGACCTGAGCGTGCCTCGAATTCTGCTTTATATATTTTTTCATGTTCTGCGCCAAGCCGACTACATGTTTTAACAGGAAGTAGTAATAGCAAGTCACAAAGCTCTTGTTTGTCTGAACCATCTAGTGCCAAACATTCCTGAAAAGCTGTGGTCAAAAATTGCAAACTTTTCAAATTAAAACTTAAAATAAAAGATTGTAGTACGTCGTCAGCATCTTTTTACACTCGTGTAGTGATTAAGACTCACCTGGATGCATGAAATAAAAAAAATAAACACTTTTTATATTATGAATGTTAGTATAGGATAAATTGTTGAAAAGAACCCTGCATTTTATCGTATTGTAGATGTTTGAAAAATATTGTTTTAAATATTGTTTCATTTTTATTTGTTTGTCAAACTTTTAGTAATTTTGTTACATGCTTTTGTCTTCTTTTTAGTTTTTATATTTCCATTCAGCTTTTTTTTGCAGTTTTAGTTGCTTTAGTACATCATCTTAATCTTAATTTTAACTTTTTTTTTTTCACCAAGAAAATTATCTAATTTTTATATTTTATTTCAGCTGTAATTCAATTAACAAAAAAAAATATTTTTAATGGTTTTAGTCGCAGTTAACAACAACAACACCGGCCTCCTCTGATGGATATTTTTCTCCACATTTTTGCTTGTCTTTTACTATTCGAGATATTCAGAGCCATGTCACACATTTTTTAGGTTCCTATTCCTTTACTATTACTTTGCTATTGAAAATAGCTTTCAAATATTTTGTTTCCAGAAGGTGGTAAACAAATCCTTGACAGAATAAGGACCACGGTGCCAAACGAGAGCACACACACACGTTGACATGATGGGATGACAATGATGTCAGTCAGGTTGTCAGAGAAAAGGAGCGCCTATGACACCCTCAGCACTGAGAAAGAGAGACAGACAGAGAAAGAGAGAAGTTAAAAGAAATGAGGTCAGCCTGGGGTACGACACAGTAACCTGAGAGAAGTACCTGCCCTCACACTATCTACTTACTGCTGCGTTTGTCCCAGCTGAGCACAGCAGGAGAAACGCAGGAAGCACAAAGCTATCTCTCCATCAGTCCCTCACAATGACCCAAAGATGGCCCTGAAAGAACCTGTCACCGATTGAGTTTTACTACTTTGAGTGTGACCAGGAGCTTTTGAGATTTTGTGTGGCTTTTTAGGCAGGTTTTAGTGTGTGTGTGTGTGTGTGTGTGTGTGTGTGTGTGTGTGTGTGTGTGTGTGTGTGTGTGTAGAAGAGGTATCCACTTCTCCTGTTGTAGCTCTCCAGTAGTTTAACACAAAAGGGAGGTATTGAATGGTGATTGTTGGTTGAGTGACAGGCTTTGTGATTGTCAATGACACGAGTACGCTTGCCATGATTTATTTGTGACTATATCTACAGCTTAGGTATCAATGTTCGACTGCCCTAGGAAAAAAAAAGGCCTGATTTATTTTTCGTTTTAACCTATATTTATGCTTTAATAATTTAAAAATAGATGAATAATTAAAAATAATATCTTAAATCATACCGTTCAAAAGTTTTGGGTTGGTAAGATTCATAAGTCTCTTATGCTCACCGGGGCTGCATGTATTTATAAAAATAGAGTAAAAAGACAGCAATATTGTGAAATATTATTATTATAAGTAACTGTTTCAAATTTTAATGTTTTAAATGTAATTTATTATTGTGATGGCAAAGCTGAATTTTTCAGTGTCACATGATCCTTCAAAAATCATTCTAATATGCTGTTTTGGTGCTCAAGAAAAATGTCTGATTATTTCCAATGTTAAAAACAGTTGTGCTGCTTAGTATTTTAAACCCTCATACATTATTTTAAGGATTCATTGATAAATAGAAAGTTCAAAAGAACAGCATTTATTTTAAATAATAAATGTACAAAAAAATTATATATATATATATATATATATATATATATATATATATATATATATATATATATATATATATATATAAATTTAACTTTTCAAAAAAATCTTACAACCTTTTGAACTGTAGTGTAAGAAAAGTTATATTTGTTAATAATTAATTAAAAACAGATTAGATTGATGTTTACTTAATATTGGCTTTCATATTTTCACATATTTCTGTGAAAGTCTACCTGTAAATATTTTTTTATTTTATATGGTCATGGCTCCTTTATAAAAACTTATTTATTAAAAGATTATTTTTCTGTAATACACTTTCTTTTACATTTGGCACCCATAATATGTTATACTAAAACACATACTCCCAGAGCTGTAAGGTATTTAAAAAAAAAAAAAATTTTTTAGAGTGTATACACCAAAGCCTTCTTCCATTAATATTATACCGAGACATCCATCCTCTAGTATGAGTCACTGATTTGTTTTGTGGATAAATGTTGCTTTTTCCCTGGCTGAATAAACTAGTCCTGTCTCATTATGTTAAATGGTGTAATGAATAGACTGTAACATTGCTGTGGAAACAGGGAGCATCCCTCAGCACAGAGCCTGTGTAAATTCATTTCTCATCATTACAAACGCAGCCACACACTGCACAGCTTAAACGCTGGAGATGCCTACCCTGGTTAGATGCGTTTCAGTGTGTGTGCGCAATGTCGTATATAGGGGAATTTCCTGTTGCTTTGAGTGTAGATGCCTCACTTTGCCAGTGCTTGTGGGGTATATATGTGTGTGTGTGTGTGTGTGTGTGTGTGTGTGTGTGTGTGTGTGTGTGTGTGTGTGTGTGTGTGTGTGTGTGTGTGTGTGTGTGTGTGTGTGTGTGTGTGTGTGTGTGTGTGTGTGTGTGTGTGTGTGTGTGTGTGTGTGTGTGTGTGTGTGTTTGAGGAGCGGATTCTCATTGGGTGGCTCCAGCCATCTGGCGTTAGCTCAGATGAACTAATTTCTGCTTCTCTATTGATCGGTGAAATAACAGAGCTGCTGTAGTAATGATGTCATCACCTGCCTCTCAGCGCTGACCTTGAATGAAGCGAGCTACTGAACATGCTCACAACACGACTGTGTGTGTGTGTGTGCTGGACCGGAGGTTGAAAGAAGGAAGGGTTTCAACTTGCTGTCCTCCTAATGCACACACACACCTGCTGCTGAATTCCTTTGAGGCACTCCATCTTGTTTCCTCTCTGTCCGGTGAGAAAAG
The DNA here is from genome assembly GCA_030578275.1 of Meda fulgida. Taxonomy (NCBI): domain Eukaryota; kingdom Metazoa; phylum Chordata; class Actinopteri; order Cypriniformes; family Leuciscidae; genus Meda; species Meda fulgida. The sequence goes on along the minus strand of CM060634.1, from coordinate 8,582,782 downwards.
AGATGGTGTCGGCCATGACACTTCCATCTGTAGAAGAAAAGCACCATGATTACTCCATGTGCAAAGCATATGGTGCACCTTATGACAGCGGTATGAGGCATTCATGCATCATTGTTTAAATGCTTGATTTGACATTTAAAATAACTTTGTATTATCTAATAGGTCTGATTAACCATGTTCAATGCATTTTAGAATAAATACACTGGTTTTTAGGAACAGTTTATGCTAAAATTAAGATTCTGTCATCATTTACTCACCCTCATGTGATTTCAAATCCGTTTGACTTATCAGTTCAGTGTTATAAGTCATACAAACAATCTACTTAAAGGGTTAGTTTACCCAAAAATTAAAAATCTGTCATTATTTACTCACCCTTATGTTGTTCCAAACCTGTATGAGTTTATTTCTACTGTTGAACTAAAAAGAAGATATTTTGAAGAATGTTGGTAACCAGTAGTCGTTGAGTTCCATAATAGAAAAACAAAATACTGTGGAAGTCAATGGCTACTGTAAACTGTTTGGTTACCAAAATTCTTCAAAATATCTTCTTTTGTGTTCAACAAAAGAAAAAAATTCATACCGATTTGGGTGAGTAAATGATGACAAAATATTATTTTTTGTGTGAACTATCCCTTTTAGAATCATTCCAAACTGATTATACTGTAAGTGAACCATCTTTCATGACTCACTTATATCCGAGTCAAAAATATAACATAAGTTTTCAAGTTTTAACTTAGTTTATTTTACATGGTGACTATTTCTGATAGTAAATCACCAAAATGGGAAATATTACATTTTCTCAATTCACCCACTATTGGTAGCTGTAGCAAAAAGTTTATTCAGTTCCCTGCTCACACAGATGTGGTCCGACCAAGTTACAGGAAGGTACATGGAAGAAGGGAATCAGGAAATTAAAGGCCTCTGACCCCTAAACCTTCCTGTAACCTCTTGATCTATCATCCCCCATCATTCGCTCTGTTCTTCACTCTTCCTCACTTTCTGTTTTCTGTCTCTTTCCCCGCTAACCGAGCTTTGCTACAAGGATGGTATTGGCTGACTGCTTGTCCTATATCTCTACATAGAAACATTACACGCTGTACTGTTGTGTATCACACACGTACCACTACACTACTCTAAAATGAACTTTGTGGATCAGAATCTGAGAAGACCAACTTGTTTTAGGAACCACAAACAGGTACAGGGAAAATGTATCCTGTTTGTGTATGCATGAGGGCTTGCATGCTCAAACAAGTTGCAGTGCTGGCAATATTAGATATCTAAGATGTGTCTGAATTAATCATTTTCCTCTTCTCTGATATGACATTTCCAATGTGACATTAAGAGCTTTTGAGTCTGAGGGAAAAGCAGCATTAGAATATGTGCTGACCCTTTCCATTATGAATGTGACATCAAGACAGTTTCATTTTGAACCCCTTAAACAACAGTGATTCTCACAAAACTGTAGGTATGAATAACGTCTCGGTTACGTATGTAACCCTCGTTCCCTGAGTAGGGAACGGAGACGTTGCGTCGGATGACGACGAATGGGGTTTCGCTTAGAACACCTATCGACTTCGAGTATACAAAACGAGCCAATGGCAAAGAAATGCCATGGGTCTGCGGAATTTGTATGACGTAACTCCGCCCCACCTCGTGGGTATAAAAGGAGGACGCCAGCAACATGCAGTTATGTTTCTTCGCTGAGGAGCCAAGACTGAACTCAGGCGATCCCCGCGGTACAGCGGAAGTGGCAGGCAGACGTAACGTCTCCGTTCCCTACTCAGGGAATGAGGGTTACATACGTAACCGAGACGTTCCCTTTCGTAGTCACTCCGAGTTACGTCGGCTGACGACGAATGGGGTTACCAGTCTAATCACGTCACCTTACAGCTGTCTTCCAGTGCCCTGCGAAAATCTGAGATCCCTGTGGTGAGACTAGCACGGACGAAGGATTCCTATTCAACACAGGAATACCAAGGTACACTGGGAACCATATCCCATAGTTTAGAGGAAATATGCAATTAACACCAACCCAAAGGGAGGGTGGGGGGGGGCATTAGAAAATACACACATGACCCGAAGGATACATATGGAGAACACTGGGGTGTCCAGCCGCAGATGGAATATTTCAACCCCAGGGGTGGCAAGGTGGCTTGCCAAGGGAAAGACACATGCTCAAAGAGGCTTAGAGTGGAAATACACATGTGGGGGTAGCTCCGAAGAGGGACCATGCACACGGGTGCACCTAGCAGACGCACAGGCAATAGACACTGGCACCAGCGTCAGGGGTGCTGGAGGAACTCAGGGCTTGCGGAGAAGCTCACCTGAGGAAATATCGCACGTATCCAGTCCGTGGAGTGGAATGGCGAGCAAGCGAAGACACCTGAGCGGGTCCAATACTAGTTGGTTGAAGCGAGTACATGAGAGGACACTGGCTCCACTCGGAGATTGTAGAATTTGGCGAATGTGTTAGGTGTCGCCCAGCCTGCAGCTCTGCAGATGTCTGTTAGCGAGGCGCCATGCGCTAGAGCCCAAGAGGATGTCACACTCCGGGAAGACACCTCCGGGGGTCTTCTCGGCGAAAAGAGCACCAACTGACGAAGAGGTTCCACTTCAACGAATAGGTGTGTCTCGTGGACGACGCTCTAGCGGAAGTGATGGTAGCCACCACCGCTGGTGGTAGGGTACTCAAACCTGCCTCGTGCCGTCCAGGAGGCACACGTGGAGGTTCCAAAGATCGGGACGAGGGTGCCACAGGGTGCCCCGTCCCTGAGAAAGGAGGTCCTTCCTCAGAGGGATTGGCCAAGGAGGTGCTGTCGCGAGGAGCACCAGTTCGGAGAACCAGGTCCGGGTGGGCCACTACGGCGCAACAAGAAGGACCTGCTCCTCGTCCTCCTTGACCTTGCGTAAGACCTGCGCTAGAAGGCTCACTGGTGTAAATGCATATTTGTGGCCCCGCGGCCAGCTGTGCGCCAGTGCATCCGTGCCGAGCGTACCTTCGGTAAGGGAAAAACACAGGTCGCAGTGGGTCGAGTCGTGAGAGGAAAACAGATCTATCTGTGCGTCCCCGAACTGGTCCCAAATCAGCTGAACCGACCGAACCGGATGGAGTCGCAATTCTCCAGGGAGGGGCTGAAGCCGTGAGAGCTCGTCGGCTGCACAGTTCAGGACTCCGGGAATATAAATGGCTCGAAGCGACCTCAGATGTTTCTGACTTCATAAGAGGAGGTGGCGGGCGAGTTGCGACATACGGTGGGAGCGTAGACCACCTTGATGGTAGATATACGCTACAGTGGCGGTAATGTCAGACCGGACTAGTACGTGTTGACCCCTGAGCAACTCTCGAAAGCGGTGCAGGGCAAGGCGTACTGCCAGCAATTCGAGGCAATTGACATGCCATAGGCGCTGGGGTCCTGTCCAGGAGCCTGCCGCAGCATGTGCATTGCACATGGCGCCCCAGCCCGTGGTGGAGGCATCTGTTGAGACAACAACATGCCGGGAAGCTCGTTCCAGGGGGACACCCGCCCTGAGAAAACTGAGGTTCGACCACGGGGTGAAGGTCTGACGGCAGGTCGGAGTAACTGGTACTCGGATCGTGCCTTGTTGCCATGCCCACCTCGGGACTCGGTCGCGAAGCCAAAGCTGAAGCGGTCTCATATGAAGCAATCCGAGCGGCGTTACCGCGGCTGCAGATACCATATACCCCAGGAGCCTCTGAAAATGTTTCAGTGGAACCGCACTCTTGCCCTGGAATTGTCTCAGACAAGTCAGCAGTGACTGCGCGCGCTCGCTCGTAAGCTGCGCGGACATGGCGACCGAGTCGATGTCCATGCCGAGAAAAGAGATCCTCTGCACGGGGCAAAGTTTGCTCTTCTCCCAGTTGACCCGAAGGCCCAAGCGAGCTAGGTGCCCGAGAACAAGGTCCCTGTGTTCGCAAACCTGGTCTCGAGAGTGAGCTAGGACAGTCAGTCGCCGAGATAGTTCAGGATGCGAACCCCGTGTTCCCATGGAGGAACAAGGGCTGCCTCGACAACCTTTGAGAAAGCGCGAGGAGACAGGGCTAGCCCGAATGGGAGAACAGCGTACTGATATGTGCGCGCCCTGACAGCAAACCATAGGTATGGTCTGAGTCGAAGGAGAACGGAGACATAAAAGTAGGCGTCCTTCAGGTCGATCGCTGCAAACCAATCCTTTGGCCGCACACATCCGGAATGCGTTTGGCCAGGAGCATCTTGAACGGCATCCTGTGAAGGGGTAGTTCAGATGTGTAGGTCCAGGATTGGCCATAACCCACCAGATTTCTCCGGGACATTTCGGCTGGAGGGACAGTCTCAATCATACCCTTCGCCAGTAGGGTAGCAACCTCCGCTCTCATCATAGGGGATTAGCCACCGACCATAGTGAAGCGGACTCCCCTGAAGCGGGGAGGAGGCCTTGCGAACTGAATCGCATCGACCCAGCGGAACAGATAGGGAAGCTCTAGGCAGGCTCCCAAGAACTGTGCCAGCGGAGTCAACGAACCACAGACGTCCCCTCGGTGGTGCAGCGAAGCGGAATGACCGGCCCAGACGTGGACGGCATAGCGGCCCGGAGTGGGGGCACGGTCATAACCGCACCCTGACAGAGGAGGCCAGGAAAGGACCAGCGTTCCGCGGGGGCCTGCTCTGCCAGGGGTCTGGCGACAGAGGGGGATGAGAACGGTACGGTCCAGGGGCGGCACACACTGTCATCCGGCTCTGAGACAGAGGGGGACGAGGGGTGCACGGCTCGGGGGCGGTGCACCGTGTCGTCCGTGAACTCTGTATGCTCAGAGATGAGAGAGTCAGTTCTTTCTTAATAAGGATTCTTCACCAGCCCTCCACCGGGGAAAGGAGTGGCCCTCCGACCAACTCCTGGAAAGAACTGAGTCCCATCTCTGAGCAGCCCATCTCCAAAGTGCCGCTTAACCCGGCGTTTAACCCGGAGAGGGCTGAGGCATCCCCCCACGGTCTTCCAAAGCCAGCCCGGGTGAACGGGCGGGGTTGGAACCGTGGGAGGGTGCCTTCGGCGGTTGGCAGACTGAGGGATCTGAGCGGACGGCGGGGCCATCGGCAAAATAACCTCAATCTGCTCACGGGTGGTTGAGAACTGTTGGGCAGAAGCACTCAACCGCACCGCCGAAGAGGCCGACCTGGGATATGGGGGTGTCGAGCAGACGAGTCCGCCCGACATCCTGCACATCAGACCGGTCAGCCCCAGAATGATGAACATCACCTGACTCCGAGAGCGCACGGCCACCTTCGTCGCTCGGAGAGCAAGGTCAGTGGCGGCGCGCAGCTCATTGAAGAGCCAGAGAGTCAGTCCCGCCCTCATGCATATCCGTGAGCATCTGGGTCAGATAGACCATCAGAACAGTCATGGGATGCAGTGAGGCTGCCCGTCCTGTGGCACTATAGGATTTCGCCACAAATTAGTGTAGACGAAAAGAACTATAGGCTTCGGACGGGTGCTTAGGATTGCGCCGGGAAGCACTCTGAGGACACAGTAGCATCGCAACAGAGCGTTCAACCGGGGAGGCCCCAGTGTACCCATGGGCAGCGGCCCCGTTGAGGGGAGGGAAGGCGGATGAGACCAACGAGCGGTCCTGAGAAGACAAGGGGGTCTTCCAGGACGTCGAGATCTCATCATGCACGTCCGGGAAGAAAGATATTGGGGTTTGCCGTGGACGCGGGTCGGCGGCCTTACCCAAAAACCAATCGTCCCGGGAAAGCATGGCCGTCATCTCCGGATCAGACTCAGGCACAGCCATATACACACCGGAAGGTGGCAGCTGTGACGAGTCGTCACTTCCAGAAGAATCAAGCCCATCTAGTGATGCTGCTACAGACATAGCACCATCCTCTGTAGCTTTAAATGAAAACACACGGGCCACCCGAGGGTAGACTTGTGGAATCACCTGATCGCTAGCGGGCACCGTCATTGAAGAGGGGGGCTGGGGTCACGGACACAAGAGTCGGCGCCTTGTTCCAGACCATCACCCTCAGGTCACCCTGGCCACCAGCCCCCGCTCTTCGGCTGGATGAGGGGACTCTCACTCTTGCGAGTTCACAGAGTCTCGACCTAAATGACGCGATGATCATGTTCCCACAGAGAGAACATGAATCACCCACGAGCGCTGTTCAAGCATGATCAATGCCCAAACACACTAGACAGCGCTCGTGCCCATCAGAGTCCGATACCAATCTGCCGCAACGAGAAATGCACGGGGGAGCCGTCTTTAAAAAGACGTGCCGCGTGCGAGCTCTTTTGTGAGAGGAGAAAAAACTCTGCGATGTTGAAGTGAGCAGGGAGAAACACACTCACTGGCAGATCACAGGCAATGTGAACTCGCTACAGATCGCCGTCACACCAACACCAGAAAGAGTGGCTCGTCTCGTAGAGCGAAGTCAGAAATGGCTGTGGAGTGAAGAGATACTCTTGGCTCCGAAGCGATAACATAACTGCATGTTTCCGGCGTCCTCCTTTTATACCCACGAGGTGGGGCGGAGTTACGTCATGCAAATTCCGCAGACCCATGGCATTTCTTTGCCATTGGCTCGTTTTGTATACTCGAAGTCGATAGGTGTTCTAAGCGAAACCCCATTTGTCGTCATCCGACGTAACTCGGAGTGACTACGAAAGGGAACTATATTTGCTATGTTTGCTTAAGTGCAAAAATCATAAGTCAAAAGTCCTATGCCACCCACAGTTCAATGTAACTCTATTGGTTTATTTTCCAACAATTTTATTATCCACCAGGTGAAAAACCATTCACCTTCAAAAGTCTGATCAGTAATGTTCATCTATCTTCAGCAAGCCACATGATTTGAGGTTTCATTCATACCTGTAGCTCAAATGGTCCAAAATGAGTTTCTTGTTAAAGTTTAATGTTTAGACCGGCTGCTGAAATGCGCTGTTAGTTAAGAGCTTGCTGATGTGATCTGATCCCTTATCAGGTTCTGGCAAAGATAGTGATAACAGAGTGAAAAGAGAAAAGATACAGCGATTTCATTTAAATTCTGCTGGTGGCAAAAGATGTGGAATTGAAAAAATTAGTTTCTGCTTAGCGTCACTTCCTATATCTATATTGTTTTAGGTTTGGTTATAAATTTTAACTGTCTCAGTCATTCCAGCATGTCTGTCCATCTGCCACGTCTGAAACACTTTATGGAGGACAAATGGAAAAAGGTACAGTTGAAATTACATGGTAAACCAATCCAATGGGGTCCTTTGAGCCTGCAAGTAAAAGTGCACCACCTTGTTTTTAAAAAGCATTTTTCTCATACTGTACATACATGTCACCTTAAACACTGACCTGAATGACCCTGCTGTTTACCAGTGTTTACCCAACACATTGGCCTCAGCTTGGCCTACTAGAGCTGATAGTAACTTCAGGGGAAGTGACATTCAGGGAAACGTTTAAATGACGATGACAGTGTGAGTCTCATAAAAAGACTGAGCTTGCAAGAATTACCCCATTGCTGTTTATGACTTGTGGCCACAACCACATGACACATGAAAGAAAAAAAAGGCATTAAAATGACAGTAACTGTGTTTACGGGTGTCTTTTTCACATACTAAAAAGGCTAGATACTAAAGATATACAGTAAGCATGCAGTCACAAGATTTAACCTCAGATTTCTGGAAATTCAAAATAGATTAAACAGAATTAGTATCATGCTTGGTTACCTATTGATGAACAGCACTTGGTGTAATGATTTTCTCACTGTAGTAACGCAGATGTCCTCATGACTCTAGGTTAGATTGATCATTCACGCTGTGGTTGTAGCAGCACTCTGAAGCTCATCGGAGTTATGGACATTTTGAGGTAGGAGTTTCAAGCAGTAGATCTACAGTATGTTTAATGTAGTCCATTGGTGTTGACAATTAATCAGCAGCTAAATCCTCTTTCAAACAGTTTGTTTTAATGAGTACTACAACAGGTTCATTCCACCACAAAAATCTCAATTATCTGCAAAACCAGACAAAATTCCACCAACAATTTGTCCATGGAAATGTGTGACGCCAGACTCAGAACATATTTGATGTTTATTACACAGCTTTGTAGAGTGCAATTTTGGACCATTAAGATTTCTCGTATGATTAATTCACGTTTTGTGCTGCTTTTCTATTATCCAGAAGAACAAAGTGAGTAGATATGTTGTATTGACTGTCTATAGCACTTGTGTCTTCATTTTCTCCTCTGTTGCGTTCAGGTTTCTCACTCCCTCTCTCCCTCGTTCACATGTTCACACATCCCACTATCTGTCCTCGGTCTCAGACTCCAGTAGCACTAATGGCTGTTGTCACAAGTTTTACTGCACCCACCCGCTGCGACCATCTGTCTGGTCTCTCTCTCGCTCTTATCTCTCTCATCAATGATGCTTTATCAGCACCCCTGCTAAAATACAATATTGCCAAAGAAGTACAGAGGATAATTAATCTGCAGAATTGGACGATATGGCAGAAGGTGTATATTTGTTAATCACTGCAAAGAAAGCATGAAATGACATTGACACAAAACCGTGACCTCTCCTCTTCCTCATTTGCATCATAACTCATGCTATAAAACCTGCTTCCTTGTTGCAACTATGGGACGGGTAACAGATATGAAAATTATATATTAATAAATATTTTTTATTATTTTTATATGTATTATATAAATTATTAATTATTATTATTATTATTTTGTGGTATAAAAGTGGAGAGATAGATTTGTTAAAGGTATATTAAGAATTATATTTTATATATATATTTAATTATATATTAATGAATTGTGTGTGTGTGTATGTATATATTTAGAATTTATTTCTATATTATTATATCTATATTATATTTGGAAATAAATGTAAAAAAAGACATTCTTTGTATTATTAATAATTTTATATATATATATATATATATATATATATATATATATATATATATATATATATATATATATATATACATACACTACTGTTGAAAAGTTTGGGGTCAATTTTTTTTTTTTTTTGTTTTTTTAAAGAAATTAATACTTTTCTTCAGAAAGGACGCATGAAATTGATATAAAGTGACAGTAAAGACATTTATAATAATGCAAAATATTTATTTTTTAATGAAATGCTTTTCTCTTGAACTTTCAAAGAATCCTGTAAAAAATGAATCACAGTTTGCACAAAAATATGAAGCACAAGATGAAAACTGTTGTCAACTGTGATAATAATCATAAATGTTTCTTGAGCATCAAATAATCATATTAGAGTGATTTCTGAAGGATCATGTGACACTGAAGACTGGAGTAATGATGCTGAAAATTCAGCTTTGATCACAGGAATAAATTACATTTTAAAATATATTCACATAGAAAACAGCTGTTTTACATTGAAATAATATTTAACAATATTACTGGGTTTGTTTTGTATTTTTAATCAAATAAATGCAGCCTTGGTGAGCAGAAGAGACTTCTTTTAAAAACATAAAAAATCTTACCGACCCCAAACTTTTGAACGGTAGTGTGTATATATAGATAGATAGATAAATAGATATATTTGTTATTAATAATATAAATAATGTACATTTATTAAAAAAAATTGTCAATAAAAATGGAAAATTAATAATATATTTTTATATAATATAATAATGTATTTATTAATAAAAAAATAAAAAAAAAAAAAAAAAATATATATATATATATATATATATAATTTTTTATTAATTTATATGAAGGCCTATTATTATTGTTGTCTTTCACTTCACTTTTACACCATAAACTACAACAAGTGAAATGCATATATCTGCTATAAGTGATTTTGGTCAGCATTCAGGGGTGACTACCATAAAAATGGTCTCAGCTACAACATGGACTTAAAGCTACAAAACTCTCATTTTGTTTTTTTTTTATGGAGTGCCTCTGCCACAAACACACACATGCAGACTGATACTTTACCCATTGCGTCATCATTTTTTTATGCATCCTGCCACAAGCGTAGTATTTTTAAGATGTCGTATCTAGTTGAAAATTGTCCAACTTTTAAAAAACCCTACTTTCTCTTCCATTCATTAGAGCATTTGCGCTTTTGGGATTTGTTTTTATTGCTATGAATTGCTGCAAATAAGGCTCAAGTGAACCTAAAATCTGCCTTTTATACAGGGCTTCCAGTTACGAAAGATTAGTTACCAGTCAACTTTTAAAAATATTTTTGAACATCCCTAGTTGCAACACAAATTCTACATAATCAGAGGGCATGTCGCTTTGAAAATAAATTGTCACTATCTAAACCTCTGAAGACAACAGTTTATTTCTCACGTAATGCCCCAGAGATAAATGATACACGGCTTCCTCGCTGCTATCTGCAATCTGTGCTGTGGGGTCCTACTCCTGAATCCTGATCTAAAATCTGTGCTTCTGGGAGTTGAGGGATGTGATGTCATTCCCGTGTTATGCCTTATGGAATACCGCAGGTGGTTACTGAAAGAAACCAAACAAAGTCAAGCAGCAGATCTTCTGAGCTCAACTCTGATCTGAGAGCAGCTCTAATGAGGACTGTCTTTATTTAAAGAGCACACTCACTGTACACCCACACCTCCGCCTTTGTGTTGTCTTGTTAGCGGGTTTCCATAGCGGTCCGTTCTGTGTTGTGAGCGTCTGAAGGGAGTGGAGCTCCAAGATGACAGAGTTGCAGTAGTATGTGTGTTACTATAGAGTAAATGCACCTGAGTGCATCTGTACGTGGATCATGTTCGCTCATCGCTTAGTTCACGGCCTCAAGACAGGACGTAAATTCAAGGGTAGGAGTGTGTTCTATTGGTGATTGTGTATAGACTGCTAGCTCTGTATTATTGAGTAATATATTGTGTACGTGTGTGTGTCCGTAGGCTTTGCTTGAGGCCTGCACTGAGACTACGAACCGTGTTGGAATTGAAGCAACTTCAATGGGCTACAACACTCACTAAAACACTGGAGGTGACTGAATGAGGTATGACTACAGGATACACACACACACACTCGCATGTACCTTTTGATAGCCATGACCTTTAATTTAGCATTTTATTACTTGTGCATGGGGCATTATCTGGAGAGCAATTGTAAAAATAACTCTTGCTTAAGCTGTGTCCTATTCACTCGTCAATACAGGCCCTGATTGGTGGAGCAATAATACAGGTCTGCCTAGCAACAGAGCTGTTTACGACAAACAACACAACTGGGGCTGAAAGCCAGGGTTTCACGTAAAACACCTCCAGGAAAAAGCTAGCTAGGGTCGCTTGGAACAACACAGTTTTAATGATTCATGCTTGAAGCGCGGTCGGTCGCAGGCGTACTTTAACACGCAGGTTTACTGTAGCATGCTCACACACTGGCATGTGCACGTGCAGCGGGGTTCAGAGACGTCAATTAAGCGTTTCTTTAGCAAATAATACATGTTCATGTGAGGTGTGTGAACAGGCCCATGTTCTCAAAAGTGTAGGCATGGTCTAATCTAATTCAAGTGCATTACATGCCTGATGTTTATGGTCACAAACCCAGATTTTAGGTAGATTTGTGAATGAATCCCATAAGCGCCCCCTATTGGTAGAATACACATTATAGTGCAAAAATGTCGTTTTTAAATGTGGTAGTGCTGTTTCTGTATAATATTTGTGTTTATGTATATAGACTTTATTTTAAAATTATTTTCATTTGAATTCTTTAAAAGTATATCAGAAATGATATATAATACATATATATATATATATATATATATATATATATATATATATATATATATATATATATATATAATTATTTAATAATCAATTATAACGACTAATACAACGTGTCACCGACGCCGTCTCAGATGCGTGCTTGTCAGAATGTGTGACTGTTGTGGACGTGCTCTTCCTGGAACAACTCACTGAAAACGGCAACTAAACCCAATGAATTCACAACGATTTAATAAAATAGTGTTCTCGTGTTATGTATGACAGTCCCAAATGAATCATCGTTATTATTAGTCGTGCACTGCTGCTTGAATAACCGCGCGCTGAATGAATAACCGTTGAGCACTTTGCTAGCACGTATTTAACTCAAAGAAACGCGTCCTATATGAGGTTGATCAGATATATACAAAATAAACATAATATTACAAATTATATCTGCACAAAATGACGTGAACGCACAAGTGAACTTGAACTAAGTTACGTGCCTTTCAGAATGACTCATGTTGTGGACGCGCTCTTCCTGGAACAACACGGCAACTAAACCCAAATAATTCACAATGTTTTATTACAATATTGTTCTCTTTATAATGTTATATAATATGACAGTCTCAATAGTCATTATCTATAGTCAATAGTCTTTGCTGTTTGAGCTGCGCGCGCTAAAGATCACGCTTTAGCGTCAATTCTTAACCAAATGCATCCAATATGAGATAAATCAGATATAGATTGGCGTACACAAAATAAACTATTACAACTTACATTTGCACAAAACAAAAGGCTTCAAGTGCACATAGTCATGATGAAGGTGTAAAATAAAATATTAAAAATATAGAGAGACTAAATTTGTAGTGCAGATATTAGAAGTAAACTACCATGTTTAAGGTTAAGGTTTACGAATTTTAAATAATTTTTTTAAACAAAGTTATTATACAATGTATAGGGTTCTTCATGTTTATTTTTCAGTTCATTTTTTCACTCAAATTGTTATGCTTATTATTGAAAGATGTATTAAATTAGACAAAATGTAAAATTGTTGCATAAAATGTCTATTAATCATAGACCATACTGAAACTGACACAAAGGCAACTACCAAAATGAAGCAGCCATACAGACGCAGTTATTATCTCAAAATGGCCAAATATGAGCTGATTAATAAGCCTGGCCAATATATCAGCGCATGACTACTCGGAAAATCAGGATACGAGAGATGAGCTTGCTTGCGGACAGGCCTGTTAAATGCTTGATATAATCTCATTTTGAGGGTAATTAACAGACGTATGAAAATTAGTACTTCATGAGCTGAGGCTCTCTTTTCTGTGTCTGTCTCACTCGCTCAGTTTTTCATCTCAAATAGTTCTACTATGCCATGGCTCCTTTAACCAATCATGGGCTTTTAGAGTAAAAGCTCTCATCCTGTTAAAGGTCACTGGCCTCTCAGTGCGTATGATGATGAAGCATAGCAGTTCATCACACTCATGCTGCTGTTTTTTACCCTGCGCTTCCTAATGCTTTCTGAACGTCCTAATCTTCCGTCAAGTGTTAATATGGCAAAGGTTGGGTTCGGCAATGTGTTTTTCCTGTTGGTTTAGAGAAAAAAAAATGGACGACAAATTGATACTGAGAGCACATTGGAATGCACCAGAGTCCATTTATATAGTGTGATGTCATTATAAAAAGGTGGAGGATCTGCAAGATCAAAGTGCGATGTGCTTATGAAAACATTAAAGGGATAGTCAATGCTGTTATCATTTACTCAACCTTATTTGATTTCAAATTTCTGTGTTCTCTTCACTCTTAAAAATAAAAGTCCTTTTTTGGCATCTATGGTAGGCAACCATGAAGAACCTTAAGCATCCACAGAACCTAAAGAAGGTTATTTGTACTATTTATACTGGTTCTTTAGATTTTTAAACGCCTAAATTGTAGCCTTGAGTTTTCTTCCGGGAACATATACATCACAATATTCCTTATTTTAATAACTCCCACCCAAGATATGCACAATAAAGGGGGCGATGCCTGGTCGAGTTGCATTAGTAGTGTGTTGAAACTCATGGTTATGGTAAGGGACGTGACATTTCAGAAACACACTCGAAGCGGTTGACCAATCACAACACACTGGTGCAGCCGGCCAATCATTATGTGGAAAATATGCTTTTTGAACATCCAAGCATGAAAACCTATACTAGTAGACCCCAAGAACAAAATCATGAATTTGCAAAAGGGCATAATATTTCCTCTGTAAGAGTGTTTGGACCCCATTGACTTTCATTGGGAAGACAAAATACATTGGGACATCTTTCAAAATGTCTTCTTTTGTGTTCCACAAACACATGTTTGGAGCAACATGAGGGTGAATTTTTGGGTGAACTTAGCTAGTCATCTGTGATCTTTGTATCCTAATACATTTTTTGTCAGGTGTGTGTTCTGCACACATGACTCGTTGGAAGTTTGGGTGCTGCAGAACCCAGCCTTATGCTTGCTTAGTGTGTGTGTGTGTGTGTGTGTGTGTGTGTGTGTGTGTGTGTGTGTGTGTGTGTGTGTGTGTGTGTGTGTGTGTGTGTGTGTGTGTGTGTGTGTGTGTGTGTGTGTGTGTGTGTGTGTGTGTGAGTGAGTGAGTGAGTGAGTGAGTGAGAGTTTGGTGAGGACAGCAGTGCTATTCTTGGCTGTTGGGGGAAGTCTTGGCTCCTGGGCGCATGGGAAAAGTGTTCTTGGCAGGAGTAGTGGTGGCATTCCATTGTGCCTGAATCCCTCTCCCCCCAGCACTTAAAACTGTGTCCTTTCACACTGTGATCTCAGTGGAGCGCTTTCTAGAAAGAGGGAGAATAAATAAATTACTAGCATAAACACAAAAGCACCTCGCAATCACAGCTACATTTCCAACCATCCACATAGATGTGCCCGTTCGCACCTGTTTGCACACTTTTAGATTCTTTTTTCAAACATTCACATGCAGACATGTATCATACATCTATTTTCATTATTTTAAAGAGTTTTGAACGGCTCAAGGTTCAGAATGAACTTTCAGAATGAATCGTCCACTGCTGTCATAAACATGTCCCTCAGCACAATGGCTCTCATTCGCTGGAGCTGCTTGGAAGTCAAAGGTTCTTGAACATTGAAAGAACGGTAGAGGAATAAACATCTAGCTCTCTGGAACACTGTGATATTAACTTCCCAAAACTCATTTGGCCTTTGACCCAGGGATGGGAATCAGCAGGGATGACCAGCTGACTGACATATGGCGGTATTACAAATTTTTGAGTGGTAGCTACTTGTTTCTGACCAAAAATATTTATTAAGAGCTAAACAAATATTAAATCTTGGTCTTGATAGAGGCTTTTTTGACTGCTAAGTTTGTCTTGCAGGTGTAGTTTATGTAGTCAAGGTCATATCTTGACTCATCTTGACTCTCTCTCTCTCTCTCTCTCTCTCTCTCTCTCTCTCTCTCTCTCTCCCTCTCTCTCTCTCTCTCTCTCTCTCTCTCTCTCTCTCTCTCTCTCTCTCTCTCTCTCTCTCTCTGTGTGTGTGTGTGTGTGTGTGTGTGTGTGTGTGTGTGTGTGTGTGTGTGTTCAGGTATTCCCTACGTTATGAGGACAAAATGTCCCCACAAAGATGGCAATGACAGAATCTACTGGCCTCTAAAAAATACTGTTTATTTATTTATTTTGTAATGAGTTTCGAGCTTAAGGACATTATATTTTATTTCTGATTTTAAATTTAATGCATGATAGATTTGTATCATATCACTTATTCGCTTTTTATTTATCTGTTTGTTTCTTCATCAAATAATCCGTATATTTTATTTTTATTGTTATGGACAGTATTAGATATTTAATTGTTCATGCTTATTTCCTTTTTTACATTTAGATTGGCAATGCTCTCATATAACGCTCACTTAAAATAAATATTTTTAGCTATTAAATGTAAATAAATAAAAGTCATCTTTAGTCCATTTTTCGTACTGTGCATTATAATTGAGTGATGCTTAAAGTCACTTGTAAAATTATATTTTTTAGTTTTGAGTGCAACTTTTTTTCCCTTTATTTAGAATTATTTAATTAGTCTACCTATTTAAGCATAGGAGCTGTAAAGTTATGGTTAGAAATAACTGCTAGGGGTGTTACGATTATGACTGCAGACTGTGCAGCGTGAACTGACTTCCCTTAAAAATTACTTTGATCCTCAACAATGCACTAATGCTCACTATAATAATACATTCACTCTAAATACACACACATTCACACATTTATCCTTTATCCAAACAACCTCTTACACTGAATGGCCTTTAGGGACTTAAGAGCACAAATGTTTGCTTTTGCCTTTTTAATCACCAAAGTGGTTCATTTAACCTGTGCCTGAAACCAAACAACTGTTGCTCTTATTCTCATTCTCAGGAGGCAGAGGTTTTATGTCTGACAGACTGGGTCAAGAGGTCAGACTGTTACTACTGAAAATCTAGATTTCAGTGTGAATTAATTGCATGCATTCACAAATTGTTTTTTTTTTTTTTTTACAAGGATTAACATTCTACTCTTGAAAAAAAATGCTGATATTATCTTCAAACTCTTTAGTTACTTGTTATGATTTTTGGCTGCAGCTTTTTCTTGGAAAATCAATTCTTGTATATAAATCAATTATATACTTTCAAACAAGCTCCCAACAGGCCAGGGATTTGGTGGCGTGTGTGAAAAGTGACCCGCTGACCCTCTGCCAGTGTGTACAAGGTCAGAGGTGCAGAGCTTGACGCAGAAGACATACAATTCAGATGTGGCGTCAAGTTGCATGAATTGCATTACAAACCTGTTCTCTGCATAAAACCAACAACTTTGTTAGGATAGAAACATGCAGGTTCAAAGAGGTTATATTAAAAATCCTTGTCCTTCGAAAACAGGGTCAAGGAGAGCCAAGCTATGAACGTGAAGTTATATTCTGAGAAGTGTTGCTGCTTTTAGCTTCCATTTATATCAAGGTCGACCTCAATCCTGATGTATTGAGTGTACGTTTGACATTTGCTGGATATTTTTCTTCCTGATTACTCAGTCACAATGAATAATCTTCAATATTCTGCTTTGTAACCCACATCACAGGGCATGTTTAAGCAACAGCAAAGGTCAAAATGCCAAAAAATGACATTGGTGGTGCTTACAGAAAAAACATGAAATGTGTTTTATGAGCTTCAAGAATAAAAGCGTGTGTATATTTGTTTGGCTCGTACATAAACTCAAAGCACCAGGGGTCTTTCATTGCGGCTGTATTTATCACTATGGTCTCTTTCTCATTCGCGCCAGGTCGTGTGATTCTCATGTTATCGGGTTTCGTGCTGTTTTCGGGTTTAGGTGGTCTGTGTGGGGAGCTGGCCCGTCATGCTCATTTCTCACCCTCTATTTATTACCTTAGTGTTATCTAAATCTTTAATTGGTCATGAATGAATGATCACAGGACTGCTAAAGAGAGCGTTCGCAGGATAGGAGATATCTCTCTGTTTAGCCTGACAAGAGAGATCACAGCATAATGTGTTATGATTTTGAACTGGTTTGGGATTTGAATGATGCTTCTGTTGACCCTTATGTCAGTCATACGTTTTATTTTATTTATTTGTAATCTTGTTTTATTAAAATAATAATAATAATAATAACAATTTAATTTTATTTATTTATTTTAATTTTATTTTTTATGTGCTACCAAAATGTCAAACCAAATGACATTTGTTTTGAAGAAAGACACCTAAAGCACAATTTACATGCAAACTGTTTCACAAAAATAAGGTCATTGCGTACAATGACAAAAGGTCGAATTTCATCTATAGTTATCATTTATTAATTTTTTTAAATGCAGTAAAATGTAACCAATAACAATCCTTCAAATGATCACATATATTTGACAATTAAAAAAAGAAAAGTTTTTAAAGCTGATTCTATACAGTTTAAGATATGCACCTTTTATTTAAAACAGAATAAAACAAATAAAAGATGGCTCAATATGTAGTTTTAACATTATTTCTTTCGAGACGTCATTACGGTATGGTATGTTGTTATCTAATGCAGTAACCTTCATAAATTAGCATTTCCAAAAAATGTTTGTGACCCAGACCTGATGATGTGTACAGGACATCAGCTAATCTGTGCTGTGTGGACAGACGCAAGTATTGTTATGGATCACACAGCAGTGTCCTCAAATCAACCCTTCAGTCTGTCTTAGTTTGGCCAGCACCGCGGAGCCAAACAAGGCCACACCAAACACAATTGCACGTCGTCCCATTTTGCCACAATTCAAAGAGCCTTCGTCCTGCAGCCCTGCTCTTCAGGAACATAAATGCTTTCTGCGTGGTTCACAGTGTGTGAATGAATGGCTTTGAACAAGACCTCATCCTGTGCTTTGGTGCATAGTTTGTGTGTGTGTGTGTTCGGTGGAGGTCCACTTTTATGTTCTGTCTTTGCGGGTTCGGCGTGATGCAGCTGTGAGTTTGTATGCAGGGGTCTGAGGTTTGTGGCTGTGTGTTGCATGCTACTACATGGGTCGGTGGTCTTTTATGCAAAAGGACAGTGAGTGGAGGCAGAAAGCTCTTACAGTGCTATTGGACACACACTAAATGTGTTTATTTATTGTTTGTTTAACTAATCATTTTATCCTGTTTCCAGAAGTCTGAGACCACTAGTTTGTATTTTGCATTATTTTCTGAGTAATTTTAGAAGCTAATTTCATGCAGTTGCATTTTTTTTCAATTGATAGCTAATAAGCTGATTGTATGATAATAATAAAAATTAATAATTAATTACATTTTATATAGTGCTTTTCTCTGTACTCAAAGCGCTTTACATGTAAGGGGAAATCTCCTCAACCACCACCAATGTGCAGCATCCACCTGGATGATGCGACAGCAGCCATATTGTGCCAGAACGCCCACCACACACACATCATTAATATGCTGCTCATAATACTTAATAGTAATCCTAATATGTTTCTCATAATCCCTAATAATAATCATGAATTTCTAATGTTATTTTTAAGCATTCAAAATGTCCCTTTACATTTTTTTTTAAAATGAGATTTTATTATAAAAATATATTTTTTGATAAAAAATCCTAATTTTTAAAATTAATGTTTTTTAATATGCCGATCATAATGAATAGTAACTAATCATAATATACATCTCACAATACCTAACCACAATACCTAAACATAATGTACTGCTAATGTACCTAATAATAATCATTCATTTTTAACATTCAAATAGCTGTAATCACTTCTAAAAAAAACTAATTTGAAAAATTGTATTATAAGAATAAAATATTTTGATAATGTATTGCTGATTTTTTTTTTATTGATAGGAGCTCATAAGCAGCTTGTAATTTGGCGCTCATAATATCTAATAATAATCATAATAGTAATAGTATAAACGTAAGCTTTGCTTTGATTCATTTATATGTATTAGTGATTGTGTAATTGCTCTAAAGTGTCTTTAAATATATTTTGGTGCTAGTTTGAGACTTGATCCATTAAACTGCTCGAACCCAGTCTCCTCTGAGCGTGTGTTGTTCTGCCTCTTGTTTGTCACAAGCGTGTGTATCTTAAGAATGTATTTGTCAGTACGTCTGCGTGTTCTTAGTGAGTGTGTGTACACACTCCTGTGGGATTATCGAGTAATAGTGGGATTTAGCAGTGCTTTGCCTCGCTGTAATCCGTCACACACACTGATACACACTTTGCATAGTGGCGGATTTAGGATCGCTTGTGAATGGAGTGAAGGCGAGAAGGACACATCAAGCTGTAGCGGCGGACAAGACACAGAGGCACTGGGAACTGTTTGCGCTGAGGACAAACACACGCGTGAAATCGATTCCAGGTTGATACCAGATTCCGGCATACTTCTGCAATTATGTGCATCTAATCTGCACATTTCGAACTCAATTGAAGCTTTGGCTCTGTGGAGCTGTCTCTGAGGAGAGAGGAGAGATATTAATTTCTATGACTAAGATGTAGAGGTCATTCAGTGCTAGTATTATTTCAGAATGACACGAGCACCGTGGCAATGTGCACCTCCGATCGGACACGCTAATTAAAACAGTCATCATAGATGTCATTCATGTACTAGGCTATCAATATATAACTATAGCATATATATATATATATATATATATATATATATATATATATATATATATATATATATATATATATATATATATACACACACACAAAAATACTCCCACACACAAACACACTCACACATTTATTTATATATATATAATAAGCTTGCTACGATAGTCTGTGTTACCTTTGTTACACGGTGTTCAGTCGCAACACCGTTTCATCACTTGCCCACCGCGGCACAGCAAAAAAAAAAAATCAGTTAAAGCGCTATAAATATTTAACGCAATTAACGCAGTATCCGTTTTTTTTTTCTGTCACCCGTTGACTAGCGTTGTATGAACATGCTCTTATTAATGCAAATGCTTTTAAATCATTCAAGCGTGACAAGACAAAAGAGGCCGAGCTGTCTGTGCCTATGTGACACACACACAACCCACAGAAAAATGCGCGTCAGTATCGAGTTCTCTTTCGGGCTTGAACGAACCACAACACACAAATTATGCCAAACTGTCTGTTTTGTCGAGTGTCCTCATAAGAGCAGTCTTAAATGAGTAAAATAAAGTCTTAAATAAATGTAAAGATTTGTGAGAAAATGGGATGCCGGTGAGATCCGCGTCATTTAAAGTGTCTTAAAGTGTCACAATATAAGAGAGTAAATTACTCACTCAGACCCGCCGCCAGGATGATTATATAGGATATTATACCGGCAGCCTAATAATCATGAATGCACTTCGATATCTTTTTACACATCTCCGGCGAACGGCTTCTTCGCGCAAAAGAAAAAAATGTCATGAAGCGCAGTGAAATGCAGCGACCTATGTGGCGTTTCCTGATGGATCGAGGTTGTTCCTTAACTTCATTTTATACGTACAATTCACACGAGCTCCAAGCATGTGAAAGACTGCTGCAAGTATGCGCTAATAGCTAATGTCGTGAAAAATACATAGATGACACTGACAACGCGCTGACAGACAGGACCAAGCAGGTAACATTTAATAAAGTCTCAACTTTCAAATTTGGTCAGTCAGAAAATTAAACCATAAATAGGCCTACTATTTTGTGGCTCTTTAATGTGTCATGACAGATTGCCTCAGTTAAAGCTGCTCGTGAACCGATCATCTTTTCCTTGGTTAATTTATAGCATCAAATAGGCTAAACATGAATGTAGCCTACATCAGAAGGACTGTTGTTTTAACCGCGGAAAGACGTCAGTAGCCTACAATCCATTATTCAAATTCAAATCTTCTCTCCCCTGACTACTTTGTCGGACAAAAATGGTGTATTATGATTGATCCGATCAAACTCCCGGCGACTTTTGTTTTTTTACATTTTATACACCCCCCACCCCCCATTGAAACCGGTATTACCGGTGTTGGTCACAAGTTGATTATGATAGTCGATTGTTCACTGGGAGAATGAACAGAGCCAGGTCTGAGTTTCTGTTCGGCTACAGTTGCATTCCCTTATCAGAAAGAGAATGAGGCCTCTCTGTGCTGGGGGGAGCACTCAGGAACATAGAACTGAACAGACCAATAAGGTTAGGACAAAATTCAGAATTGAACAATTTCATTGAATTCAATTTAAATGGGAATGACAGAAAGAAGAATTTACTATACTTTAGGACGTTTTTTATTTTTATTTTAACACGATCATACATATATTTGACTAAACTTCAAAACCAATTTTAAAACATTGACTAGCTATTGAATCTTTTTTTTTTTTTTAAATATAAGTATCATGAAATTATATGCACTCCACCATTCAAAAGTTTGGGGTTGGTAAGATACTTTTGGTAAGATTAGTAAGATTTTTGTGAGAGAACCCACACTCACGCAAACCAAGAGTTGAATACTTTCGTTCTGACTGAAGTGTTGCAGTCTCACTGGAGTTAGTTCAGCATTCGGCCATCACATTTTGCTGTGGGCGCTTAGGTTAAAAGCACATAAAGTTAATCTGCAGTCATTCTTCTCCCCTCAGGGCTCAGTATGGGGTTAATGCTCCACTCTGTAATGCTGCTGGGCATGCTGGGTATGACTGTAGCGTTGCTCTCTCTTTGCCAATCTGTCTATTCACCCAGCTAATGAGTCATTGTTGGGCTGTTAGTGCCAGATGACGGTGATACAAGCAAGGGAGAATGTTCCACATGATCATAGAAGTGGTTGGTTGTTGGAAAAGGGTTAAAGGAATAATTCACCTGGGGACTGGGAATGTCAAACTGCAAAATGAGACTAAAATTAAAGTTATTACAAAGTCATGTGGACTGTTTTTAGTATTACAAAGTCACGAGGACTTTTTTTTTAATGAAACTTTTATGCTGCAACATTTTGACAGCCCCATTCACTTTCATAACATGGAAAAGAGCAGCCAGGACATTCTTCAAAATATCTCCCTTTGTGTTCCACTGAAGAAAGCAAGTCACAGGTTTGGAACAACATGAGTGCAAGTAATGACAGCATTTTCTTTTCTTTTTTTAACTATGCATTTAAAAGTAATAAAGAACTGTATGCAATGTGCATGCTGGAAGTCTTGTGCGGGAGACCTCTTTCATGCACATATGTATGCGTGGGTGCGCGTTATACATATGTATAGAGCCTTTGATGTGTCTCCTTGGTGACACGTCTCTGGAGTTCACAGTGACACAAGCAGAGAGAGGGAAGCCACAGCTGAACGGCAGACAGTCGAAGGGAGTCACAGCCATTCTCTCTCGTGCAGGTGCGATCAAAGGCTCGCTGTTATTCAGGTCTGCTCGTGAAAATGCATAACAGTCTGAAAGCATTCAGTGTGCGTGCATGTAAAAGGATGCATCTGGCTATATGAGAGGGTGGTTACATTCCACTGAATGGTGCAGAGCTTTTCTGTGAAGATTTGAGTGGATTTTTAAATCACTGCTCCGTCAGATTCACAAAGAATGAATTGGCAAATGGCAATAGTGCATCACACCTGAGCATTCAGTGGAATACGAAACCAATCATTTTGTGCATTAGGTAAACAGAGCTATAACTATTTATAGAAGCATGAATATAAAAAATTTTACATATGTGCATTTTGCGGTTTGCATTTATATTTTTGATTCAGGTTTATTTATACATACTGTGATGAGCAGCATGTGTCAAGTATAAAACAGTGTTGTACTTGGATATGATTTTAACTCGGGTTTCTAAGTAATTTAATAAAAGAAAACTGTTAGAGTTTAAAATAGATGTGCCTGTGATAGTCTGGGCATCCACCATGTTAGAGCCATTAGGTTGGATGATTTCAAGACCAGATGCAACCTGGGATCATGCTTTTCACTGTTGAAACTATCAATCAGGCTTTTTACACTTTAATTTATTAACTTAAATATATATATATTATTATATTATATTATTAAAGTTTGGGGTCTGTGAGGTTTTTCTTTTTAAATGTTTTAGAAAGAAGTCTCCTGTTCACCAAGGCTGAATTTATTTGATCCAACGCTACAGTAAAAACAGTAATATTATGAAATATTATTACAATTTAAAATAACTTTTCTATATGTATATATTTTAAAATGTTATTTATTCCTGTGATGGTAAAACTGAATTTTCACATTCTAATATGCTGATTTGCTGCTCAAGAAACATTTATTATTATTATCAATTTTGAAAACAGTTGTGCTGCTGAATACGAAAAGAAGGTTTTAAAAACAGCATTTATTTGAAATAAAATTAAAATGAAATTTTAATGAATTTGAATTAGTATATTATTAATTATTTAAAAACATCTTTAAAACAAATCTTACTGACCCTAAAACTTTGAATGATGGTGTATTTTATATTATATTATATTATATTGCTTTGCCTTTGATTCCATTGTACAGCACAACAATGCTCACTCTGGTCCTCTTAAAATTGATATAATATCATTCTGTATCTCTCCTGGAATGCATTTGCCAGCACTGTTGTATTCGACCCTTTTAACTTCCCTCAGATGCCGGAACTAAAAGCAGGAAGTGTTTCTGCAACTGTACAAAGCTCATGCATAATTAACGAGACAAGCATCGTCTAGTTTATGATTGGTGGTCAGTTGCTAAGCATTTCAGTTTCACAGTCTTTAAGAACTGAAAGTCTTTCTTGAATAATGTGCAATATATCACAATTTATGACAGCATTCCAAGGAATTAAAGCTGTTCCGATACATTTTGTGGAATTCGCAGACTCTGTTATCTTTGTGCGGCGGTTCAGGTGAAACTAACGCAAAATCAGACTTCATTCGCCCCAATAGAAAGCATATTTGCACTGTCTGAATCCTTTCCTATTCCCTATATAGTGCACTATGTGCCATTCACCGTTTAAAAAAATAATAATTTCTGTGAACAAGTGAGCAGCTTCAGCGTCTATTTATAGCGTTAAGTGCAAAGTGATGTCATCAAATTCGATTATCCATATTGGTGAAAGTGAGAGGAGAGCCTGTAAGTTTTGAATGCTTGCATCTTCTAAATGCAAATTTTGTCATTGTTTTGGAGCACACTATCTTATAGATAACCTTAAGGCTAAGATATTCATACTAAAAGCCTACAAACTTCATTTCTGATTTCATGGGGACTTTAAATGGACTCTTATCAGGTAGTTAGCAGTTGCAGCCTTTTTATCCTACTCTACTTCTGTCTGCACTCATAATCTCTTGTCTGTATCTCTTTGTTTCTCTCTTCCCCCTGTCCATTTATCAATCTCTCAGGTGACTGCACGCGCTTCAGAGTAAACACACAAAAACTAATTGAATTACATAGCTAATTTGTTGCCACAGCAACAGGCAAACCTTCCCGTGCCGCTCACACTCCTTGGCTGCCGTCATGCGCTGTGCTTCAGATTGCTTCGCATTAATGACCGCGCCTGAGCTCAAAGCACTGACAACCTTTGACTGCGTCATACTTTCCATAGCACGGCCCATAGGGACGCGTTCAGCTGTGCGTTAAATTGACTCATCGGCAGGCCCACATGGAGTCTGCGCATGGAGAACTTCAGCGAGCATCATTCACAAAGTTCTGAGCACCCCTTCTGTGTACGTTTATTCCATATTTTGGTTATTTTGAGGATGTTTTCAGCTATCAATAATAGTCGAGTCATTAATAGTCATTAAACACATTTTACCACATTTAAATCCATACCACAGACATCCGCGGACTTTCCACTAAAATCAGTGTGGGAAATGCAGAAAATGTCTGCACGTTCCTTCTAGGCCTGGTAGAGAACTTTAGCTAAGCTTTACTTTGTTTTCATAAAGAATGTGAGCGTAAACAGAGGAAGTTTGAGCTTTCACTGGTGTTATTTTAGCATAATTTGAGATACTGTCATAGTTTTCTTAATATATTGTTAAATTATAATTTTTTTATGTTTTCCTTTTTCATTTTGATCTTAAAGTTTTAGTAATTAGCTCTGTTTATCGTTTTCATTAGTTTTTTAAATTGTCTATATAGTTTTTATTAATTTAATAAAAAAAATTGTCATTTTTGTACATTAAGTTCAACCTAAAATAAAACAAGTAAATATCTTTTTTCATTTAACATTTCTTTAATATCAAGTAACAGATTTTTTTTTAATGTTTTTTGTTAATTAATTTTAATAACCCTGGCTGTCACCCTCTTTTTCAACACTTAAAAATAAAGGTTCCAAAGGAGGAGCTAAAAAAAAAAAAAAAAAAAAAAGTTCAAACTTTTTTTTATTATTATTTTTTATTTAGTGTAAAGAACATTTTAATAATCTGAAGAACCTTTTTCCACTATAAAGAGCCTTTTGTGCAATGGAACATCCAATGGAATTCTTCTTGGAACCATCAATGCCAATAATGAGCCTTTATTTTTAAGAGTAAATCTCGTTTTTCCTTTGTGGTAGACATTTCTGTTGTCCGCTCTTACTGCACCATTCTCACAACCAATGAGCAGAATATATATTTATCAAAACTGCATAGCTAACTAGGTCAGCTAAACAAACTCCAGCCTTTAGCTATGAATCTGAGACGTTGCTGTCTCTAGCACCACCTGCTGGTGAGTTTGTAGAACTGCAACAGTTCTCTCTAGTATTTATATGCCATTTGATTTTTAAATGGTGCAGATATGAAGAGGTTCAGAGACCTCAAATTAGATGAGATGTTGTTGTACGGAATTAGCATCAAAAAGCCCTTGTGCTTTCATTGAGCTCACCTGAAATGTTCCGGGGAATGCCGTGACTCTCCGTGGAAGTGTGTGTGGGTCTGTGTTTGTGTGTGCTCTTCTGCCATGTGTGGGAGTGAATACTGCACATGTAAGGTAGAGTAGTCTTTTTTTTTTTTTTTTTTTCAAATAAATGCAGCCTTGGTGAGCATAAAAGACTTCTTTCAAAAACATTTAATAATCTTCCCGACCCTAAACTAAAACATTTACAGTAGTAAATGCTTAGTGCTGGTTTTACTCTTAGTTTAGATCATTTCATAATAGATTAATGTGAAATTTTGTGATGAATTAAAAAGAGTAAAGCAATTAAATATATAGCAACATAAAAAAGGCATTTGAAAAGTTTTCAGATTTAATGTGAGCTTCGCTTAACAAAAAGAAAACCTGATCATTTGAATAATAATCAACCGCTCTGGGACATAGAATGCCTGTAGCTGTAGAAACAGCCTTATATCTCTTCATCTCTCTCTGGTTTAATCTCAATCGCTCTCTTCCGCTCTCTCGATTTCCCTCGTACTCTCGTTCCCTCCTCTTGCCTCCCTCCTCCGTCTTTCTGTTCATCCCTCCCTCTCTCTCTGATCTCCTCCCTCATTCTGCCTCTCTTTCATTCTTTCGCTCTCTCTTTCTTTAGCAGTGTAATCTGGGCACGCTGCCAGCTGGCATGTGTCTTTTTTGAATGAATACCTGATGAAGTTGGTGGTGCGCAGTGAGGTGAGGAGTGGGAGGAGCTGAGCGAGTAAGCGAGCGAGCGAGGGAGGGAGGGAGGGGAGAAAGAGTGGCCTGGCTTGGCCTTGCATAACGCACGTTTGAGTGCTGCAGGCAGGGCTCCGAGCTCAGTGCTCCTGTGTGACACACGGGGCCCGGCAGGGCATGGGGCAGTGCCTGACCACAGCCATGACTTAGAGCAGGAAGGGCCATTGTTCACGCCAGCCACACCATTGTACCTCCGTAAGGTGTCAGGGTGTCTTTGTGTCTGTGTGGCTCCTGTGGGAACAAGGGAGAGACTGAGAGAGCGACTCAAATGGCCTCTCTGAACAACAAGGTAAGCTTTTACGCACTTCCACTACAATGTGTTTTACTCAAATGCATGTGTGTTAGAGATTGTGCATGTCTATTTGTGTCTAGCGCTTCTCTGGTACAGTTATAGTGTGTTTCTCAACTGTAGCCAAGGGTATTACTGCAGCTTTCAGGTGGTATTTAAAAAGATCCTTGCTTTGTTGAACTTATAAAATAGATTAAAATAATAAGTAACACATTGGCGCATTAAGCTGCTTTTTAAAGCAAAAAACCAAAACAAACTATGTGTATATGTGCATATTGCTGGAGTAGACTCCAAAACTCTTTACTCGAGTGATGATAATGCCAAAAGATATGCAGTCTACTGTAATACAAGTTCTCTGGTTTGGTATTGATGAAGTGGTTCAGCGTTAATTATCGAGTGAAGATTCATAAGGCACAGAAACATTGGTGAGTTGTTGTACAGTTTCTCTCTTTCTCTGTCTTGTCTTTTGTGATTCATGTTCTTTATGAGTATCTCTGGACTTGAAAGTGCAAGTCATTCAGCTGCACTTCTTCATGCATCTACAAAGCTCTCTCTCTGTCTCCTGAGAGTGTTCTGTTTCTTCTTTCCTTACGTTGTTTCTACTTTACAACCTGTCTCTGTTTCACTCGCTCTATCCATTTCTGTGCTGTTCATTGTAGAGATCAGGCACTGGGACAGTTTGTGAGTATCTGCCCACCTTTTAAAGGGGAAGCGCCTCAGAAAAGTTTGGAAAGATCTACAGTACAGTAAGGTTGTGTCTTAAATACTAGTGAGCCACTTGCCTAGACAGCACGTTTGAGCATCTTAGATGCATTCTAAACTGTTATTTTATGCTATTGTTATTTATCAGTACCTATGAAGTAATAAGCTCACTAGAGGTTTTGAGACTGCTGTTACTTTTGGTTTAAGATTTTTTTTTTTCAGATTTTAGGCTAAAATGTATTAAATTATACATGTAAATTAATTTACGTTTATTTGCATAATTGTATGATTTATTGTTATAAGTATATATAATTTATATTTATATATATCTATATAATATGATCTTATATATTATATCATTTTATTATATCATATTATGTAATATATTATATATTACATATCTATATTCTATATTTTTTTCTGTCTTTATATGACTTATTTTTTAAATTATATAAAAAATATTCTATATATGTAAGCATGTATATTATATTCATAATTTTAAGTTTGTAAATAAGAAGTCCGTAAAAAATATGCCCCAATGAATACTGTGTTAATATGAATGAATTTGGTGTGAAATGGATTTGCACAGATGTTTTATCTGTATTTTGAATTACCTTTTACATTATGTTGTGTTTAAAGGTAATGTTGGATAAGGTCCTTTCAGAAAATATTTTTTTACACTAAAATGACCGAAAATCTGTTTTTCTGCGGATATATCAGTTTTTAGAATTACTCTAATATTTCATTTAGTTTCTCAAATAATATGACGTGATAAAAATCATGGTTAATAATTATACAAGAATATTGAAAAATTATGTTTGAAATAATTTTAGTTGAACTTCGGTATAGTATGACACGCACAGTATAAAAATAATTGTAATACATTATATATTGCCTTCCATGGTTTTATTTGTGATAGTTGTGATAGTTTTTTCAAAGTTTTTGCATTTTAAATCAATGCGTTTGGTTGTGTGCACAGAGTTGCATTCTTGTCAATAATACTGAGGTTATATTGACTTAAACCTGGTCATCCTCACAGTCATCCCCCATTGACCCGCTAATGCAGCCCACAGATCTCAGTGGATGATATGTTGTGCTGCATTATTGCGTTGCGAGTGGGTTTTTATGGAGAGAAATGCATTCGGAGAGCCCATGCTTCTTCTCATTCATGTCTGTGTTAGATTCACAGTGGATGTCTTTGATTAATGTCTCTGATTTGTCCCTGCGGTTCTCCGTGGCTCCGAGGCCCCGGGGACGTGATTCATAGTGTTGCCAGGGCTGATGGAGGACAATAAGTTTAAGTTTCACGTCATCTGATACTGTTCTGTTCCTAGTGCGCAGCTGACAAGGCTTTTATACTGCAGTCTCTCTCTCTCTCTCTCTCTCTCTCTCTCTCTCTCTCTCTCTCTCTCTCTCTCTCTCTATCTCTCTCTCTCTCTCTCTCACTACGCTCTTAGTTTACAGTTAGGAAACAGTGGAGGTGTGTGCGTGTTCTGTGTGTGTTAATGAGTATTTGAATGAGCCTCTGTGCTGGTCTTCTGTTGCTGTGTGCTTGCTATTTTTCATGTGTGTGTGTGTGTGTGTGTGTAGGTGTAGCATAGTGTTCTCGCTAATGTAGGTCAGTAGATTGCTCGCTCCCTCCCTGCTGTGTGTGTGCATGTGTGTGCGCTTGTGTGTGTGTGTGTGTGTGTGTGTGTGTGTGTGTGTGTGTGTGTGTGTGTGTGTGTGTGTGTGTGTGTGTGTGTGTGTGTGTGTGTGTGTGTGTGTGTTGTGTTGTGTTGTGTTGTGTTGTGTTTAATCCTGAGGGATAAGCAGGCAGGGCTGAGAGGACCCAACTGTGAAAGATTAGGACTTGGCTTTCCCCGGGATACCACAGCGACACACTGAGGCATGTTTGTGAGTAAGTGTGTGTGTATACACAAAATACCAGCCATTGGCATCAGTGTCATTAATCCTAACTGGCTCCCTGCAGTATTAGACATTCATTAAAGAATTGTGTATGCTGCAATCAGTTGAGTTCAGAATATACTACTCTCTCTCTCTATCTCTCTCTCTCTCTCTCTCTCTCTCTCTCTCTCGTATTGTGACCTTCTTTCTCTTCTGCTTTTTTTGTAATAAAGTGGCTGCATGCTTGGGTAGTATGTACTAAACATCCCTATTTAGTACATACTACGCAAGCATGCAGCCACAGTCACAGTTTTCCATAGAGGTTGATACCTATATCATCTGTCTGTTTGACAGACAAACTTTTTTCCAGTCCTCCGGGTTGGTGCTGGACAGAGTTTAAATGATTTAATTTGATATTTAATTATAAATTAAAATTTTTGAGTTATATGTTTTGCCTTAATTGGATGGGTGAAGTCGAGTGGATAGTGATAGGAGAGGAGAGGAAAGGAGAGGAGAGGAGAGACCGTGTTTCCACTATCCACTCGACTTCACCCATCCAATTAAGGCAACACATATAACTAAAAAATTTGATCAGAAATTAACCAAGTTGGGACTCGAACTTGGCAAATAACTTTTCCATTCACTTTTTTTCAGACTTAGGTTAAAATGTAATTAATTATAAATGTATATTCATTTATAATTATATGATATATATTTATTATATATTATATTATGATATATTATATGTATATACTCTGTATAATATTATATAATGATACATACGTTTATTTTTTTAAATTATTTATAAAAAAAAGTACACATTATTGTTAGATTATTTATGTAAATGCATTTTTTAATGAATTTTTTTAAACACCTTTTTGCTTGTTTGCTGTTCACTTAAATTGCTGTGCTGTGTGACAAAAAAATTTTTAGAATTAGGAATGCTCAATGTATTTTCACAATAATATAATATGAGATGATAACAACAACAGTTAATAGTTATAAAAGAATCTGAACACTATTTGAGCTCATATTTTGTTGTATTTGTTTTGTATTATTTTTGTTTTGTTACGTTTTTTAAATGAGAAATTATCGACCTGAGGTTGAGCTATGACTCAAAATCAGGTTGATATTAAGGAAACTCAGCTCCAACCTCTGTATTAATTAAAATTTTAGTTAAAGTTTTAGTAATTTTGCTGTTTATGTTTGCCATTTTTATTAGTGGCATTTTTATAAATACATCTAAATGTTTATTAAAGGGATAGTTCACCCAAAATAAAACAAAAAAAAAGATTCTGTCATCATTTACTCAACCTCAAGTTGTTCCAAACCTGTATGAGTTTCTTTGTTCTGCTGAACACAAAATAAGATATTTTGAAGAATGTCGGTAACCTGACCCTATTGACTTCCATAATTTGGACATAGTCTTAGTACCAGTCATGCTTGGTACTTACTTAGTCATCAGTACATTCTTGGAAGTGTGCATTCCACACCTGCCATGGGGGCATTGTCCTTTTACCCACATGTTCTATGACCTATGACGTGCTAACAACAACCACAAAAATGCACTGAGATGTCTAAACTAGTAAATAAACAAACAAGTACAATTTAACCATTGGGAATTTTCTTGGTACCGTTTGCAGTTATACATGAAAAGAGCCGTCCAGCTCATAGTTCTCTGCTACTTCTTTTTCCCCCCAGTTTTCATACCTTATTGATTTTATTTTTTGCTTAATATGTGGCTGATAAGTACGCAAATTCAGATGCAGAAGAGTGTCTTTGGTTGTGCTTTAATTCATGGGAAGCATACAGGTCCTTCTCAAAAAATTAGCATATTGTGATAAAGTTCATTATTTTTCATAATGTAATGATAAAAATTAAACTTTCATATGTTTTAGATTCATTGCACACCAACTGAAATATTTCAGGTGTTTTATTGTTTTAATACTGATGATTTTGGCATACAGCTCATGAAAATCCAAAATTTCTGTCTTAAAAAATTAGCATATCATGAAAAGGTTCTCTAAACGAGCTATTAACCTAATCATCTGAATCAACTAATTAACTCTAAACACCTGCAAAAGATTCCTGAGGCTTTAAAAAACTCCCAGCCTGTTTCATTACTCAAAACCGCAATCATGGGTAAGACTGTCGACCTGACTGCTGTCCAGAAGGCCATCATTGACACCCTCAAGCAAGAGGGTAAGAAATTTCTGAACAAATAGGCTGTTCCCAGAGTGCTGTATCAAGGCACCTCAGTGGGAAGTCTGTGGGAAGGAAAAAGGGTGGCAAAAAACGCTGCACAACGAGAAGAGGTGACCGGACCCTGAGGAAGATTGTGGAGAAGGACCGATTCCAGACCTTGGGGGACCTGCGGAAGCAGTGGACTGAGTCTGGAGTAGAAACATCCACAGCCACCGTGCACAGGCGTGTGCAGGAAATGGGCTACAGGTGCCGCATTCCCCAGGTCAAACCACTTTTGAACCAGAAACAGCGGCAGAAGCGCCTGACCTGGGCTACAGAGAAGCAGCACTGGACTGTTGCTCAGTGGTTGCATGTCATTCGGAAATCAAGGTGCCAGAGTCTGGAGGAAGACTGGGGAGAAGGAAATGCCAAATTGCCTAAAGTCCAGTGTCAAGTACCCACAGTCAGTGATGGTCTGGGGTGCCATGTCAGCTGCTGGTGTTGGTCCACTGTGTTTTATCAAGGGCAGGGTCAAAGCAGCTAGCTATCAGGAGATTTTGGAGCACTTCATGCTTCCACCTGCTGAAAAGCTTTATGGAGATTAAGATTTCATTTTTCAGCACGACCTGGCACCTGCTCACAGTGCCAAAACCACTGGTAAATGGTTTACTGACCCCATGGTATTACTGTGCTCAATTGGACTGCCAACTCTCCTGACCTGAACCCCATAGAGAATCTGTGGGATATTGTGAAGAAAAAGTTGAGAGACGCAAGACCCAACACTCTGGATGAGCTTAAGGCCGCTATCGAAGCATCCTGGGCCTCCAGAACACCTCAGCAGTGCCACAGGCTGATTGCCTCCATGCCACGCCGCATTGAAGCAGTCATTTCTGCAAAAGGATTCCCGACCAAGTATTGAGTGCATAACTGAACATAATTATTTGAAGGTTGACTTTTTTTTTGTATTAAAAACACTTATTTTATTGGTCGGATGAAATATGCTAATTTTTTGAGACAGGAATTTTGGGTTTTCATGAGCTGTATGCCAAAATCATCAGTATTAAAACAATAAAAGACCTGAAATATTTCAGTTAGTGTGCAATGAATCTAAAATATATGAAAGTTTAATTTTTATCATTACATTATGGAAAATAATGTAACTTTATCACAATATGCTAATTTTTTGAGAAGGACCTGTATATCATATACTCTTGCAGACAGAGACTAAACCAAGATGTATCGTACATAAAACTGGAAACAATGAATCACTGATTACCATTTTAATCAGTTTTCAAATATAATCTCATCATAAAGATTTTAGTTCACCGCAAGCGTTCAAGGACCTGGCAGAGACCAGTTTAAACCTTTAGAATTGCCTTTAGAGTAAGTTATAACACCATCTGGATAATATTGTCATCTACCATGCATGATTACTTAAATCATTAATTAAAATGATTATGATAATTGGGTTATTAACATGCTTGATTGCCCTTGTCTGATGCAAATTAGGGTAAAGGAAAGAGACTTACAAGAGAGGTTGGGGGTGGTGCAAAGAGAGATGAAAAGATATATGAGCCAAAGGGAAGGAATGAGATTGTAACGGATGTGGGTGAATAGTAGAAAAAAGAGGTAGAAAACACTGATTGAGAGAATGCTGAGAATAAACACCCTGCTCAATGTCAATAGCGTCAATCAATGATGTTCAGCTGTTGTGTAATCTTTCTACACTACTTTGACTTAAGAGCAAACAGAGAGGACATGCTCCTGCTGTTTGTAATCAGCTGAGGGCTGTTGTGTCTGCTTTAAGTGATGGCATGACCTTTGTGAACCTAAACATTAACTTTGAACAAAGTGCCATTTTAAAACATTGTCTGAGGATATAGAGTTTGACAGGCACACTTCAGTGATATAGTGATGGTATCGAATGGTAAAACAATGGTAATTTGATATACATCATGGTTCTAAATGATTACCATATTCATATACTATGGCATTTATCTGGTTATTCATGCTACATACTTCATAGAATACATTGCCATGTCCAAACAAGCATAGTATTGTGTAATACTATGGTATAGTGCATCATATAGTATTGCCATGGTACTTGCATATACTATGGTACTACCTTTTGATTCCTGTTACTCCAAGATATATCCAAGAATACTATACTTCTACCATAGTACAGTATTAGCGTGGTGCCATGTCCAGTAAACCATAGAAACTTTTGTGTCCAAAAAACATGATGTTAGCATTGTACATATCCAAAACATCATAGTAATACTATGGGACATTTAGTTACTTCAGTGTAAGTGTTGCATAAACACAAAAAAGTAACCCCCTATACAGACCAGCTTAAAGGTTAGGTTTCCCTCACAGCAGAATCCGCCTGCTCTTTTATACCACTGCGACACTTGTTAAATCATCAGGGCCTGTTTATCATGCAAAACCACCCTCCCACCAGTTCTGGACAAGAGACGCAGCTGAATGGGTCCAATCAGTAGAGCTCAGGGAGAAATGTCAAACAAGCCATCAGACTGCACAACATCACTGTTTCGTCACGTGTATCCTCATACTCTCTGGAGTGGGAGGGTGAAGAAAAAGGGACTGGTTTCCTACTTTGATGGAGAGCTCCTAAAGTTAACATCAAATCCATCCAATTAGAAAGTTTGTATGTATGCATTCATTAATTCATTAGTGCATGTTATTTGAAAAAAAAAAGTAAAAAAAGTGTTTGTAATCTTGCATCAATATGTGACTGGCTTCGTCTCTGAAATGTTTCCTTTTGTTTGATATCACCTAAGCCATGTGGGCTGTTGGTTAATGTAGTCCTTTAATACTGAAAGCAAGTGATTTGTCAATTTAAATTTATCTCCATTATGCCATATAAACACCCACTTTTCACAATTCATTCAATTCATAATAGATAAAATAGTCCCTGCTTACACTTTTTTTTCTCTTTAAGTATCCTTTTTTTGTGACAAAATTACTCATTACGGAAGTAAAATGGGTTACGAATGCTATTCCATTTAAACTTTAAGACGTTTATATCACTTTTTCACAGTATAGTAGATGAGCTTCCAGTCTATTTTGTGATTGTGTGTTTCATGGTGTGTTTCGGGCCAATGGCCTCGGGCCTCAAGCACCGGGCTTGCGTTTCCACTGCGGGCCACTAGCCCCACTGCGCTGCCCTAAACCCCGCCCTTAACACTCCTTCCTGGATCGAACGTCATACAACCGCACCCATTTCAGTTCATTCAGGCAAGACACAACGATCGAGATGGAGAGGACCTGATGGAGGAAGCGTCTGTTTGTTTGCTTTTTTTGGTGTTTGCTTGGTGGAAGATGAGCGTTGTTCGGCGAATACTTAGCTTAGCAATTTCAGCAACGATATACTTGATAACATCGTCGTTTCTGCACACGCCGTCAAATTGACGCTGTACTCTTTCTTCTGCCCAAATGCTGAGAAGAGCTTTGGTATCTTCAACAGAGCAGTACAGGTGATTCTCCTTTTCGTGCAGCAATAATTTTGCGTGATATAAAAAAGTGAAATGTGCATCTTGCCGCAGACCATATCTTTCCCTAACACCGATAAACTCCGCCTTTTACCTTGACCACGCCTCTAGCCCGAGCTGGCCTGCTTTGGCCCAAGGTATTCGACAGGCCAGAAATCCTGGCCGTTGGCCCCGAGTAAGCCCAGATCAAGCCCGGGAGTGGCAGTGGAAACGCGACTGGCCCTGGCACGCACTAGCGCGGCTCGGCCCTGGCCCGGCAGTGGAAACGCGGCTACTGTGTTCCATTTTTCCCTACAGGTGGTCCACTTACATACTCCAAAAACTCACAATATGAGTGTTATCCACAAGATACTGATGCCTACTCACATATATAGGGATATTTTTAAAAGCTGTTGAATGCACTGAACTAGCTTTTTACTTTAAAGTGTCTTGACATAGTTTAAATAGGCCTGTCTTAAAACAGAAATAACCTTAATGATGCCTTGGTTATTTTTCAGGTTCTTCCTGCAGTCCTGGAGACTCGCTCTCAGGGGGAAATGATTCCACATGAATTGCATGGACCGCTCTCCCACAGCAGGTGTGACTTCCATTGCTTAAGACTGAAATCTGTGTCCATCCAACCTTAGGCACAGGACATTTCCCCACTCACCACCACTCTCCTCTCTACCCCATCCCCGTCCTCTCTCCGAGCCAATAAGTGAGAGGGCACACTCTGTTAGCAAGACAAATTGGGACCAAGAGGGAGCGGAAAAGAGCCAGAAAAGACAGGGGGAAGTGTGGTACAAGATTCTTAGACACCATGAAGTCAAACCAGGAGCGGAGCAATGAATGCCTGCCTCCAAAGAAGCGTGAAATCCCAGCAAGCACTCTGCCCTCAGAGGTTAGGCCTATGGTTATGGCGCCTGCAAGTGATAGCCAGCGTGGGGGGAACCTAGCCTGGCTTGCCAGTCTGGCAAGCGGGCATGACAGAGGGCGGCAGCACATCAGCACCTCCGCAGAACCTGAGAGGCCTCAATACAAACCATTGTCAGCCATGGCTGAAAGCGCACCTTCCTCATCCACGCACTTAACCAGAGCTCTACCTACAGTGACTACAATACCTGCAGTGTACACATCACCCCTCTCTCAGCCTACTGGCACCATCCAGTACACACCCCTGCCTCATAATCTACATTTCATCAGCTCTCCGTATACTGCACCATATGCTGGCTACATCTCTCCACTAGTTCCCCATTCGGCTGCCACCACTACCACACAACGTGAGGTTTATGCCAGCACCTCCATCTCTCCAGCATCCAAAATTGACCATCACCATCATTTGGGCCATTCAGGTCTGGTCACAACTGACAACACCTCTTCAGCCCACTCCACCCAATACGTCCACATTGCTGGTCCTCCTCTAAGCGTATCCCCTCGGACCGCTCCATCACCCCATGCTCACTTGCCTCTACACTTACACCCTCACCACACGCTCCCCCTCAGTGGCCCCTCGCAGGTCTTAGTTCAGTACACAGATGGACTTTTACCCAAGAGAGAAGAGACAAGGCCCAGGGTGGTGCTGAACGGAGAGCTGGAAAAGGACAGACGCTTTGGTCAATCTCCCGAGTCCAGTGCAGGGAAGCAGGGCAGCACTGCCAAAGGGGGTTCCTCCCATCAGCACCACATTCACCAGCAGCAGAGTCCACGTCACTATGAGGCTCGGCATGTGGTGCTACCTGCTGAATATGCACAGGACAGTACAGCCATGCGGACCTCGTTGGTGCTGGTTCCAAACAGTCATAGCTCCAGTGTTGCTGATCCCGAAAGTTCACTGGACAAGCTGCCTCCCCCAACATCCCACACTGAAAAAGGAGGGATTTGTGCAGGCAAACCTGTGTCCCGAAGTTCTTCCTCTGCCTCCCTTCCATTTCCTCCTCCCCCTCCACCTGTGGACAATCTGAAGGGAGGAGTTACCACACTGTCTCCCCATGCAGTTATCCAGACCACGCATAACACCACAGAGTCACTCTCCCTGGGCCTCCCCTCCACCAATTTCTACTCCACCCAGCAGCCCATTATTGGTTACATTGCCGGCACAGGGCACCAGCAACCTCTCAGCTACCACACCAGCCTACCCCAGCACCTGGTTATCCCTGGAACTCAGCCGGTCATCATCCCAGTAAGTGGAACCGAAGCTACTGCTACATCGACCACAACGCACTTGTCTGCGGCACTGCCCCATGCTTTCGTCACCTCAACGGCCCCCAAAGCGGAGAATTTTGAACCTCCGGCCCTATATTCCCACCCTGCCCCAGCTGTGGTTCAAGCCCAGCTGCATCTGCCTGTGGTTCCAGCCTCTGCCAGCCTGCTGACGACTCCACCACCACCTTCAGCCCCTTCCCTGCCCCCTTACTTCACAAAGGGCTCAATCATCCAGTTGGCAGATGGGGAACTAAAGCGGGTGGAGGACCTGAAGACGGAGGATTTTATTCAGAGTGCTGAGATCAGCAATGAGCTGAAGATTGACTCCAGCACTGTAGAGCGTGTCGACAGCAGTCATACACCTAACTTCGCTATTATACAGTTTGCTGTAGGAGAACATCGCTCACAGGTGGGGTAATATATTTTTGCTTTACAGTTGCTGTAGAAATGTTTGATGACAAACCTGAGCATCTATTTCCCATATATACAAGGATAAGGGTGGGCGATATATCAGTAAAAATAACAGTAGAAATTTGTCAAATGATATACATTTTTATAGGTTCATTGTACAGAACCGCCGGCACATGGTAGTAAAATAATTTATAAGAAAAAATAATGTAATGAAATTGGCAATTGGCTAAGCCCCTATGTAATTGTATTGTAGAATATATTGTATTGTAGAATAATTGTATTTTCTAGAATATATAATTTTTGCTTATGTTGCCCACCCCTATGAACAGATAGCACAGGTTGTTTTTTGCTGCATAACTATTGCAATAATTTTTCAAATGCTCATAAGTATGTTTATACTGTATTTTTTTATGGAATGTTTAGGTGGCATGAATTAGGTATATACAGTGCATTTTTTATGTTATCATTCACATTAGAATCAGAGTCATTTGAATCCTGATGTCTTAATAGGTGGAATTACAGTGAAAATATATGGCAATATATTTTGCCCCTTAAATACATTTTTATAATATGCAGATGGTATCTAAAGATAGCTCATTTAATTTCATATTTAACAGTACTCACTGGGAAAAAATCTTTATGCCTTTTACAAATGCCCAGGGATCTTCTTTACTTTATTACATCTTTCATGCATTTTTATCATCTGTTTGACTAACCATATGATAGTCGTTAATTTTATTTTTTTATATGCTTTGAGTGTGTGAATGTTTTCCTATATGAACTCCACCTGCACTCAATCAGTGTAACTAGATGTGGGGTAAATTGGCAGCTAAAATCATCTCCCTGTTCCATAATCCCTCCCCTGGCTGTCCCCATGGCATCTTTGTTTAGTTTGTGTGGGATTCACTGACAGAATTGAGTCATTCCTTATTTCTGCTTCCTTCTGTTGTACTGTGAGTAGGCTGTATGAAAAATCTGCTTCGTTTGTCTGGGAGTTGAGATGGGGCCACCCACTCAAAAGCAGTTCTAAAGTCTGTCAGTTTGAGAGGCACTGATTAACAGATGCTATTTAGCAAAGGCATTCATTCATATCATCAGGCATTTGTGCATGACTTTTACTGTGTGAATTTCATTTCCTCTTTTTTGCCTCCCTTTTTTTTTCTTGCAGGTCAGCGTGGAGGTTCTAGTAGAGTATCCTTTCTTTGTGTTCGGCCAGGGCTGGTCCTCCTGTTGTCCAGAACGGACTAGCCAGCTGCTCGAGTTGCCATGCACCAAGCTTTCAGTGGGTGATGTCTGCATCTCCCTCACCCTGAAAAACCTGAGGAACGGCTCCATTAAGAAGAGCCAGGGCCAAGTCTTGGATGCGCCTACCCATGGTCCACCCCTTAAATCACCCAAAGCACTCTCAAGTGGCACACGTGGAGGTGTCCGGCACACAGAAGAGGAAAATGGACGTGGGCAATGTGTAGATCAGGGAGGTGGAGGCGGTCAAGGCAATAGAGAGAATGGAGAACTGAGGTTTGGCGAAAGAGACATCTGCAAAGCACCACCGCTCACTGAATCAGAGTCCAGCGGTAAACCAACAGGCCGTAAAAGGAGGTGGTCGGCCCCTGAGGGTTATAAAGTAGAAAATCCTGAAGGAGAGCCCCCTTTAACGTTCCCCAAGCCTTCCTTTATCACTCAAGAGGTTAAAATCAGTATCGAAGGCAGATCAAATATTGGCAAGTGAACACGTATTGGACTGTCATATTTTAAAAGCAAAATTTGCCCTCAGAATGTTTTTTTTTTTTTTTTTTTTTTGATTGATTTGATACTAAATTGACTCAGTGTATACGTGATAATTTCTAACATTATAATAGATGCATTCAATATTACAGAAACAATTGGTGCAATTCATTTGATTGGTCAAATTCAGGGCAGATGTAGTACAAGGTGAGAAGGTAATGAGACAACTGAGCACTGTATGATATCCTGAAGACTTCAGTATATACAATCAGTCACAGCTAACAAGGCTAAGTCTCTCTAGTCTTTCATCTATGATGTCCTAAGACAAACTTGGTTCAACTACACCTAGTGACAATTTAAACATTCACCTGCTGAGTGAACCTGAAAATGTTAGTAAGGGAAGATGAAAAACTGGTTTGAATAAAAATTGCTAATGGTGGCAGAACGGAAATCACTCCTCCACTGGTTGCAGGAGTTTACATGATGTCAGCCATCTGGTTTAACTGTGACTAAAAGAGACTATCCAAATCCTAACAATATAGAGCAGCATCGTCAGCGCAGTTAGACTAGCATAGATTATAATAACATTTATTGAAATGCAAGAAGAGGTTTCCAAATACTATGGTACCGGCCAAGAGAGATGATGTCATTGAGCGGGGACAGTTGCCCCATTGAAAGACGAAACTATAATTTTAAACAGGGAAGATGGACAAGTCTATTTTTATATATCCAACTGTCTAACCTTTTATTTAACTATTTTTGTAGTTTTGCATGTTTTAATTTTCTGTCTCACTTTTCAAACCCTCCCATCATACCTTGATGGGTAGATTTTTTTTTTCTTTTTCTGATGAATGTGTAAAGCTTGCAATCAGGGGTAATTTTTTACGTAGACACAGGATGGGTTCTTTCTTGATGCATACAAACACAGTGGTGAGTAGTCCATTGTTTTTAGTGCAATCTTACATGTTTTTTGTTCAAACAAAAGAAAGTAGATTATTTCAAAAGAAAGAGAGCAAAAGTTGTCTAAGGAGGATGAGATGAGTGTTGTCCTGAAGCACTTAGTTAACACCTGTCATGCTCACTAGCTGATAGTTAACTGAGTCAAATGATGATGATTATTTTATTAATTATTACTATTATTATATTATTACTGCTACTACTATTTTCTGTTGATCTTTTAACATGAACACCGTACTGTATGCTGTATCATGAATTTGATGTCGTGTGGCACTCCGTGGGAAGGTGATTTGCTCACAAAGGTCGCCGTGAAAGGATGAATGTAACAGTTGAAGAAAGAGCAAACAATGAGATTTTGTCCCCAAGAGGACTGCTTTAAAGGAAGCACTTTTTTCATTGCATCTGATTGGCTTAGCCATCTGAAGCAAGCTGACGGCTTGAGTAAAGACGGGCACAAGAGGCCGTGGCCCGTTAAACAACTGCCATTTAAGTCATTTAAAGCAAAAAGAGTCGTATGAAAGTGTGAATGCAGATGGAAATAAATACAGAGACTGTTTATATATTTACAAGAGATATGAGAGTTGACGTGAAAGTGAGAAAATTCTGGCTACAGAGATCTTTGGAGGATCGAAGGGTGTCATATACCTGTTTGTTAGCAATGTATGTGGTCATGCACGCATACGTGTTTGTGTGCAGCTGCGCACGGGCTTATACACATGTACACAGTTACGGTAATTTTCAATCATGTTGAAATATGTCATGTATTTTTTTGTATATTAACATGTATAGAGCTGCAAATGCTATATCTATCTTACTGTATGAGAGCGTAAGACTACATGAGCACGTTTTTAGTCCCGTCCCCCAAGACTCATCGAACGTATGTGAAAACAGTCATGTAGTAATTTCAGTGATCTGTAGAATATTTGTGTGAGTGTTTTTGTGTGTGTGTGTGTGTGTGTGTGTGTGTGTGTGTGTGTGTGTGTGTGTGTGTGTGTGTGTGTGTGTGTGTGTGTGTGTGTGTGTGTGTGTGTGTGTGTGTGTGTGTGTGTGTGTGTGTGTGTGTGTGTGTGTGTGTGTACATACCACACATATTATAAATATATATTTAAGTTCTACTTAAAAAAATATTGCAATTTGCACATCTGGAGAGATAGTAACATGATTTATTTTGTTTTCTGCCAGCACAGGACAGGGCTGAAAACCCAATTTTTACTAAAATGTAGCAGTTTCTTGACATGTTTGCTTGGTTTGCAGGTCTGTTTGGTTAATTTTCATTAGGAAAACAAGGAAGCCCTTTTTAAGGGGTTTGAATTACACACAAACACATGAAAGCAGGATTGTGCACGGTGCTTTGTCGAGGCGTTCGCTCCGTAGGGGTGGATGAAGTCATAGCTTTTAGCCTGCAAACCTGTTGAGTCATTCGAGTGGCCACACTCAAGTTAGCTTGGGTTGGTGAAGATCTGGCAGGAAGAAGGGTTGTAGTAGACAATAAAAGATGCATTGATGGACGGATGGATTTAATGAGTGGTGGAGGGTGGGTGAGTGCACCCCATATAAAATTTGAAAATGCTTTATTTTTTTATAATAAAACAGGGTTTCTCAGATCAACACCACAATCGTGCATTTTTTCTTTTTTCATTTGACATGGCGTCTCTGTCCCCTTGTAATGTGTGTGTTTTAGTTTTACTTAGATTGTATGTATGGATGTATCTGCTTCAACCAATCAAACTTGATATTTTCATTGTGTTTATTTTGGGCCAAAAGCTAGAATTAAGATGTGATATTGTTTGTCCATTGAACCACCCCAAGAACATGACTGTCAATGGCGAATCGGTCTTGCATTTGTTTGTTTTTTCTTATCTTTCACTGTTGTCCTTCTCTTCATGTAATGATCAGTGTTTCGATGTTGCTCACTGCTTCGATCATTTTACAGTCTGCCTCCTTCTGGTTGCACAGTGCGGTTCCACGTACACGAGAAGCATTCCGAACAACAGCACGCAGCAATAACCCCTAGTCTCTAGTGCTGAACCAAAAAAAAACAGAGAACGGGACATCAATGCCAGATCTTCTGTTCGACCTCAGCAATCTGTTTTTTATCCTCTTTAGGTTTATTTGCGGTTTGCACAGCCAGCTCTCAGTAACTTCAGGGAGAAATGTAAATTAATATGCAGTGACAGAGTCTGTCCCCTCTTAGCCGTCTTAACCCGTAATATATAGTGACCTCCAGATGCTCTTCAGGTGCCCATACAGAACCAGTACGCCTCTCTCAGAGTATGTTTACCCAACCGCAACCGTTAGCTACCTTCTGTTGCCTGGCATGTACGTGCGACCTCTTTTTCACCCGCCACACCCGCTATAGTTGAAGAGCCTTCTTTTCTTTTCTTTTTAATCTGTCTCTCTCTCATTCATAGCCATAGAACCTTGACAGTATTCATGATGGAGTTTCATATGGCCTAGCCTGTCGAAATTATTATTTTTATTTTTTTGGGGGGGGGGGGGGGTCAATTATGACTGTAATTTACTTTTAATGTAATGTATCTCACTTACGATACCTATTGAAGTCAAGGTGAATTGACATTTCAACCTATTTTGCTTCCATAATGTGATGTATTCCAGAGTTAAATCAGAAATCAAGAAAAGTTGTCTTTTTATACTAGAATGCAGTCTGAGTACGAGTTTGCTAAAATAATACCTAATTGGTTAAGATTATCCATTAAGTGATGTTAAGTGGTAATTCTTTGAATTTCTCACAATAAGACCTGGAATGAGCATTGAGGAAGTAAATAGGTTCGATTTTGATTTGATTTATGTTGACTTTAAGTA
The DNA here is from genome assembly GCA_030578275.1 of Meda fulgida. Lineage (NCBI taxonomy): Eukaryota > Metazoa > Chordata > Actinopteri > Cypriniformes > Leuciscidae > Meda > Meda fulgida. Next base: position 8,539,404 of record CM060634.1, on the reverse strand, counting down.
TCATTTGTTATCAACCAGGAGACAAGCAAGTGTATGTGTTCAGTTTCAGGTATGTTATTTGTTTGCATTTGGACTTTGAACTTAAAGACTTTTCGACATTAATTTGAACATCCATGTTGTTTGTTTATCTGATATCGAGGAATAAGTCCAACTGCAAATGAATTAAGTATGCCTGACGTGCGATGTCCAGAATGAATGAAACATCACAGATGTTCCGTGCCATCACATAATGGTCATCACAAACAGAGAATAAAAGATGCACATGGTACAGCTGGTGGTTTTTTGTGCTGATAATGATAGTCTCGTATGACCTCCAGTGCTGTGAGACAAGAGAAATTAGAGAATATTAAAAGTTGTGGCTTGCTGTTTTGACACCTATTTTTTAACGTCAATGTCACATGAAACTCAAACCCCATTGGTGATGTTCTAAACTCTTCTTCTGTTTAAGCTTGACATGTTCACGCGTAGCAGTTTGGGCCATCTGCATGTAGCACTGTTTCTGTGGTTTCCATTCATACTCCAGTAGCACTTTATTTCACAGTCCTGTTACGCATGTACATACTGTGTACTTATTATAGCAATTACAGTAACTGGGTTATAACTAGGTACTAACTCTGAACCTACCCCTAAACCTAATGTTAACCCATGTAGTTACTTTATATTACCAATAGTTTTGGGTAACTACACTGTAAGTACACATACTGTAAAATAAAGTGTAACCCATACATCTCCCACAAATTGTATTCTTTGACGGCTGTGGGTTTTATTAATTTATCTTGCTATTTGTGAGTAAATATGGCAAATATTGAGTTTCACTTTGTTAAAATGTTGCACATTTCATTTACTTTGGCAGAGGGGTGAGTTTTCTGTTTATGACATTATGACAAAATCATTTGCTTTTCTGATAAAGGTCAAAATCTTTCCTTGGGCTTACTCAGGGATGGGAAAGAGGTGTGAATGTGTGTGTCGAGGAGGTTGTATTACCTTTGAAAGGTTTTTGTACATATTAAAAAAAAAATATATATATATATATATATATATTCTTGTGTGTGTTAAACTGCTGTAACCAGAATCAGTCATTTCATTGGCCCTGTGCTTTGGTTTCCCACAATGTCTCTACACCATATGAGGCCTTCCTAAAACACTCTGTCCGTCTCCATGAAAGCGTCTGTATCAGTCTGTTTGTCCGCATCACAAGCTGTCTGTCCGTCTGCCTGTTGTCCATCTGACGTCACAAGCCTAGATCCTCACAAATGCAAGATACTGAAAAAAAGACTGAAATGATTCATCGACCTCATCAAAGTGGGGACCACTTTTATAGAAACAAATGAAAACAAAATGCACATTTTTGTCATTTTTAGAATAGATAGACTTGATAATACTGTTTCAGCACTTTCTAATCCTGAGGAAGATAGAGAGTGAGACTATGGTGTCATCGCAGTTTTTCCCCTCCAATACGAATTCCCTCCGTCTCGGCCCGTTCCTGGGTCCAACGGGTTGAGACGACGAGGACAAAGAGTTGAAATAACATTTGAATGGTCCTCTACAAACCTGAGATGACTTTACTTTTTGTTGCACTGATGTGTGTTCGAACACCATCGTTCTGTTTTGTTTTATTTTTATGTTGGTTCTATATTTGACCTTGCTTCATGTACTTTGGACTTTGGACTCCTCTGTAGCACTCTTTTATCATGGTAGGAGACAAGAGAAAGTGTTTTAATGAATGTTTTTAAGAGTGACTCTGTGACGGCTCTCTTTATCTCTCTCTATCTCTCTCTCAAAAGAGGAGCACCGCTGACTTTTCCTTGTTTTTACTTTCATTACTCTGGCACAAATGACAAAAAAAAGATGAATGTTGGATTGCGAGTTTCAACAGTTTGAAAAATAAATCAAAAGTTTTTTTCTTTTATTGTGGCTCTCATTGAAAAACAACTTTATTTTGAGTTTGCTTTTCTTTGAAATTGGTTGCAAAATCAGTCAGGATTTCAGAACTTGACTGTTGTTTGACATCTTGTCAATTGTCCAAACAGCTGGATTAATAACCTCAGGCTGAGAATCTTCTACAAGCCCACGTTATGGTTTTGTTTCACCCTGATGTATGGGCTGCTTGATATGGGTATTGTAACTAGTCTTATTGTTAATGGTATAATTGATATATGATCATTCAGCTATATCAGTCCTAAAGCAGTGCACACTCCTTAAAAAAGGAGTCATGCCCGGCCCTCGTCTCTCTTGTTGTTTTGGTGAGCCGGTAAACTGACAAATGCTTCCTCAGAGAGAGGTACATCCTGTGTTCTGTTACCCTCATCTGGCCAGACCTGACCAGAGCGCAGGAATGGGACTCATGTTGAATCTTCAGGAGTATTTGGCACTGTTGGGTTGAACTGGACACTCAGCCATGATTAAGCACTGAGAACTAAACGCCTGGGACGTTTTGACCATCACAGGCCGGAACCGACTCATGTACAGATGCTGTTTTCACATACACAATGTCACCTTCACGCATAGCAATCAAAAGCCTCGTAACGTGTATTTATCCTTCAGAATTTGTACAACTATACATATCTTCAAGAAAAAAGGTCATTTTGTAATTCTGGATTTCTTGCCAATGAATGCTTAATAAGATTTCTCTGTAAAATTGTACTCCGTAAAATCTTTTTAGGCCTAATTTTAACATGTCAGTTATTTCCTAGTATGTTTTGTGTAGATTCTGAATGAATGTTGAAGGTAGTTTCTCATGAATAATCGCCCCGTGATTTGAAAGCTGAGGCCAGATAAACTATTAGCAGGAGGTGAAATAACATTATGTACACCTTGTCAGGTGAACAGAGTTCGGTTATCATTAAATGTGTACGCATGTCCAGCCACCTCTAATTTGTTTTCCCGTTTGTTTTCGCTTTTTGAGATTGAAATGTTAAGATGTGTTTTGTGAAACAGGAAGCCATTGGTCATTCCTCAGGAAGGAGTGGGTTCAGATATAGCAGTAATACCCCATGTTTGCTGGACTAAAGGTGTTGCGGGTCGTGTCATAAAGAGATTTGAAGTCTTCCATTGGAAGGGAAATGGAAGCCTTTTCTAGTTTCTTTTTTCACTCAGATCCATGATCATAAAACCTCCGGATTGGACCTCTACCTACTGTTTAAAAAACACTGACTCAGAGGAGGTACAGTAGGTTTCAACATTGTCATTGTTGTTTTCTCCATAGTTTCAGTGCTGTGGATTTACTGGACCTATATTTTATTTTAGACAACATGCAGAAATGTTGAGCGAGACTGTTAACGTTGAAAAATTGAATGTCACATCCAATCCTGAGGTTCTATTTTCTTGGAATTGTATTTGAGGATTCTGGCCAGTTGCAAGCGATGGTTGTTGGGAAAGGAAGTTGTGTTTTGCACCTTACTTATAAAGGAAAATATGTAAAAAAAAAAAAAAAATTATATATATATATATATATATATATATATATATATATATATATATATATATATATATATAAAACACCCTAGGTAGGAAATAATTGTGAAAGGCAATTTGTTTTTGCTCTTTTGGTTCATTTTATTTCCATATGCGTGCATACTCTGTAAGTTGTGTAAAATATTGTACTTGCACTAGCTTTTTTAAGGAAGAAAACTAATATAAAAGAATTTAATTGAAATTCTATTTTCTAATTGTGGTGTGTCTATTTGTAGGATACACTCACGTTGTTTCTTGGATTTTTTTTTTGGTCCCTTTCTTTGATGGTGCTTGCCGGTTTTCTAGTTAGAACTTATTTCATTTTTCTGAACAACAAAACAATATTTGATTCAGGTTGTGAACAAATTTGTTTAAAAAAAAGAAATTTTCTGTATACCAGTACAAGTTTATTGTTGCAGTATACACGTACTAATAAAAATTACAGTGCCAATTGCAAACTGCACCCTTTTTGGAGTTTATGATTTGTGAGAATGGTGTTTTAAAGGTGCTTTTGTCAGATAGAGTGGACTTATTTCACCGACGGACATGAACACACACTCAAACAACTGCAGGTATTCCACAGGCTTCTTTGACTCCAGCGCACCTAGTCAATAGAGTGTGGGTGTTTGGCGGAGGTGGCGGGCCTTGAGTATTCGCTGGATCATTCATTTGAAAAAGTGTAAATGGAAGACATTGGGATCTTATCAGACATGACAAACCCACACTTGACTGTGTGGGAAACAGCAATGGCTGGCACATTGCTCGTCTGTCTTTGTGTTACCATGTAGTTTCAACCACAGTACAGTAGTCTGAAAAGAAGGTAAGTTGATTATAAAAGTCTGAATATACACATTTAATGGAAGAAAAAAAAACATGAAATGTCATCTGAGTGTGATGAAGATTTCCCCAGGTACAGAACCCTGTAAGGAATGTTAATCAAAAATCACTTCACGTCTTTTTGAATTGCTCGATTCTTATTGGTCTATCACGGAAATCAGCAGTCAGGTATTTCAATGACAAAGCTGAATACCTGTATATAAACAGAAACCAGTGTAGTGAGAAATCAGGTCTGTAGCTGGGCTCATGCCATGTAGTAATTTCAAGATGACAACACATGATGTTCTCTGAGCTCAGGCTGGGAATTATGCATTTCTAATAGCAACACTATCAACTCCTAAAACCTAAATGAATCTTCAGCGGTCAGGTACAAGTAGGACCTCTCCAAAAATTCCCAGCTTACAAGTTGTAATATGAGCTCTACTGGGACGTGAACGCTGACGTTGAAATTCATAATTATTGTTAATTGTTATTAATTATTAAATGCATCTTTTGAGCCAGTGGGATTTGCTTGGGGTCCTAATAGAGTGCCACAGTCGGGTTCTGGAAGTAGGCTCCAAATCACATTCATTTTCTCCATAGGGGATTTTTAACCATTTATTAATCATTTAAGACAGCTATTGTGAGCCTGAAAGTTGTTAATCGATGATATATGCTTTTGCGGAAGCCATTAGTCTGCTTTTTCAACTTTTTTTTTTAGATAATCATGTTCATCAGTGAAATTACCCATGATTCTTCACATGAATCACTCACATGAAGCACTGCAAATGACGTGATAGTCAAGTTTTGTCCCAAATGACACACTATACACTGTGCAATTGTACTACTCAGTGTAGTATATGAATTTTAAAAGGTTATTTTGTCATTCAATAGAGTCTAATAGCCCCTCCACTACATAATTAAAGCTGCATGAAGTATCCGACATTCCACACTTCAGTGAATTAAGTTCATCATCCGGGTATTAGTGTACTTTTATCTATTAGGAATTTTCAGTGTGAACACGCTACTCGCACTATTTATACAAAATGTCATAGAATAGTGCACAAGTCTCCCTAAACTCTCAAAGTACTGATAAATTTGCATGCAAAATTCACATATTTTGCTATAAACTTAAATTAGGTTGTTTCTACATAATGAGCATCTTTAAATCAATAGTTTTATATTTTTCCATTGTTTTTAATCATAACATGATCATGGCATTCACAATGCGTCATGGGATTGTAGTTTCCCTTATTAAAGCCTTCAAATACACAGTTTTGAACCTTTGTCTTTTGTATTTCTTTTAAATCAAATGTGATTTTTGTGAATCACCTCACCTTACAAAATTTTTTAAAAATCCCTATGGGGAAAATGAATGGTGAAAATACTGCTATCATGGCAGGTCGGGATTTGAAATGTTGTGAAAGTGGACACAGAGATGGTGTTTTTATTACTCAACAGGTGACTAAGGTATTTTATTGAACCTGTAAACTGCCACATGTAGCTCTATCAGAGTTAATTGTGAAGCATTATCTATCGTGGAGGGTCATATTATTATGGTTTTAGAGCTGTGTGTGCTGGAAATTATTTTCAAGGAAGTACCGTGTCTATTGATGGGTAAAGCTACAGTAACGTCTTCAGCTATTCAACCTGAGATCCTTTCCATCTACACTGGTTATTTCTCTTATGCTCAGTAGTGAGTGTTTTATGAGCAATAGGACAAAGAACCATATTCATCCACAGTCACGCAGGGCCGAAGCACAACCAAAACTGTTCTTCCTAAAAATGCATGGTTTTGTTTTGTTTTAACCGCTAGAGGTCCAAAGGTTACCTACTGTACCTTAAACTGGTTATTTCTATTTTTTTTTTCTAGTGATAAAGTATGTTTTCGAGCTGTTTAATTCATATGCTTTAATCAAATTAAAATTAATTAAAACTAAATACGTAAAATAATCCCGTGATGGGAATATTTCTGTATAGAATTTTCAATATAGAATGAAATATAGAACGGAAGCATGAAGATAATATAAGTATGTACAGTCAGCAGGTCATTATTCCAAAATAACATATCTGATCACATAATTTAACAAAAATGGAGAGGTATTTAGGGCACAGTTTTCATTCAGATGTTTATTTCTCCATATGTAATATTTTACTCATAACACATTTAATCCTGTATTTTCTACCTCATCTAAACTGCACAAGGCATGTTGAAGAAATGAGGTGCAGGAGTTTTCACATTCTTCTGGTCTGATATGACATCCCACCACACCCATTGTACAATCACAAAGGAAGCAGGGCAGCAGAAATAGTTCACAACAGTACACAATGCACCAATCTCTGCACAAATCAACTCAAACTTAGAGCACAACACACAGGAGCGAGCATAAAGTGGCAGAGAAGATTCTCTGCTGGTGTGTAAATTCTTCACTAGCATGCATTTCTTTCAGTTGCTACACTATAGGGAGAGAATGGGTTAGAATGAATCATATCACTCTAGTATTTTCCTGTCAAGAGACTTATTAGATGTTTCCTTATTCACCCTCTCGTACAGATGCAACCCCATTGCACACTTAAAGAACTTAATGGTTATAAATAAACAAAACAGAGCCATGCCACTACATTGGTTTTCCAAAGAAATTGTATACAGCAAGGTTCCTGAGTATCTATGGAGCACAGAAAACTGGAAGACAGAGGGAAATATGTTCATGAATGTCTTTCCTCTCCTCTTTATGGTAGAATTATGCTGCTCATTTCACCCAAAATTCCAATTATGATGACAGAATTTTCATTAGCAGCTGAACTATTCCTTACCTAGTAATGGTGAATCTGTTTTGTGAGTGTGCATGTGTTTTTAGCCTGTGGGACTAGGTGAACATTTGGCTAGACTGCTGTGTGACTCTGATGAAGGTCGTCCTGCGGCCCAGTTCTTTGAGTTTGGCAGCTCCTACATATGTGCATGTGGACCGCAAACCACCCATGATGTCCCTGATGGTGTTTTCCACGTCACCTTTGTAGGCCACCTGGACCGTCCTGCCCTCTGATGCCCTTGAAATCACATAAACAGATGCACACATAAGATGACCTGCAATATCACAGTTATTTATGTAGCTCTGGGGCCACACATCCTTTAACAGATGCACTTAAACCCCAAAATGAATTGGCACAAATATGCCCTATATAATGTATGAAAACATCCTCACCTGTACTCTGCTACCCCTCCGACGTACTTCTTCATGGCTGTGTCCGAGCTCATCCCATAGAACATCTTGAACTTCTTGCCGTCTTTCTCAATGACTTCACCAGCACATTGATCGTGTCCCGCTAACATTCCTCCCAGCATGACAAAATCTGCCCCAGCGCCTTATGAAAATATATTATTAGATAGATTAAAGTCCCGTTCACACCAATAACTATAACAGTAATATTAGCATCCACACAACGCACGGTAACATTATGTTGTCTCCTGCTTTAAATTCCTGAGCTCCCTAAAGCAAGATGGATTGTGATTGGTTATCAATGTTTTTATCATTAAATAGAAAATTACACATTAAACAAAAAATTGTGAAATTAATTTCAACAATGTCGTTCCTCTGTGTGGTTATCATTATAGTTGTGGTGTGGACTATGCTATTCTTTAGAATGATTTTAAAAACGATATCATTATCGCCCGTGGTGTGAATGGGCCTTAGTAGGACAACAATAGATATAATAACTTTTATAATAGTACAAAAACAGTACAATTATGCTTTTATTGTTTGGTGTTTGAAACATCACTGCTCACCAAAAGCTTTGGCAACATCCCCGGGGCAACTGCAGCCTCCATCCTAGAAAAAAAAAAAAAGAAAGCTTTACAAACTCCTGCCTATGGTCATATAAAGTACAGCACAGTTGAAAAGCATTTCTATTGACCATATAGTCTGGTTAGACGCCATATTGAATTGAATGCAGATGAAAGCTTGAGGGATAGACTTACAGTCTTTACAATGGCATGCACAATACAGAGGTCATAGATCACTTAATTTTGCCAACTCACAACTTTCAACAGTGTCGCTTTCATTCCTGTCAAAAATTAAATATGGCGCTACCCTGACTAAGGCCTTTAGCTCAAATGGTAAAGTGTGGCACTAGCGACGCAATATGAATGAGCTGATAAAATGTTTTATTTGAATCCAAAGTTGCTTTGGGCAACTTAGAATGAATTTTGATTTTACTGTTGTCAAACCTATAAAACAGAAATTGCAATTTAACTGGATTTTATTTATAAATAAATTCACTAATAGTTTCTCCATGATTGCTACTAGAACTGTTAAAACTCGTGTCTCAGCAAGCTTGTGTGTCTCATTAAAGGACGAAAAGACGCTACTTAAAAAGTGTTTTTTGTTTAAAATAAAAATGATTATAATAGCATTCTGCAGGGATGCCGTGTTTTTGCAATGGCAAGACTCTCAAATGAGTTAACATTTTAACATTTCAGGTTCCATCATCAAAATCAATGCGTTTTTAAATGGGTTTTTGGTTAAATGTCTAAAATAATGTTTGTGGTTAACACAATATCAAGATACTTTCACATTTACCTATTCTACAACATAAAATACATCAGTAACCCTGTTTTTACAGCCTAAAGTTAAGACTAAAAGAGATGGTGCCGTTGAAGTCATGCGACCAAAATCTAGTTCGCTTATATGTTTAGCTTTTTACTTCTGCCAATTTTATTTAGGCTTCAAAATTCATAAGAGTTGTGTTCATTTGCGAAGATTATCATGATGAGCAAAATGTGTAAGAATCATAACCTTTTGTTGGTCACAAAACTTATTTTATGCAATAATCCAAAAGCTAATGGAATATTAGCTATTGGGTTTTTGTCCAGGAAATCAGGGTGATGCCAACTTCCGGATTGGCCTTAAAAAGAAAATCGTCACATGGTCTGGTGAAGCCTTTGAGCCTTTCTGATGGGACAAATAAAACTGACAAGGTAGGGAAACACTGGAATAGAATTGAGGATGCTGCCCTCTTGTGGTAATGTGATGTCACTTTTATGTGGGTTCCCAACTGCCAATCCACAGTATGCCTTGCATTATAGGATGGTGTAATGCTAACCATGAAAACCATTTAATTTAAAGAGACTCACAGATATTATGTGTCCTTTCAGTCCATGGGCCGAGTCAGCACACTCAATAACAGCACTCAGTTGAGGATAACCCACACCGGTCTTAATGCGTGTGGTGCACACAGAACCTAAAGATCACAGTGTTATCAAACATTATTAACATGCTCCAGATACTGCAAGGAATGCTATTTAATATGAAGGATGATTACCTGGCCCAATGCCCACTTTAATGATATCAGCTCCAGACAGAATGAGTTCCTCCACCATCTCTCCGGTCACCACATTTCCTGCCTAAATGATCAAGATCCTTTTGTTATATGACATTTGTTGTTCAACAAACACAAATAGATAGCCGATACTTATATGATGCCCTTTTATATTATGTCTGGGCAAAAATCTCACCATGACGGTGTGCTTAGGAAACTTTTCACGAACTTTTTTGACAAACTCCACAAAGTGTTCTGAGTAGCCATTGGCCACGTCCAGGCAGATGTACTGGATGAGAGGAATGGCCTCCAGGATGCTGGACAGTTTCTCCAGATCCGCCACTCCAATGCCTGAGCTGGCCGCCACATGCTGAGGACGAGACCGTAGATATGCTTTGAGGGATCATCGGATGCAAAATTCACTTTTATATGGTGTTTGCAGATAATTGTGTCTTTGCAGTGTGTGGACACCACCACCATACAATGAAAAAAATCCATGTATTCCTTTTTTTTTTTGATCCTCAAAAAGCCTAAACACTTAATAATCAAGCCGTTTGGACTTTCTGAGCAATATGATGTCATATTGCTCATTCTCCGCCCACGACCACTGACGAACTGTCCCGTATTAGCATAATTCTGCCCTCAGACACTGTATCTGTATCTGTCTTGTGTCGACACGCCCCATGGTAGAGAGGAGTGGGGTGAGCAGTTTATTATCATTTAAAGAGACATGCACCGAAATAGGTCGCTGTGAACAGAGCTGTTTCTGAGGAGGTAAAAAGGGTGTTGTTTTACACAACCATTGAGGAATTTTAACCAGAGTATGTTACAAACTTAACATGAAGACCCTAAAGAATCATACCAACTTGTGGAAAATGGGCATCCGATGACCCCTTTAAGGCTTCATTGATTCACGGCAGGAACTTTGTGGAGAAGTAAGAAAGTTTCCATCTAGAAAGCTAAATGTGCTAAAAGTTACATGTATGTTAATATGGAAGGTTGTGTCCGCCACGGAATAAAAACATTTAAAAGATGATTGCGACTTTATATCTCACAATTCTGACAACTTTTTTTCCTCAGAATTGTGAGATATAAACTCACAATTGTCAGATATAATGTCAGAATTGCGAGTTTATATCTCCAATTCGGACTTTTTTCTCAGAATTGTGAGATGTAAACTCGCAATGTCGAGAAGAAAAAAAAAGAAAGAATTGTGAGATATAAGAATTGTGAGTTTTTATTCAGTGCCAGAACAAGCGTCCATAGTGTTAGTCTGTTGAGGTTAGACAGATTTGAAATCTGAAAGAACATGCCTTGTTGTATATGGTTTCTAATGTTTTCTGTGTCTGCAAGGCAGAGGTGTAAAGTCCAGGTTCAGAAAGTAAAAGTCCTCCTCAGTTGTTCCAGTCACCTGGATTTGCTAATTAGCTTTTTAGTTTTTCAGTCAGGATATAGAACTAATTAGTGAAATCAGCTGACTGAGTTCATGGGTGCAATAAACATATGGCAGAACTTTTACTTTCTGACCTCTGGACTTTACACCTCTGTTGCTAGGTGGTTGTTTAGCTGTTGCATTGTTGTGGCTAGTTGCTTGGTGGTTGCTAGGTTATTTTTGCTAATTGCTGCTATTGTGTTACTAGGGTGATCTGAGGCATAGCTGGGGGATGCCAGGCCTTTTCTAGGGTGTGTTTTGTTGACATGACAAAAGTTTTTTTTTTTCACGACAAAAGTTTTTCCTCTGTAACGTTATAGATAAAACCTTTATCAAAATGATTCCCGTTCACACGGATCCGCGGAAACGACTAAAAACGCTGTATTGCATGCAAGACAAGTAATTGGCAATGTCACTTTGTAAAGACAGACTACACGCCTGCGCACATACGCATTCAAACGTGCATGCCTATAGAACAAACGTTTAATACACATGTGCATGCCGTCGCCGTTTTCACAGATTCAAGTATTTGACGTTTACACAGAGATGATAACGGTATCGCTTTCAAACCCCGTTGTCACTGTAAAGCTGCTTTGAAACAATCTGTATTGTAAAACGCTATAAATCAATGTGATTGTTAGGCAGTTGATAGACTATACCTTCTATACCTAAACTATAACAGCTTTTGATTAAGCGAGGCAAGAAAAACATTTTTGTCCATTCACCTCAAGGCACTCTGGATGACTGGCAGCAAAAGTCTTCCACTCCTCCAGGGAGTAGTGCTTCTGGATGGCTGTAAAGAGAGTGTGCTGAAAGACAGAGCAGAGAGATGTCTGAGAGACCAGCAAAGTGTCTGGCTCCGAGACAGACAGAGATATAAGAGCCTCTTGATCCCAGTGCATGCAACAGGACACAGCTAATTATGTTTCAGTGATAACCACAGAGATAAAACATAGTAAAACAAGACTTTTCCGGGGTTAAATTTCAGACGCAGGTGCTGTTTCTTCAGTTAGTGAGCTTTGTTTAAAGAAGCGCTGACCTTGCTGAGCACCTGTGCCATCTCAAAAGTGCCGGTGGTGTCCATGTTAGCAGCGATGATCGGGATGCCATTGTATGTCTGCTTTGAGTTCCGGAATGTGAAGGTCCTCCGCAGGTCAACCTTCAAGAACAAAAAATAAAGAGGAAATTACTTTTCAAACAAACAAACTACATGTGACCGTCTGAAGAGCCTCAATTTAATGGATAAACCCATAATCAACCCAAACATCCTGTGGTCCTATATCCTGTTCTCCTGTCCCTGTAACCCATCCAAGCATGAACTCAAAGATATTACAACTGAAAGATATTTAGACCAGTAACAACTGAGCGGAGTCATTCTCCATGTCTGGTGGATGTCAAATGCAGTGTTCAATGTGCAGTAGTGCTTTCTCTGAATAAAATAAGGAGTGTCCATCTGTTCTAGTTTGAAATTTGAAACAAAGCATATTGATATATTACACAAGACAAGAGTGAGGCAAGCAGTCATATTACACACAGTAATATATAGCCTATATTTTGCTTTTTTTTATTTTAAAATTTTAAATTTTTTAATTTTCTTTTAAATTTTCAATGGAACCAAATTTTTTTAGGTGTTTTTTAAGCATCTAATATCTGGTAACCAATAAGCAGAATATTTGGAGTTATTATTTTAATTCTGCTGTTGCCATTATATCTGCTCTTTTGTTGAAAAACATCAAAAATTGTGTTTTTTCAATCAAGCTTGATACAATTGTGTGTATATAATACACCCAGATTTACCTTTGTTTGCATGTTCAGATGAATGTTAATGTTCAATGGATATTCTGAATAAGGTGTTATATGAACCAAAATTCAGATTATTTTTTATTAGATATATTCAAGTCAATATAGTCATATTCAAGCTGTATTATTAAAATGGAATATTGACTTCTGACCATGTCAATCAGGTAAATATGTTTACTTGACATTTACATATGTCATCAACATGCATATATGCCAATGCTTGAGATTGCTACTCTGATTGACAATATGTATCTGTATGCACTGTTGTTGTTATTATTAGTTTTTTTGCAATTCCAATGAAAGAAAAGAATTTGATGGGTCACCTAATTCGATGTAACAAGGGGAACTAAAATGTTTAGGTGTTTATAATGTTTGTAAAAGTATTTTATTGTATTTTACATTATTTCTGAATGTAATAATACAATATGACACGCCGATGCAACTTATCTGTTTATTATTATTATTATTAAAATTTTCCTCAACAATGCAATTTTGACACGGTGTGAGTTATTGTCAGGTGTGACTTACTTTCTGGAAAATACGAAAGATTTAAAAATATATTAAAATAGAAAAAAGTTACAAATATTTATCAATATTACTGTTACTTTATTTTTGATCAAATAAGTGAAGCCTGGCGAGTGTAAGAAGCCTATTTATAAAACATTAGAAATTATTACCAACCCCAAACTTGCTAAGGGTAGTATATAATCAGAATATTACCAAATTCTGATTAATATCATCCATCCAGCAGAGAGACTGTGGTGGGCTTAAGTGATATTGTGCTGAATCATTTAAAGTTTTGTCTGCTTGCGAAAAAAAAAAATATTGCAAACTGATATGCACAGAAGCTCTCTCTCTCTCTCTCTCTCTCTCTCTCACACACACACACACACACACACACACACACAGACACACACACACACACGCACGCACAGACGTTCTCAGGTTCTCCGAATCAGTTCTCGGTGATTTCCATTTCCAGTAACTGCTGCAGTCACACCACACAGCCCTATAATCATCCTGCCGCTATTTACTGAACTGCTTTTGTGCTGTGGGGAACAAATTCACCATTCTCCTGTTTGAAGAGACATTTCACGAACATTCCGGTCATAAGATTGGGATCCTCTCGTTTATTGTTGATGTTTAAGGCTAGGTCAGTGCTATTACTGCATGTTATAAAGAGGACCTCAGCTGCTCTTCTATTTTAATGAGCCTGTATATCATCACACCACTGTTCCTGCCCGTACAGTGACAGCCATCAGATTAGCCAGACGCAGCGAGATCTCACCCCGGCACTTTACGTCATCCTGCAGTGAAAATCTCCTCTGAATTCATCAGCCAGGACACACATAGGAAAAAATGAACAGAATATACAGTAGATGATCAATGTTGTAAACCTGACCGATTAGCATGTTGATATTGAAAGCAGCTACACGTTAACTGTAACAAAACGAATGTCTGGGTGAAATATGAAAGAATTACAAAAAAAACATGTAGATAATCATGTTTTGGTATCATTTATGTGTCATTGGGTGGACCTATAGTGTGAGCAAGAGTTACACCACAGTGGGATCTGCTTCTTTTCATGTTTAAAAATAGGCCTGAAGCATGCCAACATGTTTTGAAAGCACTAGCTCTCAGGTTGCTTTTCCTTAGTCTGGTCAGTTGACCCTTGAAAACCACACCACAACATAAAGAGATGACAACACATACTGGAGCACTGTCTGCTGATCAAGCTTGATAAACTGCCACTGGATGAAGCTTAAACATGCAGGGCCCCATACAAAACAGATGAACTTCATCAAGGTCACCCTAATTTTCAGTTTCATTCTTTGCCCAAACATACTTTCCCTTGGTACTCAGTTTAAATGAATCTTTCAGGTATAACAAGGCCAAGGCCAGTGGCACAAATTTCTTTTAACAGAGACAGCAAGCAGATGTTCTTACCTCAGACCTGCTCTTCAGACTGCTCCTCTTTGGTCTGAAAAGGACATCTTTAAAGTCCAGTTTGAGGTCAGCATCCACCCGGGGCATAGTGACAGGTCTGAGAGCGGATGAGAATCTCCTGAGACGGGCTGGTGCAGTCACTGGTCCAGAGCTCCAGGCACCAAACCCGAACCGGCAGAAGAACAGCGTATTTATAGTGTAGAAAGAGCCGTCACTGCCCAGGCCCCCATGGCTTTATTTGGCAAGGCCCGTACGCTCTCGCCGTCCCTCTCTCCTCTCTCTATTCCCCCCCTCCGCCTGCATTCAGTCTAGAGTGGCAGTAGCAGTGATAAAAGTGTTTCCTATGGCTGTCTGACACACATACACACACAAGCGCAGTCACTGCAGCTCTCAGCTCAGCACTGCAGTATGTGGAGAGCTCCTGCTGTCCAGCAGAGGTATTGCTCCTCTGAATCAATGAGTGGACTCGTGGGAGAGAGAGAGAGAGAGAGAGAGATGGATGAGTAGTAGAGGAAGGACATGAAATACATTTTACATGTTCTTCACTTTTTTATGTTGTCTAATACACAAATCATAGGCAAGTGACCCTTGAACTTAAAAAGAATAAAGATTGCTGCTATAATCCATATGGTACACTAAAAATATAATCCTTTTTTGTCATTTTCTTGCTGTGACCTATCTACAGCTTTATTATTGCACATTGTATGCTCACTGTATCCCTGACTAATGCTTTTTTGCATTTAATTATTTCTAGTATATCATTATTCAGTGCCTGTTGTTTGTTACTACAAGCACTGCTTTATATTCCTTATGTTGGAATGGATTTTTTTTCCTCAAAAACTTTTTTTATTTTATCGCATTGGACTAAAACTTACTTTCCCCCTTGTTATACCTGTGGTGTTGAAGGTCAAACAAAAAAAGCTAATAAATCTCTTATGCTATTATCACCAACTATTGGATTCAATCTCTTTGTCAACTTTTCTTTCAATTCTTTCAAATTATATTGGTCAAAATTGACCATCCATTGAAAATGAATGATAATAATTTGTTACATTTATATAGCGCTTTTCTTAGCACTCAAAAGAGCTTAACATAGAAGAGGGGAATCTCCTTAACCACCACCAATGTGCAGCATTGGAACGACCACCACACACCAGCTTATTGGTGGAGAGGACGGAGTGATGAAGACAATCATTATTTACGGGGACGATTAGGAGGCCATTTTGATGAATAGAGGCCAATGGGCAAATTTGGCCAGGATGCCAGGGTTACACCCCTACTCTTTTTTTGGAAGGACATCCTGGGCTTTTTAATGACCGCAGAGTCAGGACCTCAGTTTAACGTCTCATCCGAAGGATGGTGCTTCTTACAGTATAATGTCCCCATCACTATACTGGGATGTTAGGACCCACACAGACCACAGGGTGAGTGCCTCCTACTGACCTCAATAACACCTCTTCCAGCAGCAACCTGGTTTTCTCAGGAGGTCTCCCATCCAGGAACTGACCAGGCTCAACCCTGCTTAGCTTCAGTGGGCAACCAGTCTTAAGATACAAGGTGATATGGCTGCTGACAACGAATTAGTGTTCAGGGAGTATGTTCATGTTTACATATGTATCACATATGTGCTTGTAAAGATAAAGGCCTCAGAACTGTGCATGTGTTGTTACATCCACACATTCATGTGCACAAACAAACAATTTTGAATATTAAAGGCTTTCTTTTAAACGGAGATGAACTTTATCCTCAGATCAATCAGATCTATAATCAATCAGTCCCAAAAAGAAATACAAAACCTGTCCTAATTGAAAGAAAATTTATAAAATGTACAATGTATAAAATTTAAATGGTATACATGACTATATTTTGTAAGTTATTAAGTTTACTATGTAAAATAACATTAACATCAGCTGAAATGACGTTTTAATTTTATCCACATTTCACATCTACATATAATTATTAAGGTAAAGGTTATGCGTACTTGGCGTGCTGTCCGGGTGGAGGGCTCCGAGCTCGGAATTTCTGCCCGAATCCAGAGTATTTATATAAATGAATCTAAGTCTTTGAGATTTGATAAAATCGCACCAACAGTTTCATACAGTATACTTGCCATTGCCGATTTGTACTGTCATTTAGTGCTTTAGTGCTAGATTAAGACTATTTCGTAGCTCACATGGTTCATACTTGTCAAGTAGGAAAATACAGAAATCTGTATAAATATATAAAATCACATCCCTGACAATTTCATTAAAATCTCCACAGTGGTTTTAAAGACTTTAGGCCACCCCGTCCAGCTTGAGAGTCCAGGCTTGAGCGGGTGAGAAAGGCAGATCCGGCAGGAGAATTATCAGTCCTGTTGATTTCAGAGGAGCCCATTTCAAACGTTTAGGATTCCCCAACAAAGTCACCTGAACAGAGTTGCAACAGATAATTCATTGATATCTTTATCAAAAAAATAATAAAAAAAACACTTTATTCCTAAATTCCAACTAATTCATCAATATTTACCACTGTGCTGTTGGAGGTTTTGGGCATAGAAAGCTGAAAGGTGTTTTGCATGGGATTGGAGGTGAAGATCGCATACACAGTGCTGGTGTTTTTTGAAGTATACCTGAAATTAAAGTAAAATTTAAAACATTATATTAAAGCTGTGAAAGCTTTATTAATTGTAACTAAATCACAGGCTAACTATAACTAAACTAAAACTCCAGAAACAGGCAGAAAAGAAAGCAAAACTACAATTGAGGAATCCAGTCTGCTTATAAAAAGACCAAGAATGATCGGTAATATGTCAACATTTCAGGGTAAAAGAGTGTTCACTCTCGATTTCAACTATTTTACTTCAACCTACCCCTATCAGCTTGGCTCATGAATATTAATTTAATTAAGTGAGGCACTTATAATTGGCAATAATTTTATACAGTGGCCTACAACTCTTAAATTATAATTTTCTCACATGCTTCCTGTTATACTGATAAAGGCCTCTAGGCGACACTGCTCTCACAGCTGGAGCTTCTGAAAGTGTTTCTAAGGAACTGTGAGGAATATAGAGATGAGAGGAAGTTTAAAAACATCAACACACCAAGCAAGAACAGTAGCATTCTCAGCCTGAACTCTCCAAGGTTTAGTTGCATAGATGGCTTCACCGTTGATCTTCAGCCAGGCTCCAATTCCTCTGAGACGCTCCTCAAAGACAGGTGCGATCACGCCGTCTGCTGTGGGTCCCACATTCAACAGGTAATTCCCCCCTAAGGCCACGGTGTAGACCAGGTCCTGCGGTCACAACATATGAGAGGTTAAAAACGTTCTTGCCTCATTAGACACCGCATGAACTTTCATACAATTTTGTGTCCATGTTTCATTCATATACATTATATACAATGCAGGAATCTAGTAATATCACCTGAGGGAAACACTTTTGTCAATAGCAACACATCACACCTTTATGATGGATGGTAAATCCATCAGTTCGGTTAGTTTCATATTTCGGCGATAACCCCATGATATTGTGTCCACTGACTGACATTTCTCCCACTTGTGATTGGGCAGATGTCCAGGAGTGAACTTGTCAGCACAGTTGAAATAACCTCCATGTTTACAGTAACAGCCATTCCCCCATCTGTCATTGGTCACCACCACATCCTGTGAAGAGCGCAATAATGCAGTCATTATGATCAGAATTACAATTTGAGACAGTTCTAAAATAAGAATGACTTGAACCGATGATCTCACTTTGACCGGACTGTCGTTGTAGAGCCAGGCGAGGAATTCTGTAGAGTTCCAATAAGTGTCAGGTGCTTCCCAGTCTCCATCTGACCAAATCAAGTCTGGCTTGTACCTGAGATGTTAAAAACATCACCAATTATCAGTTTCATAAATGTAAAACCATATACACTATGTAGGCAGTAAAGGTTGATCTTTACACAGACAAATGGAACAGAACAATCAGGCTTATGTCATAAACAATTGTTCTTCCTTCTCCAGCCTGAATCATCACATGACTTATGCAAATGTACCTGTTGACCAGATTGATGAGTTCTGGCATAGCCTTTTTTGCAACATAATCCTGGGTCTTGAAACCAGCTTCCTTGTCACTCAGATACAGGGGATTGAACCATTCATACAGAGAGCTGTAGAGTCCATAATACAGAGACCTAATACAACAAATTGAAACTTTTTGGTTAAATTCAGAAAACAAAAATTCCTCAAAAAAAACGAACTGAGATATCCACCTCATTTTTCACATAAGAACAGTCACAACCATTTTTAATTTGAATGTGCAAGGCTTTGTGTCAGCTGAAGTTGCACAAGCAGTCTGTTATGCTACTTGATGTTGTAAACTGGTGTTTGTTATCATAATATTTTAATTTATTATCATAGTTATAAACACGGTGGTTTGCAGCGTTCATTGTTTTACCGCTTACTTCACTTTGTTAATATTCTAGTAATTTACCAAGAGTGCAACTGTTGGGTTCCAGAAATAAACATCCCATTCATTTTCTCCATAGAGGAATTGATTTTTTATCAATAACTTATAACCTTTAAAGACAGACCTACTGCAAGCTACTACAAGGTTGTTAATTGATGCTATGCCTTTGTTGAAGCCACCTGCCTGCATTATTTCAATTCGTTTTTTTTTAAATAATCACATTTAACAGATTATTGGTGAAAAATTACATGACCCATATTTTTGCAAGAGCGTCCAAGTCCCATGAAGCACTGCAAGTTATATTATATTCAGTTTCCTAATGCACTCAAACTATTCATCTGTCTATTTTTTAAGATAGACTGACTTAACAAAGGTTAATTTTTTTTTATATAGACATTCAGTTATTCAGGTAATCTATGGTGAATTTGTTAATATTGGGGGGGGGGGGGCATCTAAAAAAGAATATTTACAATGTATTTGTCAATAAATTTGTAATTCCAAACAAATTCAAATAAACTCAGTTTAAATAATAAATTGACATTCATGACTTTATTAGTATGTTCAAGGGAGGGTTTTCTTAGGTATGTTGTTTCTGTAAAGAGGAGTCAGAAACAATTTTACACTTATTTTTTAGTTGTATTTTTACTCCGTTAAATGTAAGTTTTATGATGCTTTAATTTCTATAAAGAACAACAGTAAAATACATCTCTGCACCTGAAAAACATCATTTTGTAATACTTATTGACTGAATTTTGTTGTAAGATCTATCTACTAGAGTATGCAAATAGATGGATATGCTTTGTAATGGTTTCCCCTGATGAAAATATTTGCAGAACACAGTTTATTTCCGCGTTGGAAAGATAATGTAGCATTTGTTACAAGGCTCTAGAGGCACACATAACTACCTCTTTCTTACTGCATTGCCCAAATCTCCAACAAGATCCCTGTGAGGTCCATTATCAACAGAATTCCAATTCCAGGAATTTGGGGAGCCCCAATTTGTGAAGCCTTCGTGGTGTTTTGATGTAAGGACCACATATCTGAGAAGAATGAAAAACAAAATTATAAATAGGTAGAACACAAACAGGAAGCGCTAACGCATATCGTAATACCTACTTTGCTCCTGAAGCTTCGAAGATATCAGCCCACTCATCAGGGTCAAAAAACTGCGCGTGGAAATCAGGTGCGAAGTCCGTGTAGCTGAATCCAGGAGGGTAGTTTTTAATCATGAACAGGATATATTCTAGATCATGTGCGCCTTTCCAGTTCCACCAGAACCACTCGCTGCCGAACGCGGGCACTGAAAACACCCCCCAATGCACAAAGATCCCGAACTTCACCTCGTCGTACCATTCAGGCAGAGGTCTGGAGTCCAGACTGGCCCAGTCTGGTGTATATCGAGCACCGAATGATGAGGCGCATGATAGAAGACAAAGAAGCAGCGATATCTGACTCAGGGTCACTTGCATGACTGATCACTTAAAGACACGCACGCGCGCGTACACTGTGATCAGTAAAAGAGACTAATGCACGAATGATCAGTTCAGTATGCAGAAATATCCGCATGAGAGGTTTCTGCCGACTTAACTTACGATTCAGCATAATGCAGACTCAAACAACCGGCTTGTATTTTCTTCCTGGTTAACCATTATGCCATCAAACATGTGACTAAAACACATGACTTCCCTTCTAACCACTCGTAACAAAGGATGGGGAATCAAATGAGTTTAACGTTTGTTCGGAAACGGGAATGGTCTATTCTGGCGGTAGAAAAAAAAGCTTTCGCTTCCCGTTCGAACTGATCCCTGCCACTCTGTTCCATTTGTAAAAAGGGGAAATGCCAGTTTTATTACCTTTAATACAAAACAAAATACGTAATTGCCCTTTCAAAGACAAAATGAAAAAAGTAAGCAATGACTTGAACAACCTCTGGATAAGTAGCAAAAGTAATGTTTATAGTCTACAAATAATGTAGGCCTATAGCCTGAATAAATATAGGCTAACTGTAACCAACTTTTCTTTTGCAACCTAAAAAAGTTCAGCTCAGCATGTTTTTAGGTTCATGATGAGAAAAATACTCATAATAGTTAATTAACAAATCAATACACAAGACCATTGGCAGGGTCCCTAAAAAGTGTACTTTAAAATATACAAATATTTATTCCAACAATCCAAAATAAGCCACAGCAAATCTATACAAAACCCTAAACATAGCATTACACTTTAAAACTTTCCCAGTCTTAATATTTCCAATAAAAATTAACCTTTTAATTCCAACAAATAATTAAATAATCGTTTCTATTCCACCAACAATAAGAAGGAAAAGTGATTACACTGGTAGTTAGTTAGTTACCAGTAGAACATTACCCTCTTTGTCTATTACAAAGATTTTGTTCTTCTTCACTATAAGTTTATTTTGGGCAAATAATAAAACGACACTAGCATCAGTTGAAAGTATGTTTCCATTGTAGCCCTGGGTTCCAAGGTATCTAATATGCAATGCTATAAGATTGTTAAATTAACAATCTGAAAAAATGACATTTGGTTTTGGTGTCATTCAGTTGGCCATTTTTTATTATGCAATCATATCAAATAGTCTATGATTCATACAAAACTTTCTTTAAAAAAATGTAATTAAAATGTTTTTAAAAAGTTTTAAAGACTTTAGGCCACCCCGTCCAGCTTGAGAGTCCAGGCTTGAGCGGGTGAGAAAGGCAGATCCGGCAGGAGAATTATCAGTCCTGTTGATTTCAGAGGAGCCCATTTCAAAGGTTTAGGATTCCCCAACAAAGTCACCTGAACAGAGTTGCAACAGATAATTCATTGATATCTTTATCAAAAAAAAAAAAAAAAAAAAAAAAAACTTTATTCCTAAATTCCAACTAATTCATCAATATTTACCACTGTGCTGTTGGAGGTTTTAGGCATAGAAAGCTGAAAGGTGTTTTGCATGGGATTGGAGGTGAAGATCGCATACACAGTGCTGGTGTTTTTTGAAGTATACCTGAAATTAAAGGGGGAAAAAAATGATTGAGTGTGCTAATTAAGGCCAAACTAACATTCCAGAAAAAGTGCTAGAAGGAAGCAAGACTATAGTTGACTCAAAGAAATCCAGGCTATTTATAGAGACCAAGAAGAATTAAAATGCTTTATGACAATCATATGATCGGTTTACTGACATGTCAACATGTGAACAAACATTTGCCCTGAACATATATGACATTTCTAGCCTTCCATCTGGGGCATTGGAATAATGAAAACTGAGCAGCAAGGGGCACACAATATAAACCCTATCAGCTAAGCTCATGAATATTAATTAAGTGAGAATAAGTACACAGTAGTTCACAGCTGGAGCTTCTGAAAGTGTTTCTAAGGAACTGTGAGGAATATAGAGATGAGAGGAACTTTAAAAACATCAACACACCAAGCAAGAACAGTCGCATTCTCAGCCTGAACTCTCCAAGGTTTAGTTGCATAGATGGCTTCACCGTTGATCTTCAGCCAGGCTCCAATTCCTCTGAGACGCTCCTCAAAGACAGGTGCGATCACGCCGTCTGCTGTGGGTCCCACATTCAACAGGTAATTCCCCCCTAAGGCCACGGTGTAGACCAGGTCCTGCGGTCACAACATATGAGAGGTTAAAAACGTTCTTGCCTCATTAGACACCGCATGAACTTTCATACAATTTTGTGTCCATGTTTCATTCATATACATTATATACAATGCAGGAATCTAGTAATATCACCTGAGGGAAACACTTTTGTCAACAGCAACACATCACACCTTTATGATGGATGGTAAATCCATCAGTTCGGTTAGTTTCATATTTCGGCGATAACCCCATGATATTGTGTCCACTGACTGACATTTCTCCCACTTGTGATTGGGCAGATGTCCAGGAGTGAACTTGTCAGCACAGTTGAAATAACCTCCATGTTTACAGTAACAGCCATTCCCCCATCTGTCATTGGTCACCACCACATCCTGTGAAGAGCGCAATAATGCAGTCATTATGATCAGAATTACAATTTGAGACAGTTCTAAAATAAGAATGACTTGAACCGATGATCTCACTTTGACCGGACTGTCGTTGTAGAGCCAGGCGAGGAATTCTGTAGAGTTCCAATAAGTGTCAGGTGCTTCCCAGTCTCCATCTGACCAAATCAAGTCTGGCTTGTACCTGAGATGTTAAAAACATCACCAATTATCAGTTTCATAAATGTAAAACCATATACACTATGTAGGCAGTAAAGGTTGATCTTTACACAGACAAATGGAACAGAACAATCAGGCTTATGTCATAAACAATTGTTCTTCCTTCTCCAGCCTGAATCATCACATGACTTATGCAAATGTACCTGTTGACCAGATTGATGAGTTCTGGCATAGCCTTTTTTGCAACATAATCCTGAGTCTTGAAACCAGCTTCCTTGTCACTCAGATACAGGGGATTGAACCATTCATACAGAGAGTTGTAGAGTCCATAATGCAGAGACCTAATAAAAATGGAAAAGTTACTTTATTAAATTAGGGATAGTAACGTTACACTGGCACAGTTATTGCTAAGGGGTTGTATCAAAATATAAAAAGACATGCTGTTCCATTTGTTGCAATTATCTACACAATACCTCTTTCTTATTGCATTTCCCAAATCTCCAACAAGATCCCTGTGAGGTCCATTATCAACAGAATTCCAATTCCAGGAATTTGGGGAGGCCCAATTTGTGAAGCCTTCGTGGTGTTTTGATGTGAGAACCACATATCTGAAAATAATGAAAAACAAAATTATAAATATTTAGAATAAACATGCACATCGCATATCGTAATACCTACTTTGCTCCTGAAGCTTCGAAGATATCAGCCCACTCATCAGGGTCAAAAAACTGCGCGTGGAAATCAGGTGCGAAGTCCGTGTAGCTGAATCCAGGAGGGTAGTTTTTAATCATGAACAGGACATAATCAGATACGTGTGCGCCTCTCCAATACCACCAGAACCACTCGCTGCCGAACGCGGGCACTGAAAACACCCCCCAATGAACAAAGATGCCGAACTTCACCTCGTCGTACCATTCAGGCAGAGGTCTGGAGTCCAGACTGGCCCAGTCTGGTGTATATCGAGCACCGAATGATGAGGCGCATGATAGAAGACAAAGAAGCAGCGATATCTGACTCAGGGTCACTTGCATGATTGGTCCTCAAAGACGGGATCGCGTGCACTGAGGTCAGTAAAAATGAATTTCTGCACTAGAGAGATCTCTGCCGAGTTAAGTCGTTTGATATACATAATGCTCCAAAAACCCGAACTACCAGTTTCCATAATGCAGCTCCAAAAACCAGAACAACCAGTTTCTATTTACTGGTTTATCATATGAAATAATGCATCATACATGATGAGACAACAACCCATGACCTGCAAAACAATCGGATAGGCAGTTTGGGCACGTGCAAAATATATAGACTCCTCATTGGCCGCTGGTTCGTACGTCAACGGCGCCGACATATTGGTCCGGGCAACTTGCCATAACTGCGCATTACTGTCATAAGTGGACTGATTTTTATATATCTTTTCTTTGGGGATGGGGACCGCAATTAACAGTTGTTCCCGATTCTTATGTTTTTATAAGTTTTATATATTTTTGATTCACTAAAATAAACAGGCTAATAAGAGTCATCTGCTCAGGAATCAGACTACACTAATAAAAAGAAAAGGGTTCCCATCAGTACGGATCAATACACTGTAAATGTTTTCTTTTATGAAGAATATATTTTAATTGCTTTCTCAAAAACAAAATGAAATAAAATAAAAAACAAGCATATTGACTTTCATAACTTCTTGGCAAATAACAAAGGTAATTATCTAATCAAACATGTGAATTGACAAGACAACTGAAACAGTCCCTGAAAAGTGTTCAAAGCAGATCACTTTAAAGCATAAAAATATTTATTCACACAACTGCCACAACACATTCGAATCTGTGGGCCATCATTGTCATACAGCAAAATAAAAATGTGTTCATAATCCACAATTAGCTACTGTAGATTTGTACTAAACCCAAACATAATGTTTCAAAGCCTTCCCAGCTGTGTAATGTTTCAAATCCAAATTAACCTTTTAATTTCACCAAATAATGAACCGTGTTTTCTAATCCACAAAAATATATTACAGAAAGCGACTAAACTGGTAGTTTGTTACCAGTACAATGTTGGTCACACCCTGCCTCAGCCTGTACTTCACAAAGTCCTTTTTTGGGGGGGTAAACAAGTGCAACTATGGCAATGAACCAGCCATGCCATTCTCCTCAAGCTGCTTTGCAACATTCTGCTTATCATCCTGTCTAGCACTCGCCTCTGCTTCATCCCCTTCCACTATAAACATGGGCCAATCAGAGTCTCTAGCGCCCCTCTCCATAGCTTCAGACTGAATGCTGAGGTTCACGGAGGAGGGATCCTCATTAGTTGTAGTAACAAAGGTGCAGCCATCGCAAAGTCCAAAACGCTTCATTCCCTGGGACACAATTCCTGAGAACACTCGACGACAACCTTTGCAAACAATGGGCCATGTGGAGCGATGGACCTTCAAAACAAAAAATATAGATTTAAATATACTGATACATAAATCGATTTAATCAATTGATTAAAATTGATCACAATCCACCTCAATTTGAACTGGCTGGAATTTGCCTGTATTTTTAATGTAGTGCATTTGTATGAATGTATTTATTTTTAATATGTTGTTACATTATTAAAATGTATTTTTAATAAATATTTTAAGGAAGCAAATTTCGAGAACATATCTGTACCACTAGTCATCAGCAGTCAACTCATTAACATGGGGAATCTTTCATGCTTTTTAAGCTTTGATTAATTAAATCGTAATTTTTTAACAACCAATTTATATTTATATAATAATATTTTTTGTATGTATTGTAATATGTATTCAAAGATTCTTTTTTTATACTCTGTATATTTTCTAAAATGCTCAGAGTGCTATAGGTCTAAAACTAATTCCTGCAAATGTATTGTTCTTCAATTAATGTTATGTTTGAGGAATAGAACAATTCAACTGAACATTGTCTATAAATTATGATCAGTACAATGGCATCTTTGTGTATCGTTGCATAATTTAAAATGTTACCGGCCAGCGATATATTTATCGTTATATACATAGTACATCAAACTAGCTGCATACATACAGTACACTCACATGAAGCAATATATACTATATAACATCTCGGCTCTGATTGCTTATATCGTCACAGAATATTATTGCACAGTTCTCTATATAAAGTTTTTGATATATATCCAACTTTATTGAAGTATACATGAAGTATACTTACATAAAGTTGTTTATACAGTATAGCAAAACTACCTGCTTGATAATATTGTCGCAAATATATAAACTATATTATCGCACAGCTCTATATATGAAGTTGAATAAATAGGTAATTTGAATTTACCTGCATACATTACATACAGTATGCCCACATAAAGAGACATATAGCCTAATATAGTACATTTTAACTTCTTGATTGTTTATATCAATGGAAAATGTAAATTATATTATTGCCAAGATCTAATCTGCTAAATGCAACTATAGGCATGAAGATATAAAACAAAAAATGATGACCATGATTGAAGCTGCTTTGAAACTATGTGTTATGTGAAAAGCGCAAAACAGATAAAATTAACTTAATTTCAATTTCTATTAAAAGCATGAAGCATGACCTTCTCTGAGTGATTCAAAACTGTTGAATGTCACACTAATAAATAAACGAGAGTATTTAGAATAAACAGGATTCCTGTGTGCATTTAATATTAATATTGACACCTGCTCTTGTTCTTACTCTGGCCAGTCTTTAGAACAAAATGAAACAGATTCATAGCAAACTGTGTGAAATACTTTTAAGCAATCTTTGGCAGCTCTATAGCTACACATTCAAATATTCCTCAGGGCTTATGAAGACTTACAGAAATTGCATGAGTGCGAAGATGTTCTTGTCGTGTGAAGCGTTTGCCGCACACCTCACAAGGATACGGCCTTTCTCCTGTGTGGCAGCGAATGTGCCTTTTCAAAATGCCCTTCTGTTTGGCCGTATATGGGCAGAACGGACATTTGTGTAGTCTCCCTGTGTAAACACACATAAATTACAACACAAATCAAAAATTATTGTTACTGTAGCAATTTTATCCAGCATCCCTCACCTGGATCATCCCCATACCAGTCATTCTGAATTTCCATCCCACAGGGGACCGCAGGACCAACTACATCATCACCACGGCCGAATCCAACGTACCCCAAACTCTGGGAATAGTGTTCATCCCGGTTAGGGTTCATCCCCCCTCTGTACAGGACATCTGGAAACTGCTTCATAGGACAGTTAGCAAATGATACGGAGTGCTCAGTGCTTGGAGCCGGGCTAGTGTTAACTGTTCTCTCTCCGTCGTGATTTGGGGCTTGATAAAGAGTCGTTTCTTTGGATTCCCGTGAAGATTCGCCCTCTTCATCAGGGTCATACTCTATTTTAGGGTGCACCAACCCCAGAAGCAGACCTGGGGTGGATGAGTTGACTAAATCCGGGCCTGGACTGACCTTCAGTGGAGCATTCATGGGATGATGGTTGAGAAATGCTCCTTGAGAGTTTTCGCTTTCTGAGTCTTTACTACTGGTGGCCGCTGGTGTGCAGATAGCAGCCGTTGGGGCATCATCAGGGCTGAGGGCTTCGGTGACCTGACAGGTCCTTTGGTCGGCTTCGGATGTGGATGCCACAGGGGCACTGGTGACTGAAACTGGGGTTGCACTATGATCCAAACCCTCCCTGTCCTTGTGTCTCTCCCTCTCCCTGTTACAGATCTCCAGGGATGATTTAATGTAGCCCTTACAAAAGTTCACCACATCGGTCATCTGCAGGTAGCTTGCAGCTGACATTATTTCAATGACATTTTCACTGCGCAGGTCCAGGTGACCCGAATACAAAAAGTCCAGGATGAAGGAGAACGCCTCGGCTGTGACGATGTCCAGAGAAGCCGTGCTGTGTCGCTGGCCATTGTCTTTCAGGTAATGCACCAGCAAAGCCCGAAAATAACCACTGCTGGCGAAGAGAATATTACGATGTGCTTTGAAAACACGTCCCTCTACTATGATGCTGCAGTCACAGAAGAAGTCCCTCTTACGCTGTTCGTTCAGCTCAGTCAAGAGCCTGGACAGATAGGAAGGAACCTCCATATTCACCGTAGGACAGCCATTCGTTTCTCTGGCAGGGTAAAAGTTAAAAAATAAATCAATGATCATGAGAAAGATATCTTATGAAATAATTGCATATTCTCAAACTCTTATAAGCTTCACAAACAGATAAAATAGGGTGACAAGACGTCCTCGTTTTTTTGTCACACATCTAAACTAGTTGAGTGGAAGTAAACCCTGATATTAATGAAAAAATAAATAATAATAATAATCATTAACTAAAGTCTACTAACACTTGCAACAATTACATTTGCAAAAAGCACATAATAGTGCTTTGAGCCTAAAATATAAAATGATATGCCCAATTAAAGAACTATTTCCAAAAAGCACAAAACATAAAATAACATCTGAAAAGGTATATTCACAGTTACATTAATACATAATCATATTTATTTTTGTTACGTTTAAGCAATTTTCTTAATATTTCTAAATAATATATGCGCGCGTGTGTGTGTGTGTGTGTGTGTGTGTGTGTGTGTGTGTGTGTGTACTGCTTGCTATTTGTAATGGTTACTATAATTTTTTGTAGTGTTATTTTTGGTCAGTTGTACAACCAGTTACGGCCAGTTTGACCAGCAAACATCATAATAATTGTATGGATTTTTTAATATAAAATAAATAAAACAAACGGTTGTCCCCGTTTTAAATTCATAGATAATTTTAAGTAATATTTCACTGATATTTTGACCACTGACCTACGAAACATACTGACTATCATACCAATGTATTAAATTAATAATTCACCATAAACGTTTAAGGTGGAATATTTATCTAGACAATCGAATGACTGTCAAAATAATATCAAAAGTTGACCAAATCGAGCTCGTGCTACACATCGGTGCACAAAATGCTATTTTACCATGTTATGTTTAACAGCAATGGAGTTAATAACCGAATTATGGGTTGCAATCCGTGCGTGCACACGGAACAACAGAGTATGTTAAAACATGAATATATCTTTGATGCTAAAAACTGAATTTTAGACAACAGATTTTTTTTAATACTTACATTCAAGTGTATGTTTTGTTTTTGTTCATGATGGTCTTTTAAAAATGTCTCCCTGACGAGCTACTTCCTGATTTCTACGTTATACTTCCTGTCGCTGCCATAGTAGCGGGGCGGAGTGACCCCGAAATCGCTGCCTATGGCCCATATAGTGCAGTGCACTACTTTGGGTGTCAGCCACTATTTTATACTCCCAAAGCAATCTTATTTAGAGTGTACAACCGAGGAGAGGACTGACGAAGTGAAAGAGAGAGAGAGTCTGAAGCTCCGTTATGGCGTCATTCGCATGCCATGCTGATTATAGTATTTATTTCAATTTTACTTTTTTGTCGTATTGACATTACTTCATTTAAATATATTTAAATAGAGAGACCGTTAATTTATCATTAATTTAAATTAAATTATATAGATAGGCAATAGAAGGAAAATAGTCGATGGCTGCAGTCAAAAATCTTTAAAATATCTTATTTTGTTTTCAACAGAAGACAGAAACTTATACAAGTTTGGGTCAACATGAGGGTGAGTAAATCAAATATATTTTTAGGTGAACTATCCCTTTAAAAATAAGATGGATAGCTAGGCTATGAAAAAAGGCGATGAAGAAAGTGCAATTAACACTATCACCAGACGAGGGAGCAAAATCCCTGAAACAGTTGGTATTGTCAAGAGATTCAACAAGTGCTAATTTACAGCACTGTTACACAGCCGACAGGTTGATGAACAGCACATTCATGAGAAGTAGTTTATTTTTCAGCATAGTGGTAGACCACCATTGTGAGACAAGATGATAAACTCACATGTGCTCTGAAATAGATCCTGCTCTGAGTGAGGACTGATGTCTTCACAATGCCCAAATCCTAACATGCCCGTACTGCCAGCTCATGTCAGACCATGTGCCTACCCCCATTGTCTGCAATGGAATGTGTGTTTATTTGCTCTCTTTAGCCTGAAAATAGCTGTTTTTTAACATTTGGACCAAGATAAAACAAACATGCAGTTCCTGCTGACTGCACCGCGCCCATGCATCACAATCCACAGCGCTCGAAAGTGATTTTTAACACTGATGGGTCACTGGGTGAGTTATTTGTTTGTAGAATTTTCCCATGGTAAACCCACAGAACACAAAGGCTTCATGGTGGCCCCTCTAAACCGCAGGGTAGGCGAGTGGACATAAGCCGCCATATACACCCTCTTTTGAAAATGAAATTTATAGCACCTCATAAAACTCTATTCATCCTTATAATTCCTACATACATGCTAGAGAGTTGTCCCCGAATCCTGTAAACTTGAAACTATATGCCTAAATCAAATGCTGATGCTCCTGCTTCAAAATGGAGAACCAAAAGAACCAAACATTTGTGCATTTGATTTGCCGCTTTTGGATGTTTCATAAATATGGCTGGGGACTTTTGTTTTTGACATTTTCAGATATCCTATATCTGAAAATACAAGAAAATATTAAGTTGTATTCTTCAATCTTACTGTAATGTAAGAGCACCCTATAGGATATCTGAAAACGGCAAAAACAAAAAAATCCCAAAACTGAATATTTTCTTAACATCATGCGCGGAGACAGATAGTGCAGTGCAACAGTGTGTTGTTTCATAAATAAGGCTGCTTAAAAATCTACTGTGCAATCACAAAAATGATTACATTTCAAAATGTATTAGAATGCAAAACTGTTATTTTAAATTTTGTATAACATTTTATAATATTGCATAATTATATGGAGAATGACATTTCCTGGCCAGTGATTGCGATGAACTACTGTTGTAACAAAAATTCTTGAAATGTATTTTCTTTTGGGGTCTTTTTAAAAAAATAATAGCATATGGGTTTTGAACAATTTAATAATATATTAATATAAAATATAATCATATTTTCTTTTCAGAGTAAACTGTTCCATTAACCATGCCTCAGTTCTGTCAATGAAACACATTTATTATATTATGACATGACAGTGTAATCTGTGTCTGCTGTAAGGCTTTAAACTCTATTCATCCATCCTTATACAAACCAGAGTGTTGTCTGAATCCTGCAAACTTAAAACTCCCCTAAATCAAATGCTGATGCTCAAGATGGAGCGCTCCCCAAAAGAGCCAAAATAAGTCCTTTGATTCACCACTTTTGGCTGTGCCATAAGGTGTAAGGTGGCTGTGCCATAAACAAAAGTGGACCTTTGTTTTTTGCCATCCTCAGATCTCCTAAGGTGTTCCTACACATTAAGATTGAAGAATGCAAGTGAAAATGTTCCTGTCATCATATGCGAGGAGACAGACAGTGCGGGTGCGATGGCGTGTTTTGGGACTGAGCGGGGCAAAGCTGCTTTTTCCCAGGCGTAGATGCACACCACTGGGATATTTAGAGCCACAGAAGAGCACTGATTAAAGAGAGAGACAATGGGGAGAGATTGCCATGACATGGTGGCATTTTCCATTCCCGAGCTCTGCCTCTCATGGACGCAAAAACGGAATTATCGCAGAATGTGAGGAATTTGTTATGTGGCACCAGCGCAGACCCCTCGCACACTGATCACAAGATCTGACAGAGAGCCTTGACTGTCTCTTTTGTGTGCGTGCGTGTTGTGGGCGGGTAGGTGGGTGTGTTTGTTTGAGGAGGAACGGTCATAATACACCACAAAGTGTCTGGAGGATATAGACATCAGATAGGGGGTGTAGTTGGGGGTCTTGGTGATATGATACCAATTTTGGGGGCCTTAATAGGACCGGCGCCCCTCTGCAGTCTGAAGACACCACTCTTCTCTGTGGTCAGAAAGGAAATCTCGTCTCTCTGTAATTACAACTTAATGTCCCTGTGTCATTCAGAGACGATGTCTCTTTGTGCCCTGCGAGTCTTCTTTTTCTCTCCCAGGCCGGCGACTGCCAGATATAAACATGTCAGCCTTTTTATTATCATTTATTTGAGACAAAGGAGAGTAATAATTGCTGTCGCTACAACCACATGCTTCCGGCCACAAGCAGAGCTTTGTAGATCTGCAGCACTCATCGCCTTCCTTCTCATTCCTCTGTTTATTTAAGGAATAGTTCAAAAACAAAAACAAATTAAATGATCATTATGTATATTTATTCTATTATTATTAATTTAAATATTCAGGAATAAATTACATTTAAAATTGTTATTATAAAACAGTCTTGTGTGTGTGTGTGTGTGTGTGTGTGTGCGTGTGTGTGTGTGTGTGTGTGTGTGTGTGTGCTTTTTCATTGATTACATGATTACATTATTTACACAATGGCAGTAATAATTTATTCATAATTTATTGATTTTCCCCAATTAATCTTTTTTATAAAAAAATAAATTAAAAAAAGCCTATACATTCGGAAAGTTAAGTACGCATGTTTTTTTTTGGAAGCTTACGAACACCTTAGGTCAAAAGTAATCAAAAAGTAGTCAGATTATATTACCCAAAATGTGTAATGTAATAGATTACATTAATAATTACAATTTTCATAATGTAGTTTTGAAATCAGTTCTGACTACAATTTCTAAGTAATCTACCAATATGTGTGTGTGTGTGTGTGTGTGTGTGTGTGTGTGTGTGTGTGTGTGTGTGTGTGTGTGTGTGTGTGTGTGTGTGTGTGTGTGTGTGTGTGTGTGTGTGTGTGTGTGTGTGTGTGTGCAAAAAATCATAAAAATCTTATTTTTTGTCCCAATAAATAGCATTCAAAACCAATTTGTAATATATAAATATATATAATAACATGATTTTAATTTCTGGTTAAACTATTCTGTTAATTACACCACAGTTCTGTCAATGAAACACCTTTGATAGAGAATGATGATTTTATGATCAGTCCATGATAATCTGTGTCTGCTGCAAGGCAAGGATTTAGTTTGTGTTGATGTGGAGTGCGTGACAATGGTCTTCGCTTACATCTGTGTTTCTGTTTGTGTCTGTGTGGTTTGGATACATCTGTGTCCATCCCAATGTGTGTTTGCTCTGCCCAAGAGAGTGTGTGACTGCACGCTGTTGTTTGGGATTCTGCCGCCACTACCTACGGGCCGGCCGTCGCTCGGCTGCTCTGGGCTGTAATGACAGGGCCGACTGGTTGTAATTAAGTTCAAACATAGCAGCGTGGTGGACAGAGCCGGAGGCCTGCAGCCCTCAATATCATGCAGTCTGACCACAGACTGACAGCTCTCCAACACCCACCAAACACTGAAACTAAGACCAAACTACATGCTGAGCTACTCCTACACTAAAAGGCAGACTAAAGCCATTTAAATTGAGTTTACATAGGTTCTGATAATAACTGCGCATACATGAGCTTTCGAAACTGTCTGTTTTTCTCAGTTGACACTGGATTTGAAATGGTCTGTTTATTCTGACATTAAAGGGGTGGTATAATGCCCCTTGTTATATAATGTCTCTGTTGTCCCCAGAGTGTGTATGTGAAGTTTTACCTCAAAATACCCCACAGATCCTTTTTTACAGCATGTTAAAATTGTCCCTTTTTGAAGGTCAGTAAAAACTCGTTGTTTCGTGTGTCCCTTTAAATGCAAATGAGCTGCTGCTCCCACCACAGAGGGTGGAGCTTCAAGAAGCTTGTGTGTGTGTGTGTGTGTGTGTGTATGTGTGTGTGTGTGTGTGTGTGTGTGTGATAGCAGCTCCGATTACCTCACGCAGACAAGCACTAAAATGACAGAAACGGTTCTGCCTTTTATGTTTAAACTGGAGTCGGACAATGATGGAGAGACTCATGAAGAAGTGACAACATGTAGAATGCAACAGGATATTTCTGAATGGTTAGTTGATAAATTTATGTTGCTGATGTGGAGTTAACTATCTTCAATTAGCATATTCTGTCATGATAATCTATAAAATCGCTTGTGTGGGAACTGTTGTAAGATGCCTAGAGAGTGACATGATATTGCATTTGTGTTATGTACTGTATTGCATGTGAAAAGACGGATGCGACCGTCTGCATCTGAATGTGCTGCACTACAACAGCTCTTCCTCTTCAACATGGACTGCATGTTCCTGGAGGCGGGGTTTATGTACATTTTAGGGTTAGTGATGTGATGTCACTAACCCTGGAGGAATGTCGTGTAGTCCCTACCAGCCGTTTGTTGTAGTCCTTAAAAAAAGATTTCTTTAAAAGCAAATATCTTCCTTTGGTTTGAACTTTGAGTGTTGTAACTTTGCAGACAGGGACGTGCACAGGGGGGTTGCCCGGGCAACTGCCCATATGCCCTTCTCGACTCACGTTGCCCTTCCAAGGGGGAATAAATAAATCGTACAATGATGCAGAATTTCACGTAGGCCTAGATAAATAAAAAAAATCGCAAAGCCTCATTCACTTCCATTCGGGCACCGACAGTGAAAGTCAGTATGGGAAGCTGCAAACTCTGTTTACGTGGCTGCAGTGCTGCACGCGACCGGTGTAGCTATAAATCATGCGTAGTTGCCCAGTTACCATACGTACCATCAGAACTGAATGTACGGGAAGCCAAGAGGTTAAAAAAGGATTGTATTTTTTTCGAAATCTAAGCGTTATTTTTATTTATTTTATTATTAGAAGCGAGTTTTTCCCCATCTGTCAATTAAATACAGATGATTTATTTTCCTTTTTTTAAATAAATAAATAATAATTATTAGAAAAAAGAATAAACAATAATATGAGGAACTCTTTTTCTCATGTAGTCTTTTGGTGACATTTAACATATACATTTTGTATTCTGTTTACAAAGTTGTATATCATAAACCTGTCATCTCTGACGTTTTGCAATCTTTATAAATAATAAGACCATAATATGAGGCATTGAGTTAGGACATAAACACGGTCAGATAAGGCAATGTGTACTGGCAAAATTCAACTGAATATATCGATTTTCATGACTCATGTTTTTCTGTGTTATTATTAGTAGTAGTTAAGGTGATTAGGGATTTTAATAAAGACCCTGTTATTCTCAGTTCTTCATATAGCCCGTGAGTTCCGTTTTTTTTTGGGGGGGGGGGGGGCTTTTTCACATGCCGTGCCCTTTTTTTCACATCACATGCCCTTTTTTCAGGTCAGAGCAACTGCCCCTCAAAATTCCTGTGCACGTCCCTGTTTGCAGATGTTGTTTATGCTCAAACGGCAACATTACATACTAACTAAAGTTAGAAAAAGTGAAATCCTTATCAACCACCCCTTTAAAAGGTAAACAGATATGCACAAATTGAATAAGCTTCAAGCCATTACAGAAATCAACTATTCTCAGATTTGTCTGGTTTGTTTTGTTGGCTGTTCATCAGTCCCAAACTGAACAACTAGCGCTAGCTTTCAGTTATCATCTTTAGCTGATTATGTCAGGTGTAATATAACATTAGCCCATCCTTTAAACAACACCTCCTGTCCTGAACACTAAATCCTCTTCTTCTTGGAAAGCTAAAATTAGCTCTCTATGGAATGCTATGACAGCTTTTCCAATGCAAAGTATTTGGACAGTACATCTCAGTTAAATGTCCACGTGTTTTGGTGATATTTTTTAGCTTTAGAAGCAACGTGTATATGAAATTAATTATAAAATCAATCCAATTAAAAATGTAGTTATTTAAATCATTCATAGGCCAATATATATCATGATTAAAATTACATTTATTTATTACATTTCATTATAATGAAAATGTTATTGACATAAAAAATAGCTAAAAATGTTATTTAGATTTAGAATATGATTTAAAATGAGAGGATCTCCAAATCCTGCCGAAAATACAAGCTTCCAGGTTGTTTAAGTTGATCTAGCTGCTAATTTAACTTGTGTGTCTGTTAAACCAGCATGGTCTCTCTGATGAAGCTGGTTGACCAAGCAATGGTTAAGCATGGTCTTTCCATTGGTGTTAATAGCACTGATGTTCATTGTGGAAGACAAATAGTGCTGAGTTTTGTGAATAAGCTTATAATGAGCTTAATTAATACAGAAAGAGTCTGTTATATAGAAATGTTTGCAATGTGAATTAATGTTAATACGAGTCCTGCCAACCTGATCTCATGAGAAAACTATTTTACAAAGAGTCGGTTTCGTATGAATTCATGCAATGTGATTTGAATCGACACATACTATTTTTAGAAGAAGTATAGCATAAAGGTCCACCGCTAACCCTAACCATCAGTGGGGCGGAAAGCAGATTGTAAAAAATGTACAAATGAGATTACAAATTCAATAAGCCACTGATCCGCCCTAAACATTTCAAATTTCAGCTAATTTAGCATTTTAACTGGATTAGGTAAATAAGGGGCTGTGCACACGGCACCTTTTTCAACTAAAAATGTAATGCGTTTTGGCCATTAATTTAGATGACAGCAGCGTGTTGGGGGCCTGAAAATGCAAACTTTTTTAAATCGTGTTTCAAAGTGCACGTTTTTGAAAACAATACCGATATTATCTCCATCATGTCAACTACCAAAACGTGAATTAGTAAAACTGGTGACATCATGCGAATGCTTTTTATGTGTTCAGTCTATAGTTGCATCTTTGTTTATGGATTGGGATGACTGAATGTTTGTAAATTGAATTCTAAATAAATCATAATAAAAACTAAAAATAAAAAAGTCTATAGCCGCATAGTGTTTATTTACACAGTGACATCGCCAACTACTGGCCTGGCACGTATATTACAGCGTTTTTAATCGTTTTCATGGATCAGTGTGAACGGGATCGTTTTCATAATGGTGTAATCTGCATGTGAAAAATGCAAAGGAAAAACTTTTCTGTTTTTAGTACCTGTCATGTAAACATACCCTTGGGTTAAGTAAAGTAAATAAGAGGCAGGTTTTTGCGCCAAAATACTATGTGCGCAAAAGTTTGGCAACTGTTTAGTGAGATTTAAAAGTAAAATTTAAACACAAAACCAAGAAGATATTTCAGCTAAAACATCCATTTTAAGATAAACAATGGTTGCAAGAGAATACCGAAGAGCATTTAGAGTAACATTGCCAAAACAATGCTGTGGCACTGGCTACGAGCGCAAATAAATTATTCTGACTTTCGTTTCTTCCCCTTCTCTTCCCCAGCTCATAAAAGATGGCGTAGTTTGTGTGATGTGGTTGACGATCTCAGTCAGAATGAACTGATTACCATGGAGCTGCAAATCCTTTGAGTCATGGCACACAGTGACATTCTTTAGACTCTTAAAAATAGAAACACTTCTCTTTTTTTACAGATTTGTTTTTCTCATTTGATGTCTGTGGGGCATCCTCTCTTAGTTTAGAGTCTCGAATCATAACCAGATCTTCTCTCTTTTCTCCACTTTCTCCTTTTCCTTCTGTTGTTGGAGCTTGTTTAATCTAGAGGAGAAAATTGGCTTAGCGTGGGAACGACAGAATTCTTTGGGGATAGGTTTTGTTGTTTTTGAGTGTTTTTTCCCCCCTTTTTCAAGTCAGAAAAAGTATGAGCCTGTGCCAAAACCTCATAAAGTAAGATAAAAAAAAGAGAGGCAGGCCACAACACCATGACAAAGATGGGGCCTGCCTACCGCTCAAGAGCTTTACAAATGACAATCTTTTGGAGGAATAAAGAGAGATGGAGCAAGAACGAGAGGGAGGAGGACAACATTTGGAGGGAGAAGTAAAAAAGGGAAAGAAATGTGGATGGGTTGGGGGGAGAAGGGGAGGAAACATTCCCCTGGCCACATTAAAGACAAAAAAAAGAAAACAAACAGAAAAACATGTCTGACATGAAGACGCTGGTTTCTGTGGCGACAGACAATGGCTGCTTGTGGCCTAGTGAGGCCTACCCGGCCCGTCTGGGCACCGGCACCAGCGAGAGTTACCGCAGTCAGGCCCTCTATCGGGGGCTCGGCGCTGTGGGAAAACAGCTTGAAAGGGACCTCGCTCTTGGCCACAAAGGGCCCTTTCTGCTTCCTCTTGTTGGCTTTTGCCCTTCTTATTTATCTTTTGGGAGCCGGATGAGGCGGGCATGACTACGTGAGTAAACAGTGTTGCTGTCTTCCTCTGGCAGAGATGGAGGGAGGAGGCCGCCTTACTCGCTGCCTGAAATCATAAGCCTTTTGATAGCAGGAGACGCCGGCTGTCGCTCTGTCATCATGAACGTGTAAATCATGGTAACACGACCTTTCACTGACTGGATGGGACCAATGCTATTACATTTTTTGCAGCACATACATGCTTAGTTAGTTACAACTTTGGTCACACTTAAGCCTTGTTCAGACTGACAGTCCAAATCCGATTTTTGTGCATATCCGATTGAAATCCGATCAGATTTTAGCAAGTGTGAACGACAAAAAATCACATGAAATGCATTTTTTACAAATCCGTTTCGAGCTACATTCATATGAGGCTTGAAATCCAAAATGCATTTTTAGAAATCCATTTCAGTCTGACTGCTCTGATTGAATTTCGCGTGGTTTACTTTCTCATGCCACGTAAAATGTTAATGTCAGACGTTTTTATAGGAAACATGCTGAAAGTCGCTG
Source organism: Meda fulgida (assembly GCA_030578275.1). NCBI lineage: Eukaryota > Metazoa > Chordata > Actinopteri > Cypriniformes > Leuciscidae > Meda > Meda fulgida. The sequence goes on along the minus strand of CM060634.1, from coordinate 8,500,529 downwards.
CAGACACAAGGTTGTGTTGTGCTTAACAGAGACGTGTTTTGAAACCAGCGGCGACGACAGCACGGAATAAAGCCACTCATACCAGTCTTCTAAGCCAATGCCTCATAAGTCGCAGTAGCTAGTCCAGCGCGGCGGCTACACATTGTTATGTTGTAAATAACATCTGTATTGCAAACCTTTCCATGTTGCGGTTGTTGTTGTTTTTGGCATATACCTACCAACGTAACGTCATTGCCATAGAAACCAATGCCGTGGCATGGGAAACACAAATTGGATCTGAAAAGTTGCAATACACAATGTGGACATCAATAATTTAAGATCAGATTCCAATCGGATACACAAATAATCAGATTTGGACTGACAGTGAACGTAGCCTAAGTGTGCCATCCAGTGTTGTTATTGTTAACTGAAATCAAATTTATTAGAAATCATTATCAGTAATTGAAATTAGCTGAAATAGAAACAAATTATATTAAAAAAACTTAAACTTAAAAAAATGTAAATTAGCAATGTTGCCTTTAAAGTTAAAGTGATTTAATAAAAATAAAACTGAAATAAAAATAACCTAAAATAAAGCTGAATAGAAATGTTACAAATATATATATAAAAAAACATATAGGCCTAGTACAAATTAGTTAAAAATTAGGCCTACTAAAGCAAACTAAAATGAAAATGAAAACTGAAAATATAAATAACTAAAATATCACTGGGACCATCTTACAAAGCTTTACAAAAATACAAATGCCAATGTCTTGTTTCCTGGTAAATAGTTTTAAATGCATGTGAAATGTAAAAAGTCAATTTCTTACAAAGAAGTGGAAGTGGAAGTGGAAAGAATAAACTTCAGGCCAGGAAGATAAAGGCGGCTCATAGCAGATCTCAGGAGATAAATAACAAAGAAAGTAAAAACTATTGCTTTAAATAATAATAGAAATATAAAATTAAAAGCAAGGGAAAAAAGGACAAAAACAAAGTGTCGTATGACAATTGTGCAACAACCCAGCGAACTGATAATGAAATGTATTTAACAGAACCATAGAGACCATATAAAGCATAGAGATGCTCAATCACAGAAACATGGAGCACAGAAATTTGTTGTCAGCGCTGCCCCGCAACTTTTATTAATAAAATAACTTCGCTACTGAATTGCTACGTTATATTACTCAGCAAGGAGGTTGTAACATTGCTGTTTTTGAAGTAGTTAAATTCACAGCTTCATTGCTGGTAGAGAGTAGCTGCACAGAAGCAGGTAATTCACACAAACACATCTTTCTCTCTCGACAGACTAATTTATTCAAATAAATGTTTTAATTAAATCAAATAAATGTAGTCTTAACGCTCTGCTTTATCAGTATGTCTGATTTAAAGCGGAGAGACCCTTCCAGTCAAATTTAGTGCTGCAAAAATTATTCACAGATTTAACTTAGCTGCTAACTTAAATGACCATGGTAAAGCAGGATAATCCATGAAGTGCATTAAATGATTTGAATGCATATGCTGAGGTTCTTTGCCTCCACGTCATGCAATAAAATCAATATACACAGCCAGCCATGGATAATCCCTTACTTATATAAAGAATAAATTGGCACATAATTTAAAAAAAAAGAATGAAAACATTTAAAAAAAACTATAAATCTATAAAGAGATGAATGAATTTTTATGAGATTGCAAGCATACCGTATAGGCTCCACCTCAATACCACGATCAGTTGTGACATGTGTCATGCATTCAGGGCATTTGTTCTTGAGGACACATGTCCATGAATATACACAGATTCATGCAATGCGACCTGTGTCATTTGTGGGCTTTAAAGTGTGCAGGCCTCAGTGTCTGGCATTCCTCTCGTGGCAGGAGGAGAGATAAGTCCCTGTGGGATTTGCCAGCACTTGCAGTGGGGCCTCGGCTCTCCAACATTCAGAGAGCCAAATGAAAAGGAACATCAAAACACGGGCTGATTTTGGGGTCAGCCGCTGAGATTTACACATAAAGGGAGGAAAGTCGTGCAAGATGTGGTAGAGCATGTGGGTGTGTGTGTGTCAGCATGAATTAATGCACGATTACCGCTTGAGGAAGAGCGTGTGAGTTTGGCTGCTGTCATTTGGCAGTAACATTTAATATGCAAGTTGCACATTAACTTGCGCGTGTGTGTTTGAGCGTGTGACTCCGACGACTGTATGTGAAAAACGGAAAGCGGGCGGTTGTGTGTGTGTGCATGCTCTTCTTTCTATGAGAGAATCGTAAAAATATGAGCTTGTTAATTTCAATTGTGGAGCTGTTCTTGTTGTGGTGAAGAGGGAGGGCTTTGCAAAAGCACTGAAGTGGCCAACCAAGAGCGCAAGAAGCCGCTTTGCTCAATACCAGCGTTCGCTTTGTTCTCTGGCTCTTGTTCTCAGTTTCCCCCCTTCAAACTATTTTTACAGATCAACTTATTTATTTACTTAATTCCCCCTGTTACTCTCATCCATTTTCCACTGTGATTCCCCCCCCCCCCCCCCCCCCCCCCCCTTAATTTGTCATCAGTGGAGGAAGTGTGCCATGACAAAGATCAAAAAACCCAGAGGAAGAGGAGGAGAAAGGGGGAGAAGTGAAGGATGCAGAAAAATCTTGAAAAAGAAAAATAATCAGAACGGAGAATGAGAAGAAAGCTCGGCTTTGAAGCGGGTGGACAACAAAAATAACAGCAGAGACACAGCGAAAGGCCCGATTTTCTTTCAAGCTCCTTTCTTCTTGCTTTCTGGAAATGAGATCCAGACCCGAATAAAAGAGGGATTGGTAATGAAAGGAGATGGAGTCGGGGGAGGATGGAGGGATAAAGGGATCTCTTTCACTCATTTTGACTCACACATCAAACCATAAGCCTCCCGCGACGGTCAAATGCCACACGTCCCCTCGCTGCTAATTGCTGCAACCATCCATCTCTAAAAGCAGGAGGAGAGAGGAGACTTTTGAACAAGAACATGCGTTTTATACAGCTCATACCCTGGGAAGACTCATGGACAGACTCACACGAGCGTGTACAGTGGCCCAAAAAAAGTATTTGGACACTCAATTGACACTTAAAAAAGCATGCTTTTTTGAAAATATAATAAAAGTATGAAACCAAATGGCAAGCAACTCTTTTAGCGGATGTATGAAGTAATTTTAAACATGTCTTTGCAGTGCTACTAACATTTTTCAGGGTGAAAGTAGCACAGAGTTACTGTGTAGTGCAATTACATTACTGTTTTATTGTGTGGGCTGAGAAATTAATGAAATGTACTCATCTTAAGAGTCTTCTGTCAAATTATTCATTGATTTGTTCTCTTTGTCTCCTAGCATTGTTGTAGTGAATCAGTTCGTTTTGGTATTTCTTTCATATGTAGCGTAAAAAAGTTTGCTTTATTCTGAATCAATTCATCCACAATGGTTCTCTCTTTGTAGTGTAGCATTGAAAAGTCCAGTTTGCTTGAACTGTTTTACATGTAAATTAATAAATTTAGATAAATGTAAAAAAAATATTTTTTTTTAAAAATCACTTTTATGTAAAACATTTTTTTTTTTACCTTTTTGATAGTCACCTAATTGAGACTGCTCTTTCATTCAAAACCCCTCATTGTTTTTGTATCAGCAAAATTATATTTCCCGAATAAATAAAAAAATATATTATTGGACAGTTATATTTTATATTTGAAAAAACATATTGCCCCCCTTGTGAAAAAGTACACTTTAGCATGATTTAAAAGAGTACTTATTCCAGAAGTAATATACTTAAAAAAATATATATTGAAATGTGAGTTAAATGTAATGTTTAATCAATAACACACTACAGTTAAAATTACAATCATGCACTTTACATGTGATTTAGCCAGCCCGATCTCATCAAAGTGCGTATCAAAAATGTTATTTCTCGCGCCATTTATACGCCAAAAATCGTTTTTGCGTGTATACGCAGTTTTCGCGTGCACTTAATGGCGTGTAATACGCACGCACCCCCATCCCCCTAATCCTACCCAAGGGGTTTTCAGTGCGTAGCATATACACGCAAAAACCATTTTTGGCGTAGGCTATAAATGGCACGAGAAATAACATTCGTGGTATTGATACGCACTTTCACGAGACTGCGTTGGATTTAGCATGTTGGTCAGAATAAGTGGACTTCTTTAAAGCACGACAAAAGATTATTACAATTAGAGAGTAAAACTTTTAATTTGACATTATCACAATGTGCACTTTTCAAATGTGTTCTTGCTTGAGTTAAGAAGAAGTCAAGAAACTGTACTCTCTTCAAGTAGCCTAGGCCAGTGTTTCCCAACCCTGGTCCTGGAGAAACAGCAACGCTACACATTTTCCTACTCTTTCTACTCAATCACACCTGAATCAGCTCATCAGCTCATTAGTAAAGACTCCAAGACCAGAAATATATGGGTCAGATAAGGGAGACATCCAAAATGTGCACTGTTGGCATGTGCCTCCAGGAGCACGGTTGGGAAACACTGGCCTAGGCTACACTTAATTTTATTAATATTATATTTTTTGCAAGAAGTTTTTTTTTTTCAATATACTTTTAAGATTGGAAATAATGCACATTCAATATTAAGCACATTTCTTTTTCTCAATGGCCTTCAGGTAACATCATTGTATTTAGCTTCTTTTTGTTTATAGTTTACTACTTTTTCAAAACAACAGCTCGACTGGAATTATAATTAACTTGTAAGCTACAGTTTTAATTAGCTTCCCCAACACTGCCTGGTATAGTTCATCACTATGAAAATGTTCCACTGACATATGATAACCCATAAGTGTTCAAAACACAGTTTTGTCTTCATTCTGAACAGTATCTGTTGTTTTTTATTCTTCTTGGGGTCACCGCACCTAGATATAATTGCGTCAGAGGGGCTGCCTGTCCAACACAATTGCATCGCACGAACATATACACACTAGGAAACTATATAATTGCATACGGCCCCATGGAAGCAAAGCAGCAGGCTAACAGGAAGGCAGAGGGTGGGTCGGGTATTGTGTGATGCAGGGCATGCTGCTGCAGCTCTTGGGTCAGTAAGGCACCGTTCCTGACAGCAAACTCCTGCCAGGCGCTTGTAATTCGAATTACCATGACTACTCTCACCCTACAGCTTCCCACGGTATAGTGGATGGGGGTGAACACCTCTGTGTGTGCGAGTTTACATGTACGTGCTTAGCACTATATAGTGTGAAGTGAAAAGTTTCTTTTGAAAATGCAGCGCGTCTGACATGAGAAACCGTGATGCTGTCATCCTTGAGGAGATCCTCTGTTCAGACACTCAGTGGCTAAATCCTCTCTTAACCTCTCTTCATCTCTCCCCAGAGGGCATCAGTTCATGGTCACTATCAGAGCTGCTTTGTCCCTCAGATTCAGGAATGTAACCAACACAGAGACTCGGGAGACTAAGATTAGTGGTCAAGTAATATGTTTATTAACAGTTGATTCTGTAACACTTTATTTTGATGGTCCCTTTTGAACACGTTGACTACAAGTAACTTTGCAACACGTCAGCTAACTCTCATTAGAGTATTAGACTGTCGGCTAAATATCTTCTAAATCTTTATTTTGATGCTCCCCAACAAATAAGTCACTTTGCAAATGCATGTCAACTTATTCTAACCCTATACTAATACTCTACTAACACTCTAATGAGTTAGTAGACACAGGTGCAATGTCGCTTATAGTCAAACGAACTTGTTAAAGGGGCCATCAAAATGAAGTAAAACAGTTTATTCTTAAAGGTAAAGTGGGTAAATGTGTCACTAGCACTAGCAAACAGAATTGCAATAATAATGATAGATTCCCTAACAGATTGAACAAATAATCCCGCCACAAACTCTGCTGTGTAGATGCTACAGTAACAGATTCTGAATGCAATGGTATTTGGATCCACAAAAGTATTTGGACACAACCATACTCAAAAAAGCTTTCTATGCATCAATGAATCCTGGCGGGGGGGGGGGGGGGGGGGGGGGGGGGGGGTTTAAAAGCAGCACAGATGTTTTCAACATTAATGATAATAAGAAATGTTTCTTGAGCAGCAAATCTCAGCATATTAGAATGATTTCTGAAGGATCATGTGACACTGAATACTAAAGTAATAATGCTGAAAATTCAGCTTTGACATCACAGGAATAAAACACACATGCTAAAATAAAAATCAAATAGAATGTGTCCAAGTACTTTAAATTCAAATTAATTATTTATTTAATTTAAAGAAAGCAATTTTAAATTAAAGAAAGTAGAATCTCACTTTTCAAGCAAAACATTCCAAAAAAATTTAAGTATGTGCTTAGAAAAAACACTGAGACAATTTCTGGTTGTCACATGTTAGTGGAACTCAGAACACTTGTGTGAACTACATACACTAAAAATCACTTCCACACCAGTTAGGTAAAGGTAATTGCAAAAATGGCTAGAAATTTTTTACCAACATTTATTTGCAGACTTGATTTAATATTTTGTATCTAACACTATGACATCCATAGAGCGTGGCTCTAAATGTGGCTTAAGTGCCCATTTACTTCTGGCACCACTGTATGTGTGCATGTGGGTCGAAATCCAAGACACTATTCCCACAGCGTTCTTCCTATTGTCCTGGGAGAGTGGGAGGGGAGCTAATTAAAAAGAGTGGAAGAGAAGAGAGAAACAGAGACAGAAGGAAGGAGGGAGGAACAGGGGGGGGGGGGGGTTAAGATAGAGCAAGATGAGAGTGGAGAGAAGAGGCTAATTGAAAGGAGAGAAATGACAGAGAGAGAGAGAAAGAAGGGAGGGCTGGGAGGGAGGGAGGGAGTGTGGGAGGGTAAGGAAGAGGGAGCCAAAACTGGCAACTTTTCCAAAGTGCCCAAGTTCAGTCACTTGTGCTGCTGCAACAGAAAGCAAGAAGACGAGTGTAGCCAGGGTGACCGAGCGGTAGAAAAAGCGACAGAAGAAGGAGGACTGTCATTTTCTGGCTTCAAGTCTAGGGGGTCTAGATATGTCAAATCACGGCTACACATAAACGCAGAAACAAGGACCAGACTTAGTCAGCAAGAGAGGTCTAATAAAGACTCCCAAGCAGCGTGCTTGTATTGTGGACGGAAGATAGAGGGAGAAATAGAGGAGAGGGAAAAAGGGAAACAGGGAGGGGTGTGCTCGCATTAGAAGGTGGCTGCTTTCCTTACTGTTGCATTTGAAGGACAGAGGAGGAAACCATCATCTGAGATCATCTCGACAGGACCACACGTCTCCATCGCTCCATCGATTCGACCTCCCCTTGCAGGGATAGAGGTGTGGCGATGAAGAGACCTCACGACTACAGTTCCCCGGACTCGGACACAGACGAACTGATCGATGTCGGACAGGAGGACAGCTACTGGTGAGCACCTGGCGTGTATAATGTGCTCGGTGGCGATGACATGGGTATATACCTGTCAGTCACTCTACATGTAGAGCTCACACTGCAGCTCAGAAAGTATAAACAAGAAATTTATGATGAGTTTAAGTTTTATTCGAAATGTCCAAGCGACATCTCTTTACGGTGCCAAAATTGCAGCTTTGATGGTCAAAATGCAAGGTGTTTTTCTGAGAGCTGTATGTTCAACTATACATGGGCGTTCAGGGTTTATCATGCACTCTGCTGTTTATAACAAGATATGAAATGTTTAACATTCATAAATGCATATAAATGCTGTATGTTTTCTTAAATTTGTTGGCATTTGCCAGGATAAGCAATTCTGCTAATTTTGGCCATTTGAATGTGTCTGTTACACATTACATGTGTTTACTATACTATAGTATTAAATTATGCATAATTACTAGCAACTAACACTAAGCCAAACTCAGTTACACTTTTTATTTTAAGGTGTCCGTGTCACAATGTAATGATGCATTTAAGTACTGTGTAATAATAATTAACTACATGTACTTACATAGGGTTAGGATTAGAATTTGGGTTTGGTTTAGGATTAGTTGCATGTAATTATGCATAATTTATAGTTATTACTACAGTAACTACATGTAACGTGCAACAAGGACACTAAAATAAGATGTTACCCTAAACTCTAACCCTAAATGTATGTTTATATATGTACTTGTTGGTAATTAATATTACTCAGCACTTATTTGTGTAATTACACTGTAACAAGGACACCTTAAAATAAAGTGTGACCACAATTTCTTATTTAGAGTGCTATCTATGTTTTTCATGATGCATCAGTATTCAGCCAGGTTTGCTAATTTACATGTTTAAAATAGGAGGATAGATTCTGCATGAGGGGACAGTGAAGACACGTCGAACAAACATTTGAGAAAACATCAAACTGCTAATATTACAACCAATATTCAACAGAAACCGTCTTGTTGTTGTCCCTCCCTAATTTAAATGGACATTGACACACTGTAGCGCATACCAAGTCACCAGAGCGCAGTGACACAGGAGTTTATGTGAGCGGACATGCACGTTGTCAAAATCACAAATAGGGCCACCGTCAAGGAGGACGGCTGATAAAGGCCCATTACGATCTTATTTGACACTCTTGAGAGGCGTATCTTTCTATTGCTGTGCCACCGACAAGCATAAAGCTCAGCATGCTTTTTCCTTCTCTGTCCGTTTGCATTTTGCTCTCAGTCATTTCATCTTTTTGATTTTTCAGTAAAGCTGCGATACAAATTAAGTGCAGACTGAAGACGCATGCAACTGCCATTTGCTCCTTTTGAATTGCGCCCTACAATGACCAATCATTCCTCATCTTATTGCCTTTGAAAACTCTCATCCAGAATGCAAAAGCTCTACAGTGTCTATACGAGAGTTTATTCCTGTAACTAATTTTCTTTTTGGACTGGACTCTTTCCCTCTAAACAAACGGAATGTTTGTGAATTAAGCCTCTTAATGTTGAAAGGAGTTACAATAATGTGATATAAAAATAATAGTTATGCGTGGAAGTCAAAGTAAAAGCAAAAACAAACAGTGTCATTCTGCTGGCAGAGCAGAGTGCCCATGCAAACCAGATCCACATTGAATGATAATACAGAGTATTGATGTGCTCAAAGAGCACGCAAAAGCCACTATTTCAGCCTGCCCTGCGGATATGTAATCATCATGTCTTTTGAGCTTAAAAAGAAAATGCTTTCGTATGATGCGAAAATCATAACATATCTGTCATCTGACAATAATGTCCAAAAACGCGTTAAACCAAAATAATCTTGTTTTCTGTTTACCCCGGCACTCCCGTGTCTAGCTGTGCCCCAAGACAAATTAGATTGGGTTTGATGATGTGCAACAGCGTTTCTGCGTTGTATTAAGTACAGTAATGACAACAATATGCATTGACATCAAAGCTTTAATCTGTCCCCTTCCCCGCACGCTCTCTCTGTTGCTCAGCCCTGTCACTGGGTCCATGTCTCCAGGCAGTACCTCACAGATCCTGGCGCGCAAGAAGAGAAGAGGGGTGAGTTTACGTCAATCCAGCTCTGTTTTTACCCTGCTTATTCATGAACAGACCATATATATCATTCATACAATGATCTCGCTACAAGGTCTCTTCTGTAAATGCCTGCAATATGACCCTCTGCAGCAACATGCATTTTTTACAGTTTGAGCCCTGTCTGACTTTGATTTGTGTTTTCCTATTTTGACTTGTTATTTTTTCCAAAATCTGATCTTAAGAATGCTGTGACTAGGCCTCGGCCACAAAAATTATTCAGTTAGCAAATGCTTTCCACTGCGAATCGTCGTTCTGTCTTTAAATTGATTCCGCTGGATTCCTCAGATAATTGAGAAGAGGCGCAGGGACAGGATCAACCACAGTCTGTCAGAGCTCAGGAGACTCGTACCCAGTGCCTTCGAGAAACAGGTAAGACGATCAGACTGCCTCAGTTTTGATTTATATTCTCAAAGCAGCTGAGTTTAATGTACAAGCTACTAGTTTTAAAACTTAAACTAAATTGTAATTAAAAACCAGCACCTTCTCCGCTTCTGACCAGGGCTCCTCTAAACTGGAGAAGGCTGAGATTCTTCAGATGACAGTGGATCATCTGAAACTGCTTCATGCCATGGGCGGCAAAGGTGAGAGAAGATATGGAGCAAGACATTTCAGTTGCACTTTATTTCACAGCACGTTTACTAAAAGTGTGATTACCTAAGAAAGTACTGGGTAATATATGGTAACAACAGGGGTTAAGGTTAGGTTTAGGGGTAGGTTCAGAGTCAGTACCCAGTAATTACCCTGTTATTGCAATTACTATAATAAGTACATAGTATGTACATTGGGACTGTAAAATAAATTGCTACCAAAATTTCAGAAGAGCTTTCATTACAGTATATTGGTACTATTACTATTGCTCATACTTTAAGTTATGGATTTGAACACGCCCCTAACCTCAATTATTCAACTTAAAGGGATAAAAATGAAAATTCTGTCATCATTTACTCACCCTGAAGTTGTTCCAAACCTGTATGAATTTCTTTCTTCTGCTGAACACAAAAATATAACCAAACAGTTGATGGATCCCATTTACTTCCATAGTATATCCTGGGCCTGTTTGGTTATTCATATTCTTCAAAATATCTCAGGGAGAGATCTCAGATCAGAAAGGACCCCTAGGTGGTTCCTGTGACATTTCAGAAAGAAAGAAAAATGTCAAATTTGCAGAATTTAAATTTTTTTCTGTTTTGTAAAGAAATCATTAAGATTAATCACGACTGCCTTATTCTATTCCACAGATACTATTTTAATCTTTTTTTCTGTTTTATTACAGTGACAACATAAACAATTATTAAATTGAACAAACTAAATGTTGTTTTTGTAATATCATGCTAAATATTTTTTCACATTATACACTAATGTTTTTTTTTTAAAGAAGTCCCTTATGCTCGCCAAGGCTGCATTTATTTGATCAAGACAAGTTTGTCAAATACTGTGATTATTACAATTTAAAATAACTGTTTTGTATTAAAATATAATTTATTCTTGATGAAAAGCTGAATTTTCAGTATCATTACTTCAGTGTCACATGATCCTTCAGAAATCATTCTAATACTGATTTGCTGCTCAAGAAATATTTCTTATTATCATCAATGTTGAAAAATCCTTACATTCACTTTTGATCAATTTAATCCATCCTTGCTGAATAAAGGTAAAAATTCCTTTCCTAACCACAAACTTTTGAAAAGCTCATCCATCGTTATAACTGTGGGTCCTCCTTGGCATCAAAAAGTCAGAAAATTCCTGCTTTATTGTATGTATTTCTCAAACAGAAAATTAAAGTGTTCTCTCTCCTAGGCTACTTTGATGCTCGTGCTCTGGCAGTGGACTACAGGACTTTGGGCTTCCGGGAGTGTGTTGGGGAGGTGGTGAGATACCTCAGCTCTCTGGAGGGGGTTGAATCCTCAGACCCCATCGGCGCGCGCCTGGTGTCCCACCTCAGCCACTGCGCCAGTGAGCTTGACCCTCTCCTCCAGAGCTCCACCGCTCAGCCTTTTCCTCCCTGGCCCTGGCCTTCCTTCCCTCAGCTAGCAGCCAGCTCATCTACCCCCTTTCCCCCAAACGCCCGCCGGGATCTGATCCCCCATGCCACCGCCGCCATGCTCGGCTATCCTTCAGCGGCCCTGCGAATGGGATCTTTGGGCACCCAGGGGGCGATAATGAGTCCAGCGCTGACCCCGGTGCGTCGACTGCCCTCTATCCCCGGCCATCCTCACAGACTTCAACAGCACTCACCTGACGGACACACAATTCCATCCTCCTCCTCATCTTCCTCCAACTCCTCCCCTCCTCAGATTTCCTTCAGACCCTTTGCCCCTATGGGGTCTCCAGCCCCAGGTCGCAGGGGTTCCGGTACCTCCAGTAAGTCCGCACAGGCCTGGGGCACAGAAATCGGGGCGTTCTGAATCAGCATTACAGAGAAGTTTGGTGTTTATGACAGTCTGAAAGGACAAATAAATCTTGGTCATTTGAACTTATTTACCACCTTTAAAAGGAACTACAAAGCATTGGACAATTCAAATTGAAATGTTTATTCAGTACTATTTATCCAATTGAAATGACATTTAGAAATGTCTGATTATGAAAAATCTGATTATGTTTCCAGAGACAAATAGGAGGGAAATTAAATGGACTGTATAATCAAAATCAAAGGTAAATGCAACTCTCTGAGAGACTAGATGTGATAAATGAAATGCTCAAAGCAATTCGGTGCTTTCAACTTGGATTTTGAAATCCAGATACTGGAATTTTCTAGAACTCTAATCTTTTATCTTTTTTTATATTAGTGTATTTGTTTACTCTGTCATTTATACATTCATTGACATGATATATCATATTTTTGAGAAGGAAATGCTTGAGGAAATTACATAAAGAGAAATGTGCCTTATAAAAAAGTGTTCCTCTTCTACTCTTAATTGTGTGTGCAAGTACATTGAGGTTACAGAAGATGGCAGCACTAGAGCAAATCATTAAATGAATAGTTCACTTAAAAATGTAAATTCTGTCATCATTTTCTCACCCTCAAGTTGTTTCAAACCTGTATGTATTTCATTCTTCTGCTGAACACAAAGGAAGATACTTTGAAGAATGTCGGTAGCCAGACAGTTGATGGGTAACCCCATTGACTTCCATTGTAGGGAAAAAAATACTATGGAAGGCAATGGGATCCATCAACTGTCTCGTTACTGACATTTTTCAAAATATCTTCTTTTGTGTTCAGCAGAAGAAAGAAAAATTCATACAGGTTTGAAACAACTTGAGGGTGAGTAAATGACGACAGAATTTTCATTAAAGTGAACTAAATGTAATTTATTCATGTGATAGCAAAGCTGAATTTTAAAGGGATGCTCCACCGGTTTTTCATATTAAACTATGTTATTCCCTTAACTAAGACGAGTTGATACATACCTCTCTCGTCTCAGTGCGTGCACTATATCGCTCTGTATTGCCGCAAAACTATGTTAGCACTTAGCTTAGCCCAGTGCATTAAATATGGGCCAAAAAGAGAAGCGACCAAACACTTCCTCGTTTTCCCTATTTAAACAAAGTTACTTGAGTAGTGTAACTCGACCTAGGCTGGTGACACAAAATAAAACGTGTTTTTCTAAGCGTTTAAAATTGATGACTATATTGTATGGCGGAATACCATAGCAAGTGCTTTTGAGCAGTTCGACTTTGCGCAATAATATCATCACTCGTGAAAAGTCCTCTTACCGGCTCCCGCTTCCTCTCCCCCTCCCTCTCATTTCCGTCAATACAACCAACGTGACTTTTACTACCTGTGCTATTAGCAAACTGCAGATCATTTGCAATGGCGGACTTTGTAGATGATTATGACTTCTTTGTAGCAGACCCAGAGCCATATCTGTTTGAACCCGAGTACACGGAGGAGGAATTAGCTCTTATGGACCGTGAGAAGGAAGAACGATATGATCCAGAACAGACCGGAGCTGGCGAATGACCATGGGCAAACAGCAATTGGTGGTGCAAGTGTGACTGTTGCGAACAGATGTTGGAATTAGGTGAAAAATGACAGCACTATGTACATTCTTCACAACCCTTTACGATACACGTTTTAACCATGATTGTACACAAACTAGCTTCCAACAACTTGTTACTTCGTCAACTCCGCTCAAACTACTCCGACTTTTCACGAGTGAAGATATTATTGCGCCAAGTCGAAGTGCTCAAAAGCACTTGTTATGGTATTCCGCCATACAATATAGTCATCAATTTTAAACGCTTAGAAAAGCGCAACGTTTTATTTTGTGTCACCAGCCTAGGTCGAGTTACACTACTCGAGTAACTGTGTTTAAATAGGGAAAACAAGGAAGTGTTTGGTCGCTTCTCTTTTTGGCCCATATTTAATGCACTGGGCTAAGCTAAGTGCTAACATAGTTTTGCAGCAATACAGAGCGATATAGTGCACGCACTGAGACGAGAGAGGTATGTATCAACTCGTCTTAGTTAAGGGAATAACATAGTTTAATATGAAAAACCGGTGGAGTATCCCTTTAAGCAGCCATAACTCCAGTCTCTTGTTCACTTACTTGTGTATGCAAGTACATATAGCTACCAGAAGATGGCAGCACTAAAGCAAAATGCGATGATCAACTCTCTCAGGGACATTCTGAATGTATAAATTTGTAAGTTTCCTTTTCCTGAATCAAAAAAAAAAATCAATGGAAACCTAATAGCAATATATATATATATATATATATATATATATATATATATATATACATATATATATATATATATATATATATATATATATATATATATATATATATATATATATATATATATATATATATATATATTATTCTATACTGGACACCAACTGACTTATTTTATTAGAAAGCCAATTAAAAAGTGAGTCAAATATAAAAGAAAGTGTATATACAAACTTTAAAGCAGAGATGTAGCCTACTCACCATACTAAACTGACTTATCTGAAAGAATCCTCTGGGTGTTATATACTCTAAAGCAAGGTGCCATTTAGAGCATCTGTTTTCTTTAGCTGTCTCCAGAGAGGGTGATGAGAAGAGAATACTGCGGTACAGCGGCAACTCAGACAGTGAAAACATGGTGGCTGCTGGCCCTGATCCTGCAACAGCAAGAGGAAACCAGGAACACTGTGTGCCCTCTCAGTGCCTCTGCCAACCACTCTCCAGTCCATGCTGCCTGTAATTAGAGTGAAACCAAACTAACTTCAAAACATACAGAAAATACAAATCTCTTCGCCCACACATCCTCACCAGGGTGCACCTCCGGCGCATCAATCGTCCCCCGCCCAGCGAGTGCTTGAAGTGCGTCAGAAACAGAGCGCGCGCGATCAGTTTACTGTTGGTAATTTGTTGTGTAGCGTCGCCCCTCGCTGCATCCAATGAAGACAGAATTGCTTTCGTTTGAGGGCACTTAACACACTCAAGCACCCCGTAGAAACGGGCCTGGCAGCTCGCGCCATGTCTAGACATGGTGAAAGTTACCTGATTGTCACGGATGGCCAAATTTACATGACATATTTTAGATTAGCATTATAGTCTGCAATAGATACAGTGCCAAACGGAAGAGAAGAGGATAAAAGGGGATAAAGACCGAGGTAATGTAATGAATGAACAGTTTATCTAATTGCATAGTAGTAAGATATATCATTTAATGGCAGTTATTTTTACCTTAAAATATGCAAACAGTTGCTCTGAGTTCTCCAGAGGCCCCAGACAGTGTGATTTGTAACAATCACGTCAGTTTTTTTAGACGCATTCACTATCACTTTTATTAATTAATGTTTTACTCTACAGTTGTGCAGTTTTGAAAGGGATATATGGCATTTTTTAAATTTATTTGCCAAAATTATTAATGATATTTATATAGGCTACAGGTTTATTAAAAGTAGCAACGTTTTATGTTAAATTAACATTAAAGAAGACATTTCGCAGTTTCATTCATGGTGAAAACATGGAACCTGCCATAGTTCAGTGGAAGATTGCTGCCATCAACTGCAAAACAAACACTTTTGCTAGCGCTCAATGAATAGTTTGTGCATGAATGACATTTGGACGATGACATCACTGTTTTATCCAGAGCGGCTATACTGAACAAAATTATAAACGCAACAAAACTGTAAAGCTGCAAATCTGCCTTGAAATAATCTATATTGTAAAAAGCGCTATAAAAATAAATGGGACTTAAATGCTAGATGTAATGCTCTTGCTATTTGTGTTTAGGCTGTAATGTGTGTTTGTGTGTGTGTGTGTGTGTGTGTGTGTGTGTGTGTGTGTGTGTGTGTGTGTGTATATATATATATATATATATATATATATATATATATATATACACACACACATATATAGGATAAATAATCATGAACACAATGACAGGGTGAAATGGGCTGTGATGCATGGGGCACCAGGTAAAATCTTGCCTAGGGCAGCAAATTGGCTAGGGCCGGCCCTGATCTTCACACTTACATTGAAGAAACAGAAAATGATAAGCCAATCGTTAAATAAACCCCGAGGTTGATCAGGAGCCGCTGCGGAACGGAGGGGTCTTGATTTATCCCGAAAAAGGTTAACTGACTGTAAACTATTTTCTACATCGCATACTTACCAAATAAATAGCTACGTGGACATGAAATAATGATTTAAGTTGCATATAATCTTAAAAGTGTCTGCCAAAAGTAATACATTATATAGGCTACAAACAAGTCTGCCTAGCAAGACGAATATCTAGTAGGCCTAATAGCCTAAATGAAGTCATTTGAGGTCATTTTCTCTGAACAAGAACAAAGACGCAAGATGGCGCAGAAACAGGAAAGCGATTTCGCCACGTCTTGTTAAACTATGTGTAATTTGATAAATCAATAGACAAAACCACAATACAAAAATTATGGAAATACCTTTATTCATAAACTTACCGTTTATTTAGCGGGACATTACACAGAATCTTTCATTTATTTTCAGATATTTCTTGCATTAGATATTAACAAAAGTAAATTATAGTAAACAGAAATTATTGCAGAATTTTGCTGGTGAAAGCGCTGCCATTTTAGTGTTTACAGACGTAATTAAGGCACGCAGCCATTTTAGAATTGTGTGTTCGAACTTCCGTTTTTGCGTAGCTCTGTAAATCGCTGTCGAAGAGTTTGTGAAGAAGTGGATTTACAGTAGAGTAAACTAAAGTAATCGCATTGCAATGTTTAAAGGGTATGTCTTAACAAATGTCAGTAGACCAGGATGATTTTAAAAAGAGCATTTCAATCTTATATCCGTATAAATTGCCTTCTTGCTGTGGAGAAACCGCAGACACTGAAAAGAGGGGGGTTCATGTTAAAGCGATTAGTGTCATAAGCTCCCAGAAAATTCAGTTGACAAATTTTAATTAGAAGTTTTATGAGAGCGTGGACACTTTTTACAATTCACAATCTCATAATCATGTAAATCTGACGTGGCATGTATAACACCCCAAAAATATGAAAGTAGGGCTGATTTCAGTTACCTGGATGAATGCACTGATAGGCTATATAGCGTTGCCATGGCAAATATTCCACAGTGGAGTATATATAATTATATAATAAATGTAATTACAAATCCCGATCACAGGAATGACAGAGCAATGTCGTAGGCTATTTACTAGGAAACTCACAATAGATACGCAAGTTAGATTAGTGATGTTGGAAGGGGCATGTTGATATGAAACATGGTGGGAACACTGCAATATATAATATAGATAATTTAATATGTATGTATAGAGATCACTGATTAGAAAGCAAATATAATGGTGTTAGGGAAAGTTAATCACTCAACTTTCATGGTTTGCTTTATGTCATAGAAACAATAGTAATGTAAAAATACTAGAAATTAATCATCATTTTGAATTCAGATGAAGTATTTGGGTTTATTGTTATTTTGCTTTACTTATGCCACTTCCATGATATGTTTTCAACTTGAATGCGAAATAACAAGTTTCAAGTGCTAAAAGGGTAGGCCTACTTAAAAAAATAAAGAATAAAAAGAGGTGACAGTGCTGTGCAATTACACAAAAGTACAAATGAACTAATGCTATGACAGGGCATTCATTATGTCTGATTCATAAGAAACAGAGCAGCTTTCCAACAACACCACCGGAAAGATGGTAGGCATCATTTACAAGACGGTCTCAAATTAAGATTGCCGTTGACCATGAAAACGGAATAATCATGTGTTTTACCACTAAAAGAGCAATTAAAACACATCAAAGCGTTGGTCTACTCTGTGTGACGAAGAAGTGGTGCTTTTTTTTTTGGTTCTTGGGTTGTTGTTTGTTTGGTTGGTTGTGTGCTTTCCCCAGTTTGAGCTTTAAAATGGGCATGGAATGTGAGTATGCTTGTGCTAGACTGTGGCGGGACTGTGTGTCTGTGAGGGATGTGGTGCAACGAGGAAACATGGGGCAGATTCTCATGCGAGTGGCGTGTGTGATTGTGTGTAGAGAGACTCGCTTGTGAGCGTAGAGTGTTTATGCTGTTTATGTTAGTGAATGTTTAGTCATGAGTGTGTGTGTGTGTGTGTGTGTGTGTGTGTGTGTGTGTGTGTGTGTGTGTGTGTGTGTGTGTGTGTGTGTGTGTGTGTGTGTGTGTGTGTGTGTGTGTGTGTGTGTGTGTGTGTGTGTGTGTGTGTGTGGACGTGTGGGTATAGTCCTCAATTCTTTTGGCACCAGTAGAGTCAGTGCTGCAACCACAGCTTCCAGTATGGGCCACCGCAATCACACAAGGCCAGCTTTCCCACGGGGAGGGGCCACGGAGAGAAAGAGCACTAAAGAAGGAGTATGACCCACACAGAGGAACTGGCAGGGTATATATTTTCCTGTCAACATGAAATTGAGGTAGTCTGTATAAGTTGAAAGTTTCTCCTGATCAGGAAATCTGACCTGAGCTTGTTTCTTGCATGGAACTGGGAAATCTTTATAATTGTATTGCTGCTTTGATGCAGTGTATTCAACATCTTACCCCATTTTACATTATACTATGTAGACTGTGGCTAATTTAACCCTTTTTTGATGTATAACAAACTGGGAAAGCTACTCCAGCATAGTATCAGTATTTTCACTGCAAAGTTTGTCATTATAATGACCTGTTGGGTAGCACTGTTGGGGAAAGTTACTTTTAAAAGTAATGCATTACAATATTGCGTTACTCCCTAAAAATCAACTAATTGCGTTACTTTTTATGGAAAGTAATGTAACATTACTTTTGTGTTAGACCTGTTTTTAATAACAAAAAAGTTTAAAAAGGCCCTTTCATCAAGGAACTGCAGGCGGTTCGTCAGTTAATGAAAAGGTCAAATAAATAAAATAAAATTAAACCATAAAAATTTTAACAATTTAAATAAAAATCAAAATGAAACAAAAAAAGTTTTTTTTTCTTTTTATGCAATGTGGCCTTTGACTTGTGCAATTCCACAAACTGAAAGACATAGGCTGTTTTAGAAAGGACAATTTAAAAGATAAAAAAAGAATGAATGAGAATCAATAAAATCATGTAATCATGTTTATCTAATCAATAAAAACGTTTCTGTAGTCGGATTATGAATATTTTAAAATTGAATATAATGTAATTACAAGCATATACTTTCTGGAATCTGATTACTGCAGCACTGGTAATGACTTACAATTAGTGAAGACAGCCTTGAGTCATATAAACTGAAATGTAATGTACAGTAAATGGACCTATCTATCAAACTGCACTACTGTACATGATACACTGATAATAGTATCTCATCCTCGTATTAGCTATAAACAGATACATTATAAACATCATTGCCCTCTACTGGTCATGTTCTTACAAAATCATTCCATAAATACCAGTGGTTCTCAAACTGGGACCTCAGCTAACTTCCAAGGGGCCCGTGGGATGACTTAGATGTATTTAAATGGATAAATTATTATTAATATACTAAAATAGTGTAACTCTAATCTATATTAAAATAAAAAACAAGAAATGAAGAAATCCTGCAGTCATTATATAAATCAGTATTTATAAAGCACATTTAAAAACAACGACTGCTGACCAAAGTGCTCTACAAGTAAATCAGAAAAAAGGTTGAGAAACACTGCTTTATACTGATAACTAAGTCATTTCATGTTTCAATAGTTACAATTTATTTGTAGCTAAAATCACCCAACGTAATGGAACTTGAATTATAATTTTACCTTCATTGAGAGAAGGTCACTTTAACTTTAACTCAAATAAACAGCAGTTCTTTCATTAATGAGACTTGAGTTTCTTTGTCATGACAAATTTAGATAATATTAATACTGACACTTTTTTTAGTCAATTTAATACCTTAATAGCTTTTAATTTCACAGAATATAATATTGTTGATACCAACACAGAACAAAGAAATAACCAGTAATAAACATTTATAACCATTTATTTACAACAATTAATGATTAAAGTTGACAACCGACACACATAAGCATTTCACATATCATATGTAGTACATTAGGTTGAAAATAACATAATATTCCCTAAAGTGACAGTAACCTATTTATCATGAAGCAGCGGAGACATAGTACCATGTCTTTGTTTATTATATAGTTTACAATAATATGAAAATGATGTCGCCCATGTTGACGAGCTATAGCAAAATACATTTATTGTTATACATTTATATTTGTGAGTGTATTTAAAGGGAGAGACAGTGAGCTGCAGAATAGGCTAGCCTACTTGTTTGCGATGATGGATCCGCCACAATGCTTGCCAAGGCAATTTAGCCATTCTAGTGTAGCCTACACACCAACGCCTTGATTGTGAAGTTGTGTAATTTTCCACAATCCATCTTCCCTGTAACAAACAACCATTCAGAATGATTATATCTGTCGAGACTCTGTTAGACAGTTTTCTGTAAATTTTTCGAGATCAAGTTCCTGTATTATTTGACGGGATTTATAACTCCCCTCCAAGTGTATGACAGTGTCTATTATACAGTGTTGCTCTGACGCACGTGCACCTGCAGCACCATGGACAGCAACCAATCAACATGTCATAATAGGCTCATTTTAACATTTAACATCTTAACATTTACATAACCGTTACAAAACATTAGTGAAAGTTGTGGGAACGTTGTTAGCTGAGAATAATGTAAAGAGAAAACAGGACGGCTGACAGCGGTTGACTTCAGGAAAGTTAAACTGGCATTAAGCAGTCAACCCGCAGTCTTGGATGAACTGGATATAAACACAACAGGATGTAGCATTTAACGCTATAAACGCAGTTTATTAACATCGCTGAACCACCACCGACCACCCATTTAGCGTATTGTTTGGAATAATAAGGAAAAACAACCATCAGAGGATGATACAGCTGTAACTATGGGTGTGGTGACCCAAATGATGGATCAGCCGAGAGAGTTTTATAAGGAAATGTTAAAACAGCAACAGGACAACTTCAAGAGCTTTGTTCAAATCATTATGGATGTAAATGCGAAAAGGCTGTATGGTGTGATTAGAGATATACAAGAGCTAAAAACTAGTTTGCAGTTCACACAAGGCATCATGGATGAGATGAAAGCTAAGAAGAATGACATTGACATAAAAATTAGATCATTTGAGAGCAGCATTTCAAAATCAAAGCAGGAATTGGAGGATCTGTTTGAGAAGCTGGATCACATTGAAAATCAGTCAAGGAGATCTAATCTACTAATTGATGGGATCGCAGAGGAAAAAGGCGAAACAATCAGTGGATTAGAAATGAAGATTCAACAAATGCTGTCGAATAATTTGGGTCTGGATTCTACAATTGAGATGGAAAAGGACCACCGGATTGGCCAATTCCATGAGGGAAGAAAGCCAAGAAAAATAGTTGTGAAGCTTCTTAGATTTAAAGATTGACAGTGCATCCTTTCCTTCACCAAGAAATTAAAGGGCACAAACATTTATATCAATGAAGACTTTTCTTATTTGGTGCAGCAGAGGAGACGTGAACGGCTGCCAAAACTGAAAGAGGCAAGAGAGAAAGAGCCAGCTTAAGGAATGATAAGCTTATAATTTGGCGGGCAAATGGACAAAGGCAAGCATCTGAATAACTGTTCATGACCTTTATTTGTATTTCTATCCTGATGTTTTTGTTGTGATGTTTTAATCTTATTAATATAACAAATTTACTTTCAAAATTGCCTAAGAAAGGTTTAGTTTTAGCTCATTTGAACATTTGTAGTCTCAGAAATAAGGTTCATGCAATTATAAACATCTGTTCTAATGGGATTCATGTATTGGCCTTATCAGAAACACACTTAGATTGCAGTTTTGATCATTCACAGCTAGCTGTTGAGGGGTATAGACTTTTTAGAAAAGATAGAAATAAAAATGGTGGGGGTGTTGCATTCTATATTAGAGAGAACATTGCAGTCACTCCAAGGGAGGATTTGATGGGCAGCGAGATTGAAATGATATGGCTACAGTTAAATATTCAGTTTAACAAACCCATTTTAGTGGGCTGCTGTTACCGACCTCCCAGTTCAAATGTAGATTACTTGGAAAAGATGTGTGATAACATTGAGAGGGCATCTGCTCAAGATATCTTTCTTTTGGGGGATTTCAACATTGATTGGTTTTAAAAGAAGTGTTATTTACGTAGAAAGATTATTACTATAACTAAGGCTTCTAACCTTAAGCAGATTGTTACACAACCCACAAGAATTTCTTTGAATGGTAAATTTAAATCGAAATGTATTGACCACATCTTTACAAATGTGTATGAGTTGTGTTCACATGTCATCTCAGTTGGAGTAGGATGCAGTGATCATAATTTAATCATCACAACAAAGAAAACTAAATTGCCTAAATTTGGTGCAAGGATTGTCTATCGAAGATCTTATAAAACGTTCGATCCCAATGCTTTTGTGGAAGATGTTGAAAGGTACACTTGGTCGGCGGTTTGTGAAGAGGAGGATGTTAACGCTTCTTTACGTATTTTTTTGGACAGGTTTGTGGAAATAGTTGACAAACATGCACCGATTAGAAAAAGGTCGATAAAAGGCAATAATGCTCCTTGGTTAAATGCCGAGCTAAAATCTATAATGAGGGAAAGGGATAATGCCAAAGCTGAAACTTTAAAATCTAAAAGTGATATGGATAAAAAGGTATTATTGTAAGTTGAGAAATAAAGTGACAAAGTTAAATAGATCAAAAAAGAAAATATATTTTAGCCAAAAGATTAGTAACTCATCAAATAATAGCAAGCAATTGTGGAAAGTTATAAATGAAATAATGTGTAACCAAAGTGTTCTAATATGTATTTGGAAACAGTAGAATAAATAATCACTAAGCCTTTGGATATAGCAAATCATTTGAATTACTTTTTTATAAAGAAAACTACAAATTTAAGATCTAGTATGTTATCATACCCTAAGGATTCACCTTGTAGTAATGTGAAGAACATTATGAGGAATAAATCTTGTTCATTGACATTTGGTACAGTTAGAGAGGAAATTGTTGAAAGGATGTTGCTCTCTCTCCCGGAGGAAAAACTGCAGGTATAGATCACTTGGATGGCAACATTTTTAAAACTGTTGGTAATATCTTATGCAAGCCTGTCAGTCACATTTTTAATAGATCTGTGATAACTGGGGTGTTTCCGGAAATCTGGAAGCAGTCTAAAATTATACCGTTAATGAAAGATGATAGATTAGGTCTCACATGATCAAATTGTAGACCAATTAATATTCTACCTATATTGAGCAAAATATTTGAAAAGTTACTTTTTAATCAAATGATTTGCTCTCTAATTCACAGCATGCTTATAAGCCAGGACACTCCACTAACACCTCATTGGTACAAATGGTAGACCAGTGGCTAGCTTTTATGGATGACAAAAAGCTTGTGTGCTGTGCTGCTGGATTTTACAGCAGCTTTTGATGTTATTGACCATGACATTTTACTGTCTAAGCTTAAGTGCTATGGTTTTTCACATCAGTCTGTGTCCTTGATACGCAGCTATCTCTCTGGTAGAAGTCAGCGGGTTTTTTTCAATGGGAGCTTTTCTGATTGTAAGCAGTTGTCATGTGGTGTTCCTCAGGGCAGTTGTTTGGGTCCATTGTTATTTTTAGTGTTTGTTAATGATATGTCACATGCTGTTTCAAGAGCAGATGTTGTTCTTTATGGAGACGATGCTACAATGTTTTACGCATAAGTTGCACCTTGCAGAATGAACTTAGTGCCATTACAAATTGGGTGAAACTTAATAAATTAGCTCTTAATATATCTAAAACGAAATGCATAGTCTTTGGTACTAAAAGTATGCTTGGCAAGCCTTGCAACTTAAATCTAATTGTTGACATCTGTGGTAGAGCAGGTGAGTCAGACTAAACTATTGGGTGTGAAGCTGGATAGTCAGCTCTCCTGGGCTGCTCAGATTGATCACATTGCGTCTAAAATGGCTAAAGGCATTGCTTTTTCCTGGAGATGTTCAGTATATTGTCCACCAGTAGTTATGAAAACAGTTGTCCAGTCTTTAGTTCTGTCACATCTGGGGTACTGCCCAGTAATTTGGTCCAGTGCTGCACAGGGACATCTGAAAAAATTACAAATCGTTCAGAATAGAGCCCCAAAAGTAGCACTTGGTTGCTCTTTTCGCTCTAGTGTGGATAAAATGCACACCTGTTTGGCCTGGCTAAAGGTGGAGGACAAACTTAATATAAGTCTTCTCTGTTATATGCACAATGCTCTATTTAAAAACAATCCAAAATCTTTTGTAGATAAATTGGTTTTTAGTGGGTATTGTCACGGACATGTTACGCGTCAGGTGAGCTCAGGTGTTTTAGTGGTTCCATCTCCAAGGTCCAATTGTATGGCAAGAACAGTATTAGTTAGATCGTCATCTGCTTGGAATAAATTGGATTTAAAAACAAGGCATATATCCAACATATGTAATTTTAAGAAGACTCTAAAACAGATTACAATTAATAGTATTACATTAGTTAATTTGTGTCTGTTTATAGGTACTGATATGATATTGTCAAATGCTGTATGAGTGTGAATGTGTAAATGTGGATAAATGTATACATGTGGTAATGTTATACGAATGTTATATTTATGCATTTTAACTGTACATATGTTTCAGTACTTTTATGGGCCCCAGGAAGACTAGCAACCACATTGTGGAAGCTAATGGGGATCCAAATAAATAAATAAACAAGTACACACACGCATACACAAAAGCTGTATTAATGCTATACAAGTTTTTCAAAAACCAATCACATTTGAGCCTAAAATAAAAAGTGAAATCAAATTTACCTTTAAAACAAGGTGAACAACAGTAAATATCACTGTAAAAGGCTGTAGTCACAATAAAAACAAATTTAATAACAGACTAAGCGCAATTTATTTGACAGGATTATGTAGGTCGCCAAAGTTTACATCATACATTTTTACTTTGGATTACATTTTGAAGAAAGTGTAAGTCAGTAGGAGAGTATTCATATGTTAGATTGATTGTTTTTAAACTAATACTTTAATGCGTTTATTTAGTAAGAATGCTTTAAATTGATCAAAAGTGACAGTAAAGACATTTAGAATATTAAAAAAAAAAACTTTCTATTTCAACTGGAGTAATGGATGCTCAAAATTCAGCTTTGCCATCACAGGAGTAAATTACATTTTAAAATATATTAACATAGAAAACAGTTCTTTTAAATAGTAATATTGTGATATTATTTCACAATATTAATGTTTTTACTGCATTTTACATCAAATAAATGCAACTTTGTGCATAATACGGTGGCCCAGTATCACAAGACTCTTCTTTCAGAAACAATCAAAAAGATCTTACCTACCCCAAACTTTATGCCCAATAATGCAAGTTTTACCTTAAAAAACAAATTTATAAATTGAACTCAAACTCAACACTACATTTGTCTATTAATTTTTATTGTTTTACCATTAGGAAAAAAGCACACAGTAAGGGGGCCTTGACAGCGTGCAGCATCGTATCCTGTGTTTACAGAGCTGATAGGCCAGGATAATCATACTGGACAGCTTAAAGCCTTTACACGCTCAAAGCATTTCTCACCGAGGCACGTTGATGTGCCATAAGCAATCGTTTAGTCCATTTGACTACGTTCATGTAAAATGCATTGTTTTACAACTTAGCCGAGCTTTGGCTTTCGTTAAGATGCAGAAAATCAAACTGTATATATCAATTCATTGAAAAGCAGCTTGTTGCATTAGATGCTGATATTATACTTGTAGTTTTACATACTGCATTACCTTATTAAAGAGGTAAGTAAATGATGCTTATAGCAAATAATACTTAAGGGAGGAAACTTCTGAATTATTTTAGACCCCTCACACTAGTCAGGGTCAGTATAGCTTAAATGGCTGGATACAAAGAGCTTTGAGTATACAAAAAGAGAGCCATGATCATCTGAATATTACTTTCAGAATACACCTGAAAAAAAGAAGTGAAAAATAATATGTACAGTTTGGTAAGCTTCACAAGTCACATTTCTACACAATGAACCATTATTGTGAGAAACACTTTTGATTTCCATGGTGAAAACGGATCTTCTCATTCAACTGCCAAGTTTGGTTCTACCTGAGTTTGTGTATCTATCAGGGGTGTATATGTCCCATCTTGTCCTTTAACTATTGCATATGACAACTAAGAGACTGTTCAGCTCCTAAAATTCACACAGACTCCTAACTGGGTTCAGTACGCCCCTTCTGTCAAATTAAACACCTGTCCTGCAGGTTTCTCTAGACTGCTCGCTCGAGATAATACCAGGTGAAACTGCTGTATATGAGAAAGGAAAGAAAACAGTTTTAGCGTGATAAAGTTACTAGTTTGCACCTTATGCGTCTTTCCGTCTCGTGAGAAGCGTTAAGACGGTCTTTGAATGCACAATATACTATATAGAGTAAATATTGCCGTTACTAGCGTGATTACTGTGGATACATAGAGTGGCCTCCCTACCACTAGAGGCACCAGAGAGTTTAGAGTGTCAGGCTTGGCTGTAAACAACCACGTCAAGCCACTTTGGAACAAAAGTATGCCTCGGACCATCACTTAATCGTCATCAATAGCCTCTCTTTTCGATTCATCCAGTTTCCGCTCCATGAGTTGAGAGGCGGGGCTGGGAAGAGACACCACTTCCACGGGAGGTAGCATGGCACCTTCTGGCTCAATGTCTTTTCTCTGGGAGAGATCCTCCTGGAAATAAACCAATCACATTCAAACAAACAATCCTGGCCACAAAAGCAGTCCGAATAGTTAATTTACAACAACCTGCTCAGAGAAACGCTGACTCATGACTTGATCTCCAAACTCAGGAGTCTCAACCTCTTCGCTGTTGGAGTGGCAGCTGGGGCTCGGCACCTCTATCCCATGGCTCTCTAGTATGGCAGCCTCTGAGTGAAACAGAGAGAAAGTGTTTAGACATAACGAGATAATGATGACAGTTTAGAAATCCTGCAAAGGCTTTCCTGTCAAGAAAAATCTCAAGTCTCAAACTGAAATGAATGCTTCCAATAAAAAAAACCTAATTGCCTGTCCACAAGTCACAGGGTTTAGCAAGGATGCAATAAATTCATTAAAAGTCACAGTAAAAACATGTTACAAAATATTTCTACTTCAAATAAATGCTGCTCTTTTAAAGAGTTAGTTCGCCCATATAAGACATGAAGTTGTATGCAATCCTTACCAGCACTATAGTGTATACACACTGACCCACTCTGTTGTCACCCCCCCTGGTCCGAGTTCTGACCGCTGGAAGTTTTTGAATGAAGTAATCCCGGCTACTTTCCGGGGCCACAAAACTGTGCGTTTTTACGTGAAAAAAAGATTTGCGTTTCAAAGCTTGATTAATTTAACACACAAAAAAACACGCCGGGCAAAATTCATACCTCAGTTTTAATGCGGCACTATTTTCCTTCCGTTTCTATCAATCCGCGCTGCTGTCAATGTCAACAGTGCGCACGTGACGATTAGCTGTTGATAGCGCGACTCGCCGACAACATGTCCGACTACACTTCATAATCGGGGTCACAACTGCTAGCCTCTGTCAGTGCTGTTTCTTCCGTACTGGGTGCAGGCATGCATACCTTGTTAGACAAGATCAAATCAAATGTTATTTATTTGCAACGGCTTTATGCACAGCTGCTCTACTTCCAGAACTTCAACTAGCTCCTTGTTTCCTATTAGCCATTATAGGACAAATTGATTAATTCAGGTATACTTGACCTCAGTAGTCATGTAAACAATAATCAGATACACCTGAATTAATCAAGTTTGCACAATAATGACAGACAGGAAACAAGGAGCTGGTTGAAGTTCTGGAAGTAGTGCAGCTGTGCATAAGGCCAATTGTGTGTGTTAAATCAAATATTTTTCACAGCAAATTGTAACATATATATTTTTTTTTTTTTTTTTTTTACACATCTTTTCACGTGTTTTATAATGGAGTCTAAACATCATCTTGTTTACCGTACAGTTTAGACATGGGATCATAAAGTTAGTAAATAGAGCTTACCCGTGGTACTGGTACAGCAAAACTCTTTAAAATCATTTTTTTTCCTTTTCCTCCTTGGTTGGAGATGTAATCGTCTTCGCTGAAGTGAGCACTACACACACGAAAATCCTTTATTCGAGATAATTTAGCTCCCGCTGAGTAGCCGATGGCAACCAGCCAAAGCTGTCTCATATTCATATTTGATACAGGAAAACGATGAAATTTGAACTTTGATCCCGGCACATCCTTGTTGTCACAGCCTGGGAATTTACAAGTTCGCACCATTGTTAATTTAATATTTTTTACCTTGTTGTCGATCGATTGTGTAAACACTATGGAAGAGCTGATCGTCACGTGCGCACTGTTGACATTGACAGCAGCGCGGATTGATAGAAACGGAAGGAAAATAGTGCCGCATTAAAACTGAGGTATGAATTTTGCCCGGCGTGTTTTTTGTGTGTTAAATTAATCAAGCTTTGAAACGCAAATCTTTTTTTCACGTAAAAACGCACAGTTTTGTGGCCCCGGAAAGTAGCCGGGATTACTTCATTCAAAAACTTCCAGCGGTCAGAAGTCGGACCAGGGGGGTGACAACAGAGTGGGTCAGTGTGTATACACTATAGTGCTGGTAAGGATTGCATACAACTTCATGTCTTAAATGGGCGAACTAACCCTTTAAACTTTCTATTCATCAAAAAATCCTGAAAAAATGCATCATGGTTTCCACGAATATATTAAGTAGCACAAATGATTGGAATTGTTTCTGAAACAAACAAAAAAATCAGCATATTAGAATGATTTTTCAAGCTTTATGTGACACTGAAGACTGGAGTGATGATGATGCTGAAAATTCAGCTTTGCCATTACAGGAATAAAATGCATTTAAAATGTATTAAAATGTAAAATATATTTTTTAAATTGTAACAATGCTTTACAGTTTTTACTGTATTGCTTGTTTGTTATGCATTTTGTTTAAATAAATGCAACCTTGGTTTTTCAAAAAACATTAAAAATTTTATTGAAAACTTTTGAACGGTACTTCATAAATCACACAAATAGACAGCTCACAGACAGGCACTATGTGATTTTGTAACTGAAATATTCGTTTTGGAGGCCTAATGTGTGAAATATTCCACATGGAGTACTGGAGGAAAAAACGAAAACTTTAGGCATCCTAGATAAACTTCTGATTCTTGTGTCACTTAAATCAGAGAGTGTCAGACTATCATTGTTAGTCTCACCTATGTTGGCACGTCTCTTCATCTCCTTCCTCCGATTGGCAAACCAGTTGTACACTTTGAGCGCAGTGACTCGTTCAAATTCTGAAAGTTTGCATCCTGAAACAACATGTATACAAGAAATTCATCATTTAAATCAATAAGTAAATTGGCATTCAGTGAGGCAGGGGTACATTTGCAACAAATATGGCATGGCTATGATATGACTGGTCTAGGGCTGTCACTTTACGTTCGAAAATCGATTGCACAATCGATTGGACCGACCAACACAAGTTTCGAAAACGAAAACAGGGAATCGATTTTAACAATCTTTTTTTTTTTTATATTTACCAAAAATGTGTTCTAGGAGGACAGATCAATACAGTACACAGAACTCGTAGGATGTTGGAAAATAACAATGTCTTTTCTGTTAACCAAATGCTTTTTAATATTCGCTATTACTTCAATGCACGTGAACAAGCCCGCCGTTATTTATTGCGTAGTGACGTGTGTTCAAATAAGCCAGAAATACGCAGATTCTGCGCAATACGCTGTTTTTAATATATCATGATGACTCACGAGTTGCATATTTGCGCTAAATCCGCACAGATTTGGCTACACGAACTCCCCAAGAAACAGAAACACGCCAAATTGGCTCGTGATTTGACAGCGTTTCCCGCCAAAGTTATTTTTTACCCGCATTTGGCGGATTGGCAGGAGTTAATTTCAAACCCTGAATATTGCACTCCTGTTTTTCATTGTGCACGAAACCTCACGCCAATAAATCATCAGAAATATTGCTGACTTGTGCGCGTCTCAAGCGCATTCTTTACGTTCGTCCGAATGCCGGTTAGTTGTCCGTGGATTTGCCTATATTTGGTTTTGAAAATGGAAACGTCTTTAGACATGGAAAATAGATTTTACAATCGATTCAATGAACACTTATGTCTCAAAAATCGAACAGGATTTTTTCACAAAAGTGACAGCTCTAGACTGGTCTGGATCTGAGGCGGCTTAGATACTGATTGTAATCACTTACCAGGTTTTTGAATGACAGCATTACAGGCATTGGCAATTTCCTCTCTTTTGGCCTCATCAGGATACTGATTCTCTATAAAGAAACTATGAGAACAAAGGCAGTGAATCAGAACAAGACTTGGAAACCAACCAATAGGAAACAGTAACGGCCTTAGAACACTGAATAATTAAATAGGCTACATTTATTCACCACATTTATGACAATGACATTAAGTGGAAAAATGCATGCGAATGGATAAAATGTTCAACTTTTATGGGAACACAGTCACCATAGCTCACTATGAAATTAAAAACATGACAAAATTATGATTGTGCCATCACAATACATTTAAAAAAATATATATATTTTTTTATATTAATTGATAATATGCCTAAATTGGAGTGAATTCATTGTACTATGCAGTTATCACTCCCATAAATAGCCTCTTATGTGTAAAAGGTGTGATTAAGCACTTGGAAGAAGAGTGAGGACCGTATTTAATTGCAGCATGTATTTGTCTTTGTGAGTTTTATCTTAAAGGAGCCATGCATATGTTTTCTTTTACAGATGTCACCCTGAGAAACAATTACAATCCGAATAGTGCCAAAGACAGTAATGCTGTCATTTACCTCTCCATGATTGACTGGCACTCCTTTCTCCAGGTGAAGCGACTACCTCTGCGCAGTCTAAAAGGCCCAACCGCTGCCCTGTCTGCGGGGCTTGCAGCCAACCTCCAGTCGGGCTCCTCTTTAACCAGTGAACGCATGGACAAAGTGGTGCCTGTTATGAACATTATTGCACACAAACCAAAATAACAGTAGAATATGAATTCACTGCACATGTAGCTAAATACAAGCTAAAGGAATGGTTCACCAGAAAATACAAATTCTGTCATTTACTAACCCTAAAGTTGTTCCAAACCAGCATGACTGTCTTCCTTTCATAGAACACAACATACTTATAGAAGGATGTCAATGCTTCTCTTTTCCATGCAATGAAAGTGAATCGTGGCCATAGTTGTCCCAAGTCCCCATCCATTTTCATTGCATTTAATTTTTTGTTAAATTTATCAGTTTGTGTTCCACACAAGAAAGAAAATCATAAAGGTTTAGAATGACACAAATGCGTTATTTTTGATGAACTATCCCTTTGAGTCTAAAGAGCCATTCTAACAGACTTTAAAGCCATCTTTCCACTATTTCTGACATTTGCATACAATTGTTGCATTTAGTGCCATTTGCACAGAACTTACATATTGGTTGTGAACAAAAGTGTTTGATTATTTTCCATACAATGCAAAGATGACTGTCAATACGTCTAAAAGAAAAGCATAGCACGATTATTATTGTAAACTATATTATATATATATATATATATATATATATATAGCTAGTTGTCAGGGCAAATTTTCTTATTTTAATTTTGTTTACTAAAATAGTTTTCAAAAAGAACTAAAACTGAAATAAAAATTAATTAAAAAATGATAGACATGTTTAAAACTAAATTACTAAAACATTGACCAAAAAATGTAAATGAAACTGGTAACTATAATTCAAAACAAATTAAAAACGTTATTAAAAACTATAATGGTATCTCAAATGATACTAAAAAATTGTAGTAGTAGGTTTTCTAGGGTTAACCAACTAAATAATAATACTTTTACAATTAATATTTCAGAAATTTATTTATGTAGTGTTTAAAGAATAGTATTTTAGTGCAAAACTATTGGTACTGTAACTCTCAACTTGCACTCAAAAAAAAAAATCACATATTCAGGCCACAAAAGTTCTCTACACAGCTCCCATACTACTCTCCATTGGAAATAAATGACTTCTAGTGTATTGTTTGTTGGAGATAGTGAAAAGGTGAAAGAGAACAAATATTAATTTCCCAAACCATTTGTACTAAACTATTCGTAGTAAACTTAAGCAGTTTCCCTGCTTCATGGACGTTACCTGACTGGGCTTGGTGAGCAGAGTACCAGGGGAGGAGGTGCATCAGCAGTTCTCTCTGCCTATTCCAGGGAGTTTCAGTCCTGCTCCTGGGGACCTGAGCATGCTGGTTTTCACTCCATCTGATTCCTTTAACCCATTTGGGCAATCAGAAAACTGTGTTAACTAGGGTCCCTTCGAGAGGCCGAAAACTTGCAATTAATGGTGATGACCGTGAACAAATATTAACATAGTGCTCAATGAAAATCCTTGTAGATAGTTAAAGTAAGTAAAAATTAATTGTAGATAGCAGCGTTAATAGACATTCAAAGTGATTAGGTTCTTGGAGCCATGCTCAATTCTCTAGCGCTGCAGAGAATGTAAAAGCGTCATGCTCAGGGCTTTGTTAGTAGGGTCGGGTGTTAATTGCACTTGAGTGCAAAGCGGACATGAAAACCAGCATTTGACGAACCCAGGATCAGGACTGAGAGCTACAGAAGAGGTTCTAACCTGGGATATGAAGAGCAGAAGTGGTCCTGCGGGGCTTCACATTACTTAATTAGCTCCTTCAAGAATCAACATGTTTTCTGTATTATAAATGTGAGATGATGCGAGTGTTGGCGGTGTTACAGCCTAAAAGCCTTTAAAGCTCATTCCTGACTGCAACAACCTACACTTCTTGAATGTGCCAAGAAGAGCATTAACCTAAGCGCATAACTGATGGAAAATGACACCAGTTGATTTCATTTCAATTCGGTGCGGCGACATGGCATGTCCTTCCAATATATTGTCTTTATCAAACACTGAATTTCCAAGTGTAAAGCCCTAAAGGATCATGCAAACTATATAGGGAAGATATGGCAGAATGGCAAGTGAAGACCCCCCAAAAAATGAATAAATAAATAAATAATAAAATAAAAACTGAACATAAGCCAGCCCCAAGCCTAAAATTCAGGCCACGCCCTTGTTTTTGGCAAGTAATCTCCCTGCTGAGGAAGCACAACTCACCTGGGCTGTTACGCTCCAGCAGGTACCAGCGATAGAACGCCCTGCGCTTAGAGTCGCTCATCTCAAGCCCCTGCTGCAGAAGCCACTGGGAGATGTAGCTCTGACTGATACCTGCAGAAGATAGTCACACAGTCAGAAAAGAGGAAACTTGTGACAGAAATGACAGGGAAATACCGGAATAAACCAGATGCCAGGGTTAACTAAAACTATTAAAGACATTTTTGTTCATTTAAATAAAGCTGACATAAAAGAAAATAGAAATATTAGATGAAAAACCTCAAATTAATTTGATGCACTAAAATTACTAGCTGGAAATAAATAGAACTGAACTAAAACTAAAAATGAAAAAAAAAAACTACATAGTGACATTACAGAAAGGTAACACTTTAATATAAGTTCCCAATAGGTAACGTTAGTCAAAACATTAACTATGAGCAATTTATTTGTTACAGTATTTATTAATCTATTTTAATAAATAGGTAGTTAAAAAATAAAAATACAATTCATTATTACTTCATGTTAGCTCAGGTCTGTTACATAATATTAACAGATACAACATTTGAAGTTAATACTGTATTAGTAAAATGTTGAAATTAACATTAAATGATATTAATAAATTATTTTGAATATTCTTTCATCGTTAGATTGTTAACTAATGTAGTTAACTTAATGAACAAATGGAATCTTGCTTTGGAAACAGGTTTCCAAAAACTGACGTAATAAAACAAAATAACTAAAAACATAAAAAAAATTAAAATATAAAAACTATAATAGTACATAAATATTACTAAAATGACATTGCTTCATTCAATTGGAGTGGTTTTATATAAATATATAGGCTCCAACCATTTTTAAGATATTGTTGAAGTAAAATAAAAATCCTGCATGTGATAATTGATGTAATATTGACTTCCAACTTTAATTTCAAACAAAACTTTTTTGACACACTCTAAAAAACCATACATCCTCAAAATAAACTGATTATTGATAGTAAAAGCATTTGTACTCTGTGTAACTTATAAGATCCAGTGTTGATCTTTCACTGTATAGTATAATCTGTGTAATAGTCTGTGTAAAGTATTGGGAAATGTATTAACTAAGGGATGAAAATGCAAACTGAACTTGCAATCAGTTACTTCCATAGACTAAAGCAAGTTTGTTGTGCAGTCATGTTCGATATCCATCTTTTCTCTATGCACGCGTTTCATCAGCTCTGACCTCTTTGCAGCAAGATATGATCAGTTTCACATGCTTGCTGATTTTTTCCTCCATGTCAATGTTTTGGTTATCGAAGTTGTGGTTGGCCTAGATTTTCTCTGTCTGACATTCTTGATGCGCAAGAAGTAAATAAAAGCATTACCAATATATTTCTCCTGTTCAGCACAGGAAATAATTAATACTTTGTGAATGTACAGTAAATTAATATAGGTTAAATGTTTTAGTAAAAATACAGACATTCTGATGGTTTTGCTTGATTAGAAAATTAGCATGTACACTATTTTTTCCATTGCAAGACTGAAAGTCAAGAGTACCTGTGACTTGTCCAACAATTGCCTGTGAGATCCTTCTGTTGTTGAGAAAAGCTTTGATCTCTTCTTTCACAAGGTTACTGTCTCTCCTACAGTCCAAACAAAGACAAGCATAACATTGACGAAGTCAAAACATTAGGTTTTAATTTTCATTACGTCAGCTGCTTTAAAAGATTTTTATAAAACGTGGGGTTTCTGAACCAACTGTCCACCTGACCTGATTCAGGAAGGGCTCTTGTTCTAGGAAAATTACACTGTTGCTCAGGGACGTTCACTGTCATTATCAGCTGTTATATTAATCTCTACCTCTCAGTAGACCTGAGAAGAGAATCCTACAGAAGCAGCTGATATAGTGCTCTCATAAAAGATACCTCATGTATTCCTCCACCTTCTCCTCCAGATCCCAGTCCTCTTCTGCCAAGTCGTAACTAAACGCCCTCTGAACTCCGCTGGGTGGGTACAGGGGTGGAGGCGAGGCATCGTAGCTGTTGCTGGGTGATAATGCAGCATCTATAACAGGGGTCTGTGTGGTGGCTGAGGTAAGAGAGGAGGAGGAAGAGGAGGAGGACGAGGGGGCAGCAGGGGTTGCGGAGGTAGGGGCGCTGGGTGGGGCCGAGTGATTGTTGCAGCATGGGACACGATGGTCTGGATCAAGCCTCTCTAAAGACTCAAGGGCTTGAATGATCTGAGGTTTGGTCATCCCGGACAGCCTTAAACGCTGGAGCAGGTCGATCTGTTCAATGGTATAGCGTGGCTCCACATCACAACACTCCATCCTGACATCTGTGGGAGAAGAAAAGGCACAAACAAAATAAAGCAAATGATGTTGTTTTGATTTTATATTAAACATCAGATGAGATGTGTGTAGTTTCTGCACCACAACAACAAAAATAGCAGAACAGTGGGGTTCTGGGAATAAAAATGTATTGATTTCTTATGACAACTTATAAACCATTAAAGACAGAGTTACTGTGAACTACAAGGTTGTCAAATCAATGGTGTGTAATATTGTTGAAGCCAACAGCTCGCTTTATTTGAACTTTATAAAAAGAATCGCATTTAACAACAGAATACCTAGTGAACATCTACATTACCCATGATTCTGCAGAGAAATCTCCACCAATCAGAAAATTGAGACAAGCAAATTGCGCCGCCCACTCTCATGAAGCACTGCAAATGTTGTAGTCAATTTCCAACTAACAACTAAAATATTTTACAATAATATTTCCTTCATTAAAGCTGTTACACAGTCTTGTACTTTGATTTGAAGCCAAAAAAGGATTTAAAAATTGGACAAATATTCCAGGTTTTTGGAATTTGTTTTTTAAAGTTTTTTTGTTGTGATTCACAATCACCTCATAGCTGGTTGGTTTGGTTAGTGGCTTATGAGTCTTAAATGAAGACTTTTTCTATTTTTTTCATATGGGAAAAAATGTATAAGAAAAATACTTTCGAAACCAAAGCCGCTGAAATGTGGGTGGGCACTATAGAACAGCAAAAGTCTGCTATTGGTCAGGAAAACAGATGTCCCTTCCCTAAACTCATGCCATTGGTTGAGCCACTGTTGCTGTGTCAGGCTGGTTGGAATGCTCAAACAAACAAAGCGCATTATGAATGGAGAAGGGTCTTGTTGTAGTCTTTTTACACAGGAAAAAAAAATAAGAAAAAGCAATATGGATTTTTTTTTACTTAAAGTTTAGTATGTTCCTTACACTTTGAAACTATGTATTGTAAAAGCACTACACAAATAAATGAAATTAATTGAATTGAACTGAACTGAATGGAATACATCACACAAGTGATACAGACCACTTTAATTATACTTGTATACTTTTTTTTTTCTCATTTTGGAGCCTGACACCCCCAGTCCCAATTTACTTTCACATGTAAAAGAGTGAGCGGGATTCTTTAAAAATTCTCCTTTTATATTTCACAGAGTAAACAGTCATACGGGTTTGTAACAACATGAGGGTGAATAAATAATGACAGCATTTATATATATGGTGAATTCCAAAAGGTACACTGGACACATAGTTATTCTTCTATATTTTACATTACTGCCAATCTCATATATCTTTCTAATCTATATCCTTGTACTTTACAATTCTATACCTTGCAGTTGCAAACACTGACATTCCTTCAGGAAATGCAAACCTAGCTTGATTAACTTAATTTTTTTTTAAAATGCTTCCCATCATATTTGTTGCACTACCTGATATTTGAGGTGATAATCGGCCCATTGGGAGCGGTTCTGCGCGTGGAGCCACAGCAGGAAGGCACCACTGTCGCATGGTCGAGGAGTCACCCGCAGGGGACAAGGGGGTCTGTCAAAACATCACAATAACTACTAACAGCCAGTCAGCATGTGTCGTTTATTCATGCCAGAGTAACGATACAAACAACTCAACAACGTCTGCTTTAATAAAGACCTTCAATAACAGATAATGCACGTCTGTAATCATGATTTTGTGTCAGGCTCGCGCTAACTGGCTAGCCCCAGCGGGCACGCGCTGCTGTGCAACTGCATACAAAAATGAATTATCTTCGCCTTTGTTTTCACACTTGCAGTTGAACCCACTGACTTTGGCACGGCTTTTACTTCTGGCAGACAACGCGTAAAAGTCATGCACTACTACAAAAAAAATGCGCTGCTTTAGTTTTTGTAACGGATTCGCTTCTCACGTTTTCACTTATGAGTGCGGGTATGAAATGCCTTCATAGTAGCACAGCTTTGATGCACAGAGCGCTAAAGTAACTGTAATGCCGCTAGCATGAAAAGCTATGCCCAGCACGCAGTTATCCGCCTTACCTCCCCGCGCTACCGTCAAACTGCAGCCGGAGTTGAGCTGGTGCAGCCGGAGAGCGGTCGGTGCACACCCTGGGTGTAATCCTGGCCCTCCTGTGCGCTCACTTGTACTCCGAGGAGCTTCAACTAGCTAATGAAGGTGATCCGAGGAGGGTCACATTGTCCTGGGATGCCGCAGCATAATATTACTGGATATATGGAAGTCAACAATTGACCTCTCAACCCGCAGCGACAGTCCCATGTGGATGCAGGAAGTTGATGCCAGAAGAGACTCCCATACGTTTCCCAAACGTTTATATCTTTAATGACATGTAAAAAAAATCGCAAGTTCTTTGAGCACATTTCTGGGAGTAGATGTGAAATATAAAATGTGTGTACTTTTTGTCAAGTTTGTTTACGTTTGTCAGATTTCGCAGGACTGCTATTCTGTATGGATGTGTGCTTTCCTCTTTTGCACACAGCAATATGAATGTTTATAATGCACCAGGAATGTTACTTGCACTGAGGTTCATACTGCTGACCACAAATACATCTTTGTTTTTTTATTTATATTAATCCTGTATCGTTTAGTTATTGCTATGTGCAAAATAAGTCAGTCCTTCATCCAGCACAATCAATTTAAGGCTTCTACAAGAGGAATGAAAAACAAAAACATAAATCAAGACATAGACTAAACAATAAAATTAGCCTAAATACAAATAAACAAATCCACTGAATTACTAAAATGTTGAATTATCAACACAATAATTTAGACGGCATATATTTTAGTGAACAATGTAATACTATTTTATTATAGCGTGTTGGATAAAATGCATTTTTATAAAAAAATAAATTACAAGAGTCCCATTTGTTAACATTAAAGCATTAGCTAACATGGTTAATAACCAACGTGTTCTCTTTTATGGAAATATTTTTTTAACCCTAGAATGCATGACCCCAAAAAAACTACATAAATACCCAAAGAGGGATCAAAATGACCCATATTGGATTTAATGATTTTCTTAATAAAAGGTGTCCTATTAAATAAATAATTAAAATCATTGATGATACAAAAATGTTTTAATATATCAAACTTGTTTATTTGTCAACTTTCAAAAAAAGTCAACTGATTTTCAAGTAATCCATAAAGTTTCAACAAAATAAGTATTATTGACAAAAATATATCCAAAAATACTGTGTTGATTCAAAATTCCATAGGAAATGAATACAGGTCAATTTGACCCGCTTTATGCATTTTTGGGTAAACATATTTTCCCCCCATCCTATGACCAAGAAATACAGTATTGATGAGGGTCAGAAACAAGTTTTGTAAAGAATTCATGGAATGTAAATATTTCAAAAATCACAGTATGCCG
This sequence comes from Meda fulgida, assembly GCA_030578275.1. Classification (NCBI taxonomy): domain Eukaryota; kingdom Metazoa; phylum Chordata; class Actinopteri; order Cypriniformes; family Leuciscidae; genus Meda; species Meda fulgida. The sequence continues at coordinate 8,461,717 of CM060634.1, read as the reverse complement.
GGTCAATTTGCATTCCCTTTATGCATTCTAGGCAACTGTAACATGACCATTTTCATTTTTTTAATGTTTCATAGTTCAAAAGGTGTTGCATAACAGGAGTGATACAACAAGTTTAAACAGACATGTCATTCGTAATAAACCGCAATAGGGTGCATGGTCTTCAAAAAGGTTATGACCTTTACTGCAAGGTCAGTTCACCTTTAGATGTCAGTTCATTTTCATCTTCTCAATGAAAAGCCCTGTCCTCAGGAGACACAGCCTACAGATAAATCCATTTGTATTACTGGTGATCACCAGCCTGGTGTGCATCTTGATGCCCCTCTGGAAGATGCTGTATCTCATTTTGAAAGGCTGAGTGAGCCAGCTTGAATAGACGTAAACGGATGATCCATCTAGTAACTCCGGCCTGCAAAGACAATCAATATACAACAATAATATTAGAAGAGTCTGCTGAGCATCCTCCCCGGATAATATTACACTCTAAAAACTCCTGGGTTATTTCGTCAACCCATTTTCTGGGTTATTTGTGTTGGGTTAAAATTATGGGTTATTATTTCAGAGAGTAACCATTTACTGGGTTATAGGGATAATATTTTGACCCAATTCCTGGGTTGTTTGGGTTTCTGGGTTATTTTCCTGAGAGTAACCCATGTTCTGGGTTACAGGGTTGGCTTTCTCTCTCTCTCTCTCTCTCTCAAATGTATTTTTTGTTGGAGTGGTCTGGTGTATTTTACGGAGTTATTATATTATCGTGTCAACATACTTTATAATATGAACAATCACACTTGTGTTTTGTGTACATTATGATAAAACAGTATCACCATTTGTAGGAGAAATAAAGTGACACACCCTCTAAACATGGATATATTAACTAAGAAATAGAAGAATTAAGTTCATATTACATCCTTGCCCCTAAAACATACACATCAGTCTGCCAGAAATTCAGAAGCAGAGGAAGAAGAAACACCTCCTTCCCTCTCAATACCCGTAGAAGAAGAACGCCCCCTCCCTCCAAACAGTCGTTTGAAATAACCGTCGCTTCGCGCCATGAAGCTTACCGCTCGATCCGTCTTGGACTGTGCTTCTTCTGTACAACTTAGTCGTGTATTCAAGGTAAGCAAGTATTTTCAGTGTTGATGTAACGTAAGCTTTTCTGTGTCCATGTCCCCGTTGCTAGTTTAGCACCATTTGCTGAAAAAATTACCATGGTTTAAGTTAGTTAGTTGCTACGTTAGTAATTATGTGGTTGCCATGTAAGTTAACGTTAACTTAGCCGCGGCTATCGGGACAACATCTAACTAGTTTAAAGTCCGTGTGAAGTCAAAATAAATATGTGTTTTGTGTTTGTCAGACTAAAGAAGAAAGTGTTATTAACCACCCAGCCAAATTCGAATGATTAGAAATAACGATAAGTTCATGAAATTAGGTGTCAAAATGGTTGAAATGTTTTTTACACATAGTTTAGAAATACATTTAACTTAATGGTGCGTTCAAGTCCTCCTGGAAAGTTTGTATGTAAGTTACGAGGTGGGAAATAATGTTAGTGCTTACGACAGGAGGTGCGTTCAAGTCACTTTCATCGGAGTGAGATGGCGAAGTAGCACTAAGTTACTTTCTCTTAATTAATTGCATAAAAATACAGTAAGGTTCTTAAACTCTTGTTCTAGAAAATGAAGAACAAAGAAATGTGCTTCAGGTGTACTTCGTTTTTTTAATGTTTTTAATGAATTTATGAAACCACTGCCAACTTTACCGTTAGGCCTAGCTGCTACATGTTGCATTGTTATGTCATCATATTCTGTGCAGGCAATTAGCTTAGCTGCGCTGTAAATAGAAAAGCCTCATAATATCACTGTTAATACGTTTAAGTATTGTAGTATTCCGCCGTGTTTCTAAGTGGCATGCCCACAACTCGTAAATATCGGGGCTTTGGTGTGTTCTAGTCATCTTGTATAGATCATATTTACGAGTTGAACGCAGATGAACGCCACTACAATGTCGTAAATACGAGTGGGGAGCTCGGGATTTTCTTTAAGTCCCGATCTTTACGAGTTGGGGGCGTGTCAGTGAGTAACATGGCGGAATACCACAAAATTCTTCAAGGTATTGAGCTGTGATATTGTCAGGCTTTTCTATTTACAGCGCAGTAAGCTAATTGCCTGCACAGAATATTGAAAGCGTTATTAAATAACAATGTAATACACAATAAAGTTTGCAGTGGCTTCATAAATTAACTAAAAACATAAAAAAGCAAAGCACAACATATGCAAATCTTTGTTTTTCATTTTTTAGAACTAGAGTTTAAGAACCTTGCTGTATTTTTGTGTAAATAATTAATAGAAAGTACACCGCCATCTTACTCCGACGAAAGTGACTTGAACGCACCTGCCGTCGTAAACACTTCCCACCTTGTGAGTACGAACGTCCTAGGAGGACTTGAATTCACCATTAGAGAAAATACAGAGCTCCATATTGGTATATACGACATTGTGGTGTTGTTCAAGTGAGTCCGTTCAACTCGTAAATACGATCTATACGAGATGACTTGAATGCACCATATGACCTATTTAATTTGTTTAGAAGAAAATGACTGAATTCATTTTACATGGTCTTTAAATTCTATTTTTCATAACCTGTGCTGTACTCATCTCATTGTTATAATACCGGTCACACGATAAGTACAGTGCAGCTAGTGGCGACTTCGTGCCGCGTAGCCATGGCTACAGAGCAACGAGGCAACACAATAGATGAGTTATGTTTACCAGCTGTGCCGTGGTTATCATATTATACAGTGCTCTACTGGCTCAAGTAGTGAGGGTTAAAGAAGTGGGTTAAGTCTTCGAATTGTTGCTAACCTCTATATTACTGTTTTCTCCAGGTCATTTTAAACGCACAGCTTTGTTGCTGATAAGCTAACTGAGTGGCGGCTGTCTAAGCTGATAGAGAATTTTAGAGGTGAGCATTTTAATCTTACTGCCCTTATATCATCTCTCTATACCTAAACATGTTTCTTTAATAGGGCTTAAATGTGTTTAACAAACACCACAAATGTGTTTTCACAAGATTTTGTGAAAGTCACAACTTCTTCGACAGTGGGGTATGCATATCCATATAACCCTTATAGTTAAAATATACCTGTTCCTTGTCTTTAAGCTGTTATGCAAAGTAGCATTCTGACTAGAAAGGGAAGTTAAGGAAGTTAAGTTTTATTACTCAGTGGTTCTCAACCTACATTTTCTTGTACACATTCATAACCCATAAGTACCACAGCTCATTTGGCTTCCTTTTACAGTTATTATCAGCATTATAAAACAAACTGGTAGTCTATTATCTTGCTTTTATTTCATGGCTTGGTAGAATTCCAATGTAGAATGCGGTCTGTTATTTCTTGATAACAGACACTGCTTAGTGTAACCCACCATTGCCATGAAAAACTGAGTGTTGCCATGGATGCAGTTCAGAGACGGAACGGACTATTTTCTTTAGCGGAAGCAATACAATCGTTTTTAAATCAATAAACTCCTTTTTAAATCAATATTTTGAGTCAAATTATTGATTTATTTGGTAGGTAGCCATGTAATAAGCGGGATAATGTATAATAGCGAGGCGATCGTTATAGCGAATACCAACCCTTCAGGCTGATTAAGATTCCTCCCTTTCGCGTCGGGCTCCTAGTCAGCCTGTCGGGGTGGTATTCGCTATAGCGACCGCCTCGCTATACATTATCCCTTACATAATTTACCTTCTACACAATACTCACTTTCTTTTAACTATCTTTCTGTTTCTGTCTGTTTTAGGTTGGAACAAATATGGTGGAATACCTCCAGCAATCGAAGCCATTCCCTTCTGTCCTGGCGCTGGGAGATCCCCAGCAATGTGTCTCTCAGGCATTTGTGATATAGCTGGTCAGGCACTCCCTCAGAGCACACTGCTTGGGGCAGTTGACGTGTGCTTCAAGGCATTTTATGTTCTTGATATCAACTACCCCAAGCAGTGTGCTCCTGCAAAAGAGTTTCTGCAGCAAGTTGTGTATCAGATTGAGGGATCTGAATCAAAACCAGTCAAATTTCTTAAAGGATAATTCCGGTATTTAACACTTTGAGTCTATTTTGTAGTTTGTTTTGGATGAACTAGAGTGGTGGACACAGAAATTGACAATGTTTCCTGTCTTGACTTTTTGACTGTTTTAGAATCGCCTTTGACAGCTTCAGAATGGAAGTCTATGGGCATGCACAAACATGTCCTTAAAACAACCCTTAACATTCGTTTTCAAAACTGTGCAACTCACCGAGTGGTTAGTGGTGTTCTGGTTAGTGTAGTGGTTGAGTCTGACGCGTTAGCACACTCTCGACCACTTGACGGCTGTATGGAACTCGGTGTCTAGCGCATAGAAAGGTAAAAAAAAAAAAAGGCCGAGCGAAAAGACTACAACCAAATGTAAACAGCCCCAATCCCCCCCCCCCCCCCCCCCCCCCCCCCGGTTTCCGGTAGCGCAGTAATATCAGCGAGCAATGAGTCCTCCAACAGAAATCAGTGGAATTTTACAAAATGCCAACTAAAACACGACAGAAACTGTATTTCACTACACTACTTGTTTTGGAACATCAACGAACACCACTAACCACTCGGTGAGTTGCACAGTTTTGAAAACGAATGTTAAGGGTTGTTTTAAGGACATGTTTGTGCGTGCCCATAGACTTCCATTCTGAAGCTGTCAAAGGCGATTCTAAAACAGTCAAAAAGTCGAGACAGGAAACATTGTCAAAATTGCGTTCACCACTCTAGTTCATCCAAAACAAACTACAAAATAGACTCAGAGTGTTAAATACCGGAATTATCCTTTAAGACTGCCTTGGTTAAAGGGTTAGTTCACCCAAAAATGAAAATTCTGTCAGTAGTTACTCACCCTCATGTTGTTCCAACCCCGTAAGACCTTCGTTCATCTTCGGAACACAAATGAAGATATTTTTGATTAAATCTGAGAGCTGGATCACTCCTCCATAGGCTTCTTAAGGGATCGAAACTGCCCGGCCGAAAAGTTATGAAAGACATCGTTAAAATAGTCCGAGTGACTACAGTGGCTCAATCTTCGTACAACCTAGAAGCTTTGCGGGCCCACAGGGAAGGAAATGAGTAGTTGAATAAAGTTGTTATTTTTTCTTGTTTTTTGCACACAAAAAGTATTCTCGTCGCTTGATAAACTTAAGATTGAGCCACTGTAGTCACTCAGACTATTTTAACGATGTTTTTCATAACTTTTCGGCCGGGCAGTTTTGATCCCTTAAGAAGCCTATGGAGGAGTGATCCAGCTCTCAGATTTAATCAAAAATATCTTCATTTGTGTTCCGAAGATGAACAAAGGTCTTACGGGGTTGGAACAACATGAGGTTAACTACTGACAGAATTTTCATTTTTTGGTGAACTATCCCATTAATGTCAGAACTGTTTAATTGTGTTAAGCTGCAGTAAATGACACAACCGATGTTTGAAGACTTTAAGCCGTTCACTCCAGTTATTCAGTGTTGTCGAGTGTTTGAGAGATATTTTTTGAGAGAGAATGTTTGAGAGTTGTTTATTTTTCTATTTTTTCTTTGTAATATTGTTATTACAGTGTGAACTAAAATAAATATGAAAATAAATAGGCCCAAGTGTGTGTGTTTTTTTATATAGTTTAATTTAATTTAATGCAATAAAGTTAAAAAAAGGCTTGAAGTGTGTAATATAATGTAAAACAAAGTTTTATTTTCTGAAATAAGGCATACTGGCATAGTAACCCAAGTTAGGTTATTTTTGACCCAATTTCTTGGGTTAAAAAGTGAGCAACTAATTTCTGGGTTATTTCAACCCAGATATTGGGGGTTGTTCTTTTGACCCAGAAGTTGGGTTATATTAACTACAATTTTGGATTGTGTTAACCCAACATTTGGGTCATGTATTTAACCCAGAATTTGGGTCAAAACAATAACCCAATTTTCTGGGTTATTTTAACCCAGAAATTAGTTGGTCCCTTTTTTTAACCCAGAATTTGGGTAAAAAATAACCCATTATGGGTTATTTTTGACCCAGGAGTTTTTAGTGTGTAGTGTTGCTGGGTATCTCCTGAACTGGACTTCCTTTCTTCTCCAAATTAACATGCAACAAATGCTTATTGTTTACAAATCAAAGACGAACCTATGGTTTCGATTAACCTCAAACTTACTAAAAAAAATGTGTCATATAAATACAGTCATATATCAGAAATGAATGCCAAAAGGACATCACAAAGAACAAGTAGGCTACTTAAAATGAAACACCTTGTACTTTTCTTTAGATTTCAATTTAATATTCTTCATTTCTTTTTCTTTTTTGTTAAATTGGCCATACAGAAAATAGAAAACAGCTCTTATCTGCCAGAAGAAACATTACTAGATCAATGCAGTCCAACAAGACGGTTATTATATGTTTCTGACATGACGTGAAATAGCACTTTGTAGACTGTACTGAAAACCCACACTCTTAAATGGGTACTTCAACTCTGGCAAAATGGGATTTCAATACAACTTGGCTGCCTACAGTAGGAAGGCAAAAAAAAGAAAAAAAGTGAGAAAACAGGGACAAAAGGTTGTTCTTGAAAATACTTTGTCTGCAGTAACTTTTTTTGGGCTGTGTAATAGCCTAAATGTATTTGTGTTAGTAGGCTATGTAATTTGGATGTACATAAAAAAGTAATGTGATTACGCAATGTAAATTACTTGTAAATTGTAATGCATTACTTTACTCGTTACATCAGAAAAGTAATCTGATTACGTAATACATGCTGTATGGTTTAGGCTACTTGTTACATCGTAATAATCTGAAAACATCAATGTATTTCAGTCTGAATTTTCTCAGAGAGAAGGATACTGTCCATCTTGAACATAATCAGAATGATCCGCTAATAAGTAAATCGACATACTACTCCATATGGCCTACTCTTTCTACAGAGTCGTTACCTTCGACGGTTGATCTTTAATGGAATCATGTCCTGTTCTGATTTTAAAGACACGCAAAGTTCAACTTGTATGAAGTTCTTAATCTAGCGCTGGTCGAACGGGAATTAACTCATTTGCGTTTGGAATATTTTGTGTTTATATTTTTTGTATATAGCCTATATTTTCTGGTTTTCACAGGATTTAAAATTATTAAAATCTTAAAATATTTTTTTTAATTCATTGGTTTGTTAAAAAACATGTTAAATACACACAATATTGCTGTGTCATTAGCCTACTGCATTAGGCCTGTGTTTATCTTCAGTTAAAACCAAAATCGCACTGTCCACTCAAGTGGACATCTGAAAATCTCTTAAATGTAAATCATTTCAAATCTTGTTTTTCATGACTTAAGAGCAATAAAAACACATATCGACACATAATTGTCATAATTAATTTTGTTTTAATTCATTATTTAGTTTGATTACATTTCATGAATTAAACAGAAGTTGTAAATTTTGTCTCTAATTGAAATAACCAGTTAAACATGAAATTGTTATGCTATCATTTAAGACCTTTCTTATTATATAGAAAACCTTTTGGCATAAAGTGTTCTTTAAAATTGAGACAAGAACCATAATGTTAAAAATGGAACCTCAAGAGTGCATGGTGAATATCAGTCAGTAGCTGTTTTTAAATATGAGCATGTTGAATCCATCAAAATATTAAATAACCAATTATAACAGGAATTATATTATTCTTAAAAATCTTATTTTAGATTTAAATATGTTAAGACATTCTGATCTCCATTTACCGGTGATATATTGGTGTGATGCCCGCGTCCGGTATACCGTGTGAAAAGAGAGCCGAAGTACCGGCGCTAAAACAGAGAAGGCGCTACACGATCTGTGATGGGCGTATATGCTCAGCCTGTTCTTCAAGGCTCAGGTAGGCTACTCTTCCTCTAGTCTACCTGCACCGTATGTCTTAACATCGACATACCCCGCATTTAAAATAAAACTGTCATCTTGCAATATATTTCCATAATAGTGCTTTGGTTTTGTTCCCCTTTAATAGTAGCACTTTTGCACTCTTTGCTTTAAGAGGTATAGCCTAGTAGGCTATAGTAATAAATTTTTATAAAGTAGCCTAAACATGAGCACTTTTATATAAATTACCAACTAGAAAGCATAGGGCTAGTATTTAAAATCATGTATGCAAACATGTTCTCCAACGGAAAACGTTTTACTGGCAGAACTGTTTCTTGCAGTTCTCTTCCGCTTTGTGTTTGTGTCCCTCTTGTGGAGAGAATCTACATAATTTATGCAATTATACATTGCATTAAAGACGCTCTGAATCCAGTTGCTGGAATATTTTTCAGAGTTTCAGAACATTTAACAAATGATTTATGAACTTACCAGCCTCAAAGGCTGACCCTGTAAGGGAATATCCGGGGCACATTCCTGCACACAAACACATGTGTGATCAGGACAGTACAGACAGGAGGTGCAGCTCCTCTCTCCTGGATATAGATACAGAAGTGCCATGACCTAACAGAGGGCTTAAACTATTGAGGAAATTGTTCAATGGGTAATTCCGGTGAGTTTCTGAGATAACCAAACTAAATGTTCATAAATGATTTTGAATCTGTGTTGAAGTTGACAGGTGATTTTAGTTCTGTTTGCAATACAGAGAAAAGCCATAATTAATATTTGTTGTCATTATGTGAAAAAAAAACACACTTCATAAATCAGAAATATTATGCTTTATAGAAGTTCTGTTTATGGTTGTACCAAGCAAATGACAGTCTGCAGGACTTATTACTTTAGGAAATCATGTTAAAATGTATCTCTGTAGTATTTCCCCATCACTATCGCAAACTTTTTTTCATTTCCCAAAAGTCCAACGACTCATTTTCTGTTGAATTTGCTGTGCCAAGTGTACAAAGTGTGTAATGATTAACTGAGATGACATCTCTCCTGCAGCCCAAACTCTGTCCTCAGTGAAGCCTTTGTGTTTCCTGTGAAGTAATGTCCACCAACACTGCTCCGCTCACTTCTAATCTTTCCTTCAGCTTTCACAGTCCTTCCCAGTGCACACCAGCAGAATATCTGTAACGCTTGTCAGCACAGCCATGTGAAATAAAATACGACCCTGTTCTCCTCTCCGAGTCTTAACTTAGTGTTTATGTAGTTGAGAGGAAGGTACTGGAGGCAGTAAATTCATTGAATGACAGTAAAGTCAGCACAGAGCTCTTGGCTACATTTGGTATCCCATCAGCTCTCTCTCTCTCTCTCTCTCTCTCTCTCTCTCTCTCTCTCTCTCTCTCTCTCTCTCTCTCTCTCTCTCTCTCTCTCTCTCTCTCAGGGATGTGTTGTGACAGTCTGGAGGAGCAGAAGGGGCTGATGAAGATGGGCCTTAGTATGGTGTTGGTAGGGCATGTGAACTTTCTGCTGGGCGCTTTGGTCCATGGTGTCGTGCTGAGACACTTTAGCCTCCAGCGGGGACAGGCCATGGAAAGCGCCATCTCTAACGTCATAGCCCTGACAGCGGGTCTGCTGGTGAGGCACAACATAACTGTAAAATGGGCAATTTGATCTTATCAACCAGGAATATTTCGTCCTGTCTTTTGCATACTACACGACAAGCCATTTGTTTACAGAGTATATTTAACTAGTAAAATAACTCCAGGTGTAGTTCATCAACATGACCCGTTAATGTTTGACAGCCAAGTGTCCAAATACTTTCTGTTGTAATCTAATGCTTTTTCATTTAAAACCTAACAAACTCCTTTTTGTGAAATATCTTGCTTGAAATATGTCCTTGTGGTATTTTTCTTTCAAATAAATTTCACATTGTTTTCATTGTGTGTATTTAGAGTGATGGAATTCGTTTATTTTTAAGTGTGGCTATTTTCTAAATATTTGCATTCAAATATTTTGGGAGCTGAGAAGAAATCATAATAATGTGCTGTTCTATTTATCTAGGGTGTCGTTACTGGGATATTAACTATTGTTCTGTCCAAAAATGAGAAGAACAGGGTACTGGTAAGTAAGAACTTCTTGTGCACAAATTATGTGTCTCAGTTATAACTGTAATTTTCATGTTTGTAATTAAAACCACACAGATTATCTTGTAATGCTTAAAAGACAAAATCTATGAAACCTCAGGTCACTTCATATTTAACTTCCGCTGTTGGTCCACAATGATTGAACAAATACCTGAAGAACTTTGAAAAAAGTTTTCTTTCATGAAAGAAAAAAAAAAACAAGCCCATGAAAGTGTTGTCATTGATGTATGTTTGTGCGTTCTCTGTCAGTTTTCTCTGTACATTTTTTCTCCCTCTTTCTTCTTTCTGCCTCAGTGACACGCACCTGCTTCCTCTCTCATTCATCAGGGCTTGTGTCAAGCTCACTGGCGTTTGATCACTGGCTTGTCAGAGAGCTTGCATGGTCCTTCAGAGCTCAGAATGTACAAAAAACCCCTGTGATATAGAAAAGTCTGCTAGGAGAATCATTTGGCGCTTGAGTTGAATTGTTCTTTGCTACTGTTAAAACAGCTCTCTTGTGTTGTAGACCTTGTCACTGCTCATGTTAAGTGCTGTAGCTGGTTTAGTGGCTGCCGCCTCTGTCACCGGTCTGACGGTGTCCTTGGTAAAGACCATAATTCATGGGGACAAGGGACTACTGGTTTACTGTGGCTCCAGTGATGATGGCAGGAGTCACCTTACCATCGCCAATGAGTGTCCTTTTGACCCCACTCGTATTTTTGTAAGTACCAAAGGAGAAATGAGAGAAAATGGTGAATGGCTGTTAAATTAATATCTGCAGTTCAAAGTTGCAAACAAGTTTCTGGTTCACCAGGAATTATATTCTGGGTGCTTAAATATTAAAACATCAACATTAAAGGTACACTATGTAACTTTTTTTGTTCAAAATTAACAAAATTTAAATAATGAGATACGTTATCAATCCTTCTTCCAAAACGTGATTAACTATAGTATGCCTATTGTAAGTGTTATAAGTGTTTATTTTAGACCTGTCGGGGAAATTGCGTAAATACGTCACTCACCTCCGCATGCAAGAAAGGTTGACATGGAGCATGCCAAATCTCAACCTCTGAGGAATCATCCGTTTTATAAAAAAAGAAAAAAAAAGAAAAGTAGAACAGAGGAGAGTCTGCGGGCAAAAAGAGAACACGACTAATAATAAATTGGTAATAAAACCAGAATCAACATTGGCTTGTCTTTTCAGAAATGCGGCGAGAACTGAGGGATTTGAAATGTAAAAGCGATGTGAAGATGGAGTTTTTATTACTCAACAGATGAGTAAGGAATTTTATGGAATATTGCCATATGTAGCTCTCTAACAGTTTATTATCTATTGTGAAGGTTCATATTCATTTGCACAGTCACGCTGAGCCAAAGCACAACTAAAAATATGTTCTTCCGCACAATGCATGCAATGCAGTTTTTTAACTGCTAGAGGACCAGAAGTACATAGTGTGCCTTTAACTTTTATAATGGCTAAATTTTGTTTGAATTGCCATTGTTGAAGTCAGTATTAAACTGCTGCTTTTCTGACGCAGTATTCTTATATCTCACATTTCATCATATTGTGCTAATTAGCTTAAAAATCATAGATGTGCACAATTATAGTTGTATAAATAACCCTTTCTTCTGTCATAATCCATGTTTTTAGACAAGATATTTAAATGTGCACATTGGATCTGATCATTTTGTTCACAATGAGACTCTTTACTCATTAAAAGTGAACTTAATTTCTTCCTCATTAAAAAGTTTTCCAGATAGAGAAATTAATAATGTGAATTTTCTAAATGATGTAGTCTTCATATCAGTGGCCTAATTGGAGCTGAGATCACATAAACAGCCAAAAAGTACTCGGGTCAGCAAAAGGGTCAGCAACCCCACCGTTTTTGGACATTTTAATTAACGGAATCAACTAATTATATATAGCAAAGTGTAAATAACCCATTTCAATGGCATTGTTAGCTGTAAACCTTTGCTTATGCATGATACTGGATCCACACCACAGATGTCAAGGTGATGGACTGTATATACAACATAAAATAAAATACTTTATGATATGTACAGTATGGTATGTGGTGAGTATACAGTATTATTTACGAAAAGAGGTTAAGAATGTTGGTAATTTTGTAGGTGATGTTAAGGTGTTTTTTAATTGGATGTTGATTAAAAAAATCTAGTATTTATTTTTGATGTAATTACTAAGCCTATTTGCTCATTATTCACAAAGTTAAATGGTTTGAAAAATCTAGTTTGAATAATTAAAAACTAACATTAAAATGTATTTGGGATAAAAACTTGAATGCAATACAAATATGCAACTTGTTAAGATACAACATTCTTCTGTATTTTTTTCTCTTTCTATATTCCCTGACGTATTTGATTATGTACACTTGTACAATCTCTACATATAAAAAAAAAAAGTAAAATGAACCATAGACTACAGCAAAGTTGGGGTTGCAAAATTGTTCAGAAAAGGAGCAAACAATAAAAAAGTGTACTGGTCACGATCACCCACTTACAGTAGCCTAAATAGCTCGCAATAGTAAATGAAGGTTAATTATTTCTCTCTCTCTCTCTCTCAGAGCACCACGATAGTCCTGTGGATCCCATTGATACTAATGAGTGCAGTGGAGATGGTGTTCTCATGCCGCTTATTTAAAGTCTCCATCTCCTCCCTTGGTCAGCCCTGGTGCCTCCGCAAACAACATTTACAAGATGAGAGCAGATTGGTATGTGCTGGCCCGCCTGGCCGAATCTGCACTGACACTCAAGAGAGATCAAATTTGTGATCAATCACTGCTTTAGCGTAGGCGGACTCATCCTTTAAGTTTCCAGTACACCTGACAACTCATGCGGTCCTCCTAACAGATGCTTGAGAGAATACTAACACATGTGTGACTGACACACGGCCCCCTGAATGCGCACGTACGTGTGTGAGTGTGTTCGGTGACTCTACTCCAGTCATACTGTAAAGCGGCATCACTGTGTTCTTTTTCAGATGAAAACCCCGGGAGCACCTGAGCCCCGCTATGCACCTTCATCCAGTCGTTGTGAAGGAGACGAGGAGCGGAGGTTGCCCGATAGACCCCCAAAGCTGTACAAGCCACCCTGCAACTCCCACCCGCACCGCTCCGCATCCTCCGGGTACCGCCAACACCCCTCCGCATCCCCGTTCAACCGGGCGGCGCTGGAACGGTCCAGCATCTGGATCTGATTTTGAACCGGACCATGCCTCTGGCCTCATTCGGGGATAAAGGGCAATTTAAACTCTTTCGAAGACAGATGAATGTTACATGATTGTAGTAGCCTATGTCACATCTAATGTTTTGTCACTCATGGATTATCAATTTTCGTGTGTTGTCTCAATACAATATAGCCTATGTATTTAATAGCATCTGGTTTATGGTGTCTAGAGACTAGAAAGATAAAAAAGTGAGTGTGTCAGGTTTTGCATACTTTGGAGGGTCATACCTAATAGGCCTTAAAAGCTGAAATCACCAACAACCGTAGACTTGTAGCCCTACACTGTTAAAAAAAAAATCTGTGAAATTTGCGGTAAAAGAACCAAGCAGCTGTGGTTGACAGAAATTTACCGTAAAAATACAGTAGTTACAGATTTAACTTAAATTTTACAGTAAAAAACCCATCTAATTAACTAATATAATGCAACTAATGTCAATCTCCTGAAGTACTAATGTCTATTGTTTTGTATCTTTGTGATACACTGACAAACACCAAAAACAAATCAAAGCTCATCACAAACAGCTTTTCCACAAGCTGAAAAAGTATATATAAAGGTGCACAATGTGATTCACACAAACACAAAACACCACCATGGTAACACACACATGACACTAAAGTAATGCAGTAAACATTAATTTAACAACATTAGATATAACATAAAGCCATAATGTACATAACTGATAAGAAAAAAACTAAGAAGAAACATAGTTATTTCAATGAAAAATGTGAAGCGGCATAAAGGGAATTCTGGGAATGTCAATATACAGGTTTCACTGTAAATTATAAAATGACTTGTTCTTTTTTACTACCATAGCAGTCTTTTACTGTTAAAAACACAAAGTTTTTTTTTAAGCTAAAGTGTGTTTGTGTGTGTTCATAGAGGAATAGATTATGAAGTGTCATGCAAATATATCTATTTATCACTTTTCTACTTAAATTACATACATTTCAATTTCATTTTAATCCGAATTCTGGAATAGTATTGGAATTTAAAGGCATTCTAAATTCAACTCTCAATGGCGCACAATCCTGCTAAATACCTTTGCACTTTGTGATCACATGACCAGGTTGACCAATAAGTTCCTAATATTAACTGCAGGTCAGAGTTGCGTAAGAATCACTCTCAGGCGACATTCTAAACACAGAAGTATATTTTTCAACGTCAGTAAAAGGGGACAATCATTATGTCCTCGCATGAGGTTTTCATGCAACATAATAGAGGAAAGTTGCCATAGAGGGTGCAGCATCAAATATGGCCTCGGTACAAATATGGAAGCAACATGGAAGCTACACATGTATTGAGAGTGAGCATGTATTGAGTTCATGAGCTGATATGTTTGTACAAAGCAGGAGCACCTGGAGAATTCAGGTCATGGAATGTCAGTCGCTGCATAAAAAGAAAAGAAAAATCAAAACAGTGGCGTTCTCTTTACACCTGTTCATTCAAGAGTGAAAATAAGCCCTTAGTGATCGCTTTCAGTATTCAAACTCTTTATCTAAAGGTGAGACATGATCATAAATGATCGAGTTGTACATTCCTGTCTGTTGTTGATGGAAACCTAAGCAGGCGATTTTGAGTACCATACGATGCAGGATAAAGTTGTCACGAGCTGCTTCAAATCGGGGTTCAAAACTTGCTTGCATACAAAGATATCGTATTGAACGACACAAAGTGATACTATAAAGTTAGCACACCAGAACATGCAAACCTTCACTCTTGCGTACATACAAACACTCATATAACCGCACACACACAGATGAAGCGCTTCAAATGATATGTGCTATAGTGTATTCCATTAAAAACACAACAGAATGTATCCCCTGATGCAAACATTACCCACAATGCATTGAAAAGCCTTGCATTAATAACAACTTGCTCATAATACATCACCAAGTGTCTCATGTCTCAGTTAAACAGTAATAAAATCACCCTTGGTCAAATAAACACCATAAAAATGCAAAAATAAATAAAAGAGATATGGAGGCAAACCACATATTTACAACAACAACAAAAAGTTGAAATGAAAAGAATTCAAGAATGGGATCCTCAGCCTTCTCTTTGTAAAATAAAGATCATGAGCGCCAGAGCAGAAAAATCCCAACATTCAGTCCATCAGTCCACTGGGTCAATTAGAGACTAAGATTTGGATACTGCCTGAAGCTACATAATACTGCCGTAAGATGCACGTGAGTAAAAAGACGTCTATAACTGCCTTCCTTTGTAGTTCTAATATGCATTTATACTGTATATACACATAAATATCAATATAAAAAGTAGATGGGGAACTGTGCCCTCACAAAACAAAGGGGAAGAGAAACACAACAGCACAGATATTAAACACAAAAGGTTTGTGAGGAGTGGGGAAGGTCGGGAGCGCATGCACGATTCCTAAAAAGGAACATTCCTTTCCCAAATCAGGACCCTTTTGTGTGTGTGTGTGTGTGTGGAGTCAAGGTCTCCACTAGCAGAGACAAGGACGGATGACACGCAGCAGACTTGGATGTCTTGGCAGGTGTTGTCTTTGTTCTTCAGATGTACGCATGTCCTTTCTGGGAAAAAAAACTGAAAGTAAAATTGTTGCACTTTTTTTTTTCTTTCTTAAAACTCTTCCGTCTGGAACACAAAGAAGAATGAGATATAAGAGCTTTCATGCATTGAGTGCCGGTTGTCTGGAGTGACTCAAAACTGCGAAGCGCTGCTGGGGTCACACTGCAGTAGTCGCACAATGGAGGGATCGCTTTTGGCACCTTTAATGAACTCTTCCAAAGACAACTTGCCTAGAAAGAGAAGACAGAAAGGGTGAGGGGAAGATTTGAGAGAAGACACTGCAAGACCCGACCTGACACGGGTTAAAACCTGGGTTCTTCCCATTTTAATTTATATTTAAAAACATGTATTTCTGTTGTAATTTCCCATTTGCATGTACACTACCATTCAAATGTTTAGGGTTGCCTATTTTAAGGTTTTAAAAGAAGTCTCTTACGCTCACCAAGGATTGTATAAAGAAAAAAAAGAGTAATTTTACAATTTAGCCTTTAATATATTTAAAAATGAAATTTATTCGTATGATGGCAAAGCTAAAATTACTCCAGTTTTCAGATCCAGAAATCATTCTAATATGATGGTTTGGTGCTCAAGAAACATTGCTTATTATTTTTAATGTTGAAAAAAATTGTGCCTAATATTTTAGTGGAAACTGTAATTCTAGAAACTGTAAGACGGAAAATGTGTTTTATTTTATTTTATTACTTTGTACTTCATCGAAATGGTACAAAACTTGGTAAAGGTTTTGGCACTTGCTCTGACAAAAAATTTGAAATGATTTGAAAAGGTTAAATGGTCCTGAAAAAAATAGTCATAGTTGTGCAACTTGTGCTCCTTACACATCGGAAATGAATGGGAAATTTATTTCATCTAGAGGAAAAGTTTGTTACTGCAGACAAACAAAGTGTTACTGAAAGCTTATATATATATATATATATATATATCAAGCTCAAATTTGGAACACAACTTGTTTAGATTTATGGACTTGATTTTCAGTTTTAGAGTAAAACGTGTTTTTTGAAAATATATATTTAATATAAAAAATAAAATCATATTTTAGTGCATTTTCATAAGAAACAAAATTATGTTAATTTTTTTTTTACTTTTTCACTTCATAAGTAATGTTCCAAGTGTCATCCTTGAAAAGAGATCAAACTTATGTTTGTGCTCTAGTCTAAAGCATTGAATATTAAACAAGTTAGAAATTGAATTTTCAGGTCTATGCTCAAAAAGTGAATAAATGGATAATACATACAGCGTAAATATAATTTAGTACCATTACATCCCTTTTTTTGGTCAATTTTGACCACCACGCGAAGAGCAACAGAGTGTTAAATAGAAATCTTTTCTAACATTATATGTTTTTAATGTCACTTTACTGATCGATTCAATGCATCCTTGCAGAATAGAAGTTTTTTTGGAACTTTTGAATGGTAGTGAACATTTGACAGATGCTGCGAACACTTACTCAAGCCTTTGTTCTGGTGGAAAACAGTTTACCCCCTTTCAGTATTTTGTGCACCAGTGCCACATTATTTGATTTATATAAAATTTATTACATTTCTTTTAGCAAATTAAAAAAGTTAAACCAAGCTTTTTTTATGCACCACCTTGAGACTGCTGAAAATGCCACACATGCTCTGAGTGCATTCAAAACATTTATTTAAAATAAATCACATACTTTTGCTGTTTAATAATCACGCATGGCCATTTTGTGATTTCATTTCAAATTGAATTCAAACAGTTAAGAATTGGTCCACATCTTACCATCATTGTTCAGGTCCATTTGTCTGAATATCTTATCCGTCCTCTTCTCTGGTGTGGATTCGTCCTCAGGCATTTTCATCACAGATGACACCATCTTATAAATGGCCTGTTAGATATATGAATGAACCAGGTAAACAAAAGAGCTAAAATATCAGTAGACCCCCTTTATCTGCCCTTCACAGGTTCAGCCAATACTCTGTTCCATTAGCATTTCATGCTGCACCGAGATTCAACATCAAACTTCATAGGCTTTTTCAGATCATTTACTTGCCATATCTACTAAATCTGAGAAGACGGTTTTAATGTTTTTGAGGGATAATGATATTCACAGTTGGGCAGACTGCTAGTGCCATACTCTCGGCTTAGCCCTGCACCTTTTAAAATCAGCCGCCGTGATAAAATATGCAACACGCTGCAATCTCAGAGTGCCAGCCAACTGTAACCTCCATGAGCTTGCGGATAATCCCACCGTTCTGCACACACAGGGATAAACCCCAGTTAAATTTAACTTGTTAATCCAACAGAGAAGAGAGCCAACGTGGGTGCTACCTACGGCCCTCCCCTATCGCCGCGATCTTCCCTACAGGCTTCGCCAGTCAGGCGTCGCGCAGAACTGAGCTTTGCCAAGCCTGGTTGAGGGAGACTGGTACCAACTGAGCATGCTAAGCACATGCTAATCGCTTCTCTACTCCCACAGCACTGGCTGACAGGGGAGCATTCATCTGGGACAGCTCGCTAATGTTTGTGCTTGATCTCTCCACCAGGGGTCAGGTTTCTCATCTCTGTGTTTTCTGCAAATTATGAAGACTTGTACTGTACATGAAGTCCATTACAAGTAAATTAGAAGGAGAATGCAAGTTTAGTTTGAAATGGAATAGTTGTATAGTTAATGTATAGTTTGAAATGGAATCTTAATTGCTGAACACTATGCAGTATATAGCTTGCTATTTAAAAAAATGTAATTTTTTTTTTTGTAAAAATATGTAATTTAGTCAGAATACAGTGCGGTTTGTTTTTAGAACCAGATGGTGCAGTATATACACAGTATACTGTACATTCTATACCATGTGTAATATTTTATGGTAGTATGCTATCCTGAACATTGTCTATGTCGGTTTATGATCAATGATGATGGTCAATTTGAATCATTTTGAGAAACAACAAAAGGAGACAGAATATTGAGGCTGCAGTAAAAGGATCATGAAATATGAGCACTGATAATAAGTAACAAATTAGGTGGGAAAAATTGCTCAACATAAATTAAATATTGCATCTGTTTCCTTCAAGTATTTTGATAATTTCATTTCATAAAAGATAAAAGCAAATATTTTTCTTTCATCCAACATAAGGAAACAAAGTCACTTTACAAGTCAACAAACAGGAGGATTTCTTGATCTATAATTTGTGAGATGTTATCAGCTAAATTCGAACCGTCATAAGACTTATGTGCTCAATAAGTCTAGACTTTTAGAAATGACAAATCCTTTCTGAAAGAAACAGATTTCTGAAATGGAAACCAGGGATATTTTCTAGTTCACATGGTCAAAATATCATTGAAATAACACTTATTATCTAAGAATTAAAACATGGGGATGGTATATTTTGTATTTTTTTTCTATATACCATTATTATAATGAATAATTATTATGATATTTGCAGGTGAAACAGACCCTAACTGATTTTAACACAATTCACTAAAAATCAATAGTAACCACTGCAAATAACATTATTATATCATATATACAATTATGACTTTACAAAAAAAAGTACAAAAAATCAAACATAATAAATATCCCAACATAGGATAAATAAAACTGTATTTAACATTTTCTAAATGTATTTAATATTTTCACAAGTTGTGAATATACTTCATATAGTTATTAAACTTTTAAAATTTTCAAATGTTATCTTATGCATAACTTTTGACGTTAGCTTTTGGAAATGGATCTTTGTTATCCTTAATTTGGCTTATTATTTTGAATTTTGAGCACAAATATGTATTCATATCACTGTCTACCTACAGTACATATCACATATTACTGCATTTTGACGGCTGACATTTAAAATTGTGTGCAAAACAATCCTGAACGCTTTATTGTAGTGTATTTGCAGGGTGTTTTAAACATGCTGTGAAACAGAGACATTTCCGAGGATAACTCCAGTCGGGGACAGGACACAAAAAAATGTGACGTATGGCTACCCTATTTAAAAAGCATAAAGGTCCGTTCACACCAAGGATGATAACTATAACGATAAAGATATAGTTCTAAAAATATAATATATAAAAGAATAGCAGAGTCCACACACAATTATAACGATAAGGTCACAGAGAAACAATGCTGATGAATGATCAAAACAATGATAGCCAATCAGAATCTAACAGACCTTGAGCTTTTAAAGCAGCAGACGACAAAACGGAACAATATTGTCCGCTGGTGTGAAAGCTAAAATAGTTATCATTATAGCTATCGTTATTGGTGTGAACGTGGTCTCAGTGTGACAAGGCTGGGAGACCAGCAAACCAAAACTTTTGAGCACACTAACCTTGACAGTTAGCATTTAGCATCAAACATTTAATCTCCAAATAATCCACATTTGTTTATCAAAATCATCACAGCACTGAGAAAATCAGTGTATGGATGCAATATACTGTACATTTGCTTTATTCTAAGAGTGGATTCATAGTGCAGGTTAAAGCACAAGTGGCACAACCATCGCAGAATGACTCTGACCTGCACAATCTCTAGCATTTCATCACGGCTGATGTAACCGTTGCCGTCCAGATCGTACATGCTGAAGGCCCACTTCAGCTTCTGCTCCAGTTTTCCCCGTGATGTCACACTCAGAGCAATGATGAACTCCCGGAAGTCGATGGTCCCATCGTTGTTGGTGTCAAACGTACGGAAGACGTGCTCAGCGAACTTTGAGGCATCACCGTATGGGAAGAAGTTGGCATAGATCTTCTTAAACTCTTCAACGTTCAAATGCCCACTGGGACAGTCTTTGAGGAACCCCTGTTTAGAGTGAACAACATATATTGCCATAAGTGCCATGCTTTAAGAGGCTCCTCTATAAGAATATGACATCTCAGCAGAAATAATTTCTCATGATGATGCTGTAATTTTCACTTATGTCTTTATCCTTCCCAAACATTCAAGGGGATTGTGAACTTTATTCCAAGATGGAAGGCTTAGCATTATTATACTGCCAAATGTCAAATGCGCATTTTTTTCAGCAATTTCATCTGTCAGTCATGGAAGCCTATTCTGATTGGTTGAAACAGCCAGGAGCGTTTACACAATGACTGTGTTTAATACAGGACCAAAGAGAATTAAATTATAGCGCAAGAGGATGGAGAGATTCACGCGTGCACAGGACAAATGTTTGAGAGGCAATTCATAAAAGAGCACTGCATATTTGAGAGCATGTGTCCAGTTTTGTGCGAGGGCGAAGAAAATCTGCATGTAAGCCGATAGAATCACACTTGTGAATTACATGTACTCTTACAATAAGTGTTTTTTGACATTTGGCAGTATAATATTGCTAATGGTCTATTGCTGCATTCACGTCCTCCTGGGAAGTTCCTACTCGCAGGTTTGGAAATCATAATTGATTTCATGATGTGACATGATGTGTGTTCAAGTGATTTTTTTGAATACTACAATAAACTAACTGGACAATTCAGTATTTATTTTGTTTGTAAATTCCCAATAAAGAAGGGAAGCATTTGAAGTGCATAATGAAAAGCAAATGATGGACATTAGCTGTGTAATTGTATAATCTGTATATTTTATCAACCTTGTGCCTCAGAAAGTGATTGGAAATATAGTTTGATTGCACAAATCTGTCAGACCATAAACTACATCTATATTACATAAAAGGCATACAAACTAAATGTTACAGTCATTTCCGACAGTACTTAAATGCACAAAATGATCTGAGCTTTTTCAGCCCCAGGGACTCCATGGCTCATGATATATAGCATAAATTTACATACTCATGCCCTTAACCTTAACCTTCTGGCACAAGGGGAAACCAACCCTGGGATACATATTTGCTGCAAGTCATTTCCCATGATGAACACCACTTATAGAGACATACACTAAATGCTATTTTTAAACAACTTTTGGGAAAGGGTTACTGTTTTCATGTTCAAATATGCATAAGGATAAATACCATACACTCTCAGAAAATAAAGTGCAAAAATCGTATCTTTAGGGAACTTTGCCACTAATTTACCCTTAAAAGATTCATAGTATTACCTTAAGGGTAAATATTACTACTCAAAGGTACTAATATGCAAATTTTACAATAAGTTGTGTATAAAGTTTTACACAAGTTACTATAAGTGTACTACTCCAGTGACAACTGCACCTTTTGTTTCTTTACCTGAGATAATATTTCCGTTAACAAATAATATAACGTCCAATAATTTACCCTCCATGTAGAGTAAACTGAGTGTTTGGAACCAAATTCACACACTGCAAAAATTTTGATTTTCCTTCATTTTTGTCTTGTTCTCCAGTACAAATATCTAAACATTATTAAATCAAGATACATTTACTTGAAAAGCAAAATGATTTAAGATATTAAGTTTAGTTTTTTGAAAAATGTTTCAAAGTTTAGTGAGTTAATGCATAAAACAAGAAATAATATTCGCCAATGGGGTCTTAAAATAAACTTAATTCAAAGGGAAAACTAATTAAAAAAAATTCTTCCCCCATTGGCAGATATTTTTTTCTTGTTTTACGCATAAACTCGCTTAATTATGACTTAATGGTAACACATTAATAATGTTTCATTAGTTAACATTAGTTATGACATTAATTAACAATACTACAGTATTTTTTAATCTTTGTTAAATTCAATATTTACTAAAAGGTTGTTAAAATCATGTTGTATTTGTTAACATTAGTTAATGCACTGTGAATTAACAAAAAAAAATCAATGGACAGCTGGATTTTAATTAACTAACATTAACAAAGATGAATAAATATTGTAATAAATGTATTGCTTATTGATAGTTCATGTTAGTTAATACATTAACTAATGTTAACAAATGAGACCTTATTGTAAAGTGTTACCGACTAAGTTATGTTTAGGCATTTGTACTGGAAAACAAAACAAAAATCTTTTTTTTTTTTTTTTTGCAATGCACTTAATTTATTAATGTCACTGCATCAGATAACACAGCACAAAAGAAAGATTTCAAGCACAAAAAAAAATAAAAAAAATATTTATAATCTCTTTAAATTATAAAACAAATACACGTTCAACATATATCGGAAAAGTGTAATTATTTCTGAGAAAAGATCTAGCATCATTTGTTTCCATAATGGCGCTTGGTTTGATATTGTTTGTAATGCAATGAACTCCATACATCTTGTGTGGCTTAAGTGCCTAGCTACTTTTAGGGGCCCCTGTGCATATTTCAAGATGTTCCCACCTTGTACCACTCCTGCAGCTCGTGGTCAGTGAACTCTGTGTTCTCCCTCAGGTCCTGTAGCATCTCGGGCCTGAGTTTGCTGTTCTGTTTTCCCATAATGATACGTCTCTGTGCGCAGTGACAACACCGAGGCCCCGGGTCAGACCTGTCGACAAAAATTATATGAGGGTCAATTAGGTGATACCTTAAAACATTTTAGAGTAGATTACGAGTTCAAGTGAAAATAAGAAGGAGTCTTAGTTACGAGGCGAAGGGTCAAGTGATTAGAGGCCGTCATGGTATTGTGAACATGAAATTTAAGCTAATTAAAAACCACAAGCTTCTTCCAAATCCTAACGTGTGTTTGAACTCTCTTGCTCTGATGTGACACTCATCAGAGCTCAGTGAACTCTAATGTCTCCCCTGACATTACATGGATAATTCGAGCCAATGTGTGTGAGTGTGTGTTCCTATATGTGTGTGTATGTGTGTATGCACATGTGTTCCTATACGTGTGTGTATGAACATATCCATTAGTGAATTAATAACAACCTTCTGAGCTGACTCATTCTCACATCCTGGGTACAAAAAGTGCTCTGATAAAAATACATTAAAAATCCTTATGCTGCCAATAAACGCTGCAAAAGGAAATGTACAAATGAATCGGTCCGAATGTAAGGTAGAAAAACAGCCGTTCTCTCAGGGGATGTTTTGAGAGCTGTTAGCAACCTGCGCTAATTAAAAACAGAGTCGCCCACTATTACTGCGAGATGGGCAGCGATCCGAAGCCAAGCAGTGCACCGCGACAAAAACACTGGAGGATGATCAGTACACACAAACAAGAGTTTCCCAGATAAATGAAAGCATCCAGCACTGAGCACTAGGCACATGTATCTCAAACGCAAAGAGATCGGTGTTAGCTCAATGAAGAAAGATTATCTGACAGTATGTGATAGAAGCAAAAGCCTGGTTTGAGTTTAAGCTAAATTACCTTACATAAGCATTGAGAAAAAGAACATCCTCCAAACTGTATCACTTTCAGGGATGCTAATTTTTGCGCGATTACGGATGATAGTAGCCTGTCTGATTTGATTTTCTACCCCATGTTGAGTGTGTGTATTCTCGGGAGAGAAATAAACCCCAGCGGAGAGAGATCAGATGAGGAAAACCTAATTTAAAGCTACTTTTTTAGCTCTGTATTAAACATGATCTGGGGGAGGAGACAGTTTTATGAAACACCACAGATCAAGTTTACATTAGTCCAGGGGCGTGGCTAGGGGTGGGTCTGCAATAAAAGCAGCCAATAAAAAAAACAAGTTTCAGCTTAGATTTGCTTGTACTTTTTTTTTTGCTATTTTAAAACTCTTGCATTAAGAAGAGGCATGAACAACAACATTAAAAGAAAATCTAGTCGTTATTTACCATCAAGTTGTTCCAAACCTGACTTAATTTTTTCTACATAACACAAAAGATATTTTGTAAAAATGCGCTTTTGTCAATGTTTTGCTGTTGTTCATTTATTTTGGACACCATTGACTTTCATTGTATGCCAAAAGCAGTTCTTCAAAATATCTTGTTTTGTGTTCCACAGAAGTAAGTTGTACAGTAGGTTTATGACAACATGAGGGCGAGTAGATGAGATATTTTTCCTTTTTGGGTGAAAAATAAAATAAAAGCTTGATGGTTCAACATTTGTAAATTAATTCATTAAATAACTCAAACTAAATAATTATAAATTCTGTAAAATAAAGGTATTATTATTATATAATTTTTCCTAAATACTTTTTTTAACAGTGAAATATTACAATCATTACATAGTTATTATATCAAAACAATATTTGACCAAATTCTGCAGTCTTACAAACAAACACAAGAAACTTTTCTTTTTTTTTAATAATTTTTTTTAATTTTTACAAGGGTTTTCCCTAAATCGTGCAGCCCTAATTTAGATGATAGTGTTCATACATTTAAAATTTGTGCCATTCCTTGCAAAATCCTTGCAACTGGTTTTGCCCATCCCCCCATCAGGCTCAAAGGTTCAAAACGTCTTTAACCTCAGACTAGTTCTGTGATCATATGTCCCAAACACTTTATGCTTATAGCTAGAGGCTGATCTCCAGACTTAGCCATTTAGGGTTGAAGCTACAGCAACTGATTTAGCACAGAGATCACAACAAGGCCAACGAGGGAGTGCGGGGGGGTTGATGTGGTTGAGAGAGAATAAATAACAACAATGGCAAGAATGCAGAGCAGGAGCAGCTTACACTAGCGGGTGGCCCAGTGATGATGAAAGAGCATCACCGCCAAGTGTTGGTGCTGGACTGACCAGCAGATGCGCAAATTACTCTGTTTTTTCATTATGCCGTCTGCTTTTGTGCCTTAACAAGCCCTGTGGATATTTGCCACACTTCTACAGAATTTGTGCTCTATGTTGCCCTTCTACAAGAACTAGAAAATGGAGAGACAATGTAAAACTGAAACTGCAGGACAAAGTTGTTATGTCTGCATCTGCGGCTGGAAAAACTCCAACTGGCTAGCAGTGCAATGTCAAGTGTCTCTATGCGTAGCAGACACCTTGCTGATATACTGAAAGGAGTGCCATTCCCCAGGGCTTGAATGTCATCACTCACACTGAGATATGTCACGTTAGTTTTAGCACACTCATTAGACTTTATAAAAGAAGGCTGAACCGATCCTGGTTAAAAGAAGAAACAAAAGACATCTGGAGGAAGGCGAGGGTAATATGCTGTATAAAGAATGTAGTGACTTCATCCAATTACATTTTATCACACTGTCCCATGGCCAATTCCAAAGGGAAAATCACAAGTGAGATACTTTAAAAATCTTGTTTCTCCTAGAAAGGAGATTAAATACCCTGCCTCTTAGAATTTTCTCCAATGAAAAAACCCTCATAGTCTCCTCTATGGTTTTCAACAAACTGATTAGCCAAGATACCAAAGTCTAAACTCAGATTTCAATACATACTATCTTTTATGCGATACACAATCTTTTTATAGTATATAATGTTCAAAAGTTTGGGGTCTGTATGACTTTTTAATGTTTTTGAAAAAGCATCACCAATCCATCAATAAGGCCCCAATCCATCAAAAATACAGCAATAACAGCAATAGTGAGAAATATTAACAATTTAAAATAGCTGTTTTCTTTTTTAATATATCATAAAATGTAATTTATTCCTGTGATGGCAAATCTGAATTTTCAGCATCATCACTCCAGTCTTCAGTGTCACATGATCCTTCAGAAATCATTCTAATATGCTGATTTGCTGCTCAACAGACATTTCTGATTACTATCAATGTTTAAAACAGTTGTGGTGATACATATTTTTTAGAGGAAACCGCGATACATTTTTCATTTGAAATAGAAATCTTTTGTAACATTATAAAAGTCTTTACTTTATCAAATAAAGTACAGCGATGAATCCTTCATTTGACTAACATGCAAGTGCACAAATAAAGTAAATGGAACCATTTCTGTTTTCATGTGGACTTTAAGCCTCCTGAGTTATGAACAAGCAACCTCTGAGCTATAAAATGTTCACTAGTAAAGCCTGCAAATACAAAAGTGCACAAAAACACAAATTACAAATAGAGCGTATTTATGAGTGGGACAAGTGCTCTTAAAAAACCCGATGACAGCAAATACAAGAAAGTCAGATGTGCCCAAGAACGCTCACGCACAACCTCAAACCGAATTTCTCCTTTTCTTGTTCTTTGCAGTTTCTCTTGTTCCTCCCTCTGGATGTTTGAGCTTAAGGGGTAATCCTCTCTTTCTCCACAGTGTCCCACATGTGTTAGTGGTTGTTCGGACTGTTAAAATCCAGGACAGCTTTCCCACCCCGTCCTGCAGACAGCTGTTCCTCTCCTCTATGTGGGTCAGCAACATCTGGACTGCTAATCCAGCTGTAGGGATGGATGAATGAGGAGTAATGAAGGGAAATGCTGTGAAAATTCACCAAGGACTGCACTGTTTGTTTTGCGTTTACATGCTGCATCCACACCACAAGGTGTCACTATAGTGCCAACTGCAGTATCATTCAGCACATCATAAACAAATTCTTTAAGCACGGTCATAAGTAGTAGGCATGTTTGAGCTGACAAGAGAGACTTCAGCGTGTTTGTTGCCTGTTTAAACCAATTTGCGGGCGGTTAGTGTACCACATTCAAAAGTGGCACAACTGTTCAGTGAAATCGCCTCAGAGTTGTTGTTGTTGTTGTTGTTGTTGTGTGGGAAAGCCTGAGGGCTGAGGAGGCTGAATATCTGAAACACAAGAGCCTCATTAAAATCCCTGCCAGCAAGAGAGTGGAGAGTGAATGAGCCACTGCACACCAGTGAAATAAAAGTGTAAGGCCGAAAGGAGAAAAGAGAAATGAAGGGAGGGAGTTAGAGAATGCATCAGAGGAGGGGAGAAAGAGCCAAAAGATGAATCTCACAACAAGAGTATCTTATTCCTGCATCTATAAAAAGGCAGAGGAAAGAGGATGACAGAATTGATTTTTTTCCCCACTCCTGTGTTTCTATATTTCATCCATTTATGAGAAAAAGAGGTAATCAGAGAATCAATCTAACCCGACAAGCGACTTTTGATCTCTCTAAATCAGCCGCCATCTCATTCTTCTGCCTCTTCCTTTTTAATCCGCCAGCTCTATCTTTCATTTCGTTTGCTTAAGACCCTTTTAATTCCTCTAAAGTTTAATTCTAATTGCGCAACCTTTCTATGAACAATCTCCCTTTCTCACCCTTTTCCCCCCTATTGAGTTGTCTCTGTAGGCAGCATTTTAAGAAATCATAGGCACCCACCCAGCTGTTCCAAAAAGAAGATAGCATAATTAAGCTGCCTTTTAATAAAACACCATTTTGGGATGCATCCCTGTTGGGAAAGGTAATCCCATAATGCATTGTGTAAAGCTCTAAATAAAAAAAATCACCATTTTTTCCAATCACCATACACCATTTCAATATTTGCTGAGAAAAGACCCTCAATTAAGATAAATTAAAAGACAATACATTATAATTTATTCTATCATTTTGATCATCTTTTTTAAAGTAGCTTTAGAAGTCTATACACTGTTTGTTTTATTTCCATTTCATTGCACAAGTCTATTACTAGCTCATAGTACAAGCTACAATTGAGTTTGTCAGTCTGTTCAAGGGGGACATTTATATAAGCCTTAATAAATTAACGTTAAAGAACAAACCAAGGAAAAATAAATTTATGGATAAAGTAACAGAAGTGTTGATTATAAATATATTTTATTCAACAATGAAAACTATCCATTTAAAAAAAAGAAAGATTTATTTTTTCTCTCTCTCTTTCTTTCATTTTATTATATAGTGTTTTATGTATTTTTTGTATTATCTTTTCTTTTCTTTTTAATTTATTTGGGCCACCGTGGTTGTCAAGGAATGTTTAGTTTGTTGTTGTAATTTGTTAAAATGTATTTAAAAAAAGAAAAGGAAAAAAAGAAAGAAAGAAAAAAACAGTAAACTATCCATTTAAAATGGTACAATATAATTTAAAACTGTCTAATTTAAAATATTTGTGGATGCAGTGTATTTTTAACATGATTTTTTTCTCTCTAAACCAGTTAAAGGGTTAGTTCACCCAAAAATGAAAATTCTGTCAGTAATTACTCACCCTCATGTTGTTCCAACCCTGTAAGACTTTCGTTCATCTTCGGAACACAAATGAAGATATTTTTGATGAAATCTGAGGGCTGGCTCACTCCTTCATAGGCTGCTAAGTAATTGATAATAGTGAGCCTACGTTCTAACGTACAATCCAAAAGCGCTGCGCTGTTACGCTACGTCAACAGCTTAGGAGAATGACATGGAAGAAAAGAGATGGTTGAATAAAGTCGTTATTTTTGGGGGGTTTTGCGCAGATAAAGTATTCTCGTCACTTGATAAACTTAAGGTTGAGCCACTGTAGTCACTTAGACTATTTTAACAATGTCTTTACTAACATTTCTGGGCTGGCAGATATCAATTACCTAGCAGCCGGAGTGATCCAGCTCTCAGATTTCATCAAAAGTATCTTAATTTGTGTTCCGAAGATGAACGAAAGTCTTACGGGGTTGGAACAACATGAGGGTGAGTAACTACTGACAGAAGTTTCATTTTTGGGTGAACTACCCCTTTAAGTGCAAACCCAGCGTCGTAGCCAATTCTAAACATTTCAATGCTGATTGCTGACATAATGCTGTAACAAGTACTGATCCCGGTAACACTTATTTTGATCTTCCCTTTTGAACGTGCTTTTAACTATAAGTAACTTTATATCCACTTACTCTCATTAGAGTATTAGTAGACTGCTGAATATCTGCTAACTCATTATTGTGATGTTTACTTATAGTCAACAGAACGTGTTAAAGGGACCATCAAAGTAAAACCCTAATCCCTAACCCTAACCTATAGTTTTGGTAGCATATCCTGATAGATAGCATACTGTTTGTCACAATTGAAACCATCATGTTTTCATGCTCTGAACTAAATCCATGAAATCTTAACTGTTCTTGATAGGTAACTGCATCGAGTTACCTATACTGAATAATGATGCATGTTTTTGTGCTTATTGAGAAGAGCACTGTTAGCTTAGTAACACGATAATTCCAAAGTCTATTTGTGTGGCTATACGAGTTTCTGCCTTTGTGTTCCAAATTCAGTCACTTCTGAGGTTCTCTGATGGATATATACTCTCTTAGAATGCAGCTGCTTATATAGAGTAGAGAGACAGCTCACTACATTTTGAAACAGAGCCATTTTCTATTTTTTCAGTCTTTTCCCCCTTTCTGTGTGGCAGTAAGGAGAGAAATTACAACCTGTTTTTGCACCATATACACAAAATGAATTCTTGTGCTGACATTTTGACGCCATACAAGAACACCTGAGTGTGTCTATAGAGGACAGACCTTCTCCTTAAAAACACTGCGCTGAAATCCCCAATCCATCAAAATTTTAAGCTTACAGAGGCTAAAAGGGTGCCTGCCAATCTCATTCCTCAAGTGTAGGCTACAACAACATAGTAAATCGCTATATCTAAACGCAGACCTTCTCTGAATGTTCAGCTGCTGAACAATCCTGTGACGTTACATTGGTGTCTGAAAAAAGGCAATTCTAGATGTTTGGTTTAACATTTGAGCGTAGCATTACACAGCAGCACTCGGTTCATCCAGCTGTTAGGTTAGGTATGGATTTAATGAAGATAGTAGGGGTCGAGCCCTGACCTGAATCAATGAATCTAATTCACAATACTCAAGAGAGAGGGAGGGACTAGAGGACATAATAACAAGAACAGATAGAGAGAAAGAGTGAGAGTGAGAGCGAGCGAGCGGAAGATGGAGAAAGGACGCTAATGAAGGAGGTAAAAATAAGAATGAGGCTGTGTCCTCGGTGAGTGAGGTCCCTTCAGTCAGCTCACATTGTAGACACCATTTCATACCTCTTGCCAACAGGGACTTCAGCTGATCTCAGCTGGTTGGGAGCGGATAGAGAGATGCTTGGCCTTTTTACCATTTTTATTTTGATGGGACAGTAAAGAGAGGACAGGAAATTATGAGGAGAAGAGCGAAGAATAGTATCAGGAAATGACGCAAACCGCTGTTGTACCAAATCCAATTCTCTGTCATAATCCCTGCCTCCTCGAATGGAAGATTCCACGGGCTGAAAGAATATTTTTGAGTATTTGGTGCCTGAATGTTGCTTGTTACCGGGGTTTGCCAATGCCCTAGCAACCACACAGAACACCCTCCCAACTGTACAGCCACACTCTAAAAACCACTCCAAACACCTTAGCAACAGCTTATCAACTAAAAAACACTCAGAACATATTAGCAACAACATAGTAATCCCCTGCAAACTGCGCAGAATATCCTGGAAACTGTATAGCATCACACTGAAAAACACTTAATACACCTTGGCAACAGCATAGCAACACATTGGAAACCACAAAGAACACTCTAGTAACTTCATAGCAGCACAATAAAAACACAGTATAGTAGTTACCTGGCAACCGTGCATAACACCCTAGCAGCTGTATAGCAATGCACTAAAAACCACTCAAAAGACCTTGGCAACAGCATAGCAACTCCCTGGTAACTATGCAAAACACCCCAGCAACTGTACAGCCATGCACTAAAAAGCACTCAAGACCTTGGCAACAGCATAGCAACACACTGAAAACCACAAAGAACACCATAGTAACTTTATAGCAGCACAATAAAAACACTCTGATGACCTTGGCAACAGCTTAGCTGTTCCCTGGCAACCATGCATAACACCCTAGCAACTGCATAGCAATGGACTAAAAAACACTCAAAAGACCTTGGCAACTCCCTGGCAACTATGCAGAACCCCCCAGCAACTTAAAAAGAAATGCACTAAAACCAAAGCTTAGCATAACAACACCTTGGGAACCGACCCTGAACACCCTAGGTCTGTGGTGACTCATTTTGCATTGTCAAGCATCACTCCCATTTTCATAAAATTCTAATTAAATTATATGTAAGGCATAATTGATGACGGGGCTTTGAATTATTAGAAAATAAATGCACACCTGAGGTGATGCACCTGAATAATGACTGTTACTATGTCTTTTTAGAGCTGTGCCACAGCAGAAATGATTCCGTTCGCACCATGAATTATTATTTCCCAACTATCACCGCAAGCTGCTTGAATCTGTGCTGCATAGTGCTAAAACCACGGCATGTGCAACGCGAGCAGTTGCCAAAGACAGCAGATAAGTAACGCTCATTGCCAATATGATCGCACAGAAAGAGCATTTTAATAAAAACGACTAGATAAGCCCAATCACACGGATAGCATTAGCAATAAGCATGTTGCCAATACCCTGATAGCTTTTAACAATGAGCATGAAATAGGAACTTATCTTAGCTTCATGAAGACTTTCAGAGATGAATGGAGAGGGAATCACATCGAGTCCTGTGTCCATAATGCAGCGATGCGAGCAGCAATGCAGACTGAGGACACTTCCAAATCAGGCAGTTCATGATCAATGCGGTGAATCTCGTGTTCAAGTTCACAAGCTTGAATTAATCTGCGGTGAATTCCTTGTGGGGAACGAATTCCTCTCGCTAAATTCCCGATTGCACGATTCCTTGTGAGATGATGCGGTTTGTCTGACAAATTTCGCCATTTAATTAGCTCCTAAAAAAACGGACATAGCTATTGATAATGCTGAAGGAGCTTATATATGTATACAGTGATAGGCATTGTATTCCTATAGGTACGTGGATCATCTGAGAGTCAGCTGATGCGAGCTTCACTAACGTGACCTGCCAGAACTGACGCTACGCTTGATTTATTCCGCTTATACTACGGTTACCACATTTCAAAACATTGTATGATGACGTATTTTTAGACATTTGTCAGGTTTTTGTCCTTAAAACGCTTGTGTGGGGGACTAATTTCTTATGCATCTCATCCAAAGCCTCCGTTGCTAATTCCAGGTCATTTTAGAGCTAGTAACTGAGGCTTCAGCCACTGATAGCAGACTATTGCAGTTATGCAGATATTGGAGAGAGAGAGAGAGAGAGAGTGATTAAGCGTATGAGAATTACCCGAGTCTGAGTCTCTCAACAGTGTTCAGCAGCAGCAGCGTCTCTACTAATAGCGAAACTGTAAGTTTATCTTCTCCAAGAACAACGCCGTTATTACTTCGCTAGTGAGAAATGTCTTGTAGCTTTTCAGTTGTTAAACTAATTTACTGATAAAATTGTTAGAGCAGCGCTGACAACTCGTTTCTGCGCGTGTATGTGTCCGTACTGTATATGTGTGTGTTTGATTGGGAGAGAGAGCAGGAAAAAGAGAGTATACAAAAACATGGAAATAATTTGTTTTTTTTAATCCTATTTCTTACTATACTTAAACAATGCTTGGTTAGTGTCGTTGTGGGTTTTGGTTATTTTGCTGTTGTAGTCTGTACGGACCTTTAAAATAATTGAAATCATTTGGCGAAGTGATATGGAACTGTAATGCGGGCAATACCTGTAATGTAATGTGTTTTCCTGAAAATAATTGCACACTTTGGAACATACGTCAAACAATCAGATTCAAGCATTCAGCAGCCCCGTAGAAGAAATCACATCATATAACTCCACACAACTCAAATTCAACAAACTTTATGCTTTAAGCTAGCTCAGGGTTTGTAAGCGAACCACAAGACAACACTAGCACCTATGACTATTAATGGGGGTCACACAGGAATCACACACTTATCTCTCAGTCTGATTACAGTAGGGTCATATGATGGCATGAACATTTTAGATATTACTCAGAGAGAGAGAGAGGGAGAGAGAGAGAGAGAGAAAAGAGATTATATGTGAGAAAAACATGGCATCAGCAGACAGATGGACGCACGCGCTATGAGCATCTCTCCAAGAATATGACCTACACTTCCATTAACAAGCTTTCTGACACATCGGTGGTAGGGTGCCGTTATTACACTATCCCTTCTCAACCCTCTCAAGAGATACATAAAGAAAGTCTCATCATCCATGCAAGCATACTGTAGGAAGATCCCTTGATCATAATAAACATAAGAAACTTGGACCTGCTCTGAGAGTGTAAGCCTGATAATCAATGGAGACCCAATGACCTCTGTGAGCTGTCCGTGAGTGCATGTGTATGTGTCCACACATGTGTATGTATGTGTGTTGTAAGTCATAAGCTGGATAGAGTTGCAGATGGTGCTGAAAGAGAATAACTGCTCATCTGTTGTTTATTCTTTAAAGAACAATAATTTGGTTACAACGTGGCTCCAGAAGGAATCCAGTTCATTTTATACAGTGACTGAGGGTTATTCTGTTCAACAAAAGACAATATTGACTGGCCTCTAATGAATTGCTTTCTATCAGTGACTTGATGAGTAAGTTGTGTGGGAACATATACAGAATACAAGCCTCTGTCTAGATTTAGCAAAAATCAGTGCCACAATGCTAGGGTATTGTGGGTATTATCAGGGCCTTACTACGCAGTTGCTAAGGTGTTCTGATTGTTTTTCTCACATTTAAATGCATTTGCAAAGGGTATTTTAAGTGATAGGTGCAGTGCTGCACAATTTGGGGAAAAACTGAAATTGCGATTTTTCTGATAAAAGTTGTGATAGTTGCAATTTAATTTTTTTTTTTTTACAAAGCACTAGGTGCCTGTTTGTAGGGCTACATAATTTGGCCAATTTGTTTTGTAATTGTAAATCATAAATCATAATAAATCATAATAATAAAATAAAATGTGTCCTATTATTATTAAATCAAAAGAAGAAACAAAATAGAAGATTTCATTATTGTAGGATTTTACTGTAAAATAAAAAAAAAATTAGTATTTAAGAAAAATATAATAATTTTACTTTACAGTACAACTATAAAATTACAACAAAAATAAATTATGGCTGTCTTAGTTTCTTCGTTTTCCATAAAGCTTTTATTTTGGTGGAAAACTGAAGGAAACCTTAAAGCTTCTTTTTTTGTTGAAAACAGTCTGTTTATAAACACTTAGTTAATGGTTGGTGAATGTTGCGTTCCCAAATGCACATTATAAGCGACACAAACTCAAAGGAGAAGCAGAGATAAGTTTGTGTGGAGCAACATTTACTGTGAACTGAGCCACTCTGAGGGCAGTTTTACACAACAATGATGCACTAAAAACAGATTTATTTATTTTTTTTTGCATTTTCGCGTACAGATGACAATATTGTCAAAGCAATCCCCGTTGCCACAGACCAGCGAAAATGATTAAACAAGCTGCATTATCCATGCCAGGCCATTATCCATGGGAGGGTGTTCAGAAACACTACGCATATATTGACTGAAAATGTAATACACATGTGCATGATGATCACATATTCATGTTTTTGTAGTTTACACGAAGACATTAACTGTATCGTTTTCAAAAACGTGCACTTTTAAAACCCGTTTTCAAAAGTTCGCATTTACAGGCCGCCGCTGTCGTGGTGTAGATGAACAGCCAAAACGCAAGAATAGTGTCCAGGTTTGAGTTGAAAATGGTGTCGTGTAAACGGCCCCTGAGACCCTGAAAACACTGATCATGAACACAGTGTTGTGCTTCACTAAGAAACACGCAGCGCACATAACTATTTAATTAAATCACAGCCATTGCAATTTGATAATGGCACATTCGTTTTTATTTAATAAATAATCTTGCAGCTTGAATAGGTGTTATACTACAGTAGGGTGTGCTGTGTGATAACTAGGTGATTTCTTACAGGTCCAAGTCAAAAGAGTGTCTGCGATGAATGTCTATGAATGTCTTACAAGTTTGAAACAACATTGTACAGTGCAGTAGTGATGCTTGCATTAGTAAGTGCCACTACATTGTGAAGGAAAAACTTCTCACTGTTCAAACACCTCCAGTTATCAAGTCTCTTGGCCTGAGCTTAGTGGCACATTGAGGTTAACCCCGAGCACGCCTCCTTAGAAAAACTCAGGCTTTTAGAAGCACTTATGATTACAGTATGTGGGTCACAGAAAGAGACCAGCGGCCTTCATCCACATTGGCACAGCATCAGAGCACAAGAGGACAGAACAGAGCCATAACAGAAGGACACACGCACAAAAGCACACAAAAACTATTTCACATTCCACTTTAAATGAGCTACATTCACCTAAGTGCTGCTTTGATTATTTCAGCATAACTTACTAATGTAACTGAGATCTATGACCTATGAAATCAAGATCTGAATGTATAAAACATTTAGGCTGGAGGGTTAACTAAAGCATTTCACAAACAAGGAACAGATCATGATGTTGAAAGAAAATAGACAGCCACCTTTTGGAAAGGAATGCTGTTTATATTCAGTTGTATACTCGTGCTCACTATCAGTTTAATTCATTGCACTGGTACTGGCATCAAATGGCATCCAGTTTAGTGAAATTCAAGTAGTAATGCATCAGTATCATAACGATCACTGGTTGATTTTCGAAATCATATTGGTCAATTGTATATTTAATTGTGCATGCTCATTTCCCCTATTTTTACATTGTATCACCTTTGCTGTCGTCAAATGCTCACTTAAATTCACAGTGAAATCAAAATCTATTCTTATTTTTTGAATGACGTTTCCGTGCACATCTTTTTTATTTACTTTTTTTAATTTATGTGCCCTCGTCATCTTTAATCAAAATAACATTTCCTCCTTGCAGCGACATTCTCTGTTGACGTGTTTACTGGCACGGGGACAAGGCAAACTGTCACTCACATGACATCACACAACAGCAAACCACAATGATCCAACCATCTAATCAATTCCTGATGGACAAAAGTCCCGTCCTACATTTTTTATTGTAAGAGAAGCTGTATCACTCTGATATATTGTCTATCATAATAGGGAAGCAAAGACTATTAGAACTTCTGTTACAAATTACATTTTTAACACTATTAATTTAATAACACTGTAAAATATAATCTTTAGCAAATCTAAAAATTAATAGCCTACCGATTTTAATATATACGATATAATGTTGTGATTCCTAAATTTACTTGTAGGATCTAAAATGATTGATTGTTGAATTTTTATATATTTAAATAAAGTAGTATGAATTTTTATATCTATTTAGCAATTATCTGCCATATCATTTTTTTTTTGCATTCACACTTTAAACAGAACATTACAGGCTAACATATGTGAAAATGTAAGTCTTTACAGACTGAGTAACAATTATTATTATTAATAATACATTGATAATACAATAATACAAGCAAAAGATTATTCTTAGATTATTATTAAAGAGTTATCAAATCATACTCAACATTTGCAAACCAGTGCAAGTTATAATATAAGCATATCAGGGCCATCAAAATGGATGTTGTTAATTTAACAGTGTACTCTGTCAGTATTTTCAGGTGTAAATTATGGCTATAATTTTGATGACAATGATTGAAAATTCACAAAACTGCACTTTTTCTGTAGGCTATGGCATATATTAATTTTAACGGTACAAAT
This sequence comes from Meda fulgida, assembly GCA_030578275.1. NCBI lineage: Eukaryota > Metazoa > Chordata > Actinopteri > Cypriniformes > Leuciscidae > Meda > Meda fulgida. The sequence continues at coordinate 8,424,742 of CM060634.1, read as the reverse complement.
TACAGACACAATACTGTATGGGATATTGATTGCAAGAGACTGGACAGGATTCACTGCTATGCATTTACTGTTGGTCTGTCAACAAATTACAGTACAATGTCATTGTGATATATAAAAGAAAAAGACAACTATACTATGTATGTATACATGTGTTTGTGTGTATATCTGTATAAAGTTTATTTACTTTATACTGTAAAATGCAAGTGTAAAATACTAATGTATGAACCATTACAGTTGGTATACAGTTTTAGAGTACAGTGCACATTGTTGAATACATACCCGTTCTGTCTGCGAAATGCTTGAATGACAGAGAAAGCGTTTGTTCTCTCAACATTCGGCTACACCTTTTAACCCGCTTCAGCCATTGTAAGGTCATAATTTAAGAACATGGTCCACAATATTGTTCCGTTTAATTATCAGAAATGTGCCTATGTCCTCTGACTTATCTAACTCTTCCTCAGTTTTGCCTCCCTACCCTTCCACCACACATCCCTACTCCTCTTCTTCTTCCTGGCTGTTGACCTGTTTGTTTCCTTGTTGTTCTTCCATTATAAGAAATTGTAACTCTGCGGTTATGCTCTGTCTAAATATGCTTTCCAATTGAAGATCAATGACATGCATCTCTGAGCTATTTTAGACTTGTTGATCATTGGTTGATTTAATGCTTTACATTCCCCCTCATTAGTGAAATGTAAGATTCACCTGCACAATTCATCAATTCAGGACACATTTACAAAAAAAAGTCTAATAGAATGTCTAGAAAATATACTATGTTTTGAGGGGTAAGACTATTCAACAGAGAACGTGTGAGCAACATGACATTAGCGATTGATAATGTAGGAAACAGCAGACAACTGTACATGATCAACTGCATGAATGTACCAAAGCATTTGCAACTTGTTCAAAAGAACGAAAAATTGCTTTTATGATGTGCACAAGTGACTAGATGGTGTGGAGGATGAAAAAGTAGTTTCAAGAATTTCAGTTGTGATCTGAGAAATGCACCAGAGCGACTGAGTCAAAAAAAAAAAAGTCAGTGCATCTCTAAACGAAAGTCTTTTAAAGTAAAGTATTTTTCAAAACAAACATCAACCTTTTTGAATTCACTTAAATACCTTTAATGCCGCAAGCAAAAGCCCAGATGGCAAAGCAGTGTTTAAAGGCTGTGTAAAGGCATTCAGTTTCAAAGAATTCAAGAGCATTGAGATTCATTAAAATTCATTCTCAGGGACTAATCAAGACTCGCCTCCTTTGAGTTTCCCGTTATAGATGTGGAATTCAATAGATAACAATAGGATCTCTTAAGAGCTTTTTGACCCAAGTCTTTAGCTTTATTACCTGTCACCTTATTGATGTGTACTTGGCAGTGGGTTTTACATTGCAATATAGAGCTTTACATGGAGTCTGCAAGTGCCAATACCAATCCTCTATTCATCTGCCACATACTCAGGCCAAAACATAATTCATTTCGTTACGTCAGATCCCAGGCTGACTTTACTGTACAGTCTGTAAAGACAGCAAACGCACACACACAAATACACACATGCAACACTGCAACAGCGCTCATAAAAGTCAGCTTATCTACTTCATGTTCTGAAATACTGCACAGATGAGCAACTCCTTGACCTGAAATCTCTCTAGCATTGATCACATTCAAATGGAAGAAATGCTCTTAGACAGAAGCCACTGGAACTGAGAGAGAACCACACCTATATTATGCAGTCTAGTCAATGACCACAGTTTGACTTACAGCCTTCTCAAAGTAGAATTGATGTGTAAGGGAGTGGGAAACAACAAAGAGGTTTAGAATTTGTCTAATGATCCCTCAGGCTGTGACTAGTATGAATTACATTTCGTGCCATTGTTTTCCCAAAGGGTATAGAGTGTTATCGCAGAGTGCCCAAAAGCAACAAAGGAATGATGGCTAAATTATCAACATGCACTGAAAGTAACCTAAGGACTTATTTAAGCTATAGAGATGTTAAAACTACAGTGAGCGTGGAAGAAAGCATTGTTGCCATGATATTGATGCCATGCCATGATGATTGCCAAGACTCTTTGAAGAGAGTTCACTGCAAAAAAAAAACTCAAAGCTGTCATATGAGCAATCTGTCAGTTATTATACTGATCTATGTTTCATTGTAGACACAATACCTAAAACTTGATTAATTTTTAAGACAGACTGAGAGTAGTGAATTAGGCCCTGTTTATACCTGGTATTAAGATGTATTTTGGTCGATTGGATCACAAGTAGACAAGGGAGACACATAACCGTTCACACCTGGTGTTTTAATCCACTTTTGACCCATTCTGTCCTGATTTCCGATAATTCTTTATATTTGAGAGCCGATAACCAATATAGCCGATAAATCTAAATCCAAATTTTTATATAATTTTTTATAGCCTCTATGACAGATTTGAGCGATTCAAAACCATCATGTCAAACGGTGCGCACCTGAAGTGTCTCAGCTGAAGGAAATCAATTATTTATCGGGTCTAATATATCGGCCAGATTTTCTTATCTTATTTTCTTTTGCCGATCACGATAACATTAAAAATTAACATATCAGCCAGCAACGAAATAGTGGCCAATATATTGTGCATTCTATGGGTGGGTAAATGTATGAACTTTTCAGATCTTTTTTTGATCAAATGGATGACATTAGCTCTACCCTCTCGTTCACTGATCCACTCCCTGCTATCTGCTCACATGCTCTGATAATAATAGATTTGTAAGACTACTTTATTTTAATAATTGATCAAAAAATAGTCTTGTTAAATCTGACTATCATAATTAGTTATGTTGCATAGAACTGAATGAAGAATAATATATTGATGTATTGAAATTATTTTTCTATTTTCTGACCAATTTTTGTATGTTACTTTAAATAAACGTGTTTATTTTTGTATTTTATTGGCTTGTAGTTTTAAATTCAGATTCATTAAATTATTGTATTTTATTAAAAGGTCTTATAATAATACAATTATACAAAAAATATTTAAATATAATCGGTTTCGGTATCGGTTTTCGGCGAACTGAAACCAGAATTTTAATTTGGGTGCATCCCTATAAAAATAAATATTTTTGGTTTAACATAAAAAATGGGACCTGGTTGGCTTAAAATTTTAACATTTTTACATCACCATTTTTCTCAATTTAGACGTCAATCTCACAACTCATAACTAAAACATTTTTTTTTTACGATTCTGATTCAGCTGACATACAGTAAATCAAGGCTGCTTAAAGGTCAGCCAATAAAAACCTTTCCACAACTTTTTTTTCCATGATCAATCTATTCCCATCAATTCCCAATCATTTTTTTTAATCACAGTATATCCCATTTCACCAAGAAAGGTCAAATTACATAAGTAAAAATGGCTTGTGAATGTCATTTCATGTTGACTTTAAAAACCTGTACTGTGCAATTTAATAACTTTCAGCCATTTGAAATGCCACTTTACTTTTATCAGCTCCTAATATGAATGTGGACAAGATTACAGAGACATAACAGAATTGGGGGGGGGGGGGGGGATACAGCACAGTTACCCTAGTTTAACCTCCATGCGCATTGTATGCCAACATAACATCAACATAGAGATGTCAACTGGATGATCTAGCAGCTGTACAAGCACAGATTAATTCAGATAACACCTTACTCTGCCTGCTTACACGAACGCACACAGAAGGTCTAGTATTCTGTTATCGTTGATGGATTAAATATATATGGCAACACTTATCAAAATATTGCAATTAGCACAATTTAGATTCACCCCAGAGAATTACTTCAGAACCTCTGCAAAACCACTGATGTTTAACAAATCTGCCAGCCTCAAACGTCCACCTGCTTGAAGTTGCTGAGGGATCGGTTTCTGCGTTCCTACTGCCAGATTCGGAACCAGTCCAGCACTGGCTGACTGTTCAGCCAGGAGAAGACACAAACACATAAATCATTTCAAAGGGCTGTGGAGCCGCCTGCTGCTGCCCATTCCTGATATCTACATATCTCCTCAAACTGTGCCTGAAGGTCATTAGTCACGATCAGGGTAGAGAACACACAGGGCAGTTTCTATAAAAACAGCAGCCATGTTTTTAAGAGTTTGGGTTGTTGTAATTTCCTGTTATGACATCTGGACATTAGCTCAGGGGAACCTGTATTATGGAGGTAACGTAATTAGAATGTAACTTTTTGCTTCGGATTTCCCATTTTTCCCCTGGGACGTGCAACGCAATGGAGTGAAGCGAAGGCAGCGTATTATTCATCCCACCGGAGTTACCTGTTGCACGGGTCCTTCTGCAGCTGTAAATCCCACTCATCAGCTTTCAGTGTACTAGCTCGAGGAACACAAATAGCTTTTCGCAGAGAGTCTGATCTTATTAGTGAAGGAGGTGATAAGGGCTGTGAGCAATTTAGTATTCAAAGATATCATCCCGTCAATATCGGAAGACACATCAAGTCTTCTACATCAAATATTAAGAACAGACGCAGCCGGATCATTTCCATAATGACCAACGTAATCTACCAGGAGTAGCACAAATGTGTCTGGTTTAGGCATTTAATTAAGGCGTAAATACCAGTAAATTGACTAGCACACACCCTAGTAAATCGCATTGCATGATTAATTTCCTCCTCCCATAAATTTGGCATCTGAAAGGGAAACTCCTAAAAATGCATGCAATACAGCGACAAAAATAACTGTCCACACCTTTCAGCACTAATTTTTCACTGCGTGTCTTCAGTAAACCCTGATGAGGGTTCAGAGGGTTTGCGCTGGCGCAAGCTGTCAGTAAACCTGGCCCTTAATTGCATTATTATTTACAATTCAACAAAAATGTATTATAGTTTGAATTTATATACAATTCAATGCAATTAGTTGAACTTTAGAGTGAATTTTGACCCACTTAAGTAGGACTCTTTAAATGTAATTTCATAATAACTTCTATTGTATTTGGAATATGATTAACTTAAAGTGTACTGCCAAATGTACTGAGAAGCATTCATGGTAATTACAATCAATTACAAAGTGCACTTTTTTCTCTCTTTATTTTTATTCCAAAGAAAAATGCTATTGTTTGTTCAGAAATTGCATTTTTTACATTTTCAATTCCCCACCAACCTAGAACAAACTGCCTTAGATTATGTTAATTATTATATAAAATAATATCAATAGCAATAATAATAATAACGCAGCAAAAAAGTGCACTTTTTAACAGTCGTGTAGGGCTGTCACTTTACGTTCGAAAATCGATTGCACAATCGATTGGACCGACCAACACAAGTTTCGAAAACGAAAACAGGGAATCGATTTTAACAATCTTTTTTTTTATATATTTACCAAAAATGTGTTTTAGGTGGACAGATCAATACAGTACACAGAACTCGTAGGATGTTGGAAAATAACAATGTCTTTTCTGTTAACCAAATGCTTTTTAATATTCGCTATTACTTCAATGCACGTGAACAAGCCCGCCGTTATTTGTTGCGTAGTGATGTGTTTTCAAGTAAGCCAGAAATACGCATATTATGCGCAATACGCTGTGTTTAATATATCATGATGACTAACAAGTTGCATATTTGCGCTAAATCCGCGCAGATTTGGCTACACGAACTCCCCAAGAAACAGAAACACGCCAAATTGGCTCGTGATTTGACAGCGTTTCCCGCCAAAGTTATTTTTTACCCGCATTTGGCGGATTGGCAGGAGTTAATTTCAAACCCTGAATATTGCACTCCTGTTTTTCATTGTGCACGAAACCTCACGCCAATAAATCATCAGAAATATTGCTGACTTGTGCGCGTCTCAAGCGCACTCTTTACGTTCGTCCGAATGCCGGTTAGTTGTCCATGGATTTGCCTTTATTTGGTTTTGAAAATGGAAACGTCTTTAGACATGGAAAATCGATTTTACAATCGATTCAATGAACACTTATGTCTCAAAAATCGAACAGGATTTTTTCACAAAAGTGACAGCTCTACGTGAAAGTGCACTCTCTTTTAGAGAGGTTTTATTTCATTAATGTTATTTTTCTGCAAGTAAAAATATGCTCTTAGGATTTGAAGTACACAACAAAAGTGCACATTCAATGCAATTAAGCACATTTCTTTTTTACAAGGGAAGAGCAAAACATTAGTTATGCAAGGAAAAATAAACCTTGACAGCTTAATCAGAACCCCAAAGCAAATTGGAGAGAGGTTTAAAGTGAAGGGGTTTATCTGCTCATTCATTTTTTTTGTTTTTATTATGTATGAAGAAAGAGAGGAAATTGTTTTTTTGTTTTTTGAAAAAAAAGTTGATCAGTTTTTCGAGAAGCAAAAGAACCTTCTGACAATCACATAAAACCACCAACTCTGAACATCTCAGTGCTTTACAGCTCAGCCTGCAGTCACTTGTCTGAGCTTGTGAATTCTGCTAACTTAGTTTCTGGTGGCCTTCAGGCACTCATCAACTGCTAGACTTACAAATCACATCTGTTCTTCCAACAGACGCTTGTTCCAATTGCCATAATGTGCCAGACTACTGACATGTTCCTTAAGCCTCCATTACCAACATTTCAGAATCCACTAATGAGGAATGAGAAAGCAGGCAGTGGAGAGAGTGTAAGCAGAAGAGCACCATCTGTAGTCTCTGAGGGTACGACTACATCGTATAAGGGTTTTTACGCCATATTTTCAATTCAGTTTGAATTGATTTAAACTATATTGAACCATTTTGACAATGCGAATCATTAAAAACAAACTATACACAGAATAGTGCCTTAAAATCCACATGCGTAAAAACTCTTTTTAGGTAAGATTCGTGAGCAAGCTTGGGAGGAAGCAAGACTCAGCTGGGGAGTTCACCTCTTCAGGCTGGCACGTTTAAATGAACAAGCTTGTAGATGATGTTTATGGAGCTTTATTTAGCTTTGTTTTGAGGATGTTCCTAGAATTCATAAAGGCCCATAGTCCAGAGTGCATTAACTTCAACTTGAGATGCTGAAAGAATGTAAACACTTTTTTTTTTACTTCATAATATTTTTTGTTAAATATTGGTTATTTTGAATATAAAATTACAAATATTTTTTGTGGAAACTGATACACCAATTGAATTCATCCAGATAAGACTATTTATTTTAACAGATTTTTCTATTTTTTTCATTTATTTTGTTAATTTTTCATCTTTAATTTCATCATTTGCCATCACTAAACTATATTTAGATATCTAGTAGTTATTTATATATCTAGCAGTTATATTGTCATGGTTTGGGTTTTGTTTCTTGTTCCTGGTTCTTGTCATGTGATCCTGCCATGTGTCTTGTCATTGGTTAATCGCCTGATTATTGTTTACAGGTGACCCTTGTCTTGTTGTTAGTCTTGTGAATTTAAGCCCTCTTGTTTGCCCTGTGTCTTTGTCTAGTATTGAATGTTTCCTGTCCTTGTTCTAGTTTCTAGCCTTTGTTTTATGTTTGATCTTATGTTTATTATTAAAGTAGCATTTGGGTTCACTACATCTTGCCTCCGGTGGAATCAATTCATAACAGATATATTGAGCCAAAAGCTGATACTGACAGCCTTTAAAAAGTGCATTGATATTTTCAAACATTTACAGTGAATTATGATTAGAAATGTGTAATATTACATTTAAATTAATCAACTGCATTTAATTAACAACAATTGATAATGCTGAAAGATATTTTATTTGCTATCATTTGACTATACTACTTCATCAGTCATATTGGTATCGCCAAAAAGCAACCATAATGTCTAGATTTCCAAGCATCACTCATCGAATAATCCATGTGTGGATTAACAGCAAAACATCAATCCTCTTTACGTTCACAGAGATATCGGGTCTCAATTGGTTCTGTGATTTTTTTCTTTTTTCATGCCACAGAGTACAAGGGTTTTGTGGAAGTTTCCATTATTGGAAGCAGAATGTAGTGCAGCTCATTCCCATTTTTAACACTACACACTGAAATGTGCCAGACTCAGAGGACACCCTCCATCCCACATCGTAATTATTCTCACCACACCTTAATTGCCCAGGGCACCATAGTATTCAGGTCAAGGAGAACTGATCTCTCACTTCGTAGGTCTCCAACGATGAACAAAACAGGCTTCAAAGAGGCCAGATTCAGCCAGATCTTCAAAGTGCTGACCCTTATGGATGTCCAGACATCAGCCCGGTATGCCAACCTCAGCATGTCCCATGATAGGACGGCAAGACAAGTAACTTTCCTATCACGCCTAAGATTTGGATTCAAACTCTGCAAACTCATGGTTGAGAAACGAAACATGTACAATAGACTAAAGCCTGGCCCACACTAAAAAAATTTTAAAATCTTATCAGATTATTAGAGACCACAAACATAATGACAAAAAAATCATCGTTTTTACAGCTTTGTTCCTGTAGTGTGTGGACTACCGGGATGTGACCAAGACAGCACACCACAGACCACACAATAACAGATTCCAATCACAAACAACCAGAGTCCCGAATGTGAATATGGAAAATCTCATAAAATCTCTTGCTTTCTGATTTGATCTCGTTTCGTTCGACTTGACAATCTACAGAGTGCTTGCACGTTTGTCCTCCACTCCTAACACACCTCACACCACAGGAAAATCTGATAAGATAATCTGTAGAATCATCAAGATAATCGGGACTTTACTTATAGTTACCTACTTTACCTCATTGTCGGGAGAATTTGGGACCAAAATTGGCCCGATTTACTTGTGTGTGGGTGGTGTCTTAAGTATTTATTTGAACTCTTTCCCCGAGATTTATGGAATTTTCCGTCATTTATGAGACAGTCCCACCATTGACACAGTTTTTTTATACGGTAGGGAGCACTATTATTTATCTTCTGAAAGAGTACAGAATCTCAGAATCAAAAAATAATCAGAAACAAGCGATAAAAGCATTGCTTATGCACGTTGTAGTCTTGAGGAAAAAAAATCCGCTTTTTGTTCAAAATACAGTATAGTCTGGCTAAGACATATTTGCAATACACAAATCTATATGCTAAAGCTATTTGAGGACTTTACACTACTGCCACGACATTCCCAAATAAGGATGAACTATTCCACCTATTGTTTAGGGGGAGGGCTAGGGAAATTGTGTTAAGGGGTGGGAGAAAGGGAAACAGAAATGTCTTAAAAAGTATGTTAGTTGAGACATTATGGAGCCTACTATCCCATTTCCTGTCATGATGAGGCCAAGACTAAAAATACACATCCCCTTTCGTCAGAACGCAAATTGCCCCCTCAGCACGAATTTCTCCTTCAAACGCTATCATGTAGCACAGCACAGTCTCAGAGCAGGAAGAGAACCCCCACAATCCCCATGCCTGGGAACAAATGTGCCATACGGTTGGCTTACTTTGATCCTATAATGGTTGTGTCTGTGTAAACCGTGTTGACCTTTGTCCACTATCATATCTTGACATGACTCTCAACATCAGTATGTCAGACCAAGGGAGTCTGAAGACTAATTGTGCGCGTTGACCTTCAACGGTTGCTCTCATTTTGTATATTAGTATCCGTAAATCCTTTGAGGATACTCATAGCATGTCAAAATTATTAGAGTCCTTATGATTTACTCTAGAGCAGGGATTCCCAATACTGCTCCTGGAAGGCCAACGTCCTGCAGAGTTTATCTCCAACCTTAATTAACCACACCTCAACCAGATGATCAAGCTCTTTAGAAATGTTAGAAACGTCCAGCTGTGCAAGTAATATGCAAGTAATTTCAGTATTATCAGTACTCCAGTTGTCATGTGTATTTTAAAGAGCGCTTTTTCTTTTGGCTACACTGGCTTTCGTTTATCTTCCTAAATAACTGATACAACATTGGGCTTGAACTTTTTACTGACACCTTGTGGAGTGGATGCTGTACCACCAAAAAAATAAAGGTTTCAGGGTAGCAAATGACATTGTAGAAATACCCTTTTTGCCAATAAATATATAAAAAATGCATTAATTCCAGAAGCTAAAATGGTGAATAATAGGTTTACCAAGTTTTTTTCTTCTGTCGAATGCACTACACTGCTTACTTTTTCTCCGTTTGCACAAGGAACCAGTATTTCTCAAATGAGGAAAACCCTATGCAACTGACTTTATATTTGCTTTCCTCTGCTTATCTTTGTCTGCAGCAAAGTCATCCCTAAATGCCAAGTATAACTCTCATCAAGTTCAAGAGGTCCTCTTAACTCCCCAGTGTCAATGAAAGGTCATCCAAGATATGACAGCAAAAGGAACTGACTCACCAGGGCTCAGTACATGTTGAAAATAAGCCAGCCCATCTGAACAGTGGGAAGATCCACTGAAAGAGCTCTCTCAACTCCACGTACAGAAGCACTGTTGGTCAGCATGACCTCATAGAAAAGGAGACAGAAGTACTTGAGACAACTTCACATTTTGGGCAGCTTAATCTCAATGTTGCAAGTATGGAAATTACTTAAACTGAAGTGCCTTGAAATGCGCAGCATTATTCAATGTATTTTCACTGAAACAGGAAGACAGGGCAGGACATATCGAACAGCCCCATTAAAATAGCCAATAGCGTTTAGTTTACAACACAGCTCGTAATGAGCCGTTGAGCTCGGTAAAAACGTAGTTTCCTCCTAATCTCTAACCATTTCTCCTCCTAATCTCCTCCATCTTGCTTTAAAATGTAACATTCTGTGCAGAATTAAAATGGGTCTGATATGTTTTCTGGTCTGCGCCGGCTCGCACGTACAGACTGTGTGCGCGCTGCGGCGGTTCGCGTGACACTAAAGCGAAACAAGACTTCATTCGCCCCAATAAACCATATTTACACTGTCTGAATTGTTCCCTATTCCCTATATACTGCATGTACTATTGGTGTAATGTACAAGTTACTGATTTCAGCCGCAGCTTCTATTTAGAATGCAGGACTCATTAGATTCTAAAGACCATTTGATTGGACAGAAAATCTGATGAAAAGCGTAAGTGCAAAGTGATCATCATCATTGATTCATATTGGCAGAAGTGAGAGACAGTAAGTTTTCAATGCTTAAATATCTTCTAAAATGTGAATTTTGTCATTGGTTTGGAGCACACTAGCTTATAGTTAACATTAAGGCTAACATGTTCATACTAAAAGCCCAACACCTTTTTTTGACTGTTTTGATTTCATGGGGACTTTAAGAAGGGCACTCGTGAATTTTCAGCAAAAGCCACAGACTTTATATTGCTCTTAAGTTTCAGCCAGCGAGCATTAAAAACAGCATGACACCGATTCCATTTACGCACAAAGGCGAACCTAGAAACACTTGAGCACACAAACGCTCACATCCTACCACACACTTTCCTAGCGGTTCTGAGAGAGCTCCTTAGAATCAACCACAACCCGGCTGCTGGGAGTAATTGGCCTGACTTTCTGCAGTCTAATGGAAGGCGCAGTGCAAGGCTGGATTTGGGTTTGCTACAAAAAAAAAGGAACTTCTCAGTGGGGTGCAAAAGCCACATCCTCCCTTGAAAAGGTTCTCAAACTCACAATCACATCCCACAGTGCAGCCACAATTGGGCTGAGTGGAACGCAGTGGTCAAGTAAGGCACACACAGAGCTTGTTACTCACAGTGTTCAAATGAGTGGCATAGCACTGACTCATATTACAGCAATAAAGTGAAAAACTAATTTTTAAAATTTTTAAACGCCTCTAAAGAATCTTTGTAGGCTTTTTTGATTGTAGCAGCACTAAAAGTCTCAATGCTGCATTGAAAATAATGTCACTTAATGTGATTTGATTTCCATATTTATATCTTGATTATCTTAATTACAAAGGGCACTTTAATGTATTTTAACAACAACCATGAATGTCATCTTTATCTCAGATTAAGTGCCATGACTAATATTATCACAAATGTCCATTAACTCACAGTTAGTATTGTGGATGTTTTATGGACCAGTGTTTCCACCATAATGTGTGCCATAAAGTTACATTTTATGTGCTGCAAACCACAGCTTCCCTACTGAGTGGATGAGATCCACGTTCTATTCAGCCTTTTACCAATGCCAAAGAGGATCACATGCTTTGGCGAACTAAAGAAAACAGCACAGTGAGAACTAATGAGACAGCTAATGAGACCACGAGATTTCTACGAGAAATCCAAGAAAAAGCCCCGACAGGAGATTCTGGCCTCACAAAGACAATGCATCATGTTTCTTAAGCACTGATCCTACTTTAAATGGTGACGTTTAATGGCATGCAGAAACTACAGAGCACTTGAGTCATTATCATCCTCTATTTTCTCCTACACTTAAGAAAGCATTTTCTTTAAAGAAATGTTTCATCCAAAAACCTAAATTATGCTCCATAATCACTGTTCCAAAGACATATGGTTTTATTTTTCCATGAAACACAAAAATAGAAATTTGTGTTTAATATAATTTAGAATGAAATTCTAAAGACTCAGCCCCCACCCGCATCTACCTTATGAGAAAATACACAAACATTAATCTCGCACACTTATCAGCATATCTTTAAGCATGAAAATATCCCTGACCCCACCCTGACCTGATAACCCTTCCATAGATCAATGTGCATCTTTGAATAAAGTGTGTCCTGAATGGATTCAGTGGGACCAACAGCCTGATTACAAACAGACTGTTACAGATGAGCCCGTCTTTCCGACTCTTATCTTCTTACATAACCGTAGCCCTCACCAACATCAATGGCATGGAGAAGATCCATTCATATGCAAGTTCAAATTGGATGTCACTCAGATTAATAAAAGGAACAAAATTGCATACATAGTCTAGAGTTGTTTTTTAGACCCCTAAAACCTTGGATTGTGTGAGTTATTTTTATGTGCATATTAAAAGGCTATTAAAATAAAATATTGACTGTCATGACCATGTGTATATTTTCATTGATTTCTATAATAGCAGTGAAGCAATAAGAATATAGCATGGCTAGGCTGTAGCCTATGGTTTTTTTTTGCATCTTTAATCGAAAAGATTAAATAACTAACTGGTTATTTTAGAAGCATCATAAAAATGCTTCATAAAATATACACTCACTCTGTCACTCACTTGTGCAGTAGCCTACAAAGGTAAATATGTCACTTTTTTCCAAGATCGAACTGCACGCCGAACTGCTTTTGGAGTCTATTGCAGTCTATGCAGGTACAGTATCCTACTGCTAATAATAATTCAATAAACATTGTAGATAATTGCTTCAAAATTATTTTACATTGGTCACTTTTAGAGCAGGCTAATGACTTATCCCAGTAGCCTAGTGTTGCCTGCGCAGGATTCGTGTCCCGCTTCCTCGAGCTCCTCAGAAGCTCGTCAGTTCGAACAAAAGCATCGCCTGACTGTCCAAAAACTGAATTAGGCTACTGGAAGCGCGCACATCCGTCGAGCTCGACCCCTGACCCATCCAAACATTCCTTACATCCGTCATAATCACACAACTATCAATTCATTCATAAAGTACTGTTCACACGACACGGAGGCTCCACAATGACCCAAATCATGTGTTGTGAACTATTAATCACTGGGTCAAAAAAATAATGCAATCGCGTTATTTTATGGCATTCCATTCTAATTACATTTATTTAGTCGCTTTTTAAAACTAGGCTTTATTTGGGATCGTTCCCCATCTCTTCCTCGCGTGTTCCGCGTGCTATATGATGGGATGCTATTTGACAATACTGAGGAGAGTCAACGTTCCGTCATTAAGAATTAAAAAATATTAATATTTTACAGTAAGTAGAATACGCAGGACGCGTTGATTGGCCATCTTACCGTGTCCAAAAAAACGCGAAGTTTCCCTCGATGTGTTGATATGTTGTGGAAGGAGAGCAGGATAAGCAGCGCGAGCGCCTTCTCTTACGGTCCAGCGATACTGTCTACTGCTGCCGCGCGCTGCACACCATGTTACCGTAGAGACACGAGCCGCGGTGCTGCTCTGCTGGAGGAGGAGGCTGTGCTGTGCGTCCACGGAACTGCACCGGACGAGAGGATTTAAAGCAAGGGGGGTGTTGTTAGGATTACGTGGTGCCGCTTTAATAAGATGTCACTACGCCGAATGGGACCTCTGCTACTGTGTCTGGGCCCTTTTAGAGGGGTACAGCAACACCTTCTGGGAAAAAAAAGAAGCTCACATGGGAGTCATGAATGATAGCTGACTCTAAACACTTGGCAGTTGCAATAACCTAGTGCATTATGGTTGAGATAGATAGATAGATAGATAGATAGATAGATAGATAGATAGATAGATAGATAGATAGATAGATAGATAGATAGATAGATAAATGGATGCATAGATGCATAGATAGATAGATCCTGGCTATGAGGGGATTTTGTGACAACTGCTGAGAGGTGGAGAATAACACGGTGACAAGATATTGGGAATCTGAGGCTCATAGGATGACCAGATACTGGGAATCTGAGGCTCTAATAATGTTAAGTCATTAGACATTTCAGAATGACTAAATGACTATGAAATACAATAAAGCGAGGAGGATCCAAATCATGAGATCTCTCTGGTGTGAGACTAAGTAGCTTTAAAACTTCTTAATGCATTATCTTAAAGGCTAGCAGCCAAGCAGAGCTTTGACAGAGATCCGGCTAATTAACAGCTTCCCAGCTGGATCTGCTCAAGATGCATGATGACCCACCAGGAAGCCCAACATCAAGACAAAAATCTTCCATTCTTTCTGACATCATGACTTGCAGCTACTTGTGGCATTTTGTGTTAAAGTGTTAAAAGGATAGTTCACCCAAAAATTTAAATTAGCTATTAGTTTACACAGGCCATCCCAGATGTAGGTGTGTTGTTTTTCTTCAGTAGAAATCTAAAGATGTTTAGCTGAAACATGAAGTGTTCTACTAAAGGTACCTACATCTTGGATGGCCTGAGGGTGAGTAAATCAACAGCAAATTTTCATTTCTGGGTAAACAATCCCTTTAACATGAATAGTTTTAAAGTCAATATCATACAAAGCTTCTCGATTAACTGGGTTCAGAATTTAACTGAAATTGCCTTCCTCAGGTTCAGGTTCTTGATTTAAATTGAGGTAGCAAATAGGATGCAGCATTATAATTCAAATTTGCCAGAATTAAAAAGGAATAAAATGAAAAGAAATTCATATATAACTGCTTTGTCTTAGATTTGTACAACCCCGTTAGTTAATATATTGTCAAATTCAAGAGCTGAATTTTTAATAGTGAAGTTTTAACAGTGAACATCCCAGTTCTAACAGATTAAAATTCCAATGTCCATTGAAATGAATAGTTGGTAAAATGACCAATTCTGTTAAATGGATTTACATCTGTTGAAATGTTTTCCTGTATCTCAAGCAGTAAAGCATAACACCATAATACCAAGGTTAATGGGTTTGATTCAAGAAATGAATAAACCAATAAAATCTTGAATCCAGCGTACGTTACTTTGTTTAAACAGTGCTGGATAAAAATATAGATTTTCTGTTTTTTTTTATTTATTTTTTTATTATTATTCCATCCCGATATCGATTTCTAAAATGCCGAGATAAACATTAGAAAAATTAAGATTGAGATTAAGATTAATATCCACTGAAATGAATAGGAGACAAAATCACACCACTGGTCATTACTAAGTCTAGTCCATAAAGCATGACTGGAGAGTCTCATGGAAGATTGGTCAAACAACTTGAAAATACATTAATCAAATCCTGGGAGAATAGATCCTGAGGATGATCACGTTATGATCTATGTGAGCGAGTTTGTGTGTGTGTGTGTGTTTGTGTGTGTGGCCTGGTAAACCCTATATATGGGGATAAAAATTACAGTATAAAAACAGTATAAAAATTATTATGTCTATGGAAAGTCCCCATAAAACATGAAAGCACAACTTGTGTGTGTGTGTGTGTGTGTGTGTGTGTGTGTGTGTTTTGAGTGGCTGTGTTACTGGTATATTGAGATGACTGGTGTGGAGTCTTATCCCAGGCCAAAGCTCTGACTCAGCTGATGTTGATTGCATTAGTGCTCTCTCTCTCTCTCTCTCTCTCTCTCTCTCTCTCTCTCTCTCTCTCTCTCTCTCTCTCTCTCTCTCTCTCTCTCTCTCTCTCTCTCTCTCTCTCTCCCTCTCCCTCTCCCTCTCCCTCTCCCTCTCCCTCTCTCTCTCTCTCTCTCCCTCTCTCTCTCTGTGAATTATAAACTGATGTGACTGAATTTCTCCACTGCACCTCATCCGATTCCCTCTCTTGGTTTGTTAGCTGTGGCAAGCATTATTCTATAGCCAAGCTCCAGAGTTGCATTTTCTCTCTTTTAGTGTTGCATTGTCCTCAGGGCTTTGTTTTGTTTGTTTTTTTTAAGCTTTGAAATACACTGGACACAAAGTCCCTGAGAATATCACAACAGTCTATCCACAAAGAAGGAAGCACCCACTAGGCCTATAAAACCTGCAGATTATTGTACATGTTCTGCCCTGTGAAATTGATTTAAACATGCTAAGAAAACAAACCAAACCAACCAAAAAAAAATCTATATCTTGAGTTCATAATTTTAAAAAGCATCAGTCAATTTTTTAAATAGAGCTGGATAAATCTAGATTTTCTGTTTCTTTATTATTTAAACCATCCCAGTATTTATTTCTAAAATATCAAGATCAAGATTAAATGTCAATTTCTTTATAACTGAAATACACCCAAATGAACTGGAATCAAATTACATTAAATGTAAATCTGAATCGAATCATTATCAATATTCATGCCATAAGCATCAATATAATCGGTCTGATAAACTGCCCTGTACAGCTTATAGCTTTAGCAGAGGGAGAATCTATTTTATATACAAGCAAACTGGACATTATAACTGAAAAATACCCAAATGAATCAGAATGAATCTAAGCCGAATCAGGGAATCTGTATCAAAATCCAGTCCATCAAAAGTGTTCAACTGAGAGCACAACACTTTGAATAGCTAAAAGCATAATCAAATTAGCCAAGATATTGAATAAATGAACACAGCAAATGCAGAGCATGTTTCAAATTGTATGAATAACTGGAGGTTAAATTCTGTGGGCACAGATTCAGTCATCAATAAGAAAACAAGAATAAATTCTCAGCATGCATCCTCAACATTCAAATTAACAATCCTCCAGTGAGGAAGCCCTCAGTTTCAGAGTATAATAGCATGCAGTTCTGCACGGTAAAACACACCATCAAAGGAAACCGTGTGCAGGGTTACTGGTGGTACATTTCTGCCTGACTCAGAGACCTGTGAAGCAGGCGGCACTTTCACCTGGCCACTGTCTCGCTCAGCGACAGATAATCCTTACGCTGTTCATGTCACCTCTGCTCAGTTAGGGGATTATCGGGTTGAGCTATTTCTGGTGAAGCAAGACAACAAGCCGCTCCATAATCTTAGTAGAAGCTTGACAAACCCCAACAATTGTGGTCACTGAACACAAGCACACAGGTCTTAACTTACTGCACTGCAAGCACAAGGTGATGATTGATTTAATGAGCTTTTCACATCTTAATGCTTTGACTAGGTGCTAGAACACCTTTCACATCTGACCTTGAATAGAGCGGATGTTCTCGTATAAACCAAAGAGCACAAAGTATTATGAATGTATGCACACACCGCTGAATGGAACTAACGGATGAATAAGAAGAGCTTCTCAAAGCTCTCGCTGTACTTGTGCATTTGGCTTTTTCACAGTGCATTATGTGTTTGAAGAGCAATATTAAACCGATATTCTCCAAGCAGACTGAAAGGTCAAATAAGCTACCGGTGTGCATACAGTATGTTATTTGCAATTCACAATCACTGACATTAGCAGATGGTTTTTATTCACATAAAGTCATGTCTTCTGTCAAAGCTACATGTGGCCCACGTGGTCTAACCAAAGGGTTAATAAATGCCCAGCTAAATAAATGCTGAGCAGAGTGAAGGATATTGTTTTTTTCATGTGTTCTCCATGATGTGGAAGTCATTTAGACTCAGCAGCCTCCCTATATAAAGGACATTACTGTAATTATGATATTGGCAGGGCTGGGTAATGTCTTGTGGAGAACATCTCTTTCAACAAGGTAGGGCAGAGGGATGTTCCTCAGTGCATGGAGGCACATTATGGGAGTGCTCACGAAAGCAGATTAATATACCTCAAATTGGACCTCACACCCTTTCTCTCAAAAAATAGAGATAATGAGGAAAGGGCTATGTTCGAATTCAGAAAGAAAAAAAAACAAGCATTAAAATAAGCTAAAACCACTAAAAATCAAGATATTTATTATTTGAATAATTTTTTTTTATTAATTCTTGTTTTTGTTTTTTTGCCTCAAACAAACAGCAGAGCTTTTACACAATGAGCTTATGCTGCGTTCACGCCATGCGTAACCGTAATTTAGAGAAGGCAACCCATGACATTCTACTCGGAGCTGTTCACATTTATGTCAACACTATCTATACCGAAATGAATCTGCAGCAGTCAGGTACAATTAAGAGCTCTGTAAGTTGTTTATGTTCATTATTATTGTAATGTTATGTGCTTTGAGACGTGAGGTAATTTAACAGCGTCTCTTATAATGCTTTGTTCATGTATTTCGGGAGGAGGCGTGGCTTTAGGCAATTATTGTGGACTAAGGGAGACCTCAAAAGGTTGAGAACCACTGGTGTGGAGTATGACTAATCATTTCTTTTTGACTGAATCATAAACATACAGTGTTGTTTGTATGTAGTGAATCAAACACAAAACTTAGAACTGTGATTTACTGACTGCTTGTTGATATGACCAAAAAAATGAACAAAATGGGTTATGTCAGTAATATTTCAGAAAAATAATAAAAAAAGGTTACCACATTGCTTGTCCATTTAGTATTGTTGTTTAATGCACTCATAAAAGCATCTTACAACATGTACAACTAAATTAAGCATCAACAGACAAAAAAAGAGTTTGATAATGATAATGAATTAACATAATGAGTCATGATAATAAGTATTGAATTAACACAATGAGGAGTGAGTAATGCATTATCTGTAATTTGGTACAACAAAACATTCATTAAAAAAAAGATGAGATATCTTAACAACTGTAATTAAGTCATAATATTGAAAGCTACATCAGTGTCAGTTTTTCTCAACCTTGTTTATCAGTCAGGGAATTTGACATATGGCAGGCTTAAAATTCATCACGTGTTGCACAACAAGGACAACCTTGCTTGACATCACGATCGATATCGAATACCTGGTGATTCTGTACATTCAGTACACAGATGAGGCGATGACATTGGTGCATATTAATGGCATCACTGATCCCGAAGAAAAAGGATGGTCAATTTCTATTACAATGTCAATATAAAAGGTGGCGCCATTCTGGTCATTTAGCATTAGCCTATAAACAAAAGCGGCCAAACATTATCAGTTACATTCAGCTGTATGTGAGAATGAATTTAGAGGGTAGGTGGTAAGAGCACTTGCGGTCAGACTGTTTGAATTATTAAAGTGTTTGTCAATGTCACAACTGCTATTAGCAGCGGAGTGTTTTAAAGGACAAATGTTGATGTAAGGTTGTGGGAAAACTCTCAGTCACAAAATATTCCACTATGTGAAGCCAAGAAACACTGAACATCTGCAATGCAGCCCCAGCTCTCATACCAGAGTCGGCCTAAAGTCTTGTATAACAGCAGCTGAACAGCAAGAGACTGAAAAATGAAAAAAAGAAAACAAAGCTAAATTAATAATGATGGTGGAGCCCACCAGCAGGAGAGTGTTTCTGCAATATTGATGAGATCTGAACAGAAACAGAGTCTGAATTCTATGCTCGTCTGTGCGGAGGCTTAGAAGTCTTGTGAAAAGCTTGTTATCTGTATGACGTATAATGTCACCTGCTTATTAAGCTATATAAGACTTCTTTTTGACAAGACCAGGGCATTTAAATGCAAAGTCAGCTCACAAACTTTAAACATCAACTTTAGATCCTCACAGCACAAGAAAAAAATAGGACAGGAATTTTCTCTGGTTTTGACTCTAAAGAGTTTGCACATTGAATAATCTGCCAGAATGCAGATAAAGATGGTGATTTAAATCATGGTATTTTATTTTATTATAGGTCACAAGTGGCATTAACCCAATAAAAAAAAACATAGTTTAAAGTTGCTCTAAGCGATGTCGGGTGACGTCACTTCTTGTTGACGTTCAAAGTATTGTCAAACAAAACGGAGGCTAGCTCGACCCTCCCTCCTCCTCATCCACGCACTAACCCCCCAAACCCCACCCCCAAATCCTTCTTGTCGGTTATTGGCTGGAACAGTTTGTTATGTTTCATGGTGCGGGTTAGCCCAGTTTGTTTTTGTTGCCGTTTGTGGAGCCTGGGGTGTCTGCAGAGACCGCGTCTTTTTACAGTGTGTTCAGGGGACAGGCAGCCAGCGGATAGTGAGGAGATGTTTGCTGTATGTGACAAAAAATGTTTTGGCCTAAAAAACGTGTGACATCGCTTAGAGCACCTTTAAGGTGTTTCCTCACCATTACATATTGTCAGGTTATTAGTATAGTAATCGGTGTAACGTTGCACATGTAAATGCACTCAGAGATTTTACCAAAAAATATTTACATAAAAACTTAATTTACTTTTTCAACAATTGCTGCAATGCAATAAGTTTCCTCTAAAAGTTGGGCTTATTATTCCTTTAATTCTAAATTATTCCTGTCCAACCCAATTCATTTGCTTGGGTTGGCTTTCACAAGTACCAAATCAATATCTGCACCATCCTTAAAGTGACCCATCCATTTCTGCAAAGCATATCGGCGGTTTATATACTGTAGCCCATAAAATGCTGAATTATTTATGTACTGTAGATGGATGAAAGAGTTGATGTAAGAACTGTGAGAAAAGTGTTGAGGCAAATAAGTACCAGTTAAGGAATAAATACAAAACTTGCTACTGCTAAGACAGAGGCATTTATGAAGGTGTATTAAGATGAACGATGGTGTCTAAGCTGTTTCCCCTGATTTACTCTCTTGCTACTCTCCGGAGTGTTTTGCACAGACCCAGAATGCTCCTCATAAACTGTATTCCTCAGCTATTATCATTCAAGTAAACAGTAGCCGCTTTGATCAAATGGGTGTTGCGTTTCTCACAGGAGCGAGAAATGGCCACTTGTGCCAATGATTAATAAAATAATAAAAGGTTTTCCGTGGTACTTTGTTTCATCTGTTCACTCCTAGAAAGACACCCATCAGTCCAAACCTCTGATCAACAACAGTCTCACACACGCACGCACGCACGTGAACACACACACACACACACACACCCATGGAAATTCACTTTTTTTTACATTCAGAAATGGAGAGAAATTAATCAGGTTTACTGGTGGAGAGAGGCGTAATCTTTTGTGTTTAAACGGCACAATTCCGAAGAACGGAAAAACATTCAAGTTTACGATATTTGCTAGGTTCAATGTTGGTGCAGCACAATCAACAAATGGGTTGCTCAATCTTAAGTTTATCAAGCGACGAGAATACTTTTTGTGCGCAAAAACAAACAAATATAGCGACTTTATTTCAACTATTCATTTCCTTCTCGTGGGCCTCTAGTCAGTTAAACTAGTATGTTTGCGTAGAGCTACGTCAAACGTAGGCTCACTATTGGCCGACACTGGTCATGTGTGTGATGTACAACAACAGAAGCTTACGCTGTTACACTAGTTTAACTGACTCAGAAGGAAATGAATTTTCCTATCATTGTAAAGCTGCTTTAAAACAATCCGTATTGTATAAAGCGCTATATAAATAAAGGTGACTTGACGTACAGTTTATGATATATTTATTTCAGTCTATAAGGATTAATTACCATCTTTTTAAATGGAGGAGAAAAGATTTATGGTTGAAGTCAAATTGGACGAGTTTAAGCTGTGTGTTCAAAATGGACCAGTTATGTTGCATGGCCTCATCTTAGAAAATTATTAAGAAAACAAAGCACAACCTCAGTGTCAGGTTGGTGTAGGTAGCTGAAGACGATGACACAGGATCTGCGATATTGGTACTTTATTTACAAACTTAACTTCAATTAACATACAAGAACAAAGGAAAGGGAACTCCAGAACTTCCAAACACACAACCATGCACGGACGACGACCAACAAACACTGAGGGAAAACACAGGGCTTAAATGTACTGGGACTAATGGGATAATTAACAGAACACACAGGTGATGGGAATTTGTTATCAAACAGACAGGAAACAACTAACAGGACTAAACCAAAAACCACAAAGACAGGGGGAAACAAGATCACAACACAGAACAGAACACATTAACAATGTGGGCGCCCTGGAGGCGGACGAGGGTATGGTTGCACAGGAACGGTGTTGGGTGGATCAGGATGTGCAGGCGGCCAGAGCGGAGCAGGATGTGCAGGCGGCCAGGGCGGATCAGGATGGGCATGTGGCCAGGGCGGCGCTGTCGGACCCTCGGGCGTCCAGGGCGGAGCTGTCAGACCCTCGGGCGTCCAGGGCGGAGCTGTCGGACCTTCGGGCTTCCATGGTGGTTAGGACCCTTCGGTTGGCCACGGCGGTGATTGGGAACTGGACTCATGGGCCAGAACTGACATCACCGCCGCAGACATCACAATCAGTGCTGTGTCTTCTTGTGTGGGCTCACGTGCGGTGTGCTCAGTCTCTGGCAGGCAGGTGACGGGCTCAGGCTCTGGTGGGCAGGCGATGGGCTCAGGCTCTGGTGTTGCTGGACTTGGAACGGACTGGAGTGGGAGATCTTCCACCACGTAGCTGGATCCACACGCCCACAGCGTGTGATCCACAAACTCCAGGAAAGACTGGTCGAGACTCTCTACCAGAAGTAGCTAGGCAAGAGGGGCTTTCAATCCACCCCAGAAACTCTGTGTAAGTTCCTCTTCATCCAATGTCACGTCATCATAAAGGTTTAGGTACAGCCCCGCATATTCCTCAAGTGAGCGCTCATTTTGAAAGAGGATAGGTGTGTTAATAGGCTTCACCCTTTTCTTCCTGTGACATCTCCTCTGGCTCATCTTTTGTTCACGGTTGGTCATTCTGTCAGGTTGGTGTAGGAAGCCGAAGATGAGGACACGGGATCTGCGATATTGGTACTTTATTTACAAACTTTACTTCAATTCAGATTCAACTTTATTTGTCATCATGCAGAGTACAAGTACAGAGCTAATGAAATGCAGTTAGCATCTGACCAGAAGTGCAAGAATATAGTGCTTTATATACAGTACATAAAAGTGCAGAGTAAAATAAAGCTATGATTTACAGAATGTACAGTGGATTTGCTATTTACAGTACTAAACAGTATGTACAGAATATAAATAGAATGCAAATGTTCTCAGTCTGTGCAAAATATGAGTAGTGTAAGGTACTGTAAATACATGTATATAAAATACTGTGACCAGTGCAGTAATAGGCAGGTGCAAGTTAGATTGGTGGTGTGGCATTCAGAAGTGTCACAGCCTCGGGGAAAAAGCTCTTCCTGAGCCTACTGGTGCGAGAGCGTAGGCTCCTGTAACGCCTGCCGGATGGAAGGAGGGTGAAAAGTCCATGGTCAGGGTGAGAGACATCCTTGATGTTTCTTGCCCTTCCAAGGCAGCGCTTATGATAAATGTTCTCAATGGAAGGTAACTGGGTACCGGTGATCCGTTGAACAGTTTTCACCACCCGCTGGAGTGCTTTGCGGTCAGATGCGGAGCAATTGCTGTACCATACTGAGATGCAGTTCGTGAGTATGCTCTCAATGGTACAGCGGTAGAATTCCACAAGGATTCTGGGACTCAGGTGAACTTTCTTAAGGCTCTGTAAGAAGTAAAGGCGCTGCTGTGCGTTTTTGACCAGGGTGGAGGTGTTATGGGACCATGTGAGGTCATCTGAGATGTGGATGCCAAGGAACTTGAAGCTCGACACACGCTGCACCACAGCTCCATTAATGTAGATGGGTGTGTGTGCATGACTCCTAGTCCGCCTGAAGTCCACAATGATCTCCTTTGTCTTCTGGGTGTTTAGTTCCAGATTGTTGGTGGCACACCACACAGCCAGGTGCTGCACCTCATCCCTATAGGCTGAATCATCGTCATCCTTGATCAGACCTACCACCGATGTGTCATCTGCGAATTTGATTATAGTGTTAGAGCCATAAGCAGGAACGGTACATACATACAGGAATTAACATACAAGAACAAAGGAAAGGGAACTCCAGGACTTCCAAACACACAACCATGCACGGACGACGACCATCAAACACTGAGGGAAAACACAGGGCTTAAATGAACTGGGACTAATGGGATAATTAACAGAACACAGGTGATGGGAATTTCTAATCAAACAGACAGGGAACAACTAACAGGACTAAACCAAAAACCACAAAGACAGGGGGAAACAAGATCACAACACAGAACAGAACACATTAACAATGTGACACTCAGACAGTTTTTTTCTAAGAACTGCCTACACACTAAAAGTGGTACTTGAGACCCACTCAGTGAAAGCATTCAGTCATGTACCTAATCTTCAGACCAAGTCTACAAAACTGCCAGCACATTATCTGCTTTACACTCAGTTTGCAATTGTAAAACAAACTTTTTCTACATTAGACGCGTCACTCAAAACTAACAGCTCTAGTTTTATTTGGGAAACACTGGCATTTAAATGGCACACTCATTTACATTTTACCTACACACAATGATCATGTGTGAAAAACGTACACATAATTCGTTCATTTAGAAATCAAAACCCTTTAGCACGACAATATTCAACCATCTCATATCCTCTGGAAAAACCTGCAGGATATTCAGACCCCAAATCTGAACCCATTACATAACACAGTGAAGAAGAACATCATCTTGCCATCAATTAAGGCTGTAAGACTGAGTGGTTGGGAATAAAATTTTAAACACAAGGCATCTTTTTAAGAGCATAATTCATTCCTGAATTGTCCTCGCAATGTGAAATATTTTAAATGGAATCCTTGCGCATTTTTTTTGTTAAATAACTAAACTTGCGCTGATTCACCTAATAAAACATACAACCATAATCAGTAAGGCATATCCAGTGGCACTCCAGAATATCTGAACATGTGTAACCTTTTCTTATGAATGTATCAACACCAAATGAATGAATAATTCCGAGAAGTTCAAAGCTTCCTCTGTTCGACTCTTGATCAAAGTATCTTTCCCACATAGACTGAAGCGATTATCAGAGCACATGTGCAGTGACATGCACAGAGCTGCCCTCTTGCTGTTGCTGGTGGCAAGATGTCACAAAGCACCACATGAGACTATTTTCTTATGATAAACATGTTAAGCTTTCATTAGAGTACAAATTATGCATAAACGTGGATTAGAGGGCTCGCTATGCAGCAGACACCTACAGTACACCAGATTAGTTCATTTGCATATGACAGCAACAGTAAATCCTGTTAAAGTGATGCTGTAGATTAATTGGCTTTATATCCTCAAACAACAACCTGTGCCAAACGGTGACTTTGGGCTGCTGCTGTACCTCTACAGAAATTCACAGAGGTGGGTTGGTGTGGTCAGATAAGACTCTTCTTGTGATGGGTCTTATGACTCAACATACCCTGAAAGCACCTGTGAGTTAAGATCAATTGTGTGTGGATATCAGAACGTGTTTCAGTACTGATCTTAGTAGGTTAGCTGGGCAAAAACAGAGAGCATATCTCTTTACAAGCGCCTCTCAGCTGTTCAGTGAGTGAAACACTGCCTATCAATTATGCATGGGATGTAATGCACACTTTGCCTATACTGTAGGGCGCTACCACTAAAAATTGAAAACATTTAAAATGTTATCTTGGGTAAGTATTCATTAAAGAGATTTAAGTACTATTATTAAAATTGTTTATCTCATGTTGTTCCAATCCTGTAGCGAAGTCTGTAGCGAAGTGATATGTTTATGAACAAATCATTCTTTTGAGTACATTTTTTTTTAATTAATACCAGTCTGAATGATTTGTTCACAAATCGGACTGATGCGATTCTTCGGTTCAACTCACTGATTCAATGATTCACTGTTAAAAGTTAATTGTAGGGGAAGATTATTAGTGAATAATGACTTAATTTTCAGTCGGTTCAATTGTATGGATTGCTATTATGATACATTTATGGTGTTCTTTGTTATTTTGAAGCTTTGCAGTCCCAGCCCACATTCACAATCACAATATGAAAAAAAGTTGTTGAGAATTTCTTCTTTTTCAGCCAATAACCAATAAATGACCGATATTAAAAGTCTATACTATTGTACATAAAATAAAATAAAAAAAACACTAAAAACTACTTCAAGTGAATTTAGGCATCACAACATTATAATGTACAATGTGAATGCGCATATTCATTTAGTGATTTGCTGAAGATTACATTTAAACGTGTTATTAAATAATTAGGGGTTTTAAAGAGCATCAGATGACAGAAAAAAGTTAATCTAAATGTGTGTATATATATATATATGAAAGATTCAAAATCAACCAATACCAATAAATTGAACATATTGGCTGATGATAACCAATATGGTACCATAGCCTATATCCCTACTATTTCCTATAGGGAATAACTGGAATCCTGCTGATCTTAGTATCTCATTCACTTTACTAAAACATTTCTCTGTTTGATGTTGTTTACGAGAAAAGTCCACTGTGAAATCTATACTGTACAATTATCTTTCACCCTTTCTCTATCTCCGCCATTGCAATTCATTAGAAAATGTCCCCACTTCTTGTCACTTGTTTAACAGTGTCTCTTTTTATTCAGGGCTGAACTGTCAGCTCACAGCCTGGACCAATTTCTGAACAATGGTCTTGACGTAATCGTGTAGACTTTCAACAAGTGTTAATCTCATCATTATGTACAAATACTTAGTAATTTACTCTGTTTACAAAGCTATCAGACTCAGCCCTAAATAATTAAACAAAGAATGAAAGAGGTTTCAAAATCAAACCACAGCTTATGGACTACTCCCTAGTGCTGCACAATATACGCTCCAAGGCCATCGATTGAAGAGGCTCATGATCAAAGAGCAGAGAGCAGTATAGGCTCTATCTATGTACACATCAATCACATTTGCACTAGTCCTTCGATTTAAGTCCAATTTGAGACCAGCTTCACATGGGAGTGGTTTTAATTAATGTGGATTGCCCTAATTAGCCTCTTTGTGACTGTCT
This sequence comes from Meda fulgida, assembly GCA_030578275.1. NCBI lineage: Eukaryota > Metazoa > Chordata > Actinopteri > Cypriniformes > Leuciscidae > Meda > Meda fulgida. The sequence goes on along the minus strand of CM060634.1, from coordinate 8,397,610 downwards.
TAATTACCAGGACAAAAACCGGGACACCCCAGTCTGAATTAGCGTCATACTAGTGGATTCTGAGCCTTATTTTTATGCAGCAAGGTCAAATGTTTCCGTTCTGCTCTCGTTGCATTAATGAGACTGAATCTGCATGTGCATCGAATTAGATTTGACAGATTATAGTTCCTCTGCTAATCTCTGCCATTGGTATCCAGGGAGTATTTTTTCCAAAGCAAAACTCGATAAAGACTCCATCCATTAACATATTATAACAGCAAAGTTCCCAGAAGTTTAGAAACGCCACAAGTCTGTCAATGCGAAAAATGTTTTCATATGCTTCTGAGAAAGTATGGAAGCCTGTTATCACCTCAATTACATTTAAATTGCAACAAAGTTGCAGTTGTGAAATCTAAGTCACACTAAGGCTTTACACTAGTTAACCCTGGGTCATTCATTATCTTCCTTCACATTTCATATTGCTCATAATTCACCGGGGTTAACAATTAATCCTGGGTATTCATTTGTTGATGTTTCTCACTGTACATTCCTAAACCCTGGGTTAGCCTTCTTATTTGCATATTTGTGGTGTTTGTCATTGATTGGACGAACACAGTATACAACCTGTTTGCGTTAAAGTTCTAGCATTGCGCATTCTCATATTAGCCTATATTGCCAACCACACTATCAAGTATGGACTTTTTTTAAAGGTAAGAATGGAACAGTCTCTTCTGCACTACAATTGATTTGTTTTCCATCCAATCACCAACACCTTTCCTTAATTTAGCCTCTTGTTACCTTCGTGTATTGAAACCCTCAGTCATTGTCTGTTCATTGTCTTGTGTTAACGTTTCATGCTGGTGTTTTTTTGTATGTTATTAAATGTGAGTTTATCATCCTTTTGCATCATGCATCTTTGTTGTGCATTATCAAGTCAAGCCAGCGCGTAACCGACAGAGCTGATGTACGCAAAGTCGTATGCCGAACAGCCTTTGGCAGCTCAGGAGCCTTAATTAAATGGAGATTGAAGAATGACCAAAAGGATTGAGCTTCCATGGCAACAAAGTTGGGAAGGTTTAATTTATGTGTGAGGATTTTCTCTCTCTGTCTTTCTCTTTACCCACATTATGGGGAGTCTCAATAAAGCATCAGTGAATAGCGATGACTCTATTGGAAGGCCTTGTCACCCAGGGCTACTCATTGGTCTGAAGACACAGCTCATCAGGCGCTGTGGATTTGGTTATTGGTTGGGTCTAAATATAGCACCCAGGACTGCAAACAGATGAGAGCAGACAACTAGTCCCTGGAGTAAAGGAGCCTTTGCAGAGGCATTCAGGCAGTGGACATCTAGCAGACACTTAAGGGCGTACTCGCAAGAGGTATAGTTGCCTTAATGCCGGAGAGTGAATTGGGGTTTGAATTTCACTTAAGAGCAATATTGTTGAGAGAATTTCAAACCCAACCAAATTCACATCAGTAATTAAATGGACAAAATAATTCATCTCAAACAGTGCTGCTCACGCTTATTGGAAATGTGAGCTTAAATTAAGTCAACAAATAATACAGTGAGGATCAAAAGTCTAGGATCTCTAGTGAAAATGCTTCTATTTCTTTTCTTTTTTTCATTATTAATTTACAAATTCATTTATATTCATTTATACTATTGCAAATTATGAATTGTATTATCAGTGTACCAATTTCAGTAAAAATTATATATATATTAAGCTATATATTGTGCAGAATATTTAGTTATTTATTTGACTTTTTAATGATTCTTTGTTTCAAATTTTCCAAAATTAGTTTTTCATAAAGAGTTTTGATATAATTTCAGGGGGGGCATGGGGTTCTGATGTAATGCATTTAACATATTTTTGTATAAACAAGATACTGTTTACATTACATTATGTATTGTTAGACACTGCTTTCTAGAAGGGCCATCTAAACAGACTCTGTGAATGAACCTCACACCATATGATCTGGAAGCAGCCCAGTGCACAAGTAGGTTGCCATGGTGAGCAGTGGAAAGGTTCTCCCCCATGGAGAATGACTCAGACAAATTCGAATTGGGCAAAAATCTGTTCCGTTGCTGTTTGAAAAATGTTTAGTCTGGTGGACTAATTAATTTACAACAATACTTTGTCTTATGAAAAAGAGAAAATGTCTTTTAGCCTAGAGCAGGATCAATATGAAAACAAAAAGCGGGTGACTAAATTAATACATATCCATCATGTATAATACAGTCTACAACTCGGTCTTAACCTCCTGGAAACCAGTCAAAAAATGTTTTGAGAGGTTTTTTTTGTCATTGCATTTTTTGGAGCATAAGAAACAAATGGAGAATGTGTTTATTTTATGTAGAAACATGATTATATAAAAATGAATGTCCTGCCTGACTAGCAATAGCAAGTAGTAAATCATGGTTCATTGGGGTATTGATTAGAAATGCACCGATATGTAAATTTTGCAAGATACGATAACCGCAAATTCTTTTTATTTGAAAGCCGAAAACCGATATATTGGCCGATAAATATAAATCAAAATTTTCATATACATTTTGAGAGCCTCTTACAAAAATAAAAGTATCATCATTAAAACCCATGCACACAATTATAATGTTCTAATAATTATTTTATGTAGTCTATATGACAGACTTTCACTGTGCATGTTGCACTTAAAGGAACACTCCACTTTTTTTGCAAATAGGCTCATTTTCCAACTCCCCTAGAGTTAAACAGTTGAGTTTTTAAAAAAGTTAGGGTTAGGGTTGAGTGTTCCTTTAACTGTATTTTCCTTTACTGAAGTGATTCCAATCATATTTCAAGCAATATAAAACCATCATGGCGAACAGTGCGCATCTGAAGGAAATAATCCATTATTTATGGGCGTAAATATAGCGGCCAAATTTTGTAATCAGGCCAATAACGATAACATTAAAAGTGAACATATATCGGCCGATACTGATTTGGTGGCGATATATCGTGCATCCTTATATTGATACTTATGTCTCTAAGTGATCTTGTAGGTGAATGACCATCTTCGTAGAAAAATACTATGGGGTCTAGAATTAAGCAAATGTGAATAGTACTACCTCAATAAACATCATGTAGAACAACAATTTTACATTATGCTGTTTACCATCAAATGTGTAAAACTAGAAGACTGATAAACATCCAGTTTCGCATTGCTCTCTACTCTCTAGTGACTCAGTATCTCTAACTGATGACTGGCTTAAAGTGCATAATCGGGGCGACCACAGAGGAGACGTGTTGTGTCTGTGCAAACAGGGTCCCTGTTATTACATTACTGTCTGTTTTAAGTCACAGAGAGAGAGAGAGATCAACACGGCCAATTGAGTCTAGCGGTGTGGCTTGACAGGGAGTGGAGATCAACAGCGTTGGGGGGCCTGTTGTTCGGGATCAAACTGACAGACACATCAAATAACCCTGATTTCCGGGAAAAAGCATTTCACACATGGGGAGAAGTGTGACTCAAAAGTTAAAATGTCACTGGGAGGTGAATGAGTGACCTTTACAGCACATTTTGGTTCTAATAAAAAGCTAATAAAATTAGGCCATCAAAATTGGAGAACAGGCACACATCTAGAGGCAGTTTGAGTCCATCAGCTCCTTCCTTCATGAAGCCGAAGAGACTGGTTGGTTTTTATTTGTTTAGCGCTACTCTCATCTCTCTCCTGGTTTTGGATCATCACATTAAAATGCCCGCTATAAAAATAAATCTAAAAAGACTATGTAAAAGACAACGTTTGTCATCATCACAGGCGTAACTGCCTTCAGGATACAAAATACAAATGACATGCAATTTTGCGGTTTTAAATACAAAGAGAATGTGTCTTACCAAATGTTTCTCTGTAAAACGTCCATAATCATCATGACAGATGCAAATTAAGGAATTCAATGCAAATTCCATGTGGATTCACATATTCCCGAGGCGCTCGATCAACCGGCCGCTGAGCGCAACATCTGGGGATGTTGCTGATGGGTGCAGTTAACTCCTGTCTCATCAGGCCGCTCCTGATGTGAACAAATAGATGAGGAGAGCTTTTCAAAATTAGCGGGTATAGTAACGTGTTGGATTTTTGGCAATGTTACAATTAAGGTATGGACATTATATATGGTTCCATCCAACTATTTATGCACATTTTGGAATATCACATAAATTCACATGAAAACACCAAGATGTGCATAAATTCTATAAATGTGGATAAAAAAAAGGTATGCACTCAATTAACGCTCATAAACTTTTTATCCAATAAGAAGACATGCGCATAAACTACAATGGAAACATATTTACCAAATAAATCCCTCTATGCGCAACAAAAAAAACTTAACAGTGGATGTGATTGGACAACTGGACTAACCAGCAGAACAATTTCATTGCACAGCATCTCAAAATTTGTTTGCATCTGAAATCGCATATTTCCCTACTATAGTTTGCGAAAAACAGTATATGACACAATAAGTAGGCTATATCTGAATTCACAGTACTCATTAAAGAGCAGGCAGAAAGTACCAGGGTGACCTTCTTCTGGAGAGACTCTTGAGTGTGCATATGATGGACTATTATCCCATGAGGAGAGGATTAGTGAATGGCAGTGAAGCGACGTAACTGACTCTGGTAGGTCACGTGATAAGGGCGACATGGCGAATGTAGTACGTCCAGATAGCATTCATACTGGCTGCTTTCCAGTCCACTTTTAGACACGCACTTGCGAACTTCCCCGCAGCACTTCCCCTCGGGGAAATCCCTGCCGCTATTTTGAAGTGAGTTCCACTTCGTGAAGTGGAGGAGGGAAGTTTATATGGACAGACCCTCGCTCTCCTCAGACCCTCGATTTTGCCTCGTCTACTTCATATGCACACTTCAGGCAGCTCCATATACCACAATGCAACATGATTGTGACGTCAACACATATTGCGTTTAAATTAACCCACCACATTATTATACTATATACTATTATACTATTATTTTATTTTTATTAAAAACTCAAACACACCTATACATATAGAATGCTGCATTAAACAATTTCGTAAGGTAAAAAAAATAAATCAACCCCATAGTGGATTCTAAGTGTTATTAGGGCTTAGCACGTTCCAATTCAGCCTATTGCAAAGGTTCCGCCAGTAGTGGGCACTCCGAAAGCGTACATCCGATCCGTGAGCGAGACGGAGGAAAGTTGGCTAGTGAAGGGCTTGAAAATATTGGACTGGAACACAAACCAGATATAACATACTTTTTTAGTGGTCGTGAAGTAATTTCAAAATGAATACCTATTCAAGAGAGTGCGCGTTTCAGACGCAGCCGTTGGTTTAATCATTCTAATTTCTTCCAGAAGCGTCACACATGATTGCGTTCCCAAACACCACCACCCAAACGCAAGATAACATGACAGCATTTATTGCGTTTTGTCTGCACGCAAGTCATTTATAGTGTGGGCCTATAGGATAAAAGAGCCACGGTTGCTTTGACGATTGCAGCAAATTACATTATTTGTGCCAAGGAAGTGACGCCTTTGTTCTCTTGAACACATGGGATGAAAACAGTGCTTTATTTGCAAATGTTTTATGCAATAGCCTATTCCAATTTTACGCATAAGTTAAATCCGCAACTTAGGATGGAAACTTGGCTTATGTTAAGCAGAATTTTTACTGCATTTTCCAAACATGGTCTACACAGCAACTATATCTAGACTGAGTGGAAATCACTGCAGAAAGGATGCACACTGGGGATCTAAAAATCCAGAGCAAGCCACCCACCGCCAGAGCAATGCCCCGTCCACCCACAACCTGACCACAAGGTTACGTCAAGGTGTCAGCAACAATGTATCCGGACCAAGCTTACTTTGCCAATTCATTTACACTTTACAATAAGCGTGTATATGTTTTTTTTTTATTTTTATTTTTTTACTGTTGTTAATTTAGTAGGTGCCATGAACTAATGAATAATAATTTAGCAACAGCAGCTATTCATTTTGGTTATTATTAATTTACACATGCTTAATTATACTTATTTAGGCTACTATTATTTGATATTAGTTATGTAATGCATTCATTGTAACATATAGCCTACAACTTTTAGTGTTAAGATGTAAAAATTAATTAAACACAATAGAAAAAGTACTTTTCATGAATATTTTCACACTGGGGGAAAAAAATAATAATTTGAGTTTCAATTCAGTGGGAAGATGATCCATTTTAGCAAATGCCTGCATTTTAGACAAACAAAACAATTATTAAATTTACTTTTTAAAAAAGGTGCAAATTAATGATTAAATATATACTTTTTTAAGTTGCATTTAAAACAGTGGTATTTTAATATAATTTATATATATTATATTATTCTGATTCTGATTATAGTATTTATTACTATTATGAATTAGCTTTTTTTATACTTTCAGTTTATACTCACATTTTTGTCTTTTTATTGTGCTTTTTTTATTAGTTGCTGTTTTTTTTACATTTCTATATAATTTACATTAATAAATACCATTTATTTTTATTTCAGTTTTAGTAATTTTAGTACTTCAACCTAAACTTATTTCAGTTTATTGACAATGCAACAATTTTCATTGAATTTAAAAAAATTCATTTCATATTTTCTTTTATCTCATCTTTATTTCAATTGCCAAAAATGATTTTAAACAGTTTAGTTAAAGGTGCAGTGTGTAGCTTTTGGCGACATCTAGCGGTTCGTTTGCGAGTTTACACTAAGGGCTCAGCCCACTGCTCACCCCTCCCTTTCGAAGAAGCTACGGTGGCTAAAATGGGACAAACATCGTCGTCTGAGACAGCAGAGAATAGCCAGAGTAAAACAAGCTTTTGTACCACAGTCCATTATAAACCACATCATGGATAAAGTTTACAAAGCCATAGTCAGGTGAGGATCAAGGGTCTTAATACATAATATAATAATAGTAATCAGCTGATTGTCTCACGAACGTAACCTGCACATTTCTCCCCACATAGCAAACCCATAATACAGCGAGGGAGAAGAACCACATGAAACTATGCAACTAGCGCTATATATTTTTTCTAACAGGGTAGTAACAGTTTAGCTGGCTAATATGAGCTGTTACTGTGGCTGAGCTGGTTAAAGCGTAAAGCCTTGTTTAAACTCGACGCGTCCACATGAGCTCAAAGGTGCGCGCGGCAAAAATGACGTGATTGTAACAGCGCGCGCGCCTCCGCATCCCTTAGACACCATTTACTACACACAATAGGCTTTTTTCTCTGATTTTGGAAACTCGATCGACTTAAATGCTTCCAAGATCGACGGGTTGGTGATTCCTGTAACTGTTTTCCGGTCAATGACAAGAGTAGCCTACTAATCAGCTGTCTCACGAGCGCAACCAGCACATTTATCCCCACATAGCAAAGCCATAACACAGCGAGGGAGAAGAATTACGTTACATGAAACAATCCAACTACATATTTACACCACTGACAAGGGAAAAGTCTCTACTCACGCTGTTTATGACTAGCTTCTTCTAGCTTTCTGCGGCTTCTCTCTCAAGTTAGTGACGAAACGAGCTCTGTAACACTGTTTGATCGCTGTCGGCTACGGTAGAAACATGACGTCACAATATGGCGACCTTCATAGAAGGGGAATCCCGCGCCTATGTAGATATAAATGACTCATTCTAAGGTAATAAAAACATTACGGTTTATTAAATAAGTTCTTTATACACCACTGAACACATAGTTATGGATGTCATATTGCATTTCTGTTAATAAAAACTCAAAAATGTTACACACTGCACATTTAACAAACAACATTGTTTCAAAATCCACTTAAATCCATTTAGCTATAAATGGGCATGAAACATATAACCAAGATAAATAAATTCTTTAAAAATATTGCTTATTATTAGTTCATGATGCCTACTGAAGTATCAAATATTAACATTAACTGTAAAGAGTTACTTGCCGCCAATTCTCAGTATAAAACGGATTCAATTTCTGGAAAGTTCTCTTAGACTTGAAAACTCATGAGTGCATTTATAAAGGTGTTGCTAAGTTATGCATGATTGCTCTAATTGTGCTACTTGGGCTCCGGTTACTATGGAGACAGCAGTAAGCTGTTTCTAATTTAATAAATACTGTAAAGATTGACCATAGATTGGCCACACCTAGGGAAAACTTCACCCTGTTGCCATGGTTACCTCCTGCCAACCAGGTTCAGCATCAGCGAGATGTAGAAAGAAAGAAATGAACCCATTTCAATTATAATAAAGGATACAAATTAATCTTGAAGTTATGTAAAACTTTTAAACATTGCAATCATATTTGCATCAGCAGGTAACCGAGGTGTCATTGTTAACTTATAATTACACAAATTCTTCTCTGCCACCATGAGACTCAACTCAGTTTCACACTGACGTCTGCGGAGAAAAAGAAGTCGCTGTTCTTTTTTTAGACACGGGTAGAAGAATGCGTCTAACTGTTGCTTTTAGTCACAACGGAAATCAATGCCCGGCAGTGTATGAGCTTATTGATTAGATCTGCATGCTTGCTTAAGAAGACATTTCAGTAGAGCTGTTTCTAAGGGAGGGCTCTCTACCCATACTTGACTCCTTCCACCTCCCCGTCATCTATTCAGGCCTGTCATTCAGAACTGATGGCTCTGGCTGATCAGAGGCATTTTGGTTAAGCTTGATGGATCCTTCAGGACTCATTCTCTTTTAAACTGGGTTGTTGTTCTTGGTCTATGAATCCAGACATTGATCTGAGGAAGAGATGTCTGTTTTACAGCACAAAGTGACACAACAAAGGGAGAACAGACAAAGATGCGCTTGAGTTAATTTGGTCTCTTCCAGCTAAAAAAAAGGTCTAAAACCAGCCTAAGTTTGTTTGTTGGTCTTAGCTTGATTCGTAGCCTGGCTAAGAATTTATGATGGTCATCTTTTAAAGGATTTTGGGCATTTATTTCTCATTTGGTCAGGCTTGGAGTGTAGCTTAAAGGAGAACTCCGGTCAATTTTAACATTGAGCTAATTGTTTTGTACATTTGGTGTGCTGTCAGTACAGACAAAAACGACAAAAATCGGTGTTGCCTACACTGTGTTATCCTCTTTTTAAAATTTGCATCCTGCTGACTTCAATGGGGCAAGTTCTAAACCTACTTTTAGCCTCTTAACATCCTTGATTTGTCATTACAAGTGCACAGCCATGTGAGTGGTGTTATAAAGAGTGACCACGGTCAATCTGACTGCAGTAGATGTGAAAGATATGAATAAAAATGATGTTAATTCAGCCAGCTCACATACCTGTATTTACTTCCTGTTTTCGGTCTAAGTCCACAGTAGTCGATTGTCGAGTTCGCTCGTGCGATCAGTGGTAACTAAGCAACAGTGGAGACTCAGACTGTCAGCTGTCAGCCAATGACGGTGCTGTGTGGTGTTCTGATATTATGGTATTCTATGACATTATGATAGGATGTTGCTTAGTCACCAATGATCGCGCAAGCGAACTCGACAATCGACTACTGTGGACCGAAAACAGGAAGTAAATACAGGTATGTGAGCAAATTGCCGGCAAATTGCCAGAGTGCCTTCTGTGTGAACGCAAACACGACCCGGGATTGATGCCGGGTTGGGGACCTAGACCCGGAACGCGCGCTGTGTGAACAAAAGCCAGAACCAATGCCGTATAAGGGGTGGGTCGTAGTGATAATGCACGAGCCTTTGCAATGAGTAGTTATGTGCGACTCAGTTACTCAAGAAGAAAGTTTGTGTTCGTCATCGATACAAGAAAGAACGAAAAAATGTCTGCAAACTGGACTGAAGTAGAGACCCGAGAGCTCCTTGCAATCCGCGCCGAAGCTGAGATCGTTCGCCAGCTTTGTGGAACGGTAGGCCTACGTGATGCGTTAGTGTACGACCGAATCCGGAAAAAAATGATCGAGCGTGGTTTCTCGAGATCGAAAGCGCAGATCATTAGTAAACTTTTCGACGCGTACCTTACACGTCACATCCAACGTCACACGTCTTTCCTGAACATACACGGGTTGTGTGTGAACACGCTCTCAGATTCCGGCAAATCACTGGCAGTGTGAATGAAGCAAAATCAAACGAACCCGGGTCAAATCCCGGGTCACTTCATCCGTGTATTTTCCGGAATCTCTGTGTGAAAGGGGCTAATATAACACTGGTTCTAAATGCATCTTTATCTCCACTGACAGCCATTCAAAATGATCCATGTATTTTTCAAAAATATATACATTTCTTCAAGCAAGATATGGTCTATATATCTCTAACGATTTCAATATAGTATAGTCTATAGTAGATGTTTACCATTGTCCGAGTCTTTGGACGCGTGAGTGTTGTTTTGTCACCAAAAATCCGCACTTTCGTGATTTCGTCATATGACATTTCCATCTTGGGTTATTGGGCTAAATTTATATTTTACATTGTTGCTGCGTGTTGTTTATTTAGTCCGCGGGTTGAAGCGAAGCGACTTGAGCTAGTTTTGGCAGTGATTGGGCGTGTTTTGTCCTGTCCTGGTTGTTGGTTCAAAAAGCTCTGTGGTCTCTTGAACAAAAATGGCAGAATTCAAATGGCGTAGGATAGGCTAGGCTACTTACAAGTGTTCTCCTGCGTGATCATGTAGAAAATGTATCTCTTTTATGGACCATCTTGTGGGCTCTCCTAAACTGAGTCAGAGTTCAATGGCATTTAGCATTCAGAAGTTATTAGATTGTTGTCTTGTTGTGTTAATTGTTTTTATATTGTAAATTTAGTTATGTTTAATGCAAAAACACTATTGTTAGATACATATTAAAGATTTATCTGTATCTATTAACATTATAAAGATAATGTTGTGGTTGCAAAAATAAACAATATAATCAAATAGTTTAAAAAAAATTAATCTTAATTAGCTTTTGTGTATTTACCTTGTATAGTGTAACTTGGCTATATTAGCCTCCCAAACATTGCTCCCAAATCTCTGATATAGAGATATCTACCGGTACATGGAAATACCATATTAGCAAGATGCACCTTTTTTTATGTTTATTTGTTCATGTTCATGCATTCTTAATGGTATCTGTTATGTTATAAGCATGTTTATGTGGAGAAAATCATTAAGAATGGGTCAAAAACAACAGCGAATTCCCTTTAATGCCCGATTCTTTGGTCAATAGTGGCACAGGATTATAATGATGATTAACTCCCCGGGGCAATACCCCATCCAATCTCCCACATTTTCCCTAATGAATTCCCACAGCTGCTGATACAGACTAATTATTGTTATTAGTTCGAAGTCTGGCAATTACCTCACTATTACCTCATTGCCACAAAGGCCAATTCATTGGCTACCATCAGAGGGCCATGAGGCTATCGATTTCAGACAGGATATTAAACATTAGGTGTATACAACACCTGCTGCAGCCTATCTGATGAGAAGATGTTTTTCCTGTGGAATATATTTGCTAAAACATTGGTCTGAATACATATAGACACATCAGCAGAGACCACATGATTAACTGAAGCGAGGCCTTGCTGAGTGAGGGGACGAACTTGTTTTTGCGTCAAGCAGATCATACGAGTTCACAGCATTTTTATCCATCTGTCTGGACCAGGTTCAGCTCTCTAGCTCATAATAATTCGGTCATAATCTTCCACCCATCATATCACAGCTGGTTCAACCTAATACTACAGGATGTAATGGTGCAAGTATGCAGCACACACTGCCAAAAACATACACAGAACCGCTAACATCTTGTTGTGACTAAAATAAGGCTTTTATCCCTGCATTGTGCATTTTTACAGCCGCTCTAATTAGCCAAGCCTGGCAAATGTCATAACAGAGCAGCTGTCAAAAGTATCTGTGAGCTCCGTTTTGTTTGGATTCACTGTAATGAATTGCTGTAAAAATTACAGCATTATTTTACAGCAGCTGGCTATTTTCTAATATTACAGCATATTGCTGTAAACTGCAATGCATTCTGGGGTCGCGCGGCGGTTTGATTCAAAATACAGAATATTGCTGTAAATTTCAAATCTCCAGAGGCATTGTGATCTTCAACGGTCGTGTCGGCGGCGGCAAGAGGAGTGATTCTCAACTCTGTGGTAAGTGACTTATTATTTCAGTTTCTTATTTTTCATGTTGGGTTACTCGTAGACTATGAAGGTAACGTTATATTCGCGGAATCGCGGTTCATATTGGTAACTTAACCCCGGATCACACATCCTCCGACCGCGGGCCGCGAGGGAGACTTGCGCGGGGCTTCAGCAGCGCGGACGCGGTAGTATTTCACACATTCCTCGGGATCTATGGGCTCCTATGTTAAGAATTACATGCTTTAATGACAACAGTCGGTATTCACACGAGCTTCGTGTTGATCAGCACACTTCGTCGTGATTATTTTATGGTGTAAATCAAATCAAAATCAAGTCATCTGTTAAAATGCCGAAATTAAAACGGCGTTGCTAAAACCTTGCGTCAGACTCACGGAGGATGTGTGTCATATAACGTTAGCCTACATTTTGAATGGTGCTGTAATACCAGTTTTGTCGCATGTTAAAATGCCGGTGTAAAAATCCCTTACATTTCAGTTCATATATATATTATAGCCTACTCTGTGTGTGTAATCAGCTTATTGTTTGTATAATGCCTTTGTTCATTTTATTTAAAAGAAAGTGTTCCTGCACTCTGAATACTAAAATATAGTTTAAATGTAAAAAGCTGAAAAATAAAAATAAATGGTATAGTAAAAAATAACTTTTGTCACATGTGCTATTGTTTTAGGAGACACTTTGACAAGTGGACACTGGAAGGCCAAGTTGTGTGTGAGGAGAGCATTCAGCCCAGCTTCCTGTCTGGCCTTGCCATACTGTTCACTGCATATTACATGGAGGAGGCAGCCTGCACCTTGGAGTTTATTTAAAGGTAATGATTGAATTCTTAACAACTTCAGTACCTGCATTTTACACATGTATTCAATATCAAAACTTGCCTTTAGATATATTATCTGTTGAGTTAATGAGTCTTAATTACATATTGTCTGTTTCCTGGCCCTTTAGGTGCTTTGTATGTATCAATCCGGAGAGAGGAACAAAGAAGTCGAGAGGAAAATTGCTATCTAAAACAACAGGGCAAATGGTACAGAAGAAACAGGTTGCAGTGAACCCACATGTTGCCACTCTTCCCAGCAAAATGATGGGTTATCAGTGGAATTTCTGAAATGTAAGTAACACACACACAAATATCTATTTTTTCTTTAATTGTAACCTTTTAATATTCTCTATCTGTCATCCCTCTCTGTCTCTGACTGTATCATTATGTTTTGTAATATATCTAATATATTGTCCTTTTCAATATTTCTAGCCACTCTTTGCATCCTGTGATGGAACAGCATCTGGAGCTGAATTATTCTCCATTTTTGATCAGAAGTTTGTTGGACTCACTTGGGGCCTTGTTTGGATATGTTTGTCTGGTAATGAAGTGGTGAAAATTCATCCGTGTCTGTGTTTTTCAGAACCTTTTATTATGATCATGTTGGTCAACTTGTGGTTTTAAATGTATGTCGTTTGCGTATTTCTTCTTTGTGTGAAGGGCCATGACGGCTAATTTGTTTCAAGTAATTAAAAAAAGTTTAATTTTATGTCCATTTAAAAAAAAAAAAAAACAAATACAAGTTTGTTGTAAGGATCCTCTGGAGGCAAGTTGTGAGAACCCAAGTGCAGTATTTATTCAAAACAAAACATACAGCAAGATCAAAACAAAAAGCAAAGCATGACATGGCATGAAACAAAACCATGGACAGACTTACATCACAGAGGTTACAGGAATCAATTCTTGACAAAGACACATGGCAAACATGAGGGCTTAAATACACAAGACTAATGACAAGACAAGGGACACCTGTGAACAATGAACAGACGATTATCCAATGACAAGACACATGGCAGGATCACATGACAAACAGGGAATCACATGACAGACATGAACAAACCAAATCGTGACAGATCTGGGACCTCTAAGGGCGACTCCCGACGCCCAACAAAACCAACACAAAACAAATTCAGGAGGGTGGTGGAGTGGAGGAGGTCTAGGGGGAGGGATGGTGGGCCAGGCCCGTGCAGGGGGACAGGACACGAGACGTGGCATGGCGTGGGCGGGCCTGGGCCGTGAGAAGGCGTGGGCGGACCTGGCAGTTCTGGCGGCCACGGCGGTGAAGGCCCCTCGGGCGGCCACAGGGGTGAAGGCCCCTCGGGCGGCCACAGCGGTGAAGGCCCCTCGGGCGGCCACGGCGGATCCGGCAGTGCAGGGAGCCATGGCGGCGCGGCCTTCATGGTCCCATCAATGGACCTAAATAAATAGTTTTCCCCAAGCAGCCAAACTGGTTTCCACACCACCATCGATCTGCAGGCAGAATTCAATTTCTGTGAGCTTTATTATCACACGTAATCGATCTGAAGATCCTCAATAGGCAAACTATTAATAACATCCTCATTCGTTTAAATGAAAGAATCAGCAGCAGTTTTACATTTTGTTATTCATTCATTGGAAAGTTTTTGACTTGAAATGAAGATGGTATTCAAATGCATCCCGAGTTGGTTCTCTTAGTCAGCTTCTAATTTAAAAAATCAAATGCCTATTTTATTGAAAGTCTGTTTAGCAGAATACTTTCATTTTCTTATTTAAACAGTGTGTGAGTGCATTAATAATGCGAGCCAGATGGCAGTAGTCCCCAGAGGTGGGCACAAATACATCAAAAACTATTTTGTTACAAAATACAAATACTGGCTCATGAAATGTAACAAAATAAAATACAAAATACTGATGTGAAAATTTTATAAATAAAATACAAGTAATTAGTATTTTGAAAATACAAAAATACTCCCACAATAATCTTAAGTCTTTTTTATTATTGCTGAAAGGTCAATAACATAAATAGTAGCAATAACACAAATATGAGAAATGTGTCAATTCAAAATGGCGAAGTAGCAAAATAAAAAAAAATGGCCATCTGCAACGCTATCTCTGGACCAATTCGTACAAATTGATTGTCATTTGGGCTGGGGTTTTTTAAGTACAACCAACTTGGCAAAATCTTATGGTGATTTTTCTTAAGTATTTAAGTATTTGAAATACTCTAAATACACTCTCTCAAAATATTTTGTAACAAACTACATTTTATTTTTTCCACACCTGCAAAATACAAATTACAAAATACACTAAAGTAATTAAATACGTATTTAAAATACATTTAATTGAAATACTGCCCATGTCTGGTAGTCCCTCCCCAGCACTTCTCTGAAGTAATAAAATGGAAACAATCTCTGATCAATCACTACACACGGGGTCAGCAACGATGGCCTCATTACCACAATGGCGCCTCAGAGGCCCAGTTGCTTGATAGCCCTCTAGTTTATCTGTGCCTGCAGTTTGGCAAGCCTTCTGGGTAATTGGCACCAGCAGCAACAATCAACAGAGAGATCACTCATTTCTTCTCTTCTTAGTTTCAAATCCTCGCTGAGCTTAACAAGTGCTTGGACACTGACAAATTCTAGGTCTGTTTTTAGACTTTCAGACTGAAAATTCCAGCAAATCTGAGACATTACATGGGATGATGCACAAAATAATAAATTGCAAAAAATTGTTTCTTTTTTTAAGATTTATGTTGAGATTATGGTAGCATTAGTGGTTTTGGGGTCTTCAGTTTTAGGTCTTCTACAAGTCATTGACGATAACATAAAGCATTGCTGCCATCTAATGTAATGCTGAGGAGGTACATGCCAGTATTACTAAAATCATGTATTCTCAAAAATATTATTTTATAAAACAGTTCATTCTTTACACTGAACAAAGCACAGCTGAAGGACCATTATGTATTAGTATTTTGTCTATACAGCATTTGCAGGAGAAATACGCTGACTGTGAAACTGATAAGACTTTTTTTGTGCCACGTTGCACATGGGCACAACAGTTCTGTGCATGTCCTCATAAAATTCTGCACTCCTCATAATTTTACCTTTTGTTCAAGGTAGATTTTCACATTAGGTTCTGAATGCAAAAAACATTAAATAAAATAATCCGGTCAGAACAGAATGTCCTATTCAGAGAGCAAACTGAGAGCAATATGTTCTCCATCAATAACAGTTACCTTTAGGCTAAATAGCACATAAATACAGCGCAATGAAAGCTGAAATGATATATGCTTCTCAGAGATAGCAACCTTATTAATAAGGTTCATTCAATATTGAAAATGTCTTTGACGATGCTATTTACTACATGATGTCTGTATTTGTATCAGCTGATAATTTAATACATGACATTAAATGTTATTAGGTAATTTTCTTAGAATCCAAAAGTGGCTTTTTTTATTATTATTGTGACTAATAGGGTGAACTCATGTAAACTGGGCCCCATATGACAAAAAAGTGACCCAATTTGCCTGAATTTACCTGGATTACAGTACATACACTAAAAGTAAACAAACATTATGGCATTATACATTGTGTCCTCAATAATATTGATATTCTATTATCCAGAGAACAAACAACACAGTGACAGATCTCTGCAAATGAACAGACAGTTATGGAGGAGGTAGCTAATCTGTCACATTTCGTGTAGATTTAACAATGAGAAGTAGATTAATTTAAAGAGGCAGTCTAAACACTGATGTCAACACAATTTGTTCCAATAATGTTTGTAGGACAGACGCTGCAAAACATTATTAAAAAGCACAGTGACACAAGTAGACAAAGCACAAGAAACATGTGAATAACCCAGTATATCATTAGCAGGGAATTATGTCTTATAATATAATAATCAGATGCCAATTCTGGATAATGATGATAACCTTTATTTGTGTGTTCGATGCCAAACCAAGGATTATGTGTAACAAGAAAGATGACAAATCTGGAGTAATGGCAGGTAATGTAGCTCAATAGAGATATTGCAGTGTTTAGATGTTTTGTTTCTACAAATTAACTACAAATGGACCTTTTCTTTCTTTGGCTGACAGACATATCAGACCTCTTCTTTTCCCTTCACATTTCCTTTCACTTACAATAATTTTCTGTCAAACGATATACATGTACTATTACTAATGTTCAAAAGTTTGGAGTTGGTTGGATTTTTTTTGTTTTTAAATAAGTCTCTTATGTTCACCCAGATTTAATTTATTTGATCAAAAATACAGTAAAACAATAATATTGTGAAATATTATTACAATTTCAAATAACTGTTTTCTAGTTTAATATATTTTAAAATGCCATTTATTCCTGTGATGGTGAAATTCAGCATCATTACTCCAGTCTTCAGTATCACATGATCATTAAGAAATCATTCTATTTGCCGTTTTGCTGCTCAAGAAACATTTTTTATTATTTTCAATGTTAAAAATACTTGTGCTAATTAATATCTTTGTGAAAACCATCATCTATTTTTGATGAATAGAAAGTAAAAAACAGCATTTATTTAAAATATAAATCTTTATAAATGTCTTTACTGCACCTTTGATCAATCAAGGTGCAGTAATCTATTCATCCTTGTTGAATAAAATAATTAATCTCTTTAAAAAAAAAACGTACTCACCCCAAACTTTTGAACATTATACAATATTGAATCCAGATAAGAAACTTTAAAGAAAATATACTTTAACTTTCTTATATATCATATATATTTCTTATTTCAATATATTTAATTATCTTAAATGTACAATACTATGGCTTCATATCAATGTCAAACATTATATTACAGACTTATACTCCATCCATCGTACACGACCACATAATAGACTACATAAAACAACACTATAGTTTGACTCACACAACGCCATCCACAGCAATAAACAAGAACCCCATCAGAGTCAATTTCTGATTATACAGTGCAGTTCAAAACACACACTGTGTAAACACCATTTCAGTATCTTTTTCCTTAGTCACTTTACATTTAAAAATAGCAGCACACATTCAGTTTTAACAGTAAGATAATGTCATTTGTTTTTTGACAAACTGTCGCTGGGAAGTGTATGCTTAGATGAAAATTACCATTCATTGCAGTGCTTCACAAGAGGCACAATTTCTTTATCATGATGCATAATAATGAATGCATATTGAGAAGAGTCATGTACAGAATAACTCCAAAAGAATAGCACTGGGTTGAATCTTTTTGGCTATATGTTGTGTGTGGCCCTCCATAGGTCACATGGAAAAAAGGCCAAGAGAATACAGAGATCCGGATCCATTGAGTGCACAAATGACTTAAAAAAAGAATGTCTGCAACTTGAACGTCACGTCCAAAATAAGAACATAATGTACCTCTATATCATCCCTGTCTTTGTTATTATGCTGTATTGCTGCTTTTTTTATGAGGGTATTTCTGTGCAATCCCATAGGGCACATGGGCAGCGATGGCACCCATTTCTGCGGCACCTTCCACGTGGAACATCTGGTCGTCGAAGTAGATGTGGGGCCGTATTTTCTCCAGCATGGGGCCTTTTGGTGCACCGGCCAGGAAAAGAGCCTCGTCTATCTCTAGTCCCCAGGCACGGAGAGTCTTTAAGGCACGGATGCCTGAACTGGCTGCACTACGGGCCGTCACAAGGTAGGTGCGGATGGGACAGTCCAGACGGTGGCCTTTAGCATAGAATTTCTTCTGAAGCTTCCCAAGCAATTCTAGGAAACCCTTCAGCGGCCCCTGTGAGGTGGACAGATTCATTACATATGTATTGTAGCACATAACCACTAAACTGAAGAGCTGAAATGTTCAGTCCTGATCTAGGAGTTTTATATAACATATTATATCTGCTAATTTATTGGTCAAGTGTGTCATTTTGTACTGTACTCCACTAGTGGCAGCAAATGCAAACATTATCTTTTTTTTCCTTTCAAAAATGTGTTCTCCGCCCATATTACTGGGCCATTTACTTAAACTTAAACAAGCAGAACATGTTTTAAAAGTGCCTCAGCGTTACACTTTTGGGATCGAACAAAACATAATATAAATATATATATATATATATATATATATATAAATTACGGTAACATTTTGTTTATTCTCACTTTTAACTAGTTGCTTATTAGCATGCATATTAGGATATTGGCTGTTTATTAGTACGTAAAGTACATATTAATGCCTTATTTTGCGTGATCATATTCTACATCCCTTAATACTACCCAATACCTAAACTTAACAACTACCTAACCTAAACTTAAATATTAATGAGCAGTAATTAGGAGTTTATTGAGGCCAAAGTTGTGGTTAGGTAATAGTGAGAATTGGACCATAATCTAAAGTGTGACCAAAAAGACACACGTCACCTCTAAACATGTATTTTGCATTTGCTCTGTAGCTTATTTCAGTTAAAATGGGTAACAGTGAAATTGCGTACATGATCTAACAATGTGTTTTCATTTTCCCTCTCATGCTCGAAGAACTTGTCCAGGCCGTGGGCTTTAAAAATACGCTCAGACTCATCAGAGAAAAGAACGGCGTCGCCATCAAATGCCACTCTCAGCTGGGTCTCGGATACCTCGATTTGTTTTTCTGACATAAACATCGTGGCTGCTGCAATCCCTGTAAGAAAACGCAAAGACAAAAGTAAAGTTTACCAGCCTAAGGGAAAAGCAGTGTAATAAATGGCATTTCAAGCAAATGTTCTTTAGGACCCATGAAGCCTCAGCAAAACCAAATAGGTCATTGGATTGTTAAACATTCAGTCGATATGGAGTTCAGTGCTTTCCCCCATTTCAGTTAGTTTTATTTAGAGCATTTTATACATATTTATTTATGCAGTTATTCATATGATAATGATGTGAATCTGTGATACTAAACAAAGCAACATATGGTGTTCATTTACTCACACTAGGCGATCTGATTCTGAACCTACTACTTGTGTGTGCGCTACTGTCATCATTACAACAAACAACATCTTCTATTACTACCTGGTTAGTACACTTTTTGATTCACTTTTTTAATTCAGTATACTAAGGTTAAAGGGAACAATCGTGCACGGGCTCTGTACATGGCAACCGTGCTAGAGTGAGTTCACCGAAAGGATCTTTAAATGGCAAACTGCAAGAGCAATTCCTTTGGAGGCACTTTGACCACTAAGTAATTCGGCACTTTTAATAATTCTAGATTATTGACAGGTTACCTCTCAAATCACTATCTAAATATACTACAAGACTAATGACTGTAAAGCACACCTGTTCAAAATTTCATATGGTGTCAGTGAGACTAAATATTTGTACTTACACCTATTCTGCTTCACATACTATACTTTTACTCACCATTTGTAAATCCAAATTGATTGAAACCTTTGTAAGCAACTACATTTTGTCATTCTAAATATTATATTAGCATAATATCAATGGTCTCTTGTAAGCATCTGTAAAGGTGAAATGTGTGCTTGTTACACATTAATGAAACATTTCTCTTGATTTACTGAATGTAAAAGACAACAAGATGAAGTACTGTGTTATCTCATATTTACTAACCTTCAGCAAGGGCTTCCTGAACCTTTTCAGCATCGGCAGACAGGTACAAGTTTGTTTGCCACGCTTTCAGGTACCCAATGGGGCTGCTACCTCCTGTCATGACGAACCGCTCAATGAATAGATCTGGGGACAAGAGAATAATATTAATCAGCAATTAACATTTTTTTGAGAGCCAGTTATTATTACATTGATATTTCTGCATTTGGCAGATGCCAAAACCTTAATGCTTTTTTTGTGTGTGTGACAATTCTTATTTAAACTACTATAGGTATGGATATGTGACTGTATATTGATTTGACTGTATATTGATCAATAAATAGTAAATGTGGCTGATACGATTTATAGTGACTCCTTGTGGTGTGAATGCAATATCAAGGGGAAGGGGAGGGGGTATTTCAGTTATTAATGTCATTGTATAAATGCTCTATTAGCAGTCAGCCATGAGTAATTTATTTGCTAAGATACAGTCTACATCCGAAATAGCATAATTCTTTCCTATATAGTAGGAAAATAACAGTATGTGGGAAAAAAAGAAGTATCCAAATTCACAGAATTTATAATGTGCATACGATGGACTCTTTACTATCCCATGAGGCCTCAAGAGAGGATTTGTGAATGGCAGTGAAGTGACGCTTTCTTACATTCGCCTCTTTACATTTCGATGACCCGCCCAACGGGGGGAGGCGATTAGCCTACATGCGCTGCTTACATGCACTTTTTGAGGCACACTAGCACACACACGCAGGTTCTCTCGCTCTCTCCCTCTCTGTCATGCGCGCGCTAGACAGTTTGAACATATTCACGTAGCCTTTCGAAAACCGGGACATTCAGTGTCCCGGGAGAGTGCATAAATTTCCCGGGACTGGTTATTAAAAAGAAGGACAATCCCGGTAAAACCGGGACAGGTGGTAACCCTACACATGAGTGTACGTTGAAATACATGTATCTATTAGCTTCATTATCTGTAAGTACTATTTACTGAAAATTATTTAATCAATGTATCACCGTTTTCAATTAGAAGGTTTCACTATTGAGACACCTCAGTTATGAACTGTTTAACAGATGGAAAGCTTGAGACTGGTGGGAAATGTTGGGGTAATGTGCCCCTTTTAGCCTTTGACACATTAGGGTATGAGTGCCAGCTCAGTAAGACATTAGCAGCAGGTTTGATTTACAGTGACATGTCAAGCCAAGTTTCCCGAGGAGTAAAGTATAACTAAGGTATCATTATCGTAAAATGAACCCTGATCAGGATTCTGACGCACATTGGTGGGATCTTGTATTCTCCTGAAGGGGGTTATTTTGCAATATTAATAATTTTACAATAACTGTACATTATCAAACTTATATGGCTACTCAGTTTATTATTTTAAGTTATTTTATCATGTAAAAAAAAGTGCAATGGAAGACATGAAACCAAATGACAGCACCAAATAGGACATAATACATAATACAGTTTAGCCTCATTATACAAAAATATGCAACCAGCAAATGCGGTGACTGACTAATCAGAATCAAGTATTCTTGAGAGCCATCAAATTACAAGATATATACAGACCAGAGATGGCCTAATGAACCTATGATTTTTTTTTTAAAGGCACATGATATTTCAATGCCATCCCAGATAGCAAGGTGACATTGATACAATGTTGACCTTTGATCCAATCCATCATTTTGGTTGAGATTGACATTTTAATGTTCAAAGTATGTTGGATCAGCATTGAAATTTTGATGAAAGCCGACAGCACACATGTGGGGGCAGTGATATTGAACTAACATTGATTTGTTGTTATTGTTGACCACAACATCATGAAAGTATAGGTGTGTTCAACTTGGAACAAGTTGAATGCATGTAGTATGAGTGTAATTTGGATGTACTATATTTGCTGTCATACCATGCTGTCATTATCACGTGACCTACCACTGTCAGTTGTGTAGCGTCACTGCCATTCACAAATCCTCTCCTGTGGCCTCATGGGATAGTAGTCCATAGTATGCACTTCTCACCGGAAGAAGTAGGTCACCTGGGTACATTTTGCCTACACTTTTATAAGTACTGTGAATTCAGACATACTTCTTCAGTCACGTTCTGTTTTTTGCCTACTATAGTAAAGGGAAGTATGCAATTGGAATTGATTGCAGCCAAACTCAGCTGGAAAGATTGGACACCCCTGCCATAGTGCTTCTATTTGTAAATGTTAATGGTAGAAACCATATTTATTTTGATAAAATAAAAATATATCGGCCCAGCCATTCTTATTTGTTGTATTGTTTTATATTATTTTTGCTTTCTTCCTGGCAATCATGGGTTTTGGAGCATTAGGCTCACATTTATCTCCTAACAAACATCTAACATTTTTTTGTGGTTCAGAACACATAGTTCTGACTTCAAGTGGCTCTTGAAACATCAGTCCATATCCGCATTTTTGTTGGTTTGTCTGAGGAAAGGCCAAGAGATGGAGAGATGTTTGTTTTTTCTTCAGTTAGCCACCGGGACGATCAAACCCAGTCCAGCTGAGGCGCTACAGGGAACTGAGCAGGAAGTGGCTGGTTTGTCCTACAAAGGTTAGAGGTGTCACATGCATCTCTGTGGGAAGATATTATAGGCCAGCTGGAGATTTATCTTCTAAGAAAACATTTTCCTTTACAGTTTTGTGTCCTTAGAATCAGTTACTTTCCATCCCATACTTTCAACCTATTGATTGATAGTATCAGTATCTGCCTTTTCTAATATGAATAATCATTTTCTGTTTTGTTAATATGAGCATAAATATTTTTCCGCCGGCGTGTGTCTAACCATCAGACTTTACATGTGTTCACCTGTGACATCAGATCTTAATTCCATTAATACTTTCTGAGAATCGCTACTCTTTCTTTGAACAAAACCAACTAATTTTTAAATCTCTTGATGGGAACAATACAAACCTTTTTACATCTCTTAATTACCTTTGAATGCTCATATGTGTCTAGAAAAACACTATAAATACAATATAGCTAGATCTAAAAATCAGAGGATAGCTTGTATCATAGTTTTATATCATCATATCTCCCAGCCCCTAAACTTTTATAGTAAAGCACTAAGGCACTAAGTTATGACATAACTGTACAACTTTTCAAAAAGCTGTTTTGAAATGATTATGCGTATTGTGAAAAGCACTATGCAATTTTTTTTTACTTGACTTCAATGAAAGGTTTCAGCTTTTGCAACAGTTAATAACTGTCATACATAATCATAGTTGATTATCCAAGGGTGTTTTTTTTTTTTTTTTTTTTTACTTTTTAACAATGTTTTTAAAAAAAAGAATGATCTGTCAGTGGGGTCAGAAAAATAATATTGTTTTCCCTTTAAATTAAGTTTATTTTTCTTCTCATTTTATGTATTTTTAAGAAAACAAGACCTAATATTTTATGTCACCTTGCTTCTCAAGTAAATGCTATCTTGATATAAGAATGTTTAGATACTGAGTAAGAAAATATATTTTTTTGCAGTGGACAACAGTGGACCTTTCTGAACATGTACATGTTTATGGATAGTATGAATCCAGGTTATGGGAGGGTCAGTAATTCACTTACTGTGGTGGTTGATGGTGTTGATGAGTCTGACGCCTACGTGGGCATGGTTGTAAGTTACCAGCACAATGTCAAAAAGCTCCTCGCTTTCTGGGTAGAGCTCCCGCAACCGGTTGTTTACCGTCTCCAGTGCCTGAGAAAACATGCCAAATAAGGTGTCAATCAAATAAAGAGGTGTAGAATCAATCAATGTTACTATAAGGCAATGTCATTTAAACTTATAACTTAATAATGCATAATTATATATCCTTTTGTATTACCTTAACAAACGGGAATGCTGGACCAGGAGCAAAAGGCTCATTCTCATGCTCCATCTGATACCTGAGGTACTCCTCTATTCCTTGCTCCTCAAACACCTTCTGCTCTTTCTCAGTGCGGAACATAACCCGCGATGACACTGCAATGGTGACAGCGTTCTCTGGTTTGGGCTGAATAGGGATGGTGAAAGTGCTGTGAGACATTCATCACAAACACAAGGCAATTTGGAGCATATAACGTGCAAGTACCGGGTACATGGTTCTTCTGTTGGCTAAAAGCATATGCATGTTTTTCATAAAAGTGGTCTATTCTATGAAAGCTTTGTGTGACAAATAGACTGAAGTTTAAGCTAGTTTTCACTAATATCTGTTAGTTTTCACAAAAAAATCTTCTTATAGTGCTCAAATTTCACTTGTGAGTTGAATTTGCACATCTTGCATATCACAAATGGATATCAATGTTATTTATACACTGTTATATGATAATATGATAAATTATATATAATATAAATTATATTATACAATGTATTCATATTTTAAATGAGCTTTTATTTTTTTAAATGTTTTTTATTTAAAAAATCTTATAGGCCTATCATTTTTTTTCTAATATCTTGAAATGCCTTTTATTTTTTACATTTAAAATATTAATTTTGGTTTAACTTAATTTTGTAATGTGGTTTTGGTATGTAAAATTATTTTTTTTAAGTTTTCATCATATATTTATATTTTAACTATTTCAGATGTATTCAATAAAAAAAACAATAACAATACTATAAGAACTAATGACATTTAGTACTTTTTTTCACATTAGAAAGTGATAGTTCACCCAAACATTTTTTTTAAATTATTATTTACTCACCGACATGTCGTTTTTGGGTGAACTATCCCTTTAATACACCCTATTTGAATAATCACATATAAAGGAAAATTACTGAATTACAATGTCACTTGTTTTTCTACAGATGACTTAAAAAATAATAGACAATCCATATAGACCACTTTAGCATTCTGCTAAACATCTTCTTTTGTGTTCCATGGAAGATCATAAATCATACTGATTTGATTCATTATAAGGGTGAGGAAATTATGACAGAATTTGACAGACATGACAGAGTGCATAAAGCAATTAAAAGAACAGCATGAAATGCAATAGTCATCTTTCCTAAGCGTACAACCATGCGTCATTACAGATTATCTTGTGAAGTGAGAAGGCAAGAGTAGCACGATAAATAAAGAGCACTTTAGGATCTCCGCTTTCAGAGTACGTCAGACAGGACCGGTATTCAGTCAGTATTTCATGCTGTCACATAGATAGACTACTGAGGGTGATCCAGTGATCAAACTAAAATAAAATTCACTTGATGTTTTCTTTCTCTGTTCTGTAATTCAGTGGACACTGCTGGTAATGTATCAAATGGTGTAGTTGGTAACGTGATTCCCAGCAGCAGAGCATAAAACATGTACAGTGTTTATGTATAGTCACATGGCCCACACATCAGCTGACTGCTAGCAGCTCAGTATGTCACAGGAAACCACCAGGAAGAGCAGGGCTAGTTAATTTTGGATAGGGGCTACAGTATGACGCTGCCAGAACGCTGTGCGTGCCGTTCAGCATGCCTTCACCCTCCGACCAGGGACATACTGCCTGGGGGGTTATGGGAAAAGGACAAGCCTGTGTAAATTGATCTGTGATGAGTGAAAAGCCTATTTCACCAAAGAACCGGAGACCGATTTGCCATTCCAGATGAGCCATGTGGCTACATGGTCAAGCTGGGAGAGAGGTTTGAGCATGGGACATGTTTTAATGATAGGTGAAATGAGAGTGGATTAGTGGCCACTGCATTACAAAGGGAATGGGCTGTATAGGCAGTTGAACCAGAATTTAACCATTCAGCACACTGTTAGATGGAACATTTACTCTAAAAGCCCTTTACAGATCAGGAAAAAGTGAACATTGACCTGCTCTTTAGAATCTGTCGTAATTGTCTGAACTGTAGTGCCCACTTACCAGCTATATGTGCTATTTATACATTAGTGTTTTCTGAACCAGACAGAAACATCAGGGCAAAAACACAGGGAAGAAAGTTACACTTTTAGAACATGCAAACATTTAGGATGTTTTAGGAACAAGAAACAAACAAACAAACAAAAAACAGTTAAAATAGAATTATTAAATTAGAATGTATTTATATGTGGGAAAAAGTCTGAAGTGTCCTTGTGACTAGTGGGACCGGGGCCCGCTAGGGGCCTCAGCACATTTCCAAAGGGGTCCAAGAAGACTTAAAACGGTCGGAATCACAGAAGCCAAAACAAAAATAGACATTCAGACATCATACGCCCATTTCAAAGTAAAATAACTGGCTCTAGCATTGTTTTTCAGAGAAACGAGTGTGAACTTATGTTTCCTAAATATCTACAAACATACTATAGTATTTTTTTATGCTTTAGTACAGTGAAAAAAAATACTTACAACACCTTGTCGTTTTATAATTATAGAAATATGTGATCATTTAATTTGTAATTTAAAAAAATATATAAAATTAAACATTATTTTCAGTTATTTCCACTCTTAGACTCAGACTTTAGGACCCCACTGTGTGTGATTTTGGTGTTATACTGCTTATTCTGCCATTTTTCTGTCTCTCTTGTGGTCAATCACAGGAAAGCAAAACATGTTGAATGCATTGCACATGCATATCAACTTAAAGGCATACATATGCCTTATATATCTCATGCCTTCAGTTAAACATCACTAGTGGCAAACATCTACTAAAAAATGATTTCTATCCTGTAAAAAATAAATTATCAATAAGTTATGAAAACAAATGTTTTTACAAGATTCAACTCATTTTTTAAAGTAAAATTAATTGAACTTAAGTGTGGAAATTACTTAAACATCCAAGTTGATTCTTCTTAAAATTTTAAGCAGGTTTAATGACTTTTCTTTGTACCCAGTAATTTAACTTAAATTCACTTAAAAACACTGTCAAATGTATTGAAGCACCATAAAACTGAGCTCTTTAAGAACGTATTAACAAATTTGTTTGTGTAAGTCTATATTGTGGGTCAAAAGCTCATGCGTTTAGTAGAGCCAAGCAGAACAGATTGTTAATGAAATGGCAGAGAGGAAAATCTGCATGACCCTTTGAAAATACTTACAAAAAATATGCCTCCCTCCACCTTCCTGGTCCGTCTCACAGGTCCCTTCATAAAATAACATTTCATATCAACCTCCATGTCACAGGTATACAGATTTGTCTGTTATGTAATGCAACAATACATATATGTTCTGGTTGGGAAAGAATTTCCATGATTGGAAATTAATAGGAAAACACAGCTGGGACAAAATGCTAATACAGGTCCTTCTCAAAAAATTAGCATATTTTGATAAAGTTAATTATTTTCCATAATGTAATGATAAAAATTAAACTTTCATAAGTTTTAGATTCATTGCACACCAACTGAAATATTTCAGGTGTTTTATTGTTTTAATACTGATGATTTTGGCACACAGCTCATGAAAACCCCAAATTCCTGTCTCAAAAAATTAGCATTTCATGAAAAGGTTCTCTAAACGAGCTATTAACCTAATCATCTGAATCAACTAATTAACTCTAAACACCTGCAAAAGATTCCTGAGGCTTTTAAAAACTCCCAGCCTGTTTCATTACTCAAAACCGCAATTATGGGTAAGACTGCCGACCTGACTGCTGTCCAGAAGGCCATCATTGACACCCTCAGGGTAAGACACAAAGAAATTTCTGAACAAATAGGCTGTTCCCAGAGTGCTGTATCAAGGCACCTCAGTGGGAAGTCTGTGGGAAGGAAAAAGTGTGGCAAAAAACGCTGCGCAACGAGAAGTGGTGACCGGACCCTGAGGAAGATTGTGGAGAAGGACCGATTCCAGACCTTGGGGGACCTGCGGAAGCAGTGGACTGAGTCTGGAGTAGAAACATCCACAGCCACCGTGCACAGGCGTGTGCAGGAAATGGGCTACAGGTGCCGCATTCCCCAGGTCAAGCCACTTTTGAACCAGAAACAGCTGCAGAAGCGCCTGACCTGGGCTACAGAGAAGCAGCACTGGACTGTTGCTCAGTGGTTGCATGTCATTCGGAAATCAAGGTGCCAGAGTCTGGAGGAAGACTGGGGAGAAAGAAATGCCAAAATGCCTGAAGTCCAGTGTCAAGTACCCACAGTCAGTGATGGTCACGGGTGCCATGTCAGCTGCTGGTGTTGGTCCACTGTGTTTTATCAAGGGCAGGGTCAAAGCAGCTAGCTATCAGGAGATTTTGGAGCACTTCATGCTTCCACCTGCTGAAAAGCTTTATGGAGATGACGATTTCATTTTTCAGCACGACCTGGCACCTGCTCACAGTGCCAAAACCACTGGTAAATGGTTTACTGACCATGGTATTACTGTGCTCAATTGGCCTGCCAACTCTCCTGACCTGAACCCCATAGAGAATCTGTGGGATATTGTGAAGAGAAAGTTGAGAGACGCAAGACCCAACACTCTGGATGAGCTTAAGGCCGCTATCGAAGCATCCTGGGCCTCCAGAACACCTCAGCAGTGCCACAGGCAGATTGCCTCCATGCCACGCCGCATTGAAGCAGTCATTTCTGCAAAAGGATTCCCGACCAAGTATTGAGTGCATAACTGAACATAATTATTTGAAGGTTGACTTTTTTTTTGTATTAAAAACACTTCTTTTATTGGTGGGATGAAATACGCTAATTTTTTGAGACAGGAATTTGGGGTTTTCATGAGCTGTATGCCAAAATCATCAGTATTAAAACAATAAAAGACCTGAAATATTTCAGTTAGTGTGCAATGAATCTAAAATATATGAAAGTTTAATTTTTATCATTACATTATGGAAAATAATGAACTTTATCACAATATGCAAATTTTTTTAGAAGGACCTGTATAACAGATGAACCTTGTTGAGAACAGAACCGCCTAACCATCCTATCATGATGACCTTAAAACCAACGACAATATTGGTATACTTCAGATTCAATAAAAGACACTGTATTCATGGATAAGAGTCATGGATAAGTGATATCCGAATTGTGGTGCTTTGGAATGGATGTTCCTATAGAGGTTTTTACCATAGATATATATATATATATATATATACATAGATACATCATTAGCAGCCATTTCAATGGGCCTTTATACATAAGCCGTTCACCATATTGGAGCGGTCAGTGAACATTCAAGAGCAAGTTAACGGAGCATCGGCAAACATATTTAGACGCATGTATGAATATCTATAGACTTCAGCAGATGATTTTGCTACACTTAACACAATAAAGGCATCATTGAATTCTTACTGTGAGTGACGACACGCTGACCGTTGCAAGATGGCGGGTGCGCCGACTTGTCTGGAGCGATGGGAAGTGGGATACGTATGCACATCTATGGTTTTAGCTCTTCTGTAGTGATGTTATATAAACCATGTGCTTGGAAAAGCTCCTTGAATGCTTGCTCAGTAGTATGTGATGTTATTCATGGTTCAAACTCTTGATATAGAGACACTTTAATTACACTGGCACAGATACAGTTACAGACAGACAGTACGTGGTGAAGATTGAGTGTTACCAGTAGCAGCTCGTCTCAGGAAACAATCTTCCGGTGAATAAACGAAATAAACGCTGTGTTTTCTTTCCCCGTTAAAAGGCAGAAACAGAAACTCAACCTCTGATCCTTTGCACTGCATCCATTCTTTAAAAATAGTGAACAAAGAAAGACACCATCCCTCTTAAATCAAATAAAATAGGTGCACATGGAATTTTGATTTGGAAATAGGGCATTGAGATATTACATTAAAGACCAGTTGATGGCAAACCTGCCAATCATTTAACAGATTTTTTATGAGAGATTAAGATTTTGGCCCTGGCTACGATATTGAAGTACTGTACAGATGCTTTGGGTCAGTGCCATGTTGAAAGGTTAAACATTTTCCCAATCTGGGCTTATTAGCTAAACAAGCTTTTTAATGCTTTTTAAATGCAATTTATTCCTGTGATGGTAAAGCTGAATTTTCAGCATCATTACTCCAGTCTTCAGTGTCACATGATCCCTCAGAAATCATTCTAATATGCTGATTTAGTGCTGAAGAACCATATATTATTATCAATGTGCAGCTCAATATTTTTGTGAAAACTTTTTTTTTCTTCAGGGTTTGTTGTTAAATAGAAATTTCAAAAAGAAAATTATTTATTTGAAATAATTTACTGACGTATTTTCGTATTTACTGTCATTTTGATCAGTTTAATAACATCCTTTGTTAATTAAAAGTATTAATTTCTTTCAAAAAAAGAAAAAACTTCCTGACCCCAAACATTTAAAAAGTAGTGTCTGTTGTAATTTTGCAACATTTATTTGCAACATTTATTAAAAAAATGAATATATTCATATATTAACTTTTACATGTGGCTGTTTAAGTGCTGGTTCCCATTATGATAACTCTATAGTGTACATGCATTAAAATGAATTGTAACGTCTTCCTAATCAATAATGGCAGGAAATATTCAACAGCTTTTTTCTTGTCAAGACTTTAAGGTAAAAAACCACACACTGAGATATATTCACTCTCTGGAGTAAAAGGTGTGACAACTAGCCACTACCTGAATAGATAAAAATACAATTGTAAGTCGGGTTTTTAAATAAAATATTTTTATATTATTTCAGTCACTTGGCTAATATGGGTTCATGCAGGTCAAAGTTGCAAAATTGGGGGTGATGACTTTCTGTATCCACTGTATAGGGAACAAGAACCATGAATCATTCTTGGGTCAGTCTGAGGCAACTAGTGCAAGTGTTGGAAATAGGAGAATACAAGAGGATAACAAAGAGGAGAATGGCATTGCAGGTTATTAATAGATCTGGAAAAG
This sequence comes from Meda fulgida, assembly GCA_030578275.1. Classification (NCBI taxonomy): domain Eukaryota; kingdom Metazoa; phylum Chordata; class Actinopteri; order Cypriniformes; family Leuciscidae; genus Meda; species Meda fulgida. The sequence goes on along the minus strand of CM060634.1, from coordinate 8,366,438 downwards.
GCCAGTGCCGCTTATAATAAGTATAAATCTAAATGCTACAACGAAGAAGGGAATTATCCACATGGTGTGGACCAGCTGCCTGTTGCACACGCTGAAAGAGCAGTTTTTATGTGTTAAGGAGACTGTGCCATCCAAAGTGTATTTGATAACACATCTAAAGTTCTCTAATATACAAACATAATGCACTAGGCCAGACAAACTCTCCTTTTATAAAGCTCTGCCCTTGATTGTCACTATTTTATTCACCACTACATATGACAGATGGCATTTTGATATCTTTACGGTGGTGTTTCACCGAGTCTAAATGATCTGCACCAGCTGCACCTCCGATGGCATTATCTCCTTACATTAATACTGTTGCCTAATAGTGCTATCACCCCCTCCTTTCCCATGAAACCTGTTCTGCTTCTCTTTTATAAACACTGACACCACAACATGAAAGGCTATGATCCTCTTTACAGTTATTTTATAATTATATTTCATGTAATTATGCTATTCTGACAAACTACAGGTCTCTGTGGAGGGAAAAGTGACAGCAACTGTGGTATAAGACTGGCTTCACAGCGCCAATGAAACACGTGCACTATTCACTGTATGTAAACATTTCACACACTAAATAGCTGTCAAAAGTGTGACCAGAAAAAGGTCAGAAGCGATAGGAAAGTCACATCACAATGAATGTTAAGAGTTATACTATGCAAATGTCCATCTGATGCACCAATACAGTGTGAAACACCAATCACAAATGGGACACTTACTGATTTGGGCTTCTTTGTAGAAGCCATATTTTCATGGATATCCTTGCTGTCCTCCCAGGATGCTTTGCTATCACCGTTTGAGGCTGGCGGACAGGTGTTGGGCATAGGGTCTTGCCCCTTCATGGCCTGAACAGGGTCAAGACTCATTCTCCCCAACGCTTCTCATTAACGACACACTGATCCAGGGCTGTATCACGCTGTGCTATTCTCTCTGTTCACATGCACAGCCTCTCTTCCACACACAGTGTGTGTTCCCAGCTTTAGGCAGGACAGTGCTGTCGGTATCCAATGATCTATCTCCTGCTTCAAGGTCTAATGACAGTGCTGGATTTGGTTCTGTGCGGCTATATCCTCTGCTCTGACGGTCTGCCTGCAATCTGCTACTGTGACGCGGTATGTGTTGATATCATGGCCCCTTCTCTCTCACACCCTCCCTCCTCTCATCCCTCACTCATACACACACTGTCCCCCTCCCTTTCCCTCTATTACGTAATATCATCTATCTGCATGTGCTATCTCTCTCTTACTCACTTAGTAAATTAGACAAAATATCACAGGGCCGGCCGAGGCATAAGCGAACTAAGCGGCTGCTTGGGGCCCCCTGGCCACTAGGGATCACCCCAATCAAATTTTTTTTTTAGATGACTTAAACAAGTGACATAAGTAAATGAATGAATGAATATGACTGACTGAATGAATAATTCAAGACAAGAAAATTCTGATTTCATGATCAATATACCTGCCTACAACTGCTGCTGTGTCTGCCAGCGTTTAAGTCATGCGCATAATCTAGACACCTCGCGCGTGCATAGACAATTCGTGCGCAACTGCGCATTGTCACGGTATCGGTTTAAGTTGGAGAAAATAGACGCAGGGGAACTTAACCTTCGAGGTGTTTGGGTAGCAGTTTGAATAAATAATAAACATAGCAGTTTGAACTCTTCTCCACTTTATCATACCACACATCAGATCACTAACTCCAAAAACATGCGACACTACAGTACCAAGTGCACACGACCCATTCCTATCCACGGCAAGCCCCGAGGGAAAAAAGACATTGCATACACATACAACAAGCGCCAGTACATCATCACCGGTATTATAGTAACAGACTTTGTTGGATTCTGTCATGTACAATCCAACAAAGTCTGTTACTATGATAATAATAATAATAATAATAATAATAATAAAGATTTTGAGGACAGTTACACTGTATTGAGACAGTTGAGAAATAATAATATTTTTACAGTTTTCAACAATAATTGTCATTGTTGAACCCTTGCTCTTATTATGTTTCTGATTCTCAGTTTTGTCATTATTTTAGAAAATGATTTATTTTATATGTTTTGAGACAGTTTGTTTTAAGAAGTTTCAAAGAGTTAGTAAAAGAGTAAAGTAAAAGTTAAAACTTTTTTATTTAAGTAGGCATCTATTTTTTATTAAGTTTTTTTGTATTAATACATAACCTCACTGTATTCATTTATAATGTATCATTATTGCGTGACATTTGTGTCAATAATCGTCAAGCACAGGTGACTTCGCATAGTGGGAGGGGGCCCCCCAAATCAAATTCTGCTTAGGGCCCCCAAAAGGCTCGGACCGGCTCTGAAATATCATACATTCTAACTGGATCAGCATCTTTCAGCCAATGAATAATAGGCTTCCCTGACAGCTGTCCTTCCTAGTCCTTGCCCCTGTCATTGGCAGCCCTGACACATGACAGACAAAAAGATACCTACAAACATGTCTGTTCTTTCTCCCCACTGTCCCCTTGATGGCATTGTAACCCAATAATCAGTTGCTAGGCAGCACTTCACCTCATGTAGAACCTTGCCAGAGATTAGCTGCTTAGTTGCAGCCCTGTCAACAGCCTTGGGGCTATGAGTGACAAACTGTCCACACTGAGACATAGGCTGCCCTCTTCTGGGTGAAGGAGAAACTAAATTCTCTTTGCTTGTAGAGGATTCCACTCAAGGCCTAAAATTAACACTGAAACACTGGCCAAGAGCCAAATGCAAGTAAAAATCAGCGTTGGTGAGAATATGAAACGGTTTCAGTTGGCTGGTAACATTTTTATCAATTCTAACAACGCAATGCTGTGAGAACGTGAATGTGAACAAATGAAAAAGTCGCTCGGAACAGTTGACGGACCAGAGCTGCGTCATAACGAAAGTTTAAGCCTTGCCAATTTAAATAGTCAAGTTCAAGAAAATTCAAAAGGGAAGTCAATTCAATTCATTTCTCACGCTGTGGGAAGTGTTCTGTGCGCAAACATCCAAAATGCGTGCCCAGAAAGCTGTCTCACAGAGCAGAGTGCGCAAATACTTAATTGAGCTCTCTTTCACGTCTTGCACTTGAAAGAACAGATTTACACAAAGTATCCTAGTAAATATAGTCGGTGATGTCTTAAGTGAACGTAAATAGTTGAGAAAGAAAACACAAGAGTACATAATATCCAAACAAACAACTAACAAACAACAAAAGACAAAGAGAAAATCACTATACTGCTTTTCTAAATAACATTTTTTTACTTTAAAGTTGCAGTGTGTGATTTTTAGGTTCGGTTGCGAGTTGCACTAATGGCTCAGACCACTGCTCACCCCTCCCTTTCGAAGAAGCTACGGTGGCTAAAACGGGACAAACATATCGTCGACTGAGACAGCAGAGAATAGCCAGAGTAAGCAAAGAGTGTGTAACATTGTCACTGTTTCTGTACCACAGTCCATTATAAACCACATCATGGATAAAGTTTACAAAGCCATAGTCAGGTGAGGGTCTTAATATATAATATAATAATAGTAATCAACTGATTGTCTCACAAACGTAACCAGCACATTTCTCCCCACATAGCAAACCCATAATACAGCGAGGGAGAAGAACCACATAAACTATGCAACTATATTTTTTCTAACAGGGTAGTAAAAGTGGCTAATATGAGCTGTTACTGTGGCTGAGCTGGTTAAAGCATAAAGCCTTGTTTAAACTCGACGCGTCCGCATGAGCCCAAAGGTGCGCGCGGCAAAAATTACATGATTGTAACAGCGCGCGCGCCTCCGCATCCCTTAGACACCATTTACTATACAATAGGCTTTTTTTTCTCTGATTTTGAAAACTCTTCGCGAACGACTTAAAATGCTTCCAAAATTGACTTGTCGCGATTGACGGGTTGGTGATTCCTGTAACATACCGTTTTACGGTCAATGACAAGAGTACTAATCAGCTGTCTCACGAACATAACCAGCACATTTATCCCCACATAGCAAAGCCATAACACAGCGAGGGAGAAGAACTAAGTTACATGAAACAACCCAACTACATATTTTACACCACTGACCAGGGAAAATCACTACTCACGGTGTCTATCTGGCTTCTTGCTTTCTGCGGCTTCTCTTTCAAGGTAGTGACGAAACGCGCTCTGTAGCACTGTGTGTTCGCTTTTGGCTACGGTAGAAACATGACGTCACAATATGGCAACGTTCATAGAAGGGGATTCCCGCGCCTATGTAGATATAAATGACTCAAAGATAATACAAACTTAACGGTTCATTAAGTAAGGTCTTTATACACCAGTAAACACATAGTTATGGATCTTATATTGCATTTCTGTCAATAGATCCACAGAAATATTACACACTGCACCTTTAAAGGGGCTATATGCGTTTTTCTGAAATTTAAACTCGCGACTGACACCTGTGGCCAAAAAAAGAGAACTGCTCTTCCTTTCTGCTCGCTCTCGCAGCGCGCGCTCGTACGTGCACACCTCACAAGTCATCTGCTGCAAGGAGGTCAACATAATTTTTACAGAGGTAAGAACAGTCAAATACATATATTGTTTGAGACTATGGAAGCAGAATAGTCTCATTTATAATTCACGCAAAAAACATAATTCACACATGCGTAGACAATTTCACATGCATGAAACCTAATTCACATACACACAAAACAAATTCACGTGCGTGAAAAAAAATTATATTCACAAAAAGCAATTCACATGCGCGAAATAAAATTATATATTCATAAAATACATTTCACAAATGCAAAACACAATTGGAACATACCGATTCTGGTTTGTGCACAAGCGGACTGGCAGAGTGATAAGACAGTAAAAAGGGACCCAGTGTTGTACTCTGAAACATGTTTCCGCCAAACAGAGTACTAACAGGAGACAGAGTAAGAACAGGAACTAACTGAACTCCAATATCCCCGGTTTCACAGACAAAGCTTAAGCCTAGTCCCAGACTAAAATGCATGTTTGAGCTTTTTTTAACCGAAAGCAACATTTACTGATCATAAAATATGTCAGTGCCATTGTTTTGTCTCAAGATGCACACCAGTTTATGTTTCTTTCTAAGTCACGTACTAACCTAAATAAAAGCTCCTTAAATGCCCTAATTGAACTAAAGACTAATCCTGGCTTGATCTAAGGCCTGTCTGTGAAACCGGTCCTCAAACTGGCTATTGAATCAATTCCTGCAATAATACATCAATGTAAGTTATTTACTGAAACACTGTAAGTGAATGTCTCCATCATTTCAGCGTTGCTAAGCGAAATACTTAATAGTATATACATAAAAAAGATTGTTATTATTTTATAAAGAGTGGTTACTTACGGTATTATATTTTATGAAGTTCGCGGGACTTTTACTATGAAGTTCCGTTTATCATGGAAAATCCCACACGTCATCTCGCTTCACATCGTTCGTTGTTAGCGGCGGCGACAGATAGCTGCACTGCTTCCTGAAAGTCCAAACAAAACATGCGTTATTGCTGTTTTCTTTAAGTTTTGAACAAACAAACTGTTTGAAATTAGTCGAAAAATACCTATTCATTTGAATAACAAGAATGGAGCATTCGGTGCCCAAAAAGTAAGTGAAATGGCCAGCTCGGCTAACCAGTTATCAACCAAGCTAATATTTACAGGCCTCATCTCACCAGCCAAACTGAAACTTCAGATCATTGAATGAACTAGAATAGATTGTGTGGTTGATATATTGATGTTCGTTGTTATATCTACAAAATGAACGCTTGAACGTATTCTGACCTACAGTTATTATGTTAATTGGTATAATTGTTATCTTAAGTTTGGGATAACTGTTACATTATAACTGCGAGTGTCTGAACCCATGACATTTTATGCATTAAATAAAGTTCGATTGTCTTGTTCATGACAGTAAGCTGAAGAAACTCAGTGAAGACAGTCTTACTAAGCAGCCAGAGGAAGTATTTGATGTCCTTGAAAAACTTGGAGAAGGGTGTGTACCACTCTTATACTTAAAGTGATATTGAATACATTTTGTATGAAATATTCACATAATGAATTATTTTTGGTTCAGATCATATGGCAGTGTTTTTAAAGCCATTCACAAGGAATCAGGCCAGGTGGTGGCCATTAAACAAGTTCCTGTCGAATCAGACCTACAGGAAATCATCAAAGAGATCTCCATAATGCAGCAATGTGACAGGTAAAGCAGCTCATTAATTATTTATAATAATAATAAACATTTCATTAATATATTGTTATTGGGCTTAAGTAATCCCCGATTACTCTATCCTTGTATTTTAACAGTCCCTATGTGGTGAAGTATTATGGCAGCTATTTCAAGAACACAGATCTGTGGATTGTGATGGAGTACTGCGGCGCTGGATCGGTGTCTGATATTATCAGACTGCGCAACAAAACGGTAAAATATGAAAATATTATAACTATAAATACACTCTACAGATTCATCCCATGCTTAATAACACTGCTGTTTTTTGTTGTTTTTTCTCATGACAAGCTCACTGAGGATGAAATCGCCACTGTCCTCAAATCCACCTTGAAAGGTCTGGAATATCTCCATTTCATGAGGAAAATCCACAGGGACATCAAAGCTGGGAATATTCTTCTCAACACAGAAGGCCATGCCAAACTAGCGGATTTTGGAGTGGCTGGACAACTTACCGTGAGTATTAAAACTATCTGCTTTAATGTAGAAAAATTATTTGCTATGGGTTTGGACATTACTGAAAATGTATTATTTTGAGAATAATAGTAAAGTCATCGAAAATATAAAAGAACCAGTGCTTTTTCTTTGTTTGTTTGTTTGTTTGTTTGTTTGTTTGTTTGTACGTTGATGTTATTTTATTTGCTTTAGTGGTTCAGTTTCTCTCTAAATTAGTTCCTGTAAAGATTATATACCAGACTGTACCATCTCTACTGTAACATGGTCCCATATTAGCAGAAAACTAAGATAAATAAGATAAACATTAAATGTAATTAATAAAAATTAATTTAGTTAAAAAAATTCAGTTTAAATTCAGATTTCGTAGTTATAGCTTCTTCAAAAAAAAGCTTAGATTATATATATTTTTTCTGAGTCCAAATCATCCTTAAAACAATAAGTTGGTTTTGAAGAAAAAAAAGAAGCAATTTATATAAAACAAAAATATGACAAAACTATCTATTTTTGACTACAAAACTAATTTAAGGATAAGCATTCAGATGAAACGTTTTTCTCTCGTCTATGTTCTTCTAATATATTTTTCGGTCAAGTTTGTCCAAACTGGTGGTGTATCATGTGACATGAATTAATGTAATCATGTCTATTTATACTGACTACAATAGGACACAATGGCAAAAAGGAACACAGTTATCGGGACACCCTTCTGGATGGCACCAGAGGTGATCCAGGAGATTGGATACAACTGTGTGGCTGATATCTGGTCTCTCGGCATCACGTCTATAGAAATGGCTGAAGGAAAGCCTCCTTATGCAGACATTCATCCAATGAGAGTGAGTGGAATTCACTGAGAAGTCTTTGACTTGAAATTTTGACCATAAACTGGATGGTGACTCTTGTCTGGTTTTGTTCTTTTGTGTCATCAGGCTATTTTTATGATCCCCACAAACCCTCCACCCACATTCCGCAAGCCAGAGCTGTGGAGTGACGAATTCACAGATTTTGTGAAGAAATGTCTGGTGAAGAACCCAGAGCAGAGAGCGACGGCCACTCAACTGCTGCAGGTGTGGGAAGAGCCTTGCGTTGCTAACTAAGTTCCTATTTATGATTCATACAGTTACAAATCAACTCTTCTATTTTAGTTTAGGGGTTTTCCATGAGTAGTGTTTATAAACATCTAATATACTTTGTATTTTGTCTGTTTGGCAGCATCCCTTTATAACCAATGCTAAGCCAGTGATCCTCCTGCGGGACCTGATCACAGAGGCCATGGAGATGAAGATCAAGAGACAGCAGGAGCAGCAGAGAGAGCTGGAGGAGGATGATGAAAACTCTGTGAGTTGCATATCAGTTGTTCAGTTTACGATTAGCTCAGCATTTGTGTTTTAGCTGATGTCATATGTGACTGCATTCTACAGGAGGAGGAAGTAGATTCCCACACCATGATGAAGTCGGGTTCGGAGTGCGACGGCACCATGCGGGCCACGGGCACCATGAGCGACGGCGTTCAGACCATGATCGCGCACGATGGCACCATGCTGGAGTCTGACCTGGGCACCATGGTCATCAACAGCGATGATGAGGAAGAAGAGGAAGATCTCGGCTCGATGAGGAGTGAGCCTTTATGTCTTTATCTTTTAATTAACATTGTTGTGGCTCTTTGAAAAATGTATAATCTGATGTTTTATCCTCTAAATAGGAAATCCTACATCTCAGCAAATTCAGCGTCCATCCTTCATGGACTACTTCGACAAGCAGGACTCAAATAAAGCTCAAGAGGGTTATAACCACAACCAGCAGGACCCGTGTTTAATTTCCAAGACCGCTTTCCCTGATAATTGGAAAGTGCCGCAAGATGGAGATTTTGATTTTGTAAGTACTTTGATGGGTGTTTTGATTCGTTTTGTGTTAGAGCTGCATGATTCATTGTTAAAGTTCACGATCTCCGTTCAAACACCCATGCAATCTTATTTCTAAATGACAACGATACGGCTATGTCTATTAAACCTTTGACATGTATGATCGCAGCAGAACATTCAAATCTGCGTTGCCACTGACCGAGAGAGAGCTGTTATGTGTAGGTATGAAACTTAGCGATCAAAATAGAATAAATCACTTTTTGAAATGAACTTGACGCTTTAAATATTGTATCAATTACATCATAACACCTGACCTGTAGGTGGTAACGAGTGACTGTTAAGAAAATGTATTTGTCAATGAATCCGAAATCACATACTTCCCCTACTATACAGTAGGCGAAAAACAGCATGTGATAAATGTATGTCTGAATTCATTCACTGTACTAAAAGAGAAGGCAAAGGGAACCTGGTTGGCCTACTTCTTCTTCGAGATTCTGAAGTGCATACGATGGACACTTTACTATCCCATGAGGCCACAGGATAGGATTTGTGAATGGCAGTGAAGCGAAGCAACTCATGCAGATTGGTCACATGATATTGACAACATGGCTAATGTAGTACGTCCGGATTACATTCATACTATATAGAACATACTTTTTTATTGACAGCGAATTAATTACTTGTTCATAATATTTACCTGCTCAAGAGAGTATGCGATTTCACGAGATTCATTCAAAAATATTGATCATTTTAATCATTCACTCAAGCTTTTTTTTACATAACTCATTCAATAAATATTTCTTAAGTAGACTGCAGCAATTAACATTTTGTTAGAACCTCTAGTAAATTACGTTGTTGTCTATTCAGATTTCTGATCTCTATTTTAAACAAAAATGAAAAAAATTGTGATCCTCAAATTATCCAGAATCGTGCAGCTCTATTTGTATCCAAAAAGCTGATTAAACTGAATGAGTTTTTCTGTCTATGTAGCTGAAAAACCTTGATTTTGAGGAGCTCCAGATGCGTCTCACTGCTCTGGACCCCATGATGGAGCGAGAGATTGAAGACCTGCGGCAGCGCTACACGGCTAAAAGGCAACCAATTCTCGATGCCATGGATGCGAAGAAACGCCGACAGCAGAACTTCTAACCGACTTCACAGATGCTGAAGCTTCAAAGCTGGCTGGCCAGATCTTATGTTCCCTCCTGTGTTTGTACTGATGCATCTTATTCTAAACTCCTGCTGTTTCTACATTTGAAGAAGGTCCCAGTGGATGTATAAAACAGAAAATCAAGATATAATACTCAATCAGGAACTTTTTTTTTTGTTGTTCTTTAGAATTCAAAGGTCACAAGTTCATCCTAAATAGAGAAGATTGATTCTCACCCTCACAATATTATGAAGTTTATGCTTTTTGTTCCCTAATTTCCAAAAACTATTTCAGTCATCTTTACATCTGTGGTTAATACTTTCTTAAAGGCAAGGCAAAAATAACTGTGATAATGTAACATTTTGTGGCTGAATTCATAAGAAATGCTGGTTAAACTGCTGCAAAGTCATTTTTAGGTGTGAATGGATTATTAAACCAAAGACAATCAAAAGCAGACAATGCCTTAGAGTGCTTGTTATCCCTCTTTTTGAAGTTTCCATCACCAAGCTTTAGGTTAGCATTCTGCTAATATGGGACCATGTTACAGTAGGGATCTTTTCCTGGAATTAGTTTAGAGATAAACGGGACCATTACTTTAGCTATGCTTCCCATTCCATCAAAATTCCTCTTCAGCACAAAGTAAGGTTTGAAACATCTGTCCACAGCTTTGTAAATATGCATGGCTTATTTATGCTGAATGTCACTCTCAGTTTCTGAATGTTTCTGTGTCGTTTTCTTCACTGCCATTGGCTCTTTGATAAAGTGTGGCAAATATTTGTGTGAGGAAGTGAGAACTACTTTTCCTGTGCCCCATTTTAAAGTTCTTGCTTTATCTCAGGGGTTGCTCAGCTTCAAACTCTTTCTTCTGGTCTTTTTCAAAGATTCCAATGCAGTGATTTTGTGTTTCTCATTATGGGAATGGTACCATCATTACTAAGCCTATTGAGTCTCTCCATACCTACCATAAGCAATACGGCAACTCAAGGACAGTAATGTAACTATGCCAGTAATGTGAATGGCCTAAAATGTTGCTGAATCTTTTAAGAGAAGGATGAATAGTTTTTAAATGATTCTAACAATGTTTATTCCCTGATTGTGTACTGATGATGTCTATGAATCTGAGCTGGTTTGAAGTATAGTCAGTTCATATATATTTTTTCTTTTTTTAAAAGATAGTTAGGGATGTTACCAATGCCTTACATTTCCTGCAGTTGTGAGTTATATCAGTTTGTTTCATACTCTGACATTTACATAGGCACATCTTTACTGAACACTCTAATTTATTTAGCATTATCCATAATGTATGTTATTTTTTTGCACCCTGCATAGAGTTTATGAATAAAGGTCTGTTACTTCTCATTAATTTGCATGTGCACTACTTTAACAATATATTTTGAATATACAGAGAAACCTGGACACAAAAGGGAAATTCAATTTGTGATTGTTACTAGAAAATTACTAAAAGTTCAAATACAAATAAAAAGTTGTAAATTTTTCTCAGCTTTAACGTATTTTATCAGATTCGCAAATAGTTCTTTTTAAAGCAAATCTGTGTCTATTAAATTATTACATTCGCTTGTGCAGTAGTTCAAAACAACGTAACAGTTTTAAGTAAAAAAAAAACATAATACTTTGACTTTAACTATGAACACTAAAAATTCCAAATAATTAAGCGAATTTAAACATTTTTTCCGGGCATTAAAATCTAAAACTATCCACTCCACTACCTTTCGTGAAGATTAATTTATTTATCCACTGGTTACAAGAATGACCGTAATCACTCTATTACACAGACTCTCTTTAAACAAAATCTATTTTAAGCCAATGCATAAAGATCCGAAACAGATTGTTTTAACGTGTATATTCTGCCTTCCAATTCTTTCCTTTAAATCTTTAATAATTATAATTCCGAACTGTGCGAATAGGCTGCATCTAAACTAAAGCCTCTATATGTGGATAGTTACGGTAGGAATCGCTAACGCCTACTGGAAGTGATTCTCTACAAACCTGCTTGCTTTTACACTCATTTATCAGCTTAACTGGAAGTTAACTTCTGATCCACGGGTCTCTCGGTGTTCAAATATGTCTGCGGTCATTAGGAAGATCATTCACACTGCAGCAGCTCCTGCCGCGATCGGGCCTTACAGGTGAGCAGTCAGATGGCTATGTTCCTCATTAATAAACGCACACGTGACATGCTCGAGTCTAGCATATGGATAAGTGTGAGTTTTACCCATAGACTGTAAAAAAAAGTTGTACCTAATGCACCGTCAGTAATGCATTTAACTGTACAGTATGTCTAGGGCCTGCATACGTTGCAGTGCAATATTTGTTCGGGGCGTGTCTTTAGATAGCGCACTTAGCAACTTTGTGCTTTAGATTTTTGTGCAAATTTTCATATAGGCTACTGTTTAGACGAGATGTCTTATGTTCAAAGAAAAATCCCATATACAGCTAAAGCCCCTGTTAGACAGGGCATATACAGGTAAGATTCTTGTCAAACAACTTTAATGTTAGAACCTTAGGGTTGAACACATTTAGATTCCAAACTTTTTTAAATTGTATAACTGGGATTGTATTATGCATGCATTATAATATGATTTTTGAAGTGCTCCATACTACAACTTTTAGCATTTTTAACACGGGGGCTTTAACCCTCGTCCCTCAATATAAAAAGCTTTTTCTGACAATTTTTTTGTAACTTTAAGTATTTGCAAATAAAAAAAATGGACAAGTTTTCAGATTTTTTTTAAAATAAAAAAATAATTTGCGTATAATAGCTTGAATGTCATACAATGGGGGTGTTTGGGTTTCGACCAATAGACAGTAAGATGAGGTGTCAAGTTCATTGATTTGACCATAGGTCAATCTGGTATTTTGCTCAAGAGTACTTTGGCATTTCTGGCACATATATCTTATGTTATATACCGATCTGGAATAATTATGAATATTGAAAAAATAAAAAAAAGTTAAAGTCTCGCCAAGACTGCACTTATTTGATCAAAAATACAGTAAAACAGTAATATTGTTTTCTATTTTCATTTATTTTAATATATTGTAAATGCATATTATAAACGCAGTTATTTCAAAATGTAATAATATTTGTTTTACTGTATTTTTGCTCAAATAAATGCAGCGTTGGTGAGCAGAAGAGACATCTTTCGAAAACATTAAAAAAACTTTGATTTTTATTCAAAACTCTGACAATACATTTCACTTTATGATCAGCTGACACATCATTCAAACCAGCATGAATCAAGAAAATTTGATGTGTGTGGTGACCAACGATCTTCAGTTTCCTTGCAGTTGTGCAAACCACACTTATGTAAAAAGAACCAACATTTACTCCATTATATAACTTTCTGAACTAGTATTGTATTAGACACATATTAACTTGGACTGTGATCTCAAGCTGAACTTATATGTGATCTTGGTGTTCTATAATGCTACAGTGTGATAATCTTATCTATCTATATAATATCCAGTATCCAGTTTATAATGAATAATATCCAAACTATTAAAATAAGATCTAGGCAAGTGAACTTTATTGGTTATTACTGCAGTGTACTGGTTATGTCAGCAGAAGGCAGAGGAGGACAACATTAATGGGAGTAAACATCCCTTTTCCTTCCTAAGTCAGTTCACTGTTAATTCACATTTTATATGATGTTGCTTCTATATTCAGCCAGGCTGTTTTGGTGGACCGCACAATGTACATCTCAGGACAGCTGGGAATGGACGTAGCGTCAGGACAGTTGGTGGCAGGAGGAGTGCAGGCTCAGGCCAAACAGGTGACAAAACGCAGCACCCGTAGATCGTTTCTACATTTAGATGAACATGGTTTGTAATAAATTAATCATGTACAATAACACGTATTAGAACTTAAGTAAATGGAGTCCATTTTGATTTCATGCTGACTTTAACACACAAAGTAACATGTTTTATTACACAAAGTACTAGTAATTTTCACTAAAATGGGACACATGGTCTTAAGTGCATGTTTCAGTGTTTCTTCCTTACAACTTTATAGGCACTCCTTAACATGGGGGAGATTCTGAAAGCTGCTGGATGTGGATATGAAAATGGTACGTCATCAAGCATCACCTACATGTCAGTTCTTTCATGCAAGGTTTCAGGCATTTTAAAGTCTGCTTTTTTTCTTGGTTTTTTTTTTTTTTGCAGTTGTCAAGGCCACAGTATTACTGGCAGACATTAATGACTTCAACAACTTCAATGATGTTTACAAGCAGTGTGAGTATGAATGAGTCACAATGGAATAATTCACCACAGAGAGTCACTAAACATACAACCATAAGTTTCCCTTCGTTTTAGTGGTCTTAGTAATTATAGAAAACCTCTTGGGAATAATATTAATGTATAATGTGTTAATTCTAAAAGTGTAGCAAAAATGACTATCAGTGTCACCTTAAAAAGTCTTAAAATGTCTTAAAAATAACAGGGTTTCTGCAGGTCTTAAAAGTCTTACTTCGCCCCTCCAAGCTTTATAATGGGAGTGAATAGAGCCTCTTTTTTTTTTTAGCTCCAAAAAGCACATCCGTCCATTATAAAAGTAATCCACGGCTCCAGGGGGTTAATAAAGGCCTTCTGAAGTGATTCAATTAAATGAAAATTAAAAAGCAATGGTTATCTGTTGTATTGTCAAACTTCTGAAGTGTTGCTAATACAGCTCATGGTGTTTCTCCCTATACATTTACATTTAGAGAACATATTGACATATTGGTTTTCCATTCATTTATTCCTGAAATTTTCTTTACTTGGTCTTAAAATAGTCTTAAATGTACCTTGATAAAAACCTTCAAAAGCCCTGAATAAGGCCTTAATCAGCATTAAAATGTCTTAAATCCGCTATTTAAAGGTCTTAAAAATGCAACCACAAAACTGACACAGCAGTAAAGACTTAGGTTTCGTTTCATTATCACTTTTGAAATTGTAAAGCCAGTCTATTGCATAAAAGTGAATTAAAACAGTAGAATGTTACTCCTGATTATTACTATTTGTATCCCCATATACATTTTTATTATTATTATATCAATATTTATATTACATAATAGATTTTATTTTAATTATTCTTTAAAAAAAAAAAACGTAATGCACAGTCCATTGTTCATTTGTACTGTATATCTCTTTTGAGAAGGAATTTTTTTTTTCTCGCATTGAAGCTGATGGAAATGATGTGCAGGTCTTAAAATTGTTTTGTGAAGGTCTTGAAAATAGTATTAAAAAGAATTACATTTAAATTGTTGATACCTGATACCTGTAGATACTCTGTGTGTCATTTGTTGTGAAATTAAACCAAGCATGACTTTTGTCAACATACCTTTCCTAAAAAACCTTCACTTCCCATCCTGCACTCTGGCGGTATGCATAAAGCAAGTTATTGATTATTCAGATGTTACACAATGATGTGTCTGTGCAGCCCTGGGTATTTCCTCTTTAATACAATGCTGATGGGTAATCCTATACTGTTTGCATGTAAAGAGATACAGTGCAATTCTGTGAAACGAAAGCCTCCTCTCTACGAGGACAACCCATCATCACTGCCTCCTACCTCACAGAACTTTCCATGATGTGACATGCAAACCTACAGCGTGAACAAATACTCAGATTCATGTAACTTATGATGGAATTAATTATACATTTAAACACAGGGATAAAGGCCTGTTCACACCTAGAATAACTATATTAGCATCCACACTAGCGAACCATATCGTTCTGTTTATTATAAGCGCGTGCTCCAGTTTTGTCGTCTGGCACTTTAAATGCATGAGCTCTTTAAAGCAGGATGGATTCTGATTGGCTGTGAATCTTTTTGTCATTCATCAGCTGGGGAAAAAATCACCAAAAGTGATTATAGTGATCTCTTTTTTCTGTGCCATTATTGTTGTAGTTGTACATTTAGAACGATTGTTGTAGTTGTACATTTAGAACGATTTTTTGAACAATTTCTTATCGTTTGCTGGTGTGAATGGGCCTTACGATGCTGTTTTTCATGTCACAAGAAATGCAGTAGTCAACCATGTAAGATGAAGGTGCTTATAGATAGGATATAGCTTCTTACTGGTGGTTTTGTTCACCTTTGTGATTAGTAAAGAACCTAGTTTCCCATAGTCTGACTTTTCTTTTTTCATTTCTTCCTCTTAGTTTTCAAGAGCAATTTCCCAGCTAGAGCTGCCTATCAAGTAGCCGCGCTGCCCAGAGTAAGTATTAAGCGCAGGTTAGTTAGTGGTGTTTGCTAAGGCAACCAGCTAACTACACACTACCGTTCAAAGGTTTGGGCTCATTAAGATTTTTTTTTTAAAAGAAATTAATACTTTCATTCAGCCAGGACAAATTGCAATGTTACAAAATATTTTATTTCAAATAAATGCTGTTCTTTTGAACTTTCTATTCAGCAAAGAATCCTGAAAAAAAATTCACGGTTTCCACAAAAATATTACGTAGCACAACCGTTTTCAACATTGATAATAAGAAATGTTTTTTGAGAAGCAAATCTCCAAACTTTTGAACAGTAGTGTAAATATTATATTTTGGCATGTAACCCATCCAACACTGTTTGAGCTATGGATATGAATGATACCTCAAATCATGACTTCTAGAGGAGAGGTGCACTATTCCTTTTCTAAGTAATCAACTCACAAAAAGGGAGAAAATCCCATAAACTTGCATTGAAGGAGGGACCTGCGACATATGTAGAAACCAGAATATCATTAAGACTTAAGGTGAGCTCTTTTTACTTGAGCCAGTAAGCAACCACATAGCAACACCTTGACAACCACCCTTGCATCGTTTCAGTGAATTTTGCATGGCCACCACTCAAGTTTTCTTCTAAAATGTACAAATCTAGTTTATTATATATGATTATAATCTATTAAGATACAAATGTTGCAATAAAATATATTATTGTATTCATACCTCATTTAAATTTTACTTTGTTTTACAGGGGGGGCTTGTTGAGATTGAGGCAGTCGCTGTCTTGGGACCCATCACAGACGCCTCCTGACTATATGACCCGAGCATGCATCACAAATTGTAAATATAGTTTTATGGAGACTGCACCCAAAATTACAAAATACTAAGGAAATCACCAATAAAAGCATTCCTTTCCATGGGCAATATCTTCTGTTGCCTTCTTGCTAATATTTTCATGATATTGAAATTTTACTATTACTTTGTGAATTTACTGTTGATCTTTCATCATTAAATTCACTTAATCTATAATAGCAACCATTCAAAACAAAGTTCAACTTAAACTTTATTTTTAAACTCCTACAAATCTGTCATTATCACACCACAAAAACTACATTTCCTCCATTTGCAAAGTTTAGTTCAATCTGTTATGTTTGTTGCAGGAAAACATTTCATGTAATGAATAAAACAAATAAAGGACTGTTTTTAAAATATTTTTTCCATTGTCACTGGAAATGTATATATGCATGGATTTTACTGATCACTGTAACAGTTCAGTTGATTAAAATATTGCATAATATAATCATATAAATATATCACATTTACTTTCAAAATTTTCATATTTTCTTTGGCTTTTTCGCATCTTTATCCAAGGGTAAAGCCACTAAGAAGAGGCAGCAATATGAAATATTAATAACATATTGAAATCTCTAACTACCAGCAGCAATTATTATTTACTTTCTGTTCTTATTCTGTGTATATAAAGACAGGCACAGAGTATTTGAAGACCAGTTGGCCTATTTCTTGGCAACAAACACCAATAATAATAATAAATAAACTAAATGTTCTATTGTATTTTTAAACCATTCATGTTTTCATGAATCCTGATTTTATTGTGGTTGAATCTGGATTCTGTTGTAACTGTGTCCATTGTTGCACACTTAACTATCTTCGCCAGAGGCTGAAAGAGAAGAAGTGGTATGGGAAATCAATCAGATAAGATTTATCCTCAAGAGATAGTGAAATGTTTAGGTCTATATTGAATTATATTACCCTACTTACCTGGTGCTTCCTCTGGTGGGGAGGAATCTGCCTGGTCCTCAGTTGTGTTTTCTGTGGAAATATAGATTTATCTAATTAATTCATTGATTTAGGCTTAAAAACTCACATGATAAATACAATAATATTAAAATAAACTGAAATTGTTATACATATTATAAATGTAGCAGTCTTCTGAGACAATTTGGCGATTGTTTCTTTTCAGGACTGGTCCTGTGTGTTTATCTTCTCTGGTTTCTCATGTTGGACTAACTAAAACTAGATTTAAACACTTTATATTATTTCTTACTGCATTCTGGAATGTATTCTGTTCTGTGGTTAGTCGTTATGTATTTGTCAATGTCAATGTTGTTCCACATTGCAGCCAAGATATTTGCATCGGTGGATAAATTGTTGTTCACATTTGAAATTCAGATAATGAGGCAATGTTGTGGCCCTCACCACCATTAGGATTTGGCCAAAATAACTATGGTTAAAGATGAAAATAATGCATTCATTTTTTTTCAATTGTTTATATAAACCACAGGTTTTCAAAACCCTGAGACTTAAAAAATGGGTCGCCAGAATGATTTAGGAAAATGTGTGTATCATCTATTTATATATATATATATATATATATATATATACACAGTATGTATATAGCAAAGTTCAAGACTCAGAGGAGGAGGGACCAGCAATAACTTTAATAACAAAATAAACAAACAACAAAACGAAAGTAAGTGGCAGCCGCCTCACGGCCAACTGTCGCAAAAACAAAATGTAAAGTCCTAGGCCTGTTCCCGCCTTTCATTGTCGTCACTCCTTCTTTTATCCTTCCAGAAAGAGATGAACCTATTGACCGGCCAGGGACCAGATTTTCCACATGCTCAGCCCAGACCGGTGATCGTCCAGTCAGTCTCACGTCTTTCTGATTCCAAGCCGTTTTGTTGCCAGCGGCACAGTCTGCACGTTCTCGCTCATCTGACCACTCGCTCGTCTCATTCGCTCCGGTTAAATAGTGTTTATATTGCACATCATTTTACTAATTCCCGCAAGTTTCGCACTCACACCAAAAGCACGCACACCACTGATCTATATAAGTGACGCGCACATAAAGCCGCCTCTCAAACAGTTTGTGAGTCGCAAGTACCAAAATGAGTGGCTTACTGCGCTTAAACGGCCAAATACACACTCGAGACCGGCGCGGTCGCTCATTAGCATTCGCTCCACCGGCCTAGCTCTGGTCCCACGGCTCTCGGCCTCACCCTGTTTCACGCCACTATATGATTGCGTCTGAAAACTTAGGCAGTGACTTCTTGCCTCGCTGAAGGTTCCTCACAAAACTGATTTCAGACAGATTTCTGAGGCAGTGTAAAGGTTTAATTATCTGCAGCAAAATAGAGCGAGCTTTGGTGAAAACTAAGTGAATATTTAATGACTACAATAGTAATTGCTCGCTAGAAATGATATCATAAGTGGAAAACATTTATCAAAAATGTACATTTACACAATACGGATTGTGGGATATCAAAGGCAGCAAAGGATAGATTTATTTATACCTTAAATTAAGGTATCTCAGGAGACAGGAAGTGAAACTAACACTGCATTCAGACGTGCCTTGATGCCTTCTAACCTTGGAATGCGTCCTTCGAAGGCAGCATTTATCAGTTTTCAGACAGGCTATATATGTGTAAGGCTTGACTTAATTTCATGTAAATGGTTGTATATATGCTACTGTATGGGTCGCGTCAATTTAAAAAAGAAAAAAGAGTTGCTCATAAAAAAGTTTGAAGCCGACCAATTTATTGCATATTCACATAATCACAAAATGAAACCTGTCAGTCTAAATGAAACCTGGCTTTAAAATCCTATTTTTTCTTTCTCAAGGTTTAGTTCTCCTATCCTTTGTTAGACCAGCAGGTGGAAGAATATTTGTATGATAGAACCAGGGCTGGAAACAAAGTGAAACTAAGCAGGGCAGTGTTGTACTCCTTGGTCATGGAACTGTTAGTAGGACACTTGTCAGGTAACTAACAGTTAAACAAACACACTATTACCAATTTAAACCACTCCCATCACCTTTCACTTGAAGTGTAAAGTTAAGTATGAATGTGTAAAATTGGTGCTTTACATTTTTACAATTATACAAAGTTATTTCAGGAAGTCTTCATTGCTAAAAGAGAATGCGCAAGGTGTTTTGCATCAAGAGATACGTCCCTGGTAACTAGCTAAACCATTTGCATACACAAGCACAGAACACAAGGTATAATGTATCTTGATCTTGAGAAGAACTAGTTTAAGGACCAGTTTTTTGAGGACACTTCACTCACTGAAAATGGCAGAAAAGTGACTTTAGTCTTGTTGTCTAAAAATTTGAAACGTACCACTTGGTGCAGGTGCTGGTTCTTCAGTATTTTCAGCAGTCATGGAGGGGTTGGATTCAGCGGGTTCAGACATGATGGCCTCAGCATCAGCTGCTTCTGGTTCGTTGTGAGCTACTGCAGCTGTAGAGCTCTGTATTTCCTCGGAGTGAACAGGAGCTGCACTGGATGTCTGTGGAGATTCCTCGGCCTGGATTTGGTCTGGAATTGTCTCGCTGTCTGCTGCAGGACCACCATTTTCATTACTTGTCCCTTAGAGATCAAGACAAATATTTTAACCAAGTTTAAGAGCATAATAAAAAATGATTACTTCAAATCAAATAAAAATTATCTGAAGAATAAAATGAAAGAACTTGTTTTAATTCATCTAGTTGCCGAATCAGATACTTGTTATTTCGATTCTGCTTATCAAATCCTGTGAGCGCCATTTTAATCTTGTTTTAAACCATTCAAGCGCAAGAAGAAGCGAAAAAGAACAATTCGGTAATTGGTGCTCACACGCTGTTTTCTGTGCTGGGAACATCTACTGAATTATACTACTGAAATACTGAATTGAGTTCTCTATTGAGTCTTATTGTGCTTGAATGGACAAATACACACAATTAAGTCAAAATATCCTCATAAACACAGTTGGTTATGTTTTATTTGAACACATACAGTTGAGAAAGAAACCTCATGTGTAACAGTATATTGGATCCATGCATTTGGTCTTAAAGTGACAGCACCCTAATAAACCTGCTGCCCTCAGTTATATTGCTGATAATCAAAAAGAAAATCACTCACTGATCTTGACTGAATAACTTATAAACTAACAAAAATGTTTAAAAAAACACACAAAATTAACAAAATTCTTAAAACTTTACAATTAAAATATAAGCAAAACATAAAACATTTAATTCAAAATATTGACAAAAACCATAATAGTATATCAATGATACTAAAACCACACTGATTTTTCATTAAAAATGGTTTAAAAAAAATAGAAGTGTTTTTTCACTATATTATTTCCCTCATATTATCGATCATGTTTAGGCATATTAAATGGGGTACAACTAGGCCTGCATAGACCAACGCTACTTTTGCGTCATCGAAGGGAATGCCTCTTTTTGGGGGAAAACAAACAGATTCCCCTGAGAACAGACCTCGCTCTAGATGTGCAAAGTTTCTTGATAGCAAAAATGACACAAACATACACAAAGTTTGTATAAAACTCTTTGCCGGCCGAGGACCGTGAGCGGTATTTAAAGAAGCTCCTGGATACGGGGTTACAGAGGTGTCCCTTTGAAATGGTTGAAAACTGGATTAATGACCCCACGCAGTGGCCAAATATGGACTATTCAGACATCTACCACTATCGTGGAATCACCAAGTAGTTAGCCATGAGCAATGAGGCCATGTCACTTGGATTATATTTAACTTGATTTAAGCTATTGACAGTTTTGTTGTCGACTAGCTATAGTTAGAAAGATGAAGCTGCTAGCAGCTAGCTATGTGATTAGCTCTCACTAGGCACGCTACCTTGGCTGTTAACTGATTTTACTGTTGAAATAGTGGCAGGCTAGGACTAAAGTGGACTTGGCTGGTTTCTGCTTGTGTCTAGAAAGTGCTAGGACTTTGAAAGTTGTAAAAAGGTTAGGCCTATATGACTTTTCGACGACCGCTGCTCTGGGCTACATGTAAGTTAAGTTAACAACATGAACGGCAGTAGATCAAGCCTTCTAGGCTAGATAGGATAGCGTAATGTCACAACATCCAATTTGACAGCCCCATACATACATTGGTCCTATACATATTTTACCGTACACTGTAAAACTTTTTACAACTTTCAAAGTCCTAGCACTTTCTAGACACAAGCAGAAACCAGCCAAGTCCACTTTAGTCCTAGTCTGCCACTTTTATAGCTAGTCGACAACAAAACTATGTCAATAGCTTAAATCAAGTTAAATATGGTCCAAGTGACATGGCCTCATCGTCTAGTTTGTCATACTGTGAGTGTGTTAATGACAAAAAATAGGCTAACTACTTGGTGATTCCACGATAGTGGTAGATGTCTGAATAGTCCATATTTGGCCACTGCGTGGGGTCATTAATCCAGTTTTCAACCATTTCAAAGGGACACCTCTGTAACCCCGTATCCAGTAGCTTCTTTAAATACCGCTCACGGTCCTCGGCCGGCAAAGAGAGTGTGTATGTTTGTGTCATTTTTGCTATCAAGAAACTTTGCAGATCCAGAGCGAGTTCTGTTCTCAGGGGAATCCGTTTGTTTTCCCCGAAAAAGGGGCGTTACCCTTCGATGACGCAAAAGTAGCGTTGGTCTATAGAATCTATGACCACAAAATTCCATTGAAAACTCCACAAATTTCCACAGATTCAAACAGCCGTCATTCACATGTGTGTTCATTCACATTCCTTATTTAACTACATTTTAGTGTCACCGAACAGAATTACAAAAATAATTGTTTTCAGACATGTTACCGCAACATAACACATCTCAATTTCAATATTTAAAAAAATTACACACCTCAATTTAAATTTATTTTGAAAATGCTTTCATCTTCCAATCGGAGTTCAGTATACTCAGCTCTGCTCAACACATTTGACTATATTTAAATAATTTCCACAGAATTCACATTTCATTAACAGAAATATGAAAAACTTCTGTTATGTCATTTCTCTCTTCTCATCTTCTGTGCATCAAGTGTCGATAAGGTACAAGACAACTCTTTATAAGCCTACTTTAAATTCAACAGTAACCCTCCAAACTAAAGCTTGGTATAGTCTATTATTGAACTGTTAATAATTAAATGAAAATGAAAGACTGACATCCTGGTTAAATAATGAAAACTAATGTAGCAACAGGTGCAGATGAAAATGGATGTATTAAAACAGGCAAACTAGCAAAGGTTTATGACATCAGCCATCTGTGATCTAAAGTACACAACATTTACATGAAACCTTCTCAGATCCGGCATGGACCCACTTTGTTTAAATGTCACCATTAGCAGGGTGACAAGCATCACCACACATGAAGGAGCACCTGAGGTGTGGAGGACCTCCTCTGATCACCAGAATGTTTTTCCTCAAATTCCAAGAAATCACCATAGAAACACTGTGATGGTTCGAGAAACAAACAAAGCAACAAAACAAAATACAAATTTCCCTAATTTGTTTGACAAATTTAATACAATACACCTAAATTCAAAATTATTCAAATGCAGTTGTTATTTGTAGCACTAAACCACGTATCAGTTGATGGATGCTCATGAGATTGCAATCATTATCACATTTGTGTTAAAAGGTATGTAAACATAAAGGAAAGAGTTTAATGAGTAACTGTAACCGTTTATGTTAAGCTTTTCACAATCTATAATCACATTTTTGGTTCTGAAGTGTGAAATTTTGTTCCTCTAGCAGCTCAATGCAACACCAAAGTTATGTTTGCGATTAGGTAAAAACACTATAAATAAAAACATCTGTCAGATGCTAAATATAAAATGTAAATGTAATACGGGATCATAAAAATTGTACATCACAGTGTTCCTAATGTTAATAATTTCAAGCCAGTTATCAAATTGCTATTTGAAATGTTCACCTTAGCCATAAAAACATAATTTGTCTTGTAACTTTCACTTAAAGTCTAATGGTTTAGGATCTGGGCATGGCGTTTAACCTTAGGTTCCTCCATGGGGACTTTCAATATAATAAATACTGTAAGTTTCTCTATGAGAGATGCTGGAGTCAAGTAGATCTAAACTGCATGTCGGGCTGATGACAGCATTCTGGATAGGGATCTTGGGTGCCTTATACAAAGGTTGAGGGTTCAATTTCAACTTAGGTTGACCCAGGGTCTGAAAAGTAACTAATGCCAAATTTACACTACAAAGGTGGCGTAGAAGCACTTCTGAAGTGGCATTTCAATTGAAGATTGCAATCTTCCTCACTTTATGATCTACAATGCATTTTAGCATGATCAAAATAGATTAAATACCAGAAATTCTTCCTTCTCATCATGAAACACCTTGCAAATCAACAATATTTGCCAAAATATAGCTCAAAATGTGAATTTTTGGGCTGTAAGTTATAGTCTTACCTGATGTGCTCCCATCAAGTTTGGTGTTGGGTTGTGTTGTGTCTTGAGCTGTGGTCTGAGTGCTGGAAGTGCACCCCATCGTGTCTTCCTCTGACAGGACAGGAGTGGGTAAAGTCAAGCACTTTGGTGAGTGTTGTCGTGCCCAGCGGCGCGCATCGACTTCAGGTGCAGGAAGACTGCGCTAATTCAAAGCGCACTCGATAGAGACAGCAGTCATTCCCTAACCAGGTAACACATTGGGTGAGTGTGTGGGAACGACGATCTTATGCAAACCAGCCCTTAATCTCGGTAACATGTCACGGTTCAATGTTAAAACAGCAGTGAACTCCGGTCTCCTCTGATTAGAATGATAAGTATTTTTGTTAAGAAATTATATGTGACACTTTATGTTCTAACCTGAGTTATAACAACCAAAATAACTATTTAAATCCGATTACATGCGTTTAATCAGAAAGAAAATGTAGCCTACTCTAAATTAAAATATGACATCACATAGTCCCCCTTTGTAATGATTTTAGCGACATCTACAGATGACTTCTGGAGTAGCACTGGCCAACCCAAACTGAATGTCATAAAAACTGACACAAATGCATAAATAAAAAAATGTGGAAATAAGGAAATAAAATTATAAATAGTCCTTTTTTTTATTTCTTCGCATATTTATTTGTTGATATTTTATTTATTTTTAAATAGCATAGATGATTTGGGATAATGCAAGTGTTTTGCATACTCACATTAATGTGTATGCCAAGCCATAAACTACGTAAGGGTTAGGGTCCACGCCAGCCACCCTTGCCATCCTATAAATAATTTTCTGCTCTTATGGTGTTAAAATAATGAGGACATTTATATTTGTTGGTTAGAGTTAGCAGGGTTACAACGTAGCATGAGAAGCCTATTTCAATAACCTGACAAATTTTTTTTAACATTGACTAAATGACGTATTCCTGAAAAAATATGATACTATGCTTTAATCATTCTCTATAAAAAATGTTTAAGGAACACATAACGTAAATATAGGATAAATGCCCCAAAATAAGCAAAGGCTCGATCACGCTTTTCTAAACGTGCATGCATTTGCGCGAAAACAAATCTTTCACTGAAAAAATGAGGTGCAAAACAAACACTTTATATGCCTTTTTAACACAATATGGAATTTCATCCCTATACAGTCATATATCCTCTATTATGAATTAAATGTATTTTTCTCTTCACATACATACAAACAAACACACATAACACTTATTCAACTATTACAATTATGAAATCAATGAACGAATCTTCTGACATGCAAAGGCAGCACAACAATGAAGAGAAGGAAATTCCAAATGTGAACATTTTTGACAAGGCCTATACCCTACATCTTTTTAAGCAGAAGGCCATAAGGGCGGATTGAACTCTCCACTATTTTTTTCTCTTCTTCAACTGATGTGCCTTCAGGGATAGGGACCAACCAAATGTACTTGGTCTTTTTTTCTCTGATCTGGGGGTTGATTCTGTTCTGCATGATGACATTGTAAGTATTTCCATTCTTTTGCGAAATGAAGTTCTTTGTTTTCGCGAACATATCTGCTACGTTGATGTCTGGAGATGAATAAATCCCTCTTCCGTAAGCCTGACGGTTTCCTGACATATACTGACACTGTATGATGCCCTCAGCCCCCTGTAAGTCGGTTCCATGGTAGGAGACTGGCCACTCACCGGGCGCGGAACAGCTCCTCCATCCTCCTGTTCCCAGCCAAGCGTTCCCGTCCGGGTATTTGTCCCGCACCTTTAGCGCGAAGCGCATCCACCCGTAGGGGCGCTTGTACGGCTCATTCCCGCGCATGCAGGCATCATAGTTCGTCTCAGACATGTTCGTAAAGTCAAAGTCAAACTTCGGATCGAAAAAGTCATCTGAAATCACAAATAACTCCTTCCGGATTGAAGAGCTCGCGCTTTCGCTTCTCGGTGTTTCTTGTGATTTTTTCTGATCACCAACAAACAATCGCGACAGAGAAGAAGTCACACAAGTCACTGGTTCATTTTTAAGAAGGGCAAGAGTTGTCAGTTTGGCAATTTGCAGTTTAATGGCTCCATCTAAATCGTTGCAATCTGACTGCAATTTCACAGTGACTCCCAGAATGGCAGAGAGCGCCTCAGTCAAGATATATTTGTCCACCTCCATTCGCGTTTATCGAACTTATCAAGATCTCTGATCTGTTATGAGACAACGTGTAACACTGGAGGTTTTCAGTCTTATTACTGGGAGTGAGGACCCAGATTTTTACACATTTGTATGTCCTGCTTATTTAGCACACCTGATTAGGATCATCAGCTCATCGGCAGAGAGCTATGAAATGAACAGACAATTGTAGACAAATACAACGTGCAGTAGGTCCCCAGGACTGTGCCTGGAAACCATGCTTTTAAAAGCAGATGATCAACCTTCAAGTTTTTAAAATTAAGGAGGTAGCCTAACATCTAAGAAAAGAAGACTATGAAATTAGCTGAAATTGTAGTCGCAACAGGCAATTAAAAGACTTGCTAAAAGGTAAACCTTCTCTGGATACCTGGCCAGGCTGATCTGTTACTTTAGAGGGAATCTGGGCACTTTTTTTTAGCAGGTTAGGCCTGGAAATACTAACAATTGCTCCAAATTGCCTTGAGTATTCATGGTTTACATCAAACAATCATGAAAAGATGCTAAACTTTATAGAGTCATTAAAGGTCCTTTTACACACTGTAACACCACTCACAGTTGTGAGATAAAAGTTCAGGCTCTGGACACAACATTTATTCAGGAAAAGGAAGATGAGGAGGATCTCACAACAATTAAAAGTTCACATATCAGCACCATCTTTAGGAGAACATAAGACCTTAAATGCTCAGGAGTTAATGCCCATAATGAGAAGCAGGTGCAGAACAACCAGTAAACAGGTTAACAGAAAGCACAGGAAGCATGCATGAATGCAAAGCTAAAGTCCATGAATATTTTCAACATAGACCCAAAGAAACAAAAACAAACAAAAAAACACAGAATACCTATGATACGCACGGTCCTCTTGGTCAAATTACAGCTTCTAAAATAACAACAGAAATATAAACTGGCCGTGAGGTTTTTAGCCTTTCTGTTTTCTATTCAAACAATATGCCTATAGTTTGCGTCAGTGGCGGTGCAAAGGCGTGGCTTCTGAGGCTCCAGACTTTTGCTTTCTCACTAACAGTGTTTTTCTCTTACTGATATTTCATACCAGTTGAGTTTACATTTTTAAATTAATTTGACTAATAATAAGGATTGCTTGTACGCTGGGGCTTTTATTCCCCTCTTTTAAAATAGGCCTAGTTGAATGAATGATAGACTACTCGGTAGGTGCGGTGGCAGCGGATGGGCACACAGGGAACGCACTGCAGGGGGCCCCGTTTGTTAGAGGGCTCCGCACCGTGCCAGGTTGTGCCGATAGACGATGATCAGCTGATACACGCGATACGCTGATAGACCATGATCAGAAGATGATCTGCATTAGTTCGACCTTATCAAGAGGATTGTGCATTTCCAATGAATGTATTAAATTATTATTTACTACTTTTATTATTACATTAATATTACAAATAATTTGCCCCGCAATACATTTATAGTGCATCACCCCATAACCAACGAGCTGCGAGGAAAATAAAAGATTAGTTAGATTATAACTTCCTCATTTCAAAAACAACTTGTTTACACAAAATACTTCTCTTCCAATTTTTTCCAAAAATTTCCTTTTAATATGATGGACAGAGATTTAGATTTTGCACGTGACATTTCCCGTGATAAAATCAAAAGAAACAAGTATGCAAATCAAAACTCTGTACACAGTAAACATCCGAATACCCCTTTTCCTGTCTATAAAAAAGTCCAAATTTTTAAATCTTGCGGACACTGCTCAATGACTACAGTACATTGAAAATAAACATTTTAAATAAACCACAAATCTCACATATTTCATCAGGGTATTTTGCTTTATTATTATTTATTATAAATTTCTTAAATAACCAAACTTCAACAACATAAGGGCAGATCCTTTGAGCGCGGCCAATGTCACTGTGAAGTGATGCTCGAGTGATCAAGTATTTCAATGTATAAAAAAGCTTTCATTCGATTCCTCCGTAATCCTTTTCTTTCCTTGCATCCTTCTCTCGCATCCTAGGAGGGAAGAAAGAAAGGAAATGAGGATGCACAAATAAGAATTGAGAAAGCACACCTCGACTACTTGCACAACTTCTGCATTCTACTTAGTACATATCGCGAGTTTCCGGTCAGAGCGATCAGCACACCCACATACATGAGAATGCAGATTGCCACTACGTTTTATGGCTGGCAATTGATTAAAACAATAAATAATGTGTTCTGTAATGGGAACTATGTGTAAGGGGACTGTTCTAACACAGGCATATAAGTGGGGACACATGCAGTGTTATGATGTCAGTTCCTGAGTAAAGAGTTATTCTGAGTATCACAAACATTCCTGGTTTGTTATTGTGAATATATAACACAACATGGTGTCAGAAGCGAACTGAACCTAAAAATAACCCATAAAAGGGAGTATACCGATGACATATGGGGAAGATGGAGAGAGAAGTGCCAGCCCCACTGATGTTAGTCTCACAGCTAGCTATGCCCGGCAAGTTCGACTTTACCAATACAAGTGAATGACCAAGATGGATGAAGCGTTCCGAGCCCTACAGAATCACATCTGGTTTGGATAAACAGACAGAGGAATATCAGGTGAACACTATCATGTCTGCGGCGGGAGATGGTGCCGAATATATACTGTATGTGCTTCCATTGACTTATGCTCATAAGAAATCATATTCTGCCGTTACGGAGGCTTTTAACAAGCACTGTGTTAGCAAGAGGAATGTTATCTCTGAATGAGCATGATTCAACAAGCAGAATTAAGAGCCAGGAGAGAGTGTTGAGTCATTTATTACAGCTGTTCATTCACTCGCTAAGCAATGTGATTTTGGGGCTCCAAATGAAGATCTGATGAGAGGCCGTATCGTGGTCGGCATACGCGATGCCAAGTTGTCCGAAAGTTTACAGTTGGATGCTGATTTGACGCTAGAGAAAGCAATTACGAGAGTGAGACAAAGTGCGGCTGTGAAAATACAATAGCCAATACTGAGCAGAGCAGAGCAGCCAATTGGACATGTTGATGCTATACACAAGAAGGAAAGGAGAGCACAAAAGCCACTTCAAATTAAGACAGAAAACCAGTCACTGGGATGTGGTAGATGTGGAAACAGTAAGATTCACCTCTGGAATGACTGCCCATTTAGAGATATTGACGGCAGGAGATGTCACCGTAAGGGTCATTTTGCAAAAAATTTTGGTTGGCTGGAGGGGTCCATAATATAACAGAGGGGCAGTTAGAGAGTTATGAGGATGGTGATTTTGCTTTTCTTGGAGAGGTGTATAAACAAGGAAATGATGGATGGAATGAACTGATTGTGCTAAATGAGGAAAACACAGTTTTCAAATTGGACACAGGGGCTGCTGTCACAGCGATTCCAAGCAGCAGTTTCTCCACTCCTTTCTCCACTCCTGCTGCATATTTCTTCTCTGAGAAATATGGGGTGTTGCAGCCACCTGGGAAAGTGCTGTTCGGACCAGGCAATCAAAGGCTGGATGTGAAGGGACGGTTTAAAGGGTGACTAAGCATCAAGAATAAAACTACCGAATAGGACATTTTTGTAGTTTCTGGAATGTCCAAGCCCTTATTAGGGCTCCCTGCAATTGAAGCCCTCACACTAATACAGTGTCTCCCCACTGTACAAGAGCAACATGAGGACATTATAGCAGAATACCCCTCAGTGTTCTCTGGCTTAGGCAAATTAATAGAGCCATATAAAATCTAGTTGGAGCCAGCTGCTGTCCCATATGCTCTATCTTCTCCACGCCGTGTGCCACTGCCGATGAGAGATAAGGTGGGAGCAGTGTTAAAACGCATGGAGGATATGGGAGTAGTTTCTAAAGTGATTCAGCCCACTCCATGGTGTGCCCAAGGCTCAAGGAAAGATACGGTTGTGTGTGGGTTTGACGCACCTAAATAAGTGGATGCGGAGAGAATGTCACATCCTCCCTGCTGTAGAGCAGACACTTGCAATGCTTGCTGGTGCCAAAATATTCACAAAGCTACCTCCGGCTTCTGGTAAATTCCATTGTCAACGGAAAGCTCACATTTGGGAGATATGCGTTCAACCATCTACCATTCGGAATCTCGTCAGCCCCAGAGCACTTTCAGCGTCACATGTCGCAAATGCTGAAAGATTGTGAAGGAGTTGTGTGTCCTGCTGACGTCATTTTAGTCTATGGTGAGGACATGCAGCAACATAATGAGAGACTGCATCGGGTCCTTAAGAGACAGAGGCGAAGGCTTGACTTTAAACGATAAGTGTTTGTTTGCAACTGATAACATGATATTTCTGGGGCACCAAATCGGGCCAGATGGTGTGGCACCAGATCCAGATAAAGTCAGGGTGATCTTGGAGATGCCTGAACCAACTGGAGTGGATGGAGTAAGGAGAGTGATGGGAATGGTTAATTAGCTGGGTAAGTTCTTACCCCGCCTTGCATCCTAAACCCAAATGAATGGTGCTGGGGATCACCACAAAATGAGGCTTTTAAGAAATTAAAATCAGAACTGAGTTCACAGCGTGCATTGGCATCATACTCCCCAAAAGCAGAGACATCTGTTTCCGCTGACGCCTCTTACTTTGGCTTCAACCAAAATCTACTGAATCAAAAGCAGGCAGATAGAACGTGCAAGCCGGTTGTGTTCATCTCTAGGAGCCTGTCTGAAGCAGAAAAATATTATGCCCAGATTGAAAAGGAGGCTTTAGCAGCCACCTGGGCGTATGAACAGCTGTCGTCTTACCTCCTGGCCTGAAATTTAGACTGGAGACGGATCACAAACCACTGCTCTCGCTGTTAAGCACCAAAGCACTAGAGGAACTACCTCCACAAATACTTCGTGTTCGTCTGAGGCTGATGAAGTTCACTTTTGACATAGTGCCTGTGCCTGGTAAGCAAATTATAACTGCCGACACATTATCCAGAGCTCCAATGAACCACACATTCACAGAGGTGGAGATGGAGAATGAGAGTGACGTTAAGGTGTTTGTGGATTCTGTAATTAAAGCCCTCCCAGCTGCAGAAACGATGCTGAATACAACAATCAAGAACCAAAAGGCCGATCCTATCTGTGCTAAACTCATCCAATACTGTGAGACTGAGTGAACTGTGAAACATGTCCTTCCACCAGAGCTTGGACTATACTGGTCAGAGAGAGATAATCTTGCAATGGCTGGAGAGCTGCTCCTAAGGGGTCAAAGAATCGTGATTCTCCACAGCATGAGGCAAGAAATCCTTCAAAGGATATACGAGGGTCACCTGGGTATAGAAAAGTGTCGAGCTAGGGCTCGCCAGGCCGTCTGGTGGCCAGGATTGTCTGTGCACATCAATAAGCTGGTGGAAAGCTGCAGCACATGCTCACAACATAGGGCTGAACACAGAGAGCCTTTGTTAACCACCTCGGTGCCGGTGAGACCATGGCAGCGGGTGGGCACAGACTTATTTTTCTGGGAGAAAAAGACATAGCTTCGTATTTTTCACGTTACATTGAAGTAGCACACCTAAATGTAGCCACAGCCAACACTGTCATTGCGGCTTTAAAAGATGTGTTTAGCTGCCATGGAATCCCAGAGACTGTTATGTCCGATAATGGACCACAGTATAGCTGTGCACTCTTTAAGAACTTTGCCAGTGAATACGGGTTCACGCACATTACCAGCAGCTTAGGATACCCGCAAGCAAACGGGGAGGCTAAGCGCACAGTGGCTACTGTGAAAGGTCTCTGGAAAGGTGGTGGTGAGAAAACAAAAACTTTGCTGACATATTGGTCTACCCCTCTGGACAATGGTTACTCTCCAGCTCAACTTTTAATGGGGAGAAAACTGCGTACCACCATACCACAGCTTCCAACTTTTCTAACCCCTCGATGGCCAAACATTAAGAGATTCAGGGAAACTGACAAGTGGGCAAAAGACAGACAGCGACACAGGTACAACATGCATTACAAGACCCTTACCAACATTGCAGCCTGGACTGAACATGTGTCTGCAGAGAGAGAAATCACAAGGGACTGTCATTTGCCAGGCAGAAACACCTAGGTGTTACTTAGTACACACTGGGAGGTCTAATCAGGAGAAACCGCACTCACATGCGGCCAGTTCTTTCGCCAGCTTCTTCAAGAACCCATGGAAACGACTGACACAACCCTGGAACAGAGTGACATTGACACTTATATGCACACTACAAAGGGAGTGAACTTTTCCAGAGACACTGGTATGAGTAGAGCACCTTACGTGACCAGTTCTGGCCGAGTGTCACGGCCTCCTGAACGTTTGAATTTGTGAGGAGTGAGAAAGGAGAAAGAATAAAAGGAAAAGTTTTCACTGTTTGTTCATAAGAAGGTGTCGCAAATTGTGCAACCTGATACTGAATGTTTAAAGGTTCTGCAAAGAGGTATCCAATGTTACAATTGGAAAACTGTCCTCCCTTTCTTAAAAGGGGGAGGTATTCTGTAATGTGTAAAGGGACTGTTGTAGTACGGGCATATAAGTGGGGACAGTGTTATGCTGTCAGTTCCTGAGTAAAGAGTTATTACCAGAGAAAAAAAATAAAAAAATAAAATAGTAATCACCAGAGCCCATCTATGGAGAGCCTGGCCACTCCCTATTAGGTCCTATTGTACCGAATTTTGGTTGTAGTTCAACCAGAGTTCCACTGGGGGCGATCGTCCGAGTGCAAAATGAATGGGAGTCTATGGAGCTAGACGGCTAAATTTGTCTCTTTCAGCCGACTGCCATTGAGAAATCTCAGATTTGATTGTAGGTTTTGCAAGTTCAACATGGGTTATAGGTCGAAAGTTGAATGAACGAGTACTTATGTCCTTTCGATTTCTTACAGGTTGAGTTGTTGTTGCCCATAACACGCTAAGCATTCTGCTAATGGACGCTGATTGGTCAGTGAAGGACTGATCACGACCAGACATACCGATTGATGGCATTGTGTCATCCGAAGCGGGACCAGAATGTTAAGGCGGTTAACGGTGTATTTACCTGTGTCAGCTGTGTTGTCGATGCCTCGAGAGAAAAGAAAGTGCAGAGGGCGAAAGCACCAAAGTGACTGAAGGATTGCTGTAAAGCAGTATCTCTGGTCGTACAATGTGTATGACGTCATTGACATTTTAAAAGACTTTTTAAAGCAAATAAGTGACTAAAATCTAACACCCAGCAATGTATAATTTATTTGCATCTCCTTTTGAAAACAACATTCAAATTACTAGACAAAAAATTATATCTTGAGAAAAGTGGATTTTGAGGGGTATAGCTCCATAGACCTCCATTCATTCTGCACTCGTCCTGTGAGCGCCCTCATATGGAACCAGAGTGGAACTGCAACCAGTTCAACCAGTATGGAAGTTCTCCCCATATTAGACATTCTCTGGTATCACGAGCATTCCTGTTTTTTTATTGTGAATATAACACAACATAATACACGCTTGTATTAATTATCTTGAGCCTGTTGAAATGTTCCTATACATATATTTTCTTTCCAGCTGTGCATTCTGAATAATAAATAGGCTAAATATATTTATCCACAACCTGCAACAGTCCAAAGATCGTTTTCTATTTTTTCTCTTACTGATATTTCATACATGTTGAGTTTACTTTTTTAAATGAATTTAACTAATAAAAATGATTGCTTGTGTGCGTTGGTGCTTTATTCCAGTCTTTTAAAATAGTTGAATGAATGAATGCACGCGAGGTGCCTGTAACGATTTTAGGATAGTCATTTTAAGCATAAAGCACACAGCGTAGAGGGGAATGACAGTCAAACACTTTGAATATTAAAGTAGCATTTTGGGCATAAACATGTAAATAGTAAAAAGATTAACATTGAAAAAATGACACAGAATGATTATAATAAATTTAATCCAAATAAATAAATGTTCGTGGTTCGTACATGACTGATGTAATGTTGTTCATCTTTTCTCACACACTTCAGCGTTGCGGTCACTAGTTTAGAGAACACTGACACCCTGTGGTGAAATTATGTATTTTTTAACAGCTGCAGCTTTCTCAGATCGGCTTGGGTTGGATTAAAACTTCATGTTCTGATGAGTTTGGAAAATTCATTCACTGCATTATTCCCATACTTACATTCTTGCTATTTCATGACTGCACAATTTAAAAAAAAAAAAAAAAAAAATAGTAATAATGAAGAATGGGCTATGTTTGACAGGTTGTGCATTTCTGAGTAATAGGCTTAGTGGTTCTCAACCAGAGGCTGGGATTCATAGGGGGCATCAGCAAACGGGGCCTCAAGATGATATTAAATAAGACATAATAAGCATTAAAATAAGCTAAAAAAAATCAAGACATTTCTGAATTCCCCCTCTCCTTTTCTTTTTAAGAACCAGGGTTCCCGTTGTCTCGAAAATCCTGGATAAATGAGGTAACCTAATTTTAAAAGTGAGATTTCTGAACATGGGAAAGTTGTGTAAATTCATACAATCATATAACTCCATGATCATTTTATAATATACTTCTAGGTAGTCCTGTGATTGACCATCCATCCAGGGTGTCCCCTCCTGTGGCCAGAGACGCTGGACGGATACAACCCTGCGGTTAGGAGAATGGATGGATGTTTCTAGGTGTGCCAAGCTCTAAAATATTTTATCAGGTGGAAAAAAATGCTGTGGTGGACAATGAGGAGCCTTGGAGTCAAAAGGTTGAGAACCACTTGCCTACACAAAAGATTATTTGACTACACGTCTCAGAGGGACTGTTTTGAAATCTGTGATCTCGAGGTTGCGTGGTCTCGCGATGCGGGCGCGTGAGGTTTACGCTCGCGGTGCACGCTGGGAAGCCCTTTCTCTACGAGGCCATCTTGGTGTGATCAGGAGGTGAGCGCGGCTCTGCTGGAAATTATTAAAATACTCCCTTTAAAAGTTTTACGAAGAATACGAGCGCAATATTTTGAAAGTGTAGATCTTGATTTATCGCTTATTTGTGTTCAGGTTGGCCAGATCGGACTAATCAGGAAAAATGGTGGCCGCAAAGAAAACGGTGAGTGGAGCGCGATGCTGCGCGTGCTGGAGAACTTCACGTGGAAGCTCCCTACAGGCCTGCTTATAAAAAATTAAAATTTTTACATGCACAAATGCTGATGTATATGACTATTGTTACGCAGTTGAATTGCTATGAAATATTACATTGTACAAATGTTTATCTCTGATCGCTGGCGTGGTGTTGGATGGGCTGAATATTAGCTAGTTAGGTGCGCAGGGTGTTTTTAGTAAAGGAAATTGCTTTAAAAAAATGTAATACATTGTAAACATGAACAATAAATGTTGTTCAGGAGCAATACTTGTGAAGTGGCAGTGAGATACATTATTGAATTATAGTAGTCTTTGAAATAGACATCATGTAAACCGTGTACATGTGACCATAAATGCACTTACTGAGGGTAACTTCATAGTGAATGGTTTTTAATTGCTTTAAAAAATGCATTTGTGTTAAAGACTTTATGTATGTATGATTAGTGTGAGATATAGGCAAGATTAAACGCTGGATTCACACCTCAGTCAAAGGAATGACTGACAATTGGCATGTTAAACATTTGACATGTAAACTTGTTTATCTGTCATTTTCTTTATGATAAGTGAAAGAACAACATTTAAACATTAAACAGAGTGACATTCCACAGTTATTTAATCTTTTTACATCAGAGTGAAGAAGTCTATATAGAAAAATGAACTATATTATATATGGTTGAGAACTAGAGCTGTCATTCTGAGAGCATCTTTAAATTTCAAGCTTCAGAAAGTACATAAGTCATGATGAAATATTTGTTGGACTTAAAGACAAATAAAATGCATTGTTTAGCTAATAAAGAAGTGAAGACTAGTATATATAAGTGCTTGAAGAAGAAAACAGTTTGAATTAGACTCCAAAAATTGCAATAGCAGAGCACATCCCTACCTTTGTTTTAAATATTTTGGATATTGTCTCGAAATGGTTATTCCAATTTTGAAGCCTTGAACAGAAGAAGCCAAAGCTTATTTCTTGACATTCTGTGCTGTTAGTGTATTTATTGTTTTGTTCCATATCTTCATCTTTACAGAAAAAGTCCCTGGAGTCCATCAACTCTAGACTGCAGCTTGTTATGAAGAGCGGTAAATACGTTCTCGGATACAAGCAGTCTCAGAAAATGATTCGCCAAGGAAAAGCCAAGCTGGTAATCCTGGCCAACAACTGTCCTGCTCTGAGGTGTGTTGTTTCCCTGCTTGAATATTTGTTTCAATCTGCTGTCACCATGAAAATAATTTGTGGCCTCTTAGATAATACAATTTTGTGAGGGTTGTGGATAATTTTAATGATTCATGATGTTTTTCCAGGAAATCTGAAATTGAGTACTACGCTATGTTGGCCAAAACCGGAGTCCATCATTACAGTGGAAACAACATTGAGCTCGGTACAGCCTGTGGCAAATACTACAGGGTGTGCACGTTGGCCATCATTGACCCTGGTGTGTATTCACTGGCAGAACTGATACGACTTGATCGTCATTTTGTTTGCCTGTAACTTTCGCAGTCATAATGAATTGTTACTTTTGGACTAATAGGTTATTTATATGTCAAAGTCAATGTAGATTTAAAAGGTTGCTGAGATGTTTTGCACCGTTTCAGAAGTAGAAATCTAGATTATCTGAATGAAAACTAATATTCTGTTCATTGTAAATGAATAAATCCGTTGTTCTGTAAGTAATGCCTTTCTCTCGTGTTCCCAGGTGATTCTGACATCATCAGAAGCATGCCAGACCAGCAGCAGGGGGAGAAGTAGAGCCATTCCCACCAGATCTTTATTAATAATAAAATTGGTTGAAACAGTCATTGTTTTTTGGGGGTTATTTGTCTCGGCTTTCGTTCAGGTTTGATGCGTTTAATGGATAAACTGTATGAGAGATGGATTTTTTTTTTTTTTTTTTTTCATCTGTTCACTTTT
This sequence comes from Meda fulgida, assembly GCA_030578275.1. Taxonomy (NCBI): domain Eukaryota; kingdom Metazoa; phylum Chordata; class Actinopteri; order Cypriniformes; family Leuciscidae; genus Meda; species Meda fulgida. Next base: position 8,329,201 of record CM060634.1, on the reverse strand, counting down.
GATAATGTTGAGAAATGGCATAAGTCATCCCACTTTTTTGTTTATTTGCTATAATTCAGTTATTCATGTGTTTTTTTTTTTTTTTCAAGAAGGATAACCTTTTTGAAATCCTGGATATGCTTTTTGGGATAGGTTTATGTTTCTCAATGTACTAAAGCATGAGCAGAGAAAGTTTATTCCTATTAGCTGTAAAAAAAAAAAAAAAAACATACTAAAAACTGAGTTCAACTTGTTCTACTGCAGTATGTTAATTAGTAGTTAAAAGAATAGAAATCAATTTTCTGTCTAGTTGTGGTGAATGAATCAAATTAGCTATTTACTTAAACCTGTAATTTACAGTTTTTAACATTCTCTAACTATAAGTGCAATTGTCACAACTGTTTGCTGGAGCATCAGGACTGTATTGCATGTCTTCAAAATATAACGCACCAAAATGCTTCATTCATGCTTCATAACCTATTTATTGTGTCAGCAAATTGGCCAATGCCACCAAAATATAGTGTTTTTGTCATTGTAGAACCACAACTGGTCCAAATGTTTAGATTTTTTTGTTTTTTACCATGAAAATATTTGTTAAACATTTGTTTTTGTTGATCTTGACTGCTTTCTGCACTTTACAAGATTGTCAGTTTTGTCTCACTGAATAATCTTGTGAATCACTGAGCTTTTTAGATGCATAAAACTTTTACTTGGAAAAGTTGATTTTGTAGTACACAAAGAACATTAGTATTTATACAGTATATTTGTTTTTTGTAGAAATGTGTTAAATGTAAACTTTTCAAGGTAGGATTTTTACACTTATGTTTTGTCACATTTCTACTAAATGTACTGTATAAATACAAATGTACTCCAATAGCTGCTGAAAAATGGTAGTGATTGTGCCGGGCAAACTCAAATTCCATTTATATGATTCCAAACTCGATTGGTAAGAATGTGATTTGTATTTCATTTCAATGGCAGGCCATTTGCCAATTCAGCAGACATTACAAACATTTAAAGTCATGATATTTATGGAATATAGGCTACATGTATGTCAGAGATTTTGATAAATGAATTTATCATTTAGCATGTGATGACTCGAACAATGAAATAATGTTTAGAAGTAGTGAAGACTGACTATCTTCACTGAGAATCAACTCATCAGTTTTAATCAATAATCCATGTGTATTTATTTATTGTGCAAATTGTAGACATTTGTAATTACTATTTTGCACACTTGCTATGAAAATATCCAATTTGATTTGGCATTTTGACCACACAAAAACTTTGCTGAAATTTACACATAACATGATTTAACCATTAGAGGGCGCAATATCTACTGTATTGTATCCTTAGTTCCTCAGTTGAATCATTTTATCATAACATAACACTTTTGTGAGCAGAATACAAATACTTGCTTTTAGTTTGAGAGTTGCAATAATTACGTTCTTAATTATGTTATAATTATGTTCTGCAGTCTTAAAACGTTTTCTGAAAGGCATGATGTCTAGATTTAACTTGTATAACGGCATTTTAAATCGCTACCAAAGCAGTTTTCCTCATGTTGTTTTTCCATGCTATTATAGAAAATAAGTTGGTATTCGTCTTTTAAAGATTCAAAGATAAAATATTTGATTTGCTTCATTCCACAGTTAGCTGAATTAACTACATTTTTAAACATCATGGGGCAGTGATGTAATTTCAATGGCTATCATTGACATATAGGCCTACGTGGATTGTGTGCGATTTTCCAACTTGTCAGCAATCAAATAAGGACAGTTTTTGTAATCCAGGCACATATCCATGCATAATAGGCCTATATTATATGGCTTTTCAGTAGGCTATAATTTGTCCATTGTGAGTGCACAGAACTGAAATACAGAGCAAACATGCAAAATAAGACAAGTATGGGATCATTTTATTTTCATTTTAGTCTATCAGGTCTAGATCAAAGGCCTATATTTCAAATTAAATGTTGAGGCTGAGGCATTAGAAACGTGCTGCTGCAACGACATACTTTCTTCCTAAGGATTTTCTGACCAAAATAAAACTCTTGACAGGCCTAAAGCGCTTGGGCAGAGAAAACATCAAAAGCTCTCTTCAGTGAAGTGATTGTCCTAGTTTCCTCAGTCACATGTCGTCAGTTTTGAAGTCTAATTCTTAAATACCCACACAGATAAATATAATGAGCGTGTTCAGTGAGCTTGCAAAAATGATAAATAGGGAACTGGAGTGATGTAGCCTATTGTGTTATTCTAAACTAAAGCATCACTGGACAGTATCCTTGGAATCCATCAAAAATAGGTCAGTAGATGAAGTGTATAGCTATATTGTAAATTCTTACGAACACAAGTGTTAAACCCCTGAAATAGTTCTGCTCATCCAGAAATAAAAGTAGGCGAATCTTTCTCCTCTGATCATGCAAAGGTAAACGGTATCAAACCAATAATACTGGTAACTAATAATAATATAATTAATACTGTATACGTAATAGTTTTTTAACAATTTATTTATCCTTTATCTTTATTTAGTCACCTGCATAATAAAAAGAAACACTGCCATATTGACGCATTACTGTAATATTTTATTGTTTATGAATAAGACATAAGCCAGTGTCAACCCAATACAGGATGTGTAACAAGACAAAGACAAACACTCACAGCCATTCTACCTACTGACAAACATTATTCTGGGTTTCTGAGAATTCATTTTTGTGATATTCATTGATAACCGTTTTATTTTCATGAGGAATATCATGACAATAATTAAAATGTACAGGTTACATTTGATACCAAAAGCAAAATTCCAAATACACAGAATACTTTGAAAATTGAGTCATGAAAAACATTGCTTTCTTGAAGCTGAATCTGAGATGCTGAATTGAAGATGAAAGTCTACGCTTAGAACAATGAAAGGAAATGTTTATATCTATCAATCTCTAATACGTTCATTAATGCTTCTATACCTATTGTTACCACGATGATTAAATGCAAGTAATTAGTCATTGTCAGCTATGGATACATGTTACAAAATACCCTTGCATAGCCACTGTATATAAAAATGAAAAATGTTCCCAATAACAGAAGCTTGGAGATGACTGGGGGAGATGCCTTGGTACTTAAACTGAGCTAGGTGCTAATCTATTGTCGGCAGTAACGTAATTTACTTTTAATTTGTCACAATTACTGATTAACACCATTCACAGACAATAACATGAATAAAAAATATTCATATGTGCAAAAACTTTGCAGTCTGCAGCCACAGATTGTAACCTAGTGATAATGACAGAACAGTTATACTACTTCTCTAAACAGTATGTAACTTCAACAAATCACAAAAATTGTTTCCTTACACATAATTCTCATTTATTCATTTGAGCACTGTCCTGGTTCAATGAACGTTTAGATCAATCGACAACATTTGTGGGATATTGTTGATCATCATACACACACACACAAAAAATCAAGGGACTTACAATGGAAGTGAATGGGGCAAATTTTTGGAGATTTTAAAGCAAAAATGTGAAGCTTCTAAATTTTATGAAAGCACTTATATTAATATTTCTGTTAAAACTTGTGTTTTAGGCGGTTTAAGATGTTTAAATCGTTTTATAGTAAATTTAGCATTTTAGGCATTACATGTCATGGCAGAGAAGTAGTAAAATTGGATATAATCACATTTCTTTCACAATAAAATCATATTAACACACCTTGTTTAGGTGTACTATTGAAATAGTATTAACATTTACGAATGGCCCGATTCACTTCCATTCTAAGTGCCTCACTGTAAACATGTGGCCACATTACTGACATTTTATGAGCAAAAGGTCAATTGACGATTGTCAAATAGTGTAGCGATGCATGAAACACAGCTCACACAGTAGTCGCTTTGAAACCAAGTAACTTTCTGTTCATCAACGCGGCAAATTCACATTACCAATTTAAATCTGTTGTGAAATCTGCGAAGGAAAATCTTTCGCCATTACAATCGTGTGGAATCCTATTGAAACAGTAAATGTGGCCGCACCTTAACCCAGATTTTTTCTTTTAAAAAAAGACGTGTGGCAAGTCCTTTAATTTGATGTGTACAGACAGAGCCCCTAAAGGTACATACAGGTCCTTCTAAAAAAATTAGCATATTGTGATAAAGGTCATTATTTTCCATAATGTAATGATAAAAATTAAACTTTCATATGTTTTAGATTCATTGCACACCAACTGAAATATTTCAGGTCTTTTATTGTTTTAATACTGATGATTTTGGCATACAGCTCATGAAAACCCAAAATTCCTATCTCAAAAAATTATCATATCATGAAAAGGTTCTCTAAACGAGCACATTAACCTTATCATCTGAATCAACTAATTAACTCTAAACACCTGCAAAAGATTCCTGAGGCTTTTAAAAACTCCCAGCCTGTTTCATTACTCAAAACCGCAATCATGGGTGAGACTGCCGACCTGACTGCTGTCCAGAAGGCCATCATTGACACCCTCAAGCAAGAGGGTAAGACACAGAAAGAAATTTCTGAACAAATAGGCTGTTCCCAGAGTGCTGTATCAAGGCACCTCAGTGAGAAGTCTGTGGAAAGGAAAAAGTGTGGCAAAAAAACGCTGCACAACGAGAAGAGGTGACCGGACCCTGAGGAATATTGTGGAGAAGGACCGATTCCAGACCTTGGGGGACCTGCGGAAGCAGTGGACTGAGTCTGGAGTAGAAACATCCACAGCCACCGTGCACAGGCGTGTGCAGGAAATGGCCTACAGGTGCCGCATTCCCCAGGTCAAGCCACTTTTGAACCAGAAACAGCTGCAGAAGCGCCTGACCTGGGCTACAGAGAAGCAGCACTGGACTGTTGCTCAGTGGTTGCATGTCATTCGGAAATCAAGGTGCCAGAGTCTGGAGGAAGACTGGTAAGAAAGAAAGGCCAAAATGCCTAAAGTCCAGTGTCAAGTACCCACAGTCAGTGATGGTCTGGGGTGCCATGTCAGCTGCTGGTGTTGGTCCACTGTGTTTTATCAAGGGCAGGGTCAAAGCAGCTAGCTATCAGGAGATTTTGGAGCACTTCATGCTTCCACCTGCTGAAAAGCTTTATGGAGATGACGATTTCATTTTTCAGCACGACCTGGCACCTGCTCACAGTGCCAAAACCACTGGTAAATGGTTTACTGACCATGGTTACTGTGCTCAATTGGCCTGCCAACTCTCCTGACCTGAACCCCATAGAGAATCTGTGGGATATTGTGAAGAGAAAGTTGAGAGACGCAAGACCCAACACTCTGGATGAGCTTAAGGCCGCTATCGAAGCATCCTGGGCCTCCAGAACACCTCAGCAGTGCCACAGGCTGATTGCCTCCATGCCACGCCGCATTGAAGCACTCATTTCTGCAAAAGGATTCCCGATTAAGTATTGAGTGCATAACTGAACATAATTATTTGAAGGTTGACTTTTTTTGTATTAAAAACACTTATTTTATTGGTCGGATGAAATATGATAATTTTTTGAGATAGGAATTTTGCGTTTTCATGAGCTATATGCCAAAATCATCAGTATTAAAACAATAAAAGACCTGAAATATTTCAGTTGGTGTGCCATGAATCTAAAATATATGAAAGTTTAATTTTTATCATTTCATTATGGAAAATAATGAACTATCACAATATGCAAATTTTTTGAGAAGGACCTGTATTTCAATGCTTTTGCGTTCTCTCGCAGGAGTTTTGCGTTCCCCCAAGAAACTTTGCGGTCGCCTGAGTGAGTTTCTCAATTTTAGCAAAGTTTGAGAACGCAAGCATTTTGCAAGCGAACGCACATTTTTTTGGAGATCGCAACCATTTTGAAAGTGAAGGCAAAGTTTCTCGGGAGATTGCAAACATTTTGCAAGCGAATGCAAAAAATTTCGGGGGAACAGGAACATTTTGTAAGCGAACGCATTTTTTTTTTGTGGAGTTTGCAAACATTTTCCAAGTGAATGCAAACCTTTTTTGGAGATCGGAAACAGTTTGCAAGCGAACGCAAATGTAGGGGCTCCGTAGAAGTCAGATCCCCTATGAAACAGTCAACAGAATCAATACAATGTTTCAAATCTACTTGACTTCTCATCTAAATCAGAGTCGCATATTAAGTGTATACAGCTTTGCAACTGTTCACAGCAGGAACAACTGGTCCTTACGACATCTAAGTAATGATTAGCAATAGATTAGTTAAAAAAGACTAAATTAACAAATTATTGCATTGCGTATAAAGGAAGACTTGAAAGATTTCACTTTGTTAGATAAAATTGTGTAGCATTGCTTGTTACATTTTTTTTTTTACAACTAATTTAGTTATATTCTGAACCAGAGTTCAAATTTCTTTCATTTCGTACAGCACAACGAAATTAAAGTGAAAATGCCGGCTTCTTACATTCAGTACATTTCTAGGTAATTCCCATTTGAAAAGTGCTCTTAACTCCCATGTTTATCATGCACGCTGCATTCAAATCTCAGGTATATCAGTAGACGACAACACTACTGAGAAGTTCACAGTATTAAAAAGGCCAGTGCCACACATAATCGCCGAAAGTGCAAATCAGATTGGAGCTGACACACAGCATTGGGTTGCCAGGACAGCTGGGCAGCCTTGTCGAGGGAAGGGCGTCTCAAAGTCATTCTGCTGCCTCCAGAGAGGAGACTTGCGTCACACAGCGACAAACAGGAGACCGGGGCAACGGAAAGGGCTATTGTGAGATTGTTTCTTTGGAGAAGGTTTGGGGGCAGCTTAGTAAGAAAGTGGTGCGATTCTCAAGCCGAAACGTACTGGGGAGGGGGATCCTTCGGTGGAATGGCGATCGCCTCTTCGTAGGGTGGAAGTAGTACCTGAAATTAACGCAGTAACATATTAGTAAATGCTTTCCTTATATAACATGTTTCCCCATTTCTTCTGTATGCCGTATTCTTAGACGAATCATGACACAAAAAAAGAAAACTATAAGTTCGTGCTGTAGCAGTTAGCACACATGCTAAAGACACGTTAGCAATGTTTGCTATGAATATTAGCTTGCTGCTAACTGAATACTGTGTGGTTTTATAAACTGCTCAATTAATAACAGCACATTAGGCAAAATAATAAGTTTTAAAGAGTAGTAAGCTATACATTTGTCATAACTATCATATTTCATCTCGGAAATTAAATGTTTGGATTAAAACTACATTTTTGGAATAAAACATCAAATCAACTTGCATAATGAGTCAAGAAAGAAGTTCAAGATCTCAAGTCTGATATTACTTATGGTTTATTTAGTCACATTGGGCATGGTAGTTGAGAGCATTGCATACATATTTTGGCAAATGTAGCAGGTCAACTGTACAGAGACGGGGGGGGGGGGGGGGGTATCAGGGTAACGAATGGAGAATTTTTTTCCCACGACTTAATTTGTTCCCATTAAATCATGATTAAACTAAATTAAAACAAGGGAACAAATTAGTACAGCATGGCCACAACTGAACTAAAACAAGGCATGTTAATAAATTCATTAATTCTGTATGTAGTATACATCCTATATACTGAAGAAATAATAAAAGTAGCATGGTAGTATGTATTCTGAAAATAGCCATTGAGATATGGTCCTCATGTGGAAGATGCAGGTTCGCATCATGCTTGCGTCATGCCCAAAACCCCTTTCACCTTTATCTCTTCATAATTTCCTGTTTTCTCTCTACTGTCTCTCCTGTTGCTTTGCTATTCATTTGTAAACCAACCCGTGTCACACATTAAAGCATTTTCAAGCCACTCTGGATAAGAGGGTCTCGTTCATCTTAAATTGAAATGTTATCTGTCACTGCAGAGAATAGTTCATCCTCATTATATAGAAAGACCAACCAAAACCACATTCTTAGTTTAGGTACTGTAATGAAAAGATGAGCTAATTAGTATGGTCATGAATGCCCAGAGGGGATCGCGTTTGCACCTAGTCAGGATGGCTGGAATGCGTCAACCGAGCGGATTTCAAATGAACCAAACAAGTGTGAACCGTTATGTAACGGCCTGCAGCTGAATAATGAAAAAGCCCTATGCTTCTCAATGGCCATTTTTTTTATTCTTTCTGTCTCTTTTTAAAGCATCTGACCACTCATTATGCTGGAAGGTCATCTGTGGAATTCAGCTGAGTGACCTTGGCAATCCAATTAGTCCAATCATCACCCACCCCAAAAAATACTAATACTTTATTACTTAATTACATACATAGATACAGATAAAACGTATATCTTGAATGCACTGAAAGTCACTTTAGATAAAAGCATCTGTCAAATGCATTAAATGTAACTCTTTGTGTATGCGAGTTGTCAGTGACTGGAGGGCTGTGAGGGTCAACAGAGCAGCAGGACAGATAGACGGAGGCAGTAAGACAGGATTTCTTCTGGCAGACAGTACTGGATTAGAAGCACAGTACAGTGCCCTCTCTAATGCCCTCCATAAACACTGACTCAACAATACTGGGGGGATGAGGAGAGCGTCATCATTCATGATCCTGCTGGGATGCACATCAGAACATCCCCTATAGCTGTGCAAAGATAAACTCTATAGGCTACGTGACGGTTTCTTATGACTGAATTATGTGTAGGATCAGGAACTGAAAACTGGATGATTTTATTTATTTGTGTTAATGGTTCATGATCATTTATATATATTTTTTGATGACTAATATGCAGCATGACTAGTGTAGCATAATTTGTGAACAAATGATTTGTGTGTTGTTTTAGTTTTATTAATATTTTGAATTAGCTTTTTTTATTATTATTATATTGCTATTTAGGTTTCATTTAATTTTTATTAGTTTTAGTTTTTTTTTTCAAAACTGAATCTGAATCTAAACAAATGTTAAATATACACATTCAGAAGAGAATTATTTTGTAATTTAATTTTTCTTTTAATTTTAATGTTATTTTGATGTTACCAAAATAACATTGTTTTTATCCTGTATTTTGTTTATAAAAATATAAACCTCATATAGTTATATGTGGTAATAATAAAGCTAGGATTAATTAAAAGATAAAATTTAGATAAAAGAGTCATAAATGGAATTACTAAGGAATTGGATTTTTTAAATGGAATCAGAATCTGAAACTGAATAATCAAACTCTTTAGGATTCCCATCCCTAATCACGCCACCACTACAAAAGTTTTGGGTCGTAAGATTTTTTATATTTTTGAAAAGTCTTGTATGCTGTATTTATCTGATTAAAAATACAGTAAAAACAGTAAAACTGTGAAATATGATTTCAATTTAAAATAGCTTTTAAAATAAAATAAAGTTCTATTTGAATATATTTTAAAATGCAATTTAGTCTTGGAGCCATTTCCCCAGTCTTTTATTATTAATAATGTTGAATACACTTGTGCTTCTTGATATTTTTGTGGAAACCATGAAACACTTTTTTCTCAGTATTCTTGAATAAAAGATTCCTTTATTTGAAATAGAAATCTTTTGTAACACTATAAAATTATTTACTGCCACTTTTTATCAATTTCATGCATCTTTGCTGAATAAAAGATTTACAAACCCCAAACTTTTGAACGGTATTATAACAGTTTATGTGTGTTCATTATGAAAACATCTGCTAATGTGAATGTAAAGAAACAAGACTCCATTAAACAGTGTATGTTCAAATAAATTCTTGACTTACTGTAGTGTCATTTGTGGTGACATAAACCAGGACCTCTGTAGTGCTTCTTCCACTGACGTATCTGTAGCAGTTCCAGACACAGGCAATAAGGTAAGCCTAAAGAGAAAGAACAGCCGTTGATGCTAAATAAAACACCATCATAAATCCTGCGCATATGGCTTAGCAATAAAAAAAAATGAGCCAAAGATACAGTGCCTCATCTACATTATTTAACTTCCAGAAGGTAAAAAATATAAAAAAAGAACATATTGGACAAATAACATAAACATCATGATTTTTTCCTTATATTTATTGTGCAAAAACTGGTCACCTTTCTTTCTTTTTTCACCTTTTCCCCCATTTTTAATCATAACCTCAGCTATATTCTGTTATATTTGAGGAATTGCTAAATAAATACAATACCTACTAATCTAAAAACTGTCGACCGTATCTGCTTTAACTTTTCAAGAAATTAAACCTTTGGTCAAATTTACAATAATGTTAATTCAGACTGATTTAGACAGATCACAATGCAATAAACAACCCATTACACTTTCATGCATACAACAGCATGGGGAGGCAAGATAAGAGGTTAATTTTAGCACACTGTTTATCCCAGAAGAGTAATCTGCCTCTCTCTAATGCGCGCAGGCTGTCATAAAGCGATTTGTATCACATCTGAAGTCTTCTGGAAAAGTCAGGCTTCTAGAAGGACAACACAGTGTTCGTCTGAAGCAGTCAGGTTCACTAGTCATCTTACAGTGCACCACATTCAGCTATAGTGAACCAAAAATGAACTGGCAGATCACAACGAAGGGAAGGGAAAGTACAGTTGTTTCGCATTACCTTAAAGGCTAAGATGCATCCAACAAAGAGAAGCACTGCTAATACTAGGCACATGTTGTTTGTGGACATCAAGTCTTCTTTGTATGGAAAGGTCCCAGGCTGTTAAAACATAATGACACATCGAGTCACTAACAGAATGATCATTTGCAATATCAAAAACTCAAAGTCATGAGATCCTTACCAACTGCTGAAGATAGTCCTGTATAGTGTTGGGGTAAACAACAACACTTATTGCTACCAGTGTGTTAAGAGCAAAGTCAAAGATCTGGTAGCAGAAGAAAGGAATGATCCATGCAGCATGTTGCTGAAAAATAGAAAAAAAGAAATCATTTTATTATGCCGCACAAACCAATTTAGCAGAATCAGAATGAGCTTCAGATGATCCTTAAATCTCATTTACTCACTCTAATGTTTGTATTCAATGCAAGAAAGAAAGCCTTATGGGTTTGGAACAAAATAACGGTGAGTAAATGATGGAAGAACTTCAATAAGTAAATAGTCAAACCTTATATGCACCATAGGTTGCCATTCCACAAATCATAATCATCAACAATGAGATTGCAGCAGCGATACACATGTCTGTGGAGGAAAGACAAACGACATCAGATCTGCACAATGAATATTGAGTTTAACGGCTAATATGTACCATCTAGGATTGGCTAAAGATATAGGAAGAAAGATTTTTTTAATTTCAATCTGAAATCAAATCATATATCAAATGAAAAAATCCCAAGATTGATCTTTAATACGAGAAGAATTTCACTGAACATTATTTTGCTGTCCAGCACATTTCACCCTTTAGTCGAGCTTCTGCTGAGCTCACTAAAAAACTCGGTTTACCAAATTATGTTTTAAAATTTTTTAAAGAAAATGTTACTGAATTTGACTGTTTTGTAGTGTTTGTAATGTTAATTAAACGTAAATATTACAGTAATGAAAAGTTAGAGATTACCTCCTTGTACGGTTCAAAGTATCAGTTCATCAAATATAAGATATATGTAATCAAAAATAAACACAAAATGATGTATATCTAATCAAACATTTACTCAAAATGATTTATATTTAATCAAAAATGAACTCGAATCGACATTAACTCAAATGTAAATATAGTCAGGTAAACCAAATAAAATACAAATCAGACTGAACTGAATGAAGAAGACTTTGCGAATCAGAATCAAATAAAGTGTAAATTGAGATTGTTAATCAGAGCTATTAACAAACCGGAAATTACATCTATGTGTAAAATTATAGTGAATTTTTATAGTGAAATAATATGCACTGAAATAGATCTATGTAAATTGTAATAAATGTTATCTATGCATTGAAATTTGTATGAAAATACATTGAAATATATATATTAAAATTGTAATGAATTTTATTAATTCAAATTATGATTATACTAGCCTGGGAAAACCCAGACGAACTTCCGGCAAATCTAGATTTGCTCTGCAGGTCAGTCTGGCCAAGAGCCCATTCAAGCCCATTTCCAATCTTTCCAAATCAAGGCACCAATCACAAACGTTGAGGCGGGCTTTACGTGATGACGATCGATCTGATTGGTTTTAGGTCTATCCAATTGCACCCAGACCCCAGAGGCAACTAAAAGGGTCTGGTGTCAACCAGGCTATTATTATACATCATTTCAATAATCTGTTGGTAAACCACTCTGACCATGAATGCTCAAGCTGACATTCTAAATGATTAATTTATGAACAAACTTACTAATTTATCAGAAAAGGCGAGAGACTGATATATGAGCCAGTCACATTGCCTGCCTGAGTTAAAATTTTAGTAGTTCAGCCTAGTGCTCACGACAGGCGCTCATGAACTAGTTCCCTGACCTACTATCGAATTAGCCAAAACAACCACCAGACACTCATTCTCTCCAAAACACAAGCATATCTGATGTTATTGAGAAATACAAGTTTTACGGATAATAATACAGCCTAGTAAGCACATAGTGGAAGAAAAAAAGTAAACTAACTTCTCTAGTTTCTAGAAGGGAGACTGTTTGAACACACTGGCAACAGGCAGATTTGTGGCATTTTTTAGGGAATGTCTTATTTTATCATTGAACATTAAAGAGGACCTATTCAATTTTTACATTTTCAACTTTCTTTAGTGTGTAATGTTGCTGTTTGAGCATGAAAAAGGTCTGCAAAGTTACATAGCACAAAGTCCACTCCAAAGGGAGTTATTCTCTATTTCATTTCATCCTCGATTGTAGTCTTGAGTTTTCTCCCGGGAATGAACATGTCATAATATTCCTCATTTAAATAATTCCTGCCTAAGGCATACGCAAAAGAGGGGTGAGGCCTAGTTGAGTTGCGTTTGTATTGTGTCGAAACTCACGGTTATGGTAAGGGACGTGACATTTACGAAACACACTCGAAGTGGTTGACCAATCACAACACACTGGTCCAGCTGACCAATCAGAGCACATTGCTTTTAGAAGCCCCTTTCACACAGAGATTCCGGAAAATACACAGATAATGTTACCTGGGATTTGTCCCGGGATCGTTTGATTTTGGTTGAATCTGTGATTTTCCGGAATCTGTGAGTGCGTTCACACCCACACACATCCCGTAAAGATCCCGTAAAGACACGTGACGTCAGGATGTGACGTGTAACGTACGCGTTGAGCGATCTCAGTTTCAGCGCGGATAGTAAGGAGCTCTGGTCTCTGCTTCATTCCAGTTTGCAGACATTTCTTTGTTCTTTCTTTGTTGATGACGAACACTAACTTTCTTCTAAGAGCAACAGAGTCGCACGATAACTACGTCATTGCGGTGACATGTGCGACACACCCCGTACGGCATTGGTCCTGGCTTTTGTTCACACAGGGCGCGTACCGGGACTGATCCTGGCAATGTTACAAGGTCCCCATCCCGGCATCAATCCCCAGATGTGTTTTCGTTCACACAGAAGCAATTTTACGGCAATTTCCCGGGATCAACGCGCTGTGTGAAAGGGGCTATATAGACATGAACTAAACAGAGCGTTTCTTCTCAGCCTCCGACGTGACGTCACGCACACGGATGCATAAGGCACACAAAATGGGAAACACTTCGGAAGTTTCGCAGTTGTCATCTGATTGGTTGAATTCTACAGGATTCTATGAAATATATGAAAAATGAGGTCTTTTTTGAACATGCAAGCATGAAAAGCTATTCTAGCAGACCCCAAAAACAAAATCAAGACTTTGTAAAAGGGCATAATATGGCCTCTTTAAATATTCAATTCAGTCAATGGCTAATATTACAGTTTTTCTAATCTCTGACACTTCTGAATGAGACACTGTAACTATAAAATTAATTTGAGACGCTCAAGCTCTCAGTACTGTAAGTAAATTGAGAGCATTGGTGCTGGTCTTTGAAATAGCTCCCTCCACATAATCCCCTCCATATGTTAAAGTACACTCAACCGTACACTCTGTCTACTTCAGCGTCTATTACAAAACAGGCTTCATATAACATATATAGAGGCCAGATGCAAAGCAGCCCAAACCAATTACAGGGAATCATAGTTTGAATCCTGCTGATGAGAGTCAGTTTTAATCAAAGTCACCAGAGCCAGAATCTATAGCAGTGCTGATACCACCAAGAAATACGATAGCAGTCTTCGAGTTCTTGCTGAACTTAAAAAGTTAATGCTGATCTGTTTGGTCATACTGGAATTGAATAACTATGGGAGATTAAATGTCTCAAACGTACTTGCATCGTCCATGACATCCAAATCTGTGCCGAGTTCGGAGCTGGTGAGGTGGTAGTGGTACTGGACTGGGTCATTGAGAGCCGACAACAGGATTAACAAAACCACTGCATTGATGAGCTGAAAAGGACAGAATATATATATATTTTTTTTTACAATATAGATGTTTAGATCAATTAGTTTTTAGGCAAAAGAAAACAGGATCAGCAGAAAAAAATAATCTTATGTTTTAAAGTGTTGAGATTTGGAATAAAATTCTCGGAACAAATACAAGTATTCTGATTAACAAACTGTATTGTTTAGTTTATTATTAGCCATTTGGATATTTTAATATACATGTATGCTATATACACACACACATAATATTATAACATTATAATATAATAAGCTATATATATATACACACACACACACACACACACACACATATATATAGGCTAGTGCTGTTTGACTTTACAGACCAAACAAAAGACCAATCAATCGTATAATGCTATTAGCTCTACATGAAGGACATTTATATCGAAAATTTCAATAATCTGTGACACACATTTCCTTTATCCTCACTCATTGTCTCTGATAATGTTTTGTCTGTGGAAGCATTTTCCTGTCTGTGTCAATAAACATCACTGTAGTTTTTAGGTTAATGAATTCTGTTGTTCCTTGCAATGCAGGAGAAACTGGAGGTGACCAGAATATTCCACTGTTTATTAGTATCTCATATATTTAGGTCTTTGGACACAGTTCGATGAGACAACTTTTTTTGTTACAGTTGCAAGCATAAAATAATTTTTCTATACTATGCAAAGGAGCTCTAGTTTCTAAAACAAGTCTCAACAAGGAGGAAGCACGACATCATGGCAGTAATTTCGCGTTGTTAAACAATCATTTAGTGGTTAAATTATTCCATTCTTCTTAGATTTTCTCTTTCATATTTTATTTATTTTTCACATTCTGTCAGCGGTGTTGCTTTGTCTATAGCATCCATCAGCACAATGACATTATGAATCATAAATGTGCGTGCAGAATTTTGAACATTTTTATAATTATATATAACGACAATTTTTATAATTTTAGAAAAGACATCCAATTAGAATTCTTCAAATATTTATAATTTCCTGGTTATAAAAATAAAAAAAACGATACATATATATGTTATTTAAAATAAGAGTTGTCATGACTCACCATATACCAGATGCCCAGGATAATGGTGCCCGTCCGAACATGACAACACAGGCAGCAGCTGGTCGTGTACCATCTGTCCCACGGAGAAATCATCATCTTTCCGTCCAAAAACTGCACGACTAGCGCATGTGTCTTTAGCTGATATTATAGATTTGTTTTTATATAATTCGATGATATATTCTTTTTTACTGCTATTGCTCGCCGTCGCAGTTAAATCCTGTGTTGTTTCCGTTTCCCGTCCCGTCCTGTTTGTTCCCTGCCGCTGCATTAATCCAGCTCATCTCCACACCACGTGACCAGAGGGGGATTTGGTGTGACGTCAGGGGCCCTCCGGTGCAATTCCCTGTTCCAGACCAAGTCACTTGACTGCAGACACCGAAGTCAAAATGTGAGTTTATTTTTGTGTTGCGCGAGAAAGATGATGTAAAACATTTAGGAAGAAACAGTTAATAATTTGACCTTTTGTGACAACAATATTGTCATTCTACATGGGGCAAGTTGTCACAATGGAACCTGTATTAAATTGATAACATTTCAAACATTAATAAAAATTTAAAAAAAAATAGGCCTAGATTTCTAGATCAATGAATCCTGTGAAAAAATGTCACAGTTTCTACAAAAAATATTAAGCAGCACTACTGTTTTCAACATTGATAATTACAATGTTTGTAATCAGAATATTAGAATGAATGTAGGCTAAAATATATTCAAATAGAAAACAATTATTTAATTATTTGATTATTACAATATAATTGTAATAATATTTCATATTTAAATTAGCTACTATTTTACAGTATTATATAACGTTTAATAATAAAAAAATATGAAGAATATGATATAGTACAATCTGACTTGACTGCAAACTTTGTTGGCAAATCCGAGCACAGTTTGAGATATGTTAATTGAGATATGTTATGAAACTCCACAGATGACATAACTGGGGTCCTTTTTTAATCACAAAAGCCTCCCTTCGTTTCCATTTGCTCTTTGCCTAAACGTGGTTGGATAATGATCTCACTTCTTTTTAGAATTTGTGATCGACATACATTTACACCATTTATAGTGACAAAACCATAGTGACAGGCGATACACATGGATACGATAAACTCAAGTAAAAACTGGAGCAAACATGTCTTCGGATGCAGACTTATTACTCCTCTAGCTTACAAAAGTGTTGGTAATCTCCAGTGAGATTATGAAGGGATTCAGTGTTGATGAGTACAGGGCCTACATGCTCTACGTGACAGAGGAGGAGAGCAGATGGCCCATACCAGTGAGACTGTGTGTGTGTGTGTGTGTGTGTGTGTGTGTGTGTGTGTGTGTGTGTGTGTGTGTGTGTGTGTGTGTGTGTGTGTGTGTGTGTGTGTGTGTCCGCTAAGCCTCTGTGGGCGGCAGCTTCATCACTGCATCAGGGGATTTACAGCTCTCAGCCAACATGAGAAAGTTTAACAGATACAAATCAACATGGTGGCTGTGGAAGGTTCGCTGGTTCACCTGGAATGGGGAGCTTTCAGTACTCGCTTTGCCATGAACAAATATCTTCAAATTTTCGTTTTGTTTTATCCCTAGAGTGTTTATTTGTTCTTTAGCCTTTAGTCTGGGGTAAAATATTTTGTTGTGTTTGTTTATTAATTTGTAGTTTTTCTATATATTTGTTTTAGTTGTACAAGCTTTTTTTTTTTCTTTTACTTAAATTACAAAACTACCATTCAAATGTTTGGGGTCATTAACATTTTTTGTAGGAAAATAATACTTTAATTCAACAAGGACGCTTTAAATTGCTCAAAAGTAACAGTAAAGACATTTATAATCAAATCAATGACAAAAGTCAAATAAATGCTGTTCTATTGAACTTTTTACTCATCAAAGAATTTTGAAAACAAAGTATCACAGGTTCCATAAAAATATTAAGATGCACAAGTGTTTTCAACATTGATAATAATCAGAAATGGTTGTTGTTTTTAGCACCAAGTCATCATATTAGAATGATTTCTGAAGGATCATGTGACACTGAAGACTGAAGTAATGATGCTGAAAATTCAGCTTTGACATCACAGGAATAAATTACTTTTGAAAAACAGTTTTTTAAACTGTAAAAATACTGTATAATAGCCTACTATTTACTGTATTATTGTATCAAATCAACAAATTGAAGAACAAATCACTGCAAGGATTACTGTGCCACAGATTCAAAATGAAATGAGAAACAGGCAGAAGAGGTCAGTCTCATACACATGACATGAGATCATTCAAGATGCAGCACAATCTAGTGAAAACCAACACATCTATATTGTCTAGTATATTTTTCTAGTGCATGCTTTTGTTAGATTAGGAAAAAAATTATAATATAAAAACAAAACAAAAAATAAAATAAAAAAAATGCATTTCTTTAAAGGTCCACTATGTAACTTTTGGACCTCTAGCAGTTAAAAACAAAACCATGCATTTTTAGGAAGAACATAGTTTTGGTTGTGCTTCGGCCCTGCGTGACTGTGGATGAATATGGTTCTTTGTCCTATTGCTCATAAAACACTCACTACTGAGCATAAGAGAAATAACCAGTGTAGATGGAAAGGATCTCAGGTTGAATAGCTGAAGACGTTACTGTAGCTTTACCCATTAATAGACACGGTACTTCCTTGAAAATAATTTCCAGCACACACAGCTCTAAAACCATAATAATATGACCCTTCACAATAGATAATGCTTCACAATTAACTCTGTTATAGAGCTACATGTGACAATGTATCTGTTAAATAAAATACCTTCTTATTTTACGCACTCAAGTAGGAGTAATAAACACGGCATCTCTGCAACACTTTTACATTTCAAATCCCTCAGTTCTCGCCGTTTCTGAGAGTCAAGCCAATGTTTGTTCTGGTTTTATTAAGCGTCCGGTCGCGTTCTTTGCCAGCAGACAGACTGTCCTCCATTTGGCTTTTTTTTTTTTTTTACGTGACTCCACGGAGGTTCAAGATTTCTTGCTGACATATATAATATTCCACAAAAAACGTTCCCTCAGGTCTAAATATAAACCTTTATAATATTACCATAATTAATCAGAGTAAGACATGTTTTGGAAGGATTTATGTATTGACTCATTTGAACAATTTTGACCAAAAAAGTTAGTGTAGCTTTAAATTCATGTGCTTGCAATGCAGCAAAATAGTGTAAACTTGACATTAGAAATGTTGTGAACCTAAATATTGATGGATAAAGACATAATGTGCTGTGTTTGCAGTCTAAAGATGGATAAAATGACTAACTGCAATTCCACATGAAAATATAATGACTATGCCGTGGGGTTACGCAGATTGGATACTTTTAAACTATATTATTACATCTCTTTAATATAATATAAAATAAATACACTTTAGGGTTTAATACTCTATAGGAGAAACTCTGTACCCAAACTACATTTAACAAATCAGCAGCTCAATAAGCTCAAATAGCAATCTTCTTTTATTTAACAAATCAACATAGAAATATTGCATTGACTTAAGTAAACATGATCATTCTTAAATCCATAAATTTGTAGAAATACATAGTTTGAGTAACCTCTAGAATGATAAACTAAGGCAGGCATCCGATGCTAGACCAGAATCCCCTCAGAAACACATGATCTACTGAAATTTACAAAACAACCATGGGCAAAACACCACTAAGTCAACCCAAATATGAATAGCATTTTATCCCCCCATCTCCAACATCCATTCATCATCATCATTCATTAAAGCCTATTTACAGTGAGTGGTACTTGCACAAGTAGACAGAATCAGGACGTTGTTCATCACTATATAAATGGTTAAGTTCATGCAAGTGCAACACTGACATCAATCAGATCTGAAAGGAAAGGTACTGCCAAACCTGCTAAAAAGACTTGCAAATGAGGAAGAGAACAGAAAGCATACACTATTAAGTATAGATTAAGGCAACAGATTCCTGATACTGCTTTAGTGTCATGGAATTAAAGCTGCTCTAATCATCATCAACTCTCCCATTCAAAATCACATAAACCTACTAATTTATTCAGTCAAAACAAACATGAAAAAAAATGTAATGTTCACATTGTGCAAGAAACAAAAAAGTAAATACACTTGGTATTTTACAACCTTCAGCACAGTGCAATTACAAAGAGTTTTACCATATAAAAAAGCCCTTATAGTTCTATACATATGGCGTGGCTTTTTCTACTTTAGTTTGCAGGAAATAAAGCATTAGTCAACTAGTAGTTGATTAAAAAGGGAAGAGTTGTAACTCTAAACATCTCCAAGATCCAGATACCCAGTTACATGGGTAAAAAACATACTCAGGACGGAAGAAAAGCTTTAAGAAAATAGGTTTAACATTAAAACAAGTCTCTGTAATATAACTGTTCTCTGGTTTTCCACCACAGCGACCTCACAGAAAACTGCTGGAGACGCGGCCTCACAGCGCCTCTCTGTGGCTTCTAACAGGAACTGCAACACTTCAGAAACTGCTGGACAGCAAAGTGCAATTCAGCAGAACTAAAGTGGCACAGGAACAGTAATAGATGGAAAGTCGATTTCCCAAATGATTTCATCCCTCCAAGTTTAAAATCAATTAAGCATCTGTTGGAAAATAATGATCATGAATGTTTTGCTCCACTGAAAGCATGTCTGATGAAGGTTAACAAACCTCAGTGTGGCGTAATAGTGCACATTAGTAGTGTTCCAGCCCACGGACTGCTCACCTTTACTCTAAAGTTTTTATTCATTCATTTTTTTTTTTTTTTGCTGAGTTCTTCCAACTCAGTTGTTTCTATTTTGGATTTTATTTTAAAAGCACAGTCAACTTTTCAGTATAAAATTCTGTACTGTGGAATTATTGCATAAACAATTTATTTGCATAAGCTATCCTGGATTTTATTCACAGTTCATGTTTCTCTCCTGGCCTTTTTCTTCTGAACTTCCTTCGGTGGTTCCCAATTCTGATCAGATTTCTCTGTGGGAGCAAAAATGGGGGGGGAAAAATAATATATATATTATTTTCAGCAAGATTATCATACATTATTATTGTTATTATATAACATCCCAAAGCCAATTCTGAAAATCTAGGACTTAAAGTTTTATGTATTTCTGTAGTGAGAAAAGCAGGCTGGACCAGTGTGTTTTGATTGGTCAATGCTTTGAACAACTCAACTAGGTCTCACCCCTTTTTTCCAGTATGCCTTCGAGAGAAATTATTTAAATGAGGAATATTATGTCGTATATGTTCCCGAAAGAAAACTCAAGGTGTTCAGAAACAGTGTTTACTGATATAGAGAATACCTCCCTTTAGAGTGGATTTGTGCTTCGTAAACAGGGACATCACATACTAAAAAAGCCTAATATGCCCTCTTTAAACATTCTCACTAGATTCACCATTTCATTTGTGATTTACTCACTTGAAGACTGTGGAGGGATGTTTTGCTTGGATCCCTCATCCTTTGGAACATGAGGATGAAGCTTGACAGTCACACTCTTCTCTGCAGGAGCAGAACCTTCTTGAGTCACCTTGAAGAGGAACATACAATTTGGTCAGTCGTGCAGAATTCACAAACTGTTGACGTTTAAGTGTTCACGTGTTGATTCTCGGTATATTAAAACATGATTTTTACCACAGCGGTTGAACCTTCTTCCTCTGGTCTCTTTTTTTTCTTTCGTCTCTTAGATTTTCCACCTTCTGCAGGATCTGCCTGGTCCTTGTCATCATTTGATTCCTGTAACCAGAGCGAACAAACATTTAGCAAAATCTACCAAAAGTACATTTATAAAATTATAACTAGGGATGTGCCCAAAGCCTTAATTGGAAAGGCACAGATAATGGCTTCAAAACGAATAATGAATTCAACCAAAAATAGAAAAAAATATTCATTTTCATTCAGACATTCAGCAGACAGTCACAGTCATTCGCAGTGTTTGCTGAATCACAGGCGAGAGCATAGCACAATTTTATGCATAAATCTCAAAAATCACTACGCAGTATAAATGCGTGTAAGTGAATGAGTGTAAACTCCATGAATGAAATGAGCACAAATTAAAAAGCTGCTTTGCTGTCAGTGCGTCTCTCAGAAATCAGAGCTTGACGAGAGTAATATCAAGTAAGATACTGAATCATACACATTTTCTTCTACTTAATACATGTATTTAAATGATTTAAAATGAATGAAATAAGAAAAGTAGCACGATCGGAAATCAAATAGCCGCATTGGCGTCCCTTAAAAACCAGCTCTGTCAGGAGTAATATCAATTAAGATACTGAATCATACACATTTTCTACTATCTACATTGTCTACACAATTTCTGTATGATAATGATTCGCATTAGAAATCTGCATTTCTATTTAAATGTTTTAAACCTTGTATGATAATGACTTGCATTTGTATGCATAGTAAAAGTAGTTTTTGTGATTTTTAACCACTGAATATTTTCATTCAATTTCCATGTTCTCTAATCAGCCATTTTATACAGAGTCCGACTCGTACATAAAGTTAAAGTACGTGAAAACACTTTTTTTTAATATATTTAACATTTAGTGTTATAATTAGAAGATATTTAATTATTTATTTATCAAGGTCGAGAAAGATCCTTGAGGCAGGCCTCGACCTTGGGTCGCCTGAAGCACAACCGCACTGCCCAATTCATTTTAGCTTCTGGTTAAATCCCCACCCACTTACGGTTTTATCTAAATACAGATTAAAATCATTTTGAGATTTTTACAATACATATCCAAATATGGGCTCCACTGCACACCCCTATGTATAACTGTTTTTTATACCACAAGTGGGTTGGTAACTGGAATCTCTTTCAAAGCAGGAGCATCAACTTTGGGCTCATAATTCCCCCATAACTCAGCTGGAGCGTTCCAGTCTGAGCTCGGGTCCACAGCGGAGAGACCATCTGAAATCATACAGAGACACAGGAAATGTTAATAGTCTTTTATTATATACACTATCACTTAGAAGTTTGTGGTCAATGATTTATTTATTTTTTCAGCGAGGATTTCAGCAAGGACACATTTCAAAAGAACAGCATTAGAGATCTTATTAATAAGATCTCTAATGCTGTTCTTTTGAATTCAATTTCTATTCATCAAAGTATCTTAAAAAAGATGTATCACGGTTTCCACAAAATGATTAGGCAGCACAACTTTTTAATATCAATAATCATAAATGTTTCTTGAACACCAAATCAGCATATTAGAATGATTTATGAATGGTCATGTGACATTGAAGATGTATTTTGGATCAAATAAATGTGATTTAAAAAAAAAAAAAAAATCGTACTGACCACAAACCGATATTTTCTATTAAACTGTAATCTAGAAATTACTGTCTCTCATTTCTGAGTGTAAATAAGTTATGATCTTACTGGAGCTGGACCATTCATTGTCAGGGGTGGGTGTATTGTCCCATTTCCCTATTTCAATGTTTGATTTAATCCGAGCCTCTCCACCTGTAAAACACAAGGTAAAAGATGATTCACATTTGTGTTTATTAGCATACAAGGACAAAATTGTGTGCTCCTTACAAGAATGTCCTCTTAGTGAAAATAAAAGGTTACACATACCTGATGGGTTCAGTCTAAGCATTAAGTTCACTGGGTTTGGTTCTGCCTTAATTCTTCCATCCAAACTAGTCCATGCCCCTGACAAATAATAAGACAGCATGTTTATCCACAGCGGCTATAAAATTGAAAAATATTACTTGATAAACCAAATTTTAGTCAACTGCTCATTTGCAAAATATAAAGTACAGTGATAAAGGTGTTGTTACTATGCTAAACATCTTTATATAAAATAAGTAAAGTGTAATAACCCCAAGGTTTGAATTTATTGCAACTATCATCTAGTCATTTACTACACATAAGAAGAAACTCCAAGCTCTGTCACAATTATCAGCCGTAACTGTTATAAAGTCAACTCAAGGCAAGGTCATTAACAACTGTGATCTACCTTCTGACTCTAGTTTCCAGGTGGAGTTATCACGGTTCATTTGCCCCAGGGTCTTTCTCCCAGTAGACCACTTCTCGTTGTTTAAAGCGCTGGTTTGCATTGACTTCACAGGCTCCTCCATTAACCCTCCACCGTTAACAGAGTTCACATCTTTACAGTTAGACGTTACTAAAGAAAAAGGTGATATTTGTAAGGTATATTCTGAATGACACCGTTCAAAGTTTAGGGTTGCTAAAATGTTTTTGAAAAAAGTCTTGTTGACAAATAATGCATTTGTTTGATCAAAAATACAGTGACAACCGTAATGTTTTGAAATATTACTACAACTTGAATTAATCGTTTTCTTTAATACATTTTGAAATGTAATGTATTCCTGAGATGGCAAAGCTGAATTTTCAGCATTAGCACTCAAGTTTTCAGTATCACATGATCCTTTAGATATCATTCTGAAGATGATCTGGTGCTCAGGAAACATTTTTATGATTGGTCAAAAATGTATAATGGTTTCCACAAAAATAAGCAGTTTTCAACATTGATAAAGTTCAAAAGAACAGCATTTATTTGAAATAGAAATCTTTAGTAACATTAATGTTGTTAATGCATAATTTCTGAATAAAATTGTCCATGGAATCAATGCCTTTTCAAAGTGTATAAAAAAATACATAACAGCAATTCTGGAAATTCAATCAAATTTAAAAATGTCAATAAAATGTACTCTATTCAATAGAGTTGACAATAAAAGGCGATTATAATATCTTTAAATATTTTACCATTTTTAAATCCTTTTTTCACTACACTTAAGACAGAAAAAGAGGAATAATCACAGATTGTATATTCTGGAAATTAAACGTTTTTGTTTTTTTTTACCTGGGGCTGTGATGACATCACCCTTCCCTGCCTTGGCACGTGATGACTCTACAATAAGTCAAAGGAAAAGATCTCTAATGACTAAAACCACTTTCCATCTCAAAGGAAACCCCTGTGTATTAACATTTTCTTGCATGCCATCAGCACAGAAATGTGCAGAGAATCTAAAAAGGACTCAAAGGAAAGGCGTACCTTTGTTCTTCTTGGTGCCAGCTGTGGCTGTAACCACAGGTTGCTCCACTTTCTGGCTGGCATGATCTCCAGCTTCAGGGCTCCCAGAGCTGTCGCCGGGGCCCTTCTCCTTTTTGCGCTGCTGACGTTTCTCTCGATTACTGACCTTGGTTTCCCAAGCACCTGCTAAACACAGTCATACTGAAAAAGAACCTTCTCAAAGCAGCTCATTTGAATGTATTCAATCAAGATATTTTGCATTTCAACTTCTGAGTCTAATTACTAAAAAACAATTTTCATACTGAAAAAGTGAAGTAGCCACTACAATTTGGTAACCTAATTTCATACCTTCATCAGGTTCCTTGCCATCGGTGGAGGAAACAGCTTTGGTTGGCTTCACCTCTGGTTTTGGTTTCTTCTTGGTTTTCTTGGTCTACATAGGAACCAGAAACACTCATTTACAACTCATTTACAACTTGAGTCAGAAAGCAAAATCTTCTTACTCTCACACTGACTACAGATACAAAGTGCCATTTCAGACACATTAAGATAATTATCTTAAAAAGCTTATTTGGTCTTGTAAAAACTATGCCTAAAGTTTGAGGCCTTGGGACAAAGTACAGTTTCCCCTCTGGGTGTACCCTACATTTGCTGTATCTGCATTATCAAATTACAGCCCGGTACTGACACCCGACCTCTCTCAATCACTGTTTACAGACTGAACCAAGGCTGATGCAAATGTTCATAGCACTACTGAGCAAAAGATTCAAACTTACTTTCAGAAATGGTCTATACAAGTAGCTTTAATGTGCCCTTGAAAAGAAGTTAGAAATAATATTTACAAGTTCTGAGCACAAGAATGAACAAGCAAAGTCATATTTACAAGCATTGGAAGGGGTGTATAGATTTGAAACACTGTGGAAAGAGTGAACTAATATAGATAATATCCAGGGATTATAAGGATAATATCAGCTACTGTGGCTAGTGGTTTTCCAAATTTACTAGCCACTCAGCATTTTCACTGGCAACAATTTTGACATCGATACCATGGGGAAAATAGATATTTTTAATATCATCTCATAACTTGGAAGCAGGTATATTAGGCTGCTGTCATTTTAAGACCTGACGCACAGATCTGTTACATATGGGTTCACTTAAAACATAACTGACTGTTTACTGACCAAGAATGCCATTTGACATTATTTTGTGTGTATTTGACTGTTTAGGCATTTAGCGGGTGTTAATGCCAAGCATATATAATGTTTTGTATACATAGAGATCAGTGAGTATAATGCAAGTCTGTAGTGCACGGAAAGGGATGACATGAAATATTCACTTGATGTACCCCACAAGATTTTAAGTTAATATTTCAATAATTTAACAGGAGTCAGGACATTTGTATTTTCACAAGTTTCTTATGTCTGTTAATAATCAAATGAAATTATTATTTGTTTAATCTGAAAGTGCGGTCTAAACATTTGCAAAAGATAAATCATTGCATAATTATTTTTGATGATGTAAGAAAAAAAAATTCAGAGGAGCTGCAGAGCAAACCACCCTTTCCTAAAGTAGCTGCAAAATGTCTTAACAGTGTCCAACAGTTATTGTTACTACAAACATATAAACAAACCAGTACACTTCCTCTATGAAACCAGAATGAATACTAGGTGGAACAACCTTTGTATCAGCAGGTGGCTGTGGCTGTGCTGGTGCTGGTGAAAGAGGCGGTTTCTTCTTCTCCTCGGTGACTTTGATTTCCTGCTGAGGTTCAGCCACGGTCTGTCCATTCGCCTGGGCCTTCTGCTGCGAGCACATGACCGTTACAAACCAACAAACTCCACATATCCTTCCTCTATGAACTGACAGTGCTTGAAAACTCCCCTTAAGGCACGAAAACTGTCACAATATGCGTTAGACTTACAAAAGGTGGTGTTTAGCAAAACCG
The DNA here is from genome assembly GCA_030578275.1 of Meda fulgida. Classification (NCBI taxonomy): domain Eukaryota; kingdom Metazoa; phylum Chordata; class Actinopteri; order Cypriniformes; family Leuciscidae; genus Meda; species Meda fulgida. Next base: position 8,302,899 of record CM060634.1, on the reverse strand, counting down.
AAAGTTATGAAAGCTTGAGTAAACCGGTCAGCTCTCCAGTGCTACGTGGCTCTTCTATCGCCTCCGTGTCTCTTATATCACGACACTCATAATATAATAACAACGCCTGCTTTGTTCATTTAATCTTAAAGGGGACGAAAAACAATTTAGAATGAAATAATTTTGATAGGGAAAAGATTTCTATATCAACAGCGGTTTCTCGCTGGTTTTGACAGGTTAGCACGTTAGCAGCTACTCGTGCTAATCTCTAACAAGTTGCATACGATTTGCAGGACTGCATCTCAAAACCTTTGTAAGCTGCCTATCGATCTTTTACATTTGGGTGTAAGTGTCCAAAAGAGCTGTCTATGAAGGCAGTTGTCTTGGTTTGGAGATAACAGCCATTAACACTAGGAAATCACGAGTACAGGCCGCTTACCTTATCAGATGCTTTCTTTTTGTTCTTCTTCTTCGGTTCGCTTGGCTCGGTCTTCACAGTCTTCGATGGCAGGGCGGTCTTGACCGGGATCTCGGCGACGGTGCTGGGACTCACAGTAACAGGGACCGCTCGGCGCTTTCTCCGTCCACAGGCCACGAGCACCACCAGCACAATCAGCCCGATAAGAGCCGTGCTCAGAATCAGCCACGACGGATACTGCTCCGGCTTTATCCCCAGATCAACCCCCAGCTCGGCTCGGAGAAAATCCAGGCCGGAGGAGAGCAGCCCGCGGATACGGTCGGACACGTATTCGGCTCGCTGTGTGCTTAAAGTTCGCCAGTCCTGGTCCATTTTAAGCAAGCGGACAAGAACCGCACGAAGAGACGAATAATGAGCTCCTGCTGCTGGCAGCGGGAGAGTCAGTGAACGGCAGGAGGGAGTGGCTTCAGAATTGCTTGCTTTCTTGCATGATAGTTGTGTCTCAATACCTATCGATCTAGCTACCTAGACAACACTGTTGGGCGTCATATGAGGGCGATGCATTGTTGGACAGAGAAATGAATCGAAAGAAATGTAAATATTCTAGTTCCGATTCTGGTTTATCTGGTTCTTTAATAGTTAAACTTTTGCGAATTTGTTTTATTTTAAAAAGTTTTTTTTTCTTTAAAATTATGCCTATTGCCAAATAATTTCCTATTTTTACAGAAAAGATATCACAAAAATAAATACATATAATAAATAAAATTCCTAGATTCATAAATTGTTATGATTCATTAAAAACAACCGACTCAATCGAGTCATTCATTCAGGAATCCGACTAAACACTCTCAAGAGTACTGCGGAATCACTTTCAAGATACAATTTACGGAACCGAAAGTCTTATAATTCTGTACAAATATCTTTGACCTACATATCAATTTGTACAGTATTTGTGATCGATCAATCAATTGCGAAATATTTATCCGGTTCTGAAGAAGATCGGGTTCTCGGTTTGAAACACAGCGTTGAAAGTCCACTCAAGTTAAAGTTCACACAATTTTTTTTGTTGCAATTTCCTCACCCTCAAGTTGTTCCAAACCTGTATGAATTTCTTAATTCTGCTGTCGACAAAAGAAGATATTTAGAAGAATGTCAGTAACCAAACAGTTGATGGGCCCCATTGACTTGCTATAGTATTTTTTTCTTCCATACTATGGAAGTCAATGGGGTCCATCAATTGTTTGGTCAAAATATCTTTTTGGTTCAGCAGAAGAAAGAAATTCCTACAGGGTTGGAACTTTTTTGGGTGAACTATCTCTTTAAGATGTCCAAAATGCTGTCTATGTAGGCAACTGGCAAGGTTTCAGCCGCCCACAGCAAATGACAATATAGCTACTAAAAAAAATCATGGTTTTAGTTCAATCAAGTTGTTGGGTTGAGAGAAAAAAAAGCAATACCTTTAATCTAAAATCTTGATATTAAAAATGAAAAATCAATGGCGTACCATATATCTACAAAAGTGGCTCTCTGTGTTTTTCTATATTTTTACTTCTTTCTTTGTATTTCTTCTATTTTTTTTCTGTTCTCTATAATATTTTTTACAGTTTGTTATTTTTCGTAGCTGTCTCCAATTTCTATTCGCACCCAGACAAATTTCTTGCAGCCAACATCTTTTAGGCTAATTTGACAAACTTTTATTTTAATATAGATCTCAACGTTTCAAGGTTTTCTCTCTGAAATGGAACATAATGTATTTTCACACTTAATAATAATAATAATAATAATATTTTTATTTTCTATAGCGCCTTTCAAGAACCCAAGGTCACTTCACAATGTATTACAAAAAACAAATAGCAAACAAACAGCAAGCGAACAAATGCAAAGGCCATCTGCTTACGAGAGACAAAACAGATGGAAAACAAGCATACACTGGTTTGCATAAAAAGGAGATATTGCATTATTTATCAAAATATGCTATTATGATAAAGTATGTAGCAGATAGAGTTCGAAAGGTGTAGAACAGAGAAAACAGTGATAAGGAAGATGATTTATTGGGCAAGCTTGAAGAAATGAGTTTTCAGATGTTTTTTGAAGGACCAGATGTTGTCGTTCGCACGAAGATTCGGGGGCAGCTTATTCCAGAGCGTAGGGCCAGCAACATTAAAAGCCCTTTCGCCCACCGTGGAGAGTCTGACCCGGGGTACCACGAGGAGGTTTTCCGTGCTAGATCTGAGGGCCCGAGTTGAAACATATGGCTGTACCAAGTCAACAAGGTATTTGGGTGCCGGGCCATGTAGGGCCTGAAATATTAGGATTAACAGTTTAAATTGGATGCGGTGTATGACAGGAAGCCAGTGCAGTTGGTGAAGGATAAGAGTGATGTGAGCAGATGTTTTATTATACGTGAAGGTGCGTGCAGCAGAGTTTTGAACCATTTGGAAGCGGTGTAATGCTTTGGTGGGTAGTCCACTATATAATTAATTAAAGAAGTCCAATCTGGAAGTGATAAAAGCATGAATAACAGTTTCCGCATCTGTAAAGGTAAGAGAGGGGCGAATACGAGCAATATTCCGCAGGTGGAAGAAGCATGATTTGACAGTCTGACTAATGTGTGAGTGAAAGCATAGCGTGGGGTTGAACAAAACTCCCAGATTCCATACAGTTTTTGAAGGCCTAATCTCAAAACCATCAATGTCAATAGAAATGTCATGTCTGGGTGAGTTTTGTGATCTAGGGTTAATCAACAGGATTTCTGTTTTACCAGCATTAAGCTGCAAAAAGTTAGAGGACATCCATGTTTTAAGGTCGTGAAGGCAGGAGATAACTGAAGGGGGGTGGAAAAGATGAATTCGGGTCAATCGTGAAGTAGATTTGAATATCATCAGCGTAGCTATGAAAATTGAGACCATGCTGTCTGATGATCTGGTCTAACGGTAGTAAGTATATTAGAAATAGAAGCGGGCCAAGTACAGAGCCTTGGGGCACACCATGGGAAACACAAACTGACCGTGAGTGAACTTGACATTGTCAACCCAATGTAATTTTTAGCCCTTGTTAATGTAATTGTTAATGTTAATGCCCTTGTGTCATGGGTTATCATCTTCCATGTTACCCAAGTTTCAATATTTATGTTTTAATCTAAAACATCTTTGAAATTCTAAAAGATTTACACCACAAAATATTTGTTTTTGTTTCTGCTTAAGATAACCCATCATTTGTTTTCTGCCTGTCTGTGTACCATGGAGTCCATCATTTTCATCTAAAAAAAAAAAAAAACACAGAAAAAACAAATAAAACAAAACTTAAAAAGTCCACTGTTCCATTTTTCATTTTCAGCTTGGACTTAAGAACAAACAAAAAGTCAATTGACAACTTTTTTTCCTGTAGAAAGTAATAAAACACTGCCCAATAAATAAATACAATTTCTTCTAGTTCATTGTTAGAAATCTGCATCAAGAGTGAATTCACTGTCCATCATGTTTGACATCACTCCAAGTCTCTGGTATTCGCCAACTCGCTTCTCGAAGAAATTCGTTTTTCCCTCCAATGAGATTGACTCCATAAAGTCGAAGGGGTTTTCTGAACGGTAAACCTTTTGAGACATAAATTATAAAGCACAGTTATATAAATATAAAGATTATCAGACAAAAATCATAAGACAATCTCGATAAAATACTGACTTTGGTCAATCCTAAGTCTGTTAGCAATCGGTCAGCCACAAACTCAATGTACTGCTTCATGAGAGAGCAGTTCATCCCGATCAAATTGACCGGTAAGGCTTCTGTGAGAAACTCCTTCAGGAAAGACAAGCAAAGACAGATAAAATTACATTCATGCCTGAAATAATGCATTCCACATTACTAGAGCACAGCAATGTGAGCTTACCTGTTCCATGCTCACAGCTTTTTTGATAATGTCATTTACTCTGTCAGCAGAAGGTTTTTTCACCAAGTAGCTGTACATTAGACAGGCGAAATTACAGTGCAGACCCTGTGAAGTTTCAGAATAAACAACATAGCCTTGATTAGTTTTTCAATGTTGTCTCCACTATATTTTTTATCATTGACCCAGATAACACACTTTGATCAAACCATGATCTAATTATCTTAAAGCCTCTACTGATAACATGATCATATTTTTGTTTTAACCTCATCTCTGCTGATGAGTTCATTGGAGTAGGTGAGTCCGGGCATCAGGCCTCTTTTCTTCAACCAGTAGATGGCAGCAAATGATCCAGAGAAGAAGATGCCTTCCACCGCAGCAAAAGCTACTAATCGCTCTCCTAAGGATAAATAAATGAACAAAAGCTGCTATCGATCAAGTCTAATAATTATCAATTTTGTACTCTTATTTTAAGGAAAAATTAATTATACCCACACACCAAAAGTTGAGTTTTTGTCAGAGATCCACTGTAAGGCCCAGTCTGCTTTCCGCTTTACAAGAGGCATGGTCTGAATTGCATTAAACAAATAGTCCCTTTAGGAAGAAGACATTTGGATTTAGAGAGGATCCTTACATTGTATTAAAACAGTTTTTTTTATGAGGGGGGGGGGGGGGGGTCTGCTGATTTGGGGGGGGGCCTAATATTAGGAGTTAAAAATATATTTAAAAAAACTTTTCAGCTGAAGACTTTTCAGCTTTAATGCACTTATAATAATACCAAAAGCAGTCAAATGTCAAAAGTTTCATATAATTCAGCCAAATTGCGGGTGAGTAAATTATTTTTAAGTGAACTATTCCTTTAAGGGATAATACAAGACTTCAATTTGCAAATGGTTGTCAAAAGCAAAAAATGCTACGAAATGCATATCACATTTTGTGAGAAAGTGTGGAATTTTTGGAATCAGCACCGCAAAATGATTGAGAAAAAAGTATTGGATTTCATTCAGAAAATATTATGAAAGGCGGTGCAATTTATGTTGTTATGTTTAAAGTCACTAGTATGTATGAACGTTTATAACACAAGTTGTATTTAAGAGTGTTATAATCTTGATCATGATGTTCATATAAAGCACAAGCAGAACAACCAATACCTTCATATCTCATGTGTTTAAGACGTGTTTTTGATGCTCATAAACCACGTAAGGAAAATGTTAGCAAAAATTGCTTAACTGAATCTGTCTTGCACCTGTCACCTGTGTAAAAGCACATTAAAAGCTGTAACTGACATTGTTAAAAGTAGAAAAGTAAACTTCATTTTCATCTCACCTCTCTTTCAGATCCCTTATGTAGGTGTTGATGAGCATGCTGTACATTTCGGAGTGCACATTCTCGATGAGGATCTGAAACCCGTAGAAGGATCGAGCCTCCGGGAGCTGCACCTCTTGACTGAACCTCTGCACCTGTAAGAATTAAAGACATTATGTTTATTGGAAACATCGTGTTCTACTGATCTATTTCATAACATTTTATATTGGTTTCCGTCATCTTAATGTGGGTTGGATGGAGATCCACTTGCCAGGTTCTCGTTGACTATCCCATCACTTGCTGCAAAGAAAGCCAGTATATGGGATATGAAGTGTTTCTCTTCAGACTTCAGGCTGTCCCAGTGAACCAAGTCCTTTGATAAATCCACCTATACAAACCCATTAAAACATTTAGTGGTTTCACAGTGCAAGTGCAAATACTCATTTTAATTAAAAGAACAGATGACCAAAAATAATAATTCACTATAATGTAAATTCTTACATCAATGGACAGGTTTGAAAATTTTTATTTTATTATTCATCAGATGGGAAAAAATATTCTGAAAGTGATACTTAGTTAATTCCTCTGTGTCGTTATTGTAAAAGTTGTGGTGCAGATTTGACTATTCTTAAAGAATAAGAAGGATTATTAAAATTGTACAGTTATTACGGTGTCATGACAAATCGGGGTAATTATTACATTAAGCACAAACGAACGATATTAATTTAGCTTACTATACAGTGCATAATAAAACAAATTGAACATAACATCACTTGATAAACTGTTGTTTATTAATTATCGCCTGATATTAATAGTCTATTAAGTGAATAATTCACATCATTACATTCTTTTTATAACTGAAATATTTAACACTTAAAAAAACAGTAATTACATTAAAGATGATTGTAAATAAAATGTAGGGTATTGTGAGTATATAAACTAAACTATCTGGCTAATCGGATATCTGTATGCTATGCTAGTACATAAGCTAAATAATACAGACATTAATTATCATTAATTATAACGTAGTTCAAACAGCATTTATCATAACATGGTTTTGTATTGTAAAAAGGAATTGTGATCGGGCGCTAAAAAGAGTAGTTATTAAAAGTAATTTGAGCAAATGGGAAAGCTTGGGGTCCTAACAGAGACACGATTTCGAGGGAGGACCTGATTTGTCACGACAACAATCCATTAGCAAACACACCAACTCAAGATAACGTTCTGTTTATTATAAACATGCACTGCAGTTATGTCTTTTGCTGTTTTTAAATGCTCAAGCTCTTTAAGTTTTTATTGTTCATCAGCTGTAAAAAACATTCTAAAAGTTATTCTAAGAATATTCTGTTAACCGGACGTTATCATTATAGTTGTGATGTGGACTTCTATATTCTCACAGAATTTGAACAATTATTAAATATGTATAGTTATCATTGAATAGGCCTTAAAATTACATTTTTTTTATTTATTTTTTTTGGGTGTACTATTCCTTTAATAACACCTGGTCCTATGGTGATCGCACATTCTTGGACTTAAATCACAATAAACCCTAGCCAAAATTATAGGGGTGTAATGATACCCTCATGTCACGATTCGATACATATCACGATATTGAACTCACAATAAGATGTTATTGCGATACTACAAGACATATGGTAAAGGGTTAACAAAAAATGTACAGTTGATTAAAATGGTAAATTTGGTTTTACATTGTGGGTGTAAATGAATAGTTTTGGTGCTGGTAACCCAATGCACAGGAAAATAATGACACCAGAATAAAAAATATTTATGATTCTGAAGCTGGAAATACTGAATGCTTGCACTCTGCCACTGCTAGATATATTTAAAATAATGTAGGCCACTTTTTACTGGTAACATAAGATATTTGGCATTATCAGGACCCACATATATACCCCCATTGCATTATTATACATTATATTCAACATTTAATGTTTAATGTAGTACTGACACTAAAACTCATACAGAAATTTTCATTTTGGGTGAATAATACACAATACACTGTCCACGATATTGATGCATTTTTGTATTGGGATATATTGTAACGCGATATATTGTTACACACCCCTACAAAATTATAATCTTAATATAAGATTGATCATTCAAAAATAATATTCACCTCCTCAACTGTCCAGAAAGAAGCTTGAGCTTGTTTGTACATTTTCCAGATGTCTGGATATTGAATAGGGAAAATGACAAATCGTTTGGGGTTCTCTCTGAGGAGTGGCTCGTCTTCAATACTGCTTGGGTCAACATCCTTGTGACCATTCTGCAAGAGAAACATGACTGTTAATAGCGGATTTAACTTATTCACTGTAGTCTTATTATTACATCGGCTGATCGTTATTAAAGCGCAAAGAGAACAGATAACTTAAACAGAGCTGTCACTGATCGAGTAATGTGGGGCGGACTGATGAAGAGTCTGCTTACTAAAAATTTAAATGGACATTTTCATTCACGTGTGATTTAAAGAATAACATTAAAATTCTCAACTGTATTTACATTTTAAAATATCAAAATAAATATTAAATAACCCCTTTTTACTGAATCTGTCATTATGACACACACTACTTTCGAAATTGTATTACTATATACGCTTATTTACTTATAATTGTTTTAAAAAATCGCTTTATTTAGCGCTAAGGTCACCTTTTTCGTTGCGCGATACTCTTTGTTATGAAAGCTTACAGCCGCCCACATATTCAGGCAGGCAGATTCAACATTTATTAAAAGGCCGTAAAATCTTTCTTAAATGGTGCATAATAATTGTATTATTACCTGATATTCCGTAATGTCCGTCTGAGTGTTGCTTATACTGGAGTTCATGATTATAATCGTCTTTGGTCAACAGCGATGAAGCTGCGATCTCTCTATAACTTAACGTTACGTCGACTGTCATTGACTAAAGCAAGAATATAACACGCTTATCGCTCCTCCTCCAGTTCCTCTGTATAGAAATTAACCCTTTCGATTCTTCAGTAAAGGTAAAATTACTGTAAAATAAAACCACCCGTCAGCTAGTTCAATGAAAATATTGGTGTCTTGTGTAATGCAGTTAATTAATTCACACAGGATTTTAAAATGGAGACAAAAATGACACAATAGTATTTGCTCAGAAATGTATTAAATTAATATTTTAATCACTTTTACAAGCACAATTTTACAGTCAAAAACAGGCAATGGTCCATTAGTGCCTTAGACAAAAGTATATTTCATTACTAAGGGGTGTGATTTATAAAACCGCGAGCTGTTATAATCAAACTTGGACACCATGCTAGACAAACAAGGTATAACATGAATTTGAAATATACACCATTTGACTTTTCAATTTTAGACTGAGAACTAGTGCCTTGCACTATTTAATCTGATTGTGGTGAAACTTGTATTTTAGCTGTAACTTGAGGTAAATGTCATCTCCAAACAGGTTATCAGCAGTCATAACGCCACGCTGTTTTTCTAGTTTTATAAAATATACAACAGGGAAAACATGAGACCAATTTACCTGCCTTCTATTAAAAACCAAGCAGAAGGTTCAAAATCTTTTGAAGGGACACTGCAAATTATAGCACACTCTACCATAGAGCACTATAAAATGTATAACAACCTTTGGAAATACTGTCTCGTGACACACCATATTTAATTAGGAAACCATAATTTGGCATGAGGAGCGAAGAGAAGCTCCCTACGTCTATAAAACCATGGAAAACAAAATAGAGAGAACAAGGACAGATTGCTAAAACAATGTACACTTGTTCACACACTGAGGGTCATGGCCTATTTGTGCAGAATCTAAAATCGATCATGATTTGAAACAAATGCATCTTGTACGGACAACTCATTTACAAGACTGTCAGTAGATCATCTATATCAATATATGTATACATAATACAATTAAATTAGTTGAACATTTATGTAAACGGTGTTTAAGAAACCCAGGATTTTGGTGCCATCTCCGCAGTCATCCATTTTGTTGCATATGTTAACTTATATGGGTTTTCTGTCATTTTTGAGCAAAAAGGAAAGCGAGCCTGTTGTAATTGTGAGAAACTGAGGTAACAATGTCAATCAATTAGTTTTTGACCAATAACATCAAGTCAAATAGAAATTTTCCACCCATGGAATGTTGAACCAGCAATTCACATGCCCAGTGGTTAGTGGACGGAGTCTGGTTCTGTTACAAGCCATACTGGACCAAAGAGAGGTTTTTCATGGTGTCATCAAGAGAAATTCCAGCCTCTTGCATCTCAAACCTGGAGGAAGGAGAAAAAAAGCAGGATTATATTCACTTTCAACAAACTTTAAAATCACAGAATCACTCCTTAGAATGGGTGAAATGAAAAAGGGATGACAAAAACAGTCTGCAAAAAGCACAAAAGGTCAAATGAAATGTGATGATAATCACCAGTCATCTGTGGAGATGGTGTAATACACAGGTGGCTGGTCTGTGTCGCTGAGGGTTGCTGGGCCCTCCTGACCGCTTGTCCCCATGTTGCTGAAAATAAGCCAGTCCCCAACAGCGAGCTCAGGGAGCAGGCAATGCTCCACCACCTGGTCCAGTGGGTCACAAGATGGACCCCACAAGCTGCTGGAAAACACAGGCTCATCAAGGGTGAGCGAAATCTGAAATACACAAAACATCCGGTTTAAAAACCTCAGGTAACTGGCACAAATATTGTTCATGTGTTCTGGTGCATGCATGTTTTTTACCTTGTGGACAGAGGGTGTGGCGATGATATTTCCAAACAACTTCCCAACAAAAGTTCCATAAACACCATCATTCATATAATACACGAATTCTGGTATGTCATTTGGGGTCAGCTCATCTGAAAGTGCAAAAGACACTGAGAATATAAGATAAGGCAGATATATATTATGGCATACGCATCACATACGATGAGGCTCACCATGTGTGCTGCTAAGGAGATCCCGGCATGCCGCTTTTTTGCCAATAACATTGACAGCCAGGGTAAAGGAGGAAAACACAAAGAAATTTCCTGGTTCAGCAATGACGCTCACTCCAGACGCTGAGGGGAAATAGGCTTCCAGGAGGGGTCTGACAAGAGAATGTACCTAATCAAACAGACATAAAAGTAAAGATTAGAGTAACATCTATGATGGATGATTAAAAAAAAAAAAAAAAAAGAAAAACTACGAGATGCATGCTTGCTGTACCTGTTGCAACTGAAACTCAGAACCACTGAATCCTCCACCAATATCCAGGATGTTCATGTTAAAGCCTAATTCCTTCTGTAGAAACAAGGAAGACTCAGCACTCCAATAGATACATGAAAATAACTAATAAATCTACATTTTATTCTCTTAAAACTGACCCCCATGTCAAAGATGCAGCGGGCGTCTGACAGTGCATGGGTGTATGCTTGGGGATCTCTGCATGATGCTAGTACCTGGAACCTGCGAAAAAATATCCCATTTTATAAAAGCTCTTAAAAGGCAAGTAAGTCATAGCAGATTCATGGGGATCAAATCCTTTCACTTACGTGACTCCAACCACATTTACACTCAACTCCTTGGCAATTTCCAGAAGGTGTCTACAGCCCTTCAGGGAGCAACCAATGGTCACACTCGCCTCTTCCACCTGTGCTTCAGTAGACACTTGAAGCAAAAGCCTGTTAAAACAAAAACGTTGCCCCAGGAGAATTTCATAAATATTAAAAAAATATTACATGAAAAATAAAATTAGGGATAATATGAGTTTATTGTGTTTATAAGCATAATATGAAGATGATACATCAAAACCGTAACCGAGCCGTTCACACAGAATGCATTTTCTGCCCTGCTGTTCTATTGTTTTCTATGTAGACATGCACTAGACTAGACAGACATCTTTGACCGCTGCACTCGCGTCTTGCATGAGAGCCGCACGTTTAAAAAGCCATGTTAAGTTTTAAAAAGTTCAACCTTTAAAAAAACATTTTTCAAGACTGTGTTTCCCCCCCCCCATTCCACTCCATCATGTTTTTTGTTTTTAAACAAAACATTGACGCATTTGGTGTTGTGATCTCTTGTGGCCTCAGGAGACAAGCCAAAAGCTTTTTTCTCCTAACTGAAATAATGCCTTTTATATTCGAATATAATTTGAATATTATGTATTATATAGTATTATTTTCAACCATTTTGACAGCCCTAGTCTTCAGTGTCACATGACCCTTCAGAAATCATTATAATATGCTAATTTGGTGCTCAAGAAACTTTTCTTATTATTATCAATGTTGAAAACAGTTGTGCTGCTTCATTTATTTGGAAATCACAATACATTTTTTTCAGGATTCTTCAATGAATAGAAAAATGAAAAGAACAGCATTTATTTAAAATATAAATCTTTTGTAACATTATAAATGTCTTTACAGTCACTCTTTATCAATTTAATTATCCTTGCTGAATAAAGCATTAATTAAAAAACAAAGTTCTGGTCCAAACTTTTAAACTGTAGTGTACGTGTTTAGGTTTAAAGGACATACTTGGCCTCAGGATGGGCACGGGCAATTTTGCGAAGGTCTGTCTCATTTTCACACCCCAGATAGTTAATGCCGGTCTTGGCAGCGTGTTTAATGAGTGAGAGCTGCTTGCAAACTCCAGAGAGGATGATGTTTTCAGGAGGGACATCATGATCCATCACCAATGTGGTTTCAGCCTGAAAGAAATCAATACATACAAAATCTATTAGATGGTGTGCCTCAAAATCCAATGAGATGTTTCAAAATATATGTTTTGAGATCTTTCTAATATCTTCAAGTAAGAAAATATTTTAATGTTACCTTATTTGCACAGACAAAACCAACACCAAGTGCAGATAGGACTTCAATGACTACAGGGCTGCTGTTACAACAGACCGGGTAGAAGGGTCGAACTAGGGGCATAGTGGTCTTCCACAGAACATGCTGTCGCATTAGGGCCCCAAGGTCGGCCACAACAAATGCATTTTTTTCAACCTGAGGAACAAAATCGGATCAAAACATTAAAAAGATGAAAAAACACCAATGTGTTTTACTTCTTAATTTAGACATTCATCATGCAACTAGACAACCAATTTTCTGAACTCACCAGATTTTGTTCATAGACGTGGTTGTCGATAACATCTTCAAGGGTCGTTCCTCCCTCAAGTAGTTCTATAAAGTAGTTTGGTGCATCAACGAATCCTTTCATCTCAACCGTATTCCGCAAATCCGACAATCATAGAGAGTTTACTGAGCCGCTGGGGTATTCTGGGTATGCAACAAACTGTTTAAGGGAAAACAAAAGGTTTTATAACAAAAACTTGCATAACATTCAAATAACCTTACGCTTTCAGGGAAAACATGACATCAAGGCGTACAATTACAACACCTACCTACATATTTTAAAACACTGTGTTTTATGAGCAAACTTTGAACAGGAAGTTGAAGTTCCGTCATTAATCTAAATTTGGTTTCTACAACAGCAACAAGGCTAATAAGTACAACAAGCACAGATAACTAATCACATAGCTAGAGAGGGTATCACATGAGTCCATCCTTAGAGATGACGACAACACATAGGCTTTAAGAATGTGGCCTACAGGCTACATTTTTTACTCAGTCCCAATCAAAATAAATCCCTGTGGCTTTGAAGCACAATGAAGTATTTGATGGTATTACCAATGGATTTGTGCAGTATGAATGGGGGGCAAAGGTGTTAAATATAATCTACCAATAGTGTTACGTAAAACCAAAAACAATCCACTAAAGTTGGGTGCGTGCAGACACAGATTTTTATGTGCAATTACATAAATCATGTTATTATGTAATTGTCTATAACCAGTACTTCAGGAGCAGGGTGTAATATTTAGGTACTCACATGGACAAGGTGGGAGATGGTCCTCTCCCGCTATCAACTAGGATCCCAAGGCGGCTCAGCGTTGAAGTCGAACAGCTCGCGGTAGAGGGCCTCCCCTAGGCCTTCTGGGTAGCGCTTATACACTCGCAGAGAGAGTGGGGAGCCCTGTGGAGTAAAAAAAAATAATAATAATTTGAAAAAATGTATTTGATTTACAAGAGCAGCTGATGGATAAAATAACCGGTTATATATTAAAACCAGAAAAAAGTAGCAGGACAGGTTAGAACATTTCTGAAATAATAACCAGTTTTCTAAAACAGGTGAATTAGCCTATAGATTTTCAGCATCCCTTCTTTTGTAGGATATAACGCTTTTATTAAGTCACTGCTTATATACTGTTGTACTTTGTACTTGACCTGGGTGATGTTACTCTATGTTCTCAATTTTTAAGCATTAAACAACACTGTCTTATCTTCATCTTCCCACACGGGATCAATAACTGAAGTAACTTGTTGAACATTTATCAGAGGTCATGGTTTGTTCATGTGGACGCAGCTGTAACCTATAAAACATACTGTATCCTATTTAATACATGACTTTGTAGGGCTATGAGTATGAGCAAAACTTTTTCTGAAAAATCTGTTGTTTAATTGTTTCCTATGGCCTTACTAATTGGTAAAGAAATAGGTTGACTTGTTCAACTTTACTAAGTATAATACATACTAATCCACTAAGGCGTAGAAAGTTGTGGTTATATAGTGTTATTATAGTATAATAAACATTGAGTAAGTGACTTGCGTTTGGGCAATAAGTTATTATTTTACCAATAACGTTACAAGAGTTTCTGGAGGATAACAAATTTTTAACTCACATATATTATGCAAGTATAATATATTTTGTGACCATATGTATGAATGTCATATCTGAAATGATTTAGAACAAGGTAAACTAGTCTATATTTTAATGTGTAACACTCGTCATTCAATAACCTGACATGACATGTCGTAAGCACCTGGGTTTGGTCCACTGAACAGCTCACTTAGTAGCCTATTTACCCAATTACACCCGTCATACTCCGACAACTAATTATTAATACCAATAAACGCGTGTAATCCTTATAAAAATGTGAGTTTTAAATACATTTCTCGCTGTCCTTCATGGAGCACTGCCATTGCCCGTATAACAAGCGCAACTACAACCAACCGCCATGTTGTGTCACGGCTCCTCACAGCAAACGGATCATTTTTTCCGGGATGAAGACTAAAAACAACAACAAACGCTGTACTTACGTGAGATAACGGCCTAAAAGATTTGGAAAATCGTCTTCTCTTTTTCGGCGGAATTTTTAAAGAGTGGTGGGGACACAAATAGAAGAAAGAAAAGAGGCTTTATGTGCCATATGCCTGGGTAAGAGGGCTCGGCCAAACACGAGAGCGTTGCTGTCTATCTCAGGCAGATTCAGAAATGGTTGGTGGAAGAAGGCGGGCGGTTTGTTCAAGTACATCTGGCTGCAGCCTGCAGATTGGGGCGGGGCTGCACGTGCAGCTCCGCCCGTAACACTTCTTATTGGTTAGTGGCAAAGTGATGACGTCGATCGAGGCGGGGCCGCACCTGGGGCGGGGCTGCATGTGTAGTCCCGCCCATAACGCTTCTCATTGGTTAGTGGCACAGCAATAGGGTTGAAAAACTCATGCGCTATATCGCGCTGAAACCTCTCACTTAGATTTAACTTATAGCTAACTAACTGTATATTCTGTGATGAGAATATAGAGACCACGGATCATTTGTTTTTCTTCTGCTCTTACAGCAACACATTCCAATCAACACATGTATGATTGGCTGGAGCCTTATCTAATATCACATTTGGAATTATAATGAAAGACAAAAACTATGAAATGCTTTTAAACACTTTAATTATCTTGGGTACATTTTTCATCCACAAATGTAAATGTTTAAAAACACAGCCTCTATTTACTGTCTTCAAGAGAGAATTTGCATTGTACTACAAATCCCTGTGGTTCATGAAGAAGAAAACATAAAAAAACTTCTTAATTTTATTTATGCCTTAAATTAAATGAAGCTGTTTCATAACTGTTTCTTTATCTTCTGTTTTTTTATTTGTTTATTATTTTAATAAACGCTGAAAGTGCATGCATCGTATTTGGGTTAAGTGGTACAGTAATGACGCGTCGCAAATTTGAAATAATACGTTAATAAAATGATAAAGTATTAAAAAAACTCTAAAGTAATAATGAAAGCAGCAAAAATGAGTAGAGCGCATATCCATAGTTTTAACTATGCCTGATCTAAGGTAAACTTATAAGGAATTACAGAGTATTAATTGTGTAATATCTGTGTAGTATTTAGTAAGTTTTTCACATTCTGTTGCACTTCATGTAAATTACAAAATTACTGTAAAAATTAATGGCACCTTATATATTTCTTATTTTAATCATTCCTCTGTAATAGTTCTTGTTTATTTTTGTGCATTATATAGGTTATTATAAAACATTTATGCCAATAAAGTAGTTTGAAGTTAAACTAACTACATACAGTACATTGTCAATCTCTGTATCCCATATGATGAATGCCAACTCCAAAAACCAAACTCATACCAGTCATAAGTTTTATTTCAAAACAAGAATAATTGTGTTAAGAGATATGCACACATACAGATAATCACCTACATACATATACGTGCACACGCACACACACACGTTCACACACACACACACACACACACACACACACACACACACACACACACGTACACTCTCACACACACACGTACACTCTCTCACACACACACACACGTACACTCTCTCACACACACACACACACGTACACACACACACACACACAATCTACTCAGCCTGAAATTCCCCTCTACACTGAAAAAACAATCAACCGAGCAATAGCCCTCAACCTCCTTCTCGGAAGAAAATGCATGCAGGACTTCGCTTCTGCCATCACCCGCACACCCAGGTGGGCAGTCCTTGTGTATTTCAGCATATCTTGAGAAAGTATCCTAAAAGCTTTGAAGGCAATACAGTTTATCAGGCACAGACATACGGATGGACATGACAGATAGGTAGAGATAGATAGGCAGACAGAGATAGAAGGATAGATAGATTAGGATAGGATAGAAAATGATTTTTGATGTGGTAATACATCAGCTGTGGCATGCTGGTGTACTGGCAGAATGGGCACCTACTACTGCAGTCTTTTCATACTCCCCCCTTGCTTAACAGCTGTGTGCATTTTTGCAGGGGGAATGGCTCTTAAAAGAGCCTTGGATTTATAAAGTAAAAAACAACAAAAAATAGGTGAGAGAGATGGAGGACTAGAGTAAGAGTTAGAGAATAATTAACACAGCAAAACAAAAATAATTATAAAGTAATATAGCAAAAGTAGTACCCAGGGAATATAAATGGGGATGGCAATGCCAAGGTTCTGCAAAGAGAAGAATAGAGTGTCAGAAGAATTAGCAATGTTTTTCATGTTCAATTAAATAAATGTATACTTATTAATAACAATAATATTAAAATAGTTTACATTTAGTCAATTTATTTATAGAAAAAAAAGTCCTACAATATAACTTTGTATATTGTTACTATTAACTTATAAATCCTATTTTTCTTCTCCTGGTTCAGTTTTAACACTATATCCTAATCCCACCAAAACCACACTAATATAGATAGGCTGCTATATAACACACACACACACACACACACACACACACACACACACACACACACACACACACACACACACACACACACACACACACACACCAACGATGCTTTTGGGAAACGCTGCCCTAGTTGTTTGTGTGATATGGTGAGTAAAGTTACACAATCTTATTTTGTACACCACTTCATTTTATCATCACACTAAACGCCACTTCAGAATTAAAAATTGTAAATAAAATTAGAGAAATAAAAAGAAGAGTAGCTTGCCTGTACTCACCATGAAGCGATGAACAGCGGAAATGAAAACATGCTAGAAATCGACGTCATGAGTTTCAAGGCGCGGCCCCACCTCGATCGACGTCATCCCTTTGCCACTAACCAATGAGAAGCATTGTGCACTGCACGTGCAGCCCCGCCCCAGGTGCACCCCCTCCCAAATCTGCAGGCTGCAGCCAGGTGCTTCTCGGTTTGTTAGAGAGCACAGGGCGGATCCTAAGATCATATCCTACTATATCGAAGGCTTGGCTTATGAATATTAATTAGGTGACGTAACTAGCTCGTGACTGGTTGTTCTGTAGAGGATTTCCAAGAAAGTCCATCCCACTCTGATTAATATTCATAAGCTCAGCCTTTCGCCTAGTGGGATTCGAATTTCGAAGGCAAAGTGGTGGGCGTGGATATCTGTGCTCACGAAAAATGTATGATTCATTAGCAAATTCCGTTTGGAGAAATGCGCTCCTTTAGACATGCATGGGCCAACGTGGGTTCTGTTTATGTAGTTTAACACACTGCTTATACTTTCTGATACACCCCTCCCTTTTTATTAAGGCCCGAGCACCGATGGTGTGAGGACCCTCTTGGAATTGCTCCGTTTATTATTATTCTCCGCAATGAATTGCATTTTTGAGGGCCTAAACATGCACGAAAACTCACGAAAATTGCACACGCGTCAGAACTGCCGGAAATTTACATCTGATATGTGTTTCAGAATTGGGCGGGGCAAAATGGCTCGATAGCGCCACCTATAAAAGTTTAACAGAGTGCGCCTCCCTCTACGTTTCACGCACGTGTATGAAATTCGGTACATACATGTAATTACCCAATACCTACAAAAAAGTCTCTTGGACCTTAGCCGTAAACACAACAGGAAGTCAGCCAATTTGAACTTCCTCTCAGATTTTTGTAAAGTTTTTGCCATTTTCAGGCCTCGTACTTTAACGAACTCCTCCTACAGTTTTAATCTGATCATCTTCAAATTTGGTGAGTGTAACCTAAAGGCCTTTGTGACGTTAAGTTGCGAAGATCTTGAGTTTTCGCCAAAGGCGTGTTCTCGGCGGCCTGACAAATTTCGAAGTAGGGGTTCAGCGAAAAAATCAGCAGCTGGCAGCAGGAAGTAGCTGTCGTTGACAGCCGGAAGCCCTGCCATATTAGGATGGACCTGCCATTTCGTGGCAGCCAATCAGTATCGTCCAAAGTAGTAGCAACCAATCACATGTAACTGGAAGTCAAGCGACAGCGGCCAATGGTCAATGGTGGCGCCGGCGATAACCATAAAACATGGTAAATCATGTTAAACCATACTAGAACATTTTAAAACTTTTTAAAACTGTCTGGCAAGTCAACTTAAAGTTTGTCTACGAACTTTACCATCTAGTTCAGGATTGTGGTCTATCATTCTGATTTCATAACAACAAATACAAAGCCTGTTTCAACAGTTACAGCTTCTTCTTTATACAAAGACAAGAATGTAAAACTCAACTTTAATGATAGCAAAATATGATTTTAAATAAAGGTACTTGATGAGACGAAGTTCTTTTTTTTTCATTTTCTTTTAGACAGGACTTTCATTACTTAAGTTTAAATGGTGTATATTTAATATGTATAAAGAATATATATAAAAATATACAATATGATTACATAGGCATTTCTTTCTGTATGTATATATTTAATTATTTAACAAACATGTACACTCATTCATAAATTCTATTTATACACGTAAAAATTCACAATGTAGCAGCCTATATATTATATTGTGTTGTATTATATTATGTTAATAGCCAATATTATATTTCGCTGCGTCATCCGCACCAATTACAAATACAAACAAAAAAACAACTATAACAAATTATTTAGCCTTTGTTGCTTCAAAGAAAAAGAATGCCTTTTTGGAATTCACCTTATAGGACTACAATAAAACGAGGTTGATCGCGAATTAAAGCGCTCTGTATCTGCTGCTCACTCGCATTCGTTTCCGGCTGGCATGAGCGCGTTTCGTCAACAGTTCAGGTTTGTGTTGGCCAGATTGTTGACAATCATACACACTGCTCAAACATTCTAAACCAGTTGAAACAACTGGATTAAACACTCCAATTGATTTTTTTTAACGAAAAACCTTTAAATACATTAGTTACAATATTTATAATTTAATTAAGATAAGGCCATAATTGGGCAGAGATTTATCCTGAAAGGAATTTAGCCTTTCCCTGTTCTCATTATTTAAGTTTAATAAATGTGTATATTTCATAAATATACAATATGATTACATTGGCATTTCTTTCTGAATAGAAAGAACGAATCTTCGTTATTTAACAAACGTGTACACTCATTCATCAATTATATTTATACATATACAAATTTATAATTTTAAGTGTAGCTTAATGTTTTTTGTATTAGGCTATGTCTATGATCTTCGTTATTTGATTTATATTTGATCAACCTTTTTTAATATAATATAATATAATTTAATAAATCAAATAATATAAAATACCTACTAATAGAAGTATTTTATTTAAAAAAGTAGGCTACTAAAATTTTATACTGATATAATAACTTATTTAATAAGTTAATTAAGTTTAATAAGTTTAATAAGATAATTAATAACTTATCCACCTCGGACTTCCGTTATTAGCGGCAGCTGACGTAAGCTGCCAGTGGCAGCTATTTCCTGCTGCCAGCTGCCGATTTTTCGCTGAACCCCCGCTCAAATTTCGATGTTTCGCCATGAAACAGGAAGTTGCTGTAACTCAGGCAAACAATGTCCAATTTGCCCCAAACTTCACACGTTTGATAAGAGTTCGGTCCTGAACACATGTCCATGCTCAAATTCAGTTATAGTAATAGCGCCACCTACTGGCAACAGGAAGTGACATGTTTAACACTGTGATGCAGTACTAGCAACATATTAAATATGCCATTGAATTATAAACATGTTATAAACATGTTAAAACATGCTAGAAATTCTTAGCTAAGTGCTAAAGCATGCTAATGCAATGAAACAGGAAGTTGTTGTTACTTAAGAAGGCAATGTCCAATCTGACCCAAACTTCACACGTTTGATAAGAGTCATGGCCTGAACACATATAATTGAGAATATTCAGTTATAATAGTGGTGCCACCTACTGGCAACAGGAAGTGACATGTTTAACAGTGTGATGCAATACTAGCAACATATTAAATATGCCATTGAGTTATAAACATGTTAAAACATGCTAGCAATTCTTTGCTAAGTGCTAAAGCATGCTAATGCAATGAAACAGGAAGTTGTTGTTACTGAAGAAGGCAATGTCCAATCTGCCTAAAACTTCACAGATTTGATAAGAGTCCTGCCCTGAACACATCTACATGACAATTTTAAGTTAAAGTAATAACGCCATCTACTGTCGACAGGAAGTGACATGTTTTACACTGTGATGCAGTACTAGTAACATAGTAAATATGCCATTGAGTTCTAAACATGCTAGAAACATGCTAAAACATGATAGCAACACTTATCTGAGTGATAATGCATGCTATTATCCCCATAATAAAGGACATTTTTGTAACTGACTTTGACATACTCCTCCTATATTTACCTACTTAAATGCACATTGCCCACCGTGCTCTGTCTTCCTAAAGGCACAGGGTGGCGGTGGCACGGGTGCGAGGGCCCTTTCAATGCTGCTTGCAGCTTTAATTTAGTTATGTCATTATAAAGGCATGGAAGTCATTGTTGTTATTTTTTTATTCATATTGTATATTTTTTTATATACAACCAGCATGTATGTTGTTACTGTATACAACTGTACCAACAGTACCAGTAAAACCCGTTCAAAATGTTGTGTTCTCTTTAATATGTTCTCTGTCAACACAGACTGAATTCTTCAGTTGTATTTCATCTGATTCATATAATGTAGAAAACAATAATGATTAGGTTTACAGCTGGCAAAGCTGTCATAACAAACCCCGTACACAATGATACATAAACATACAAAGCACAAGGTGCAATTGTTTTCATAGCCTTTTGTTGGGTGAAAGGTCATCTCACTGCTTTGGTTTTGGGTTGTATTTGTTTGCCAATTTTATTTTAGATAATTCCCCAAACAGACTAAAAAGCTTAATTTTCAGACAAATAACTTGTTAGAGTGCACATGCCTATACTAAAGGTCTTGTTTTGTTTCAGTGAATCGTTGCAAAATATGTTGCTCAATTTATATTCAACATCACCCTTTGTCTGCAAATAATGTTATTTACAGTAAATTGTAGGCTATATTTTTAATTGACTTGAACTGAATTTGCACATTATCCTTTATCAACTGAGTAGTAACAAAGGTGGATAATTTGGATACCGTGTAGGCCTACTGAGCTCAAATAACATTATATTGTATATATATCGTGATAAACATTTAATACATTTTTTTGTGCAGCCTGAATTCTTGAAGAAAGTTTTGTATTATTTGTGAAAATTATGTTAAATGGTAATCGAAAGAGGTTAATTCATATCCGTATTACGAGGCCTACATTTAGTAAAAAATAATCTTTTTTTCTACAATTGTTTTATTGTTAAGTGATTGTAGGACAGAATATTTAGTTGCAAAAAATGCAACCTGCTTTTGATCAATTTATTCATTTTGGTATTTTTATGCAAAACAAAGAAGTTGCAGGGTTTTTTTTTTTTCATTAAAAAAAAAAATAGATTGTAGTTACGTTTTATTTACACCACTTTGCGCATCCTGAACGCATTGTCCACTGAACGAAACAACCTCCTCAGCTCAGATCAGCTGACTGGAAGTGTGATGCGGTCTGAAGGGTTTTCAACACAGCGACTCAATTAACTGTGTATTCAAAAATGCTTTATTAAAACAATTTACAATTTTATCAGATTGTTTTGTAGTATACTAAAGGGACTACATCATCGGTAAGTATAGCCGAAAATGATTTCAATTTCATAGTCGTGACTGAAAGCCGTAAACGCTGCTCATACAATATTTACAGACTTTAAAAAAATAGAAGCGTCTAAGTCACGTATACATATATATCATGTTAATGTTCACATTGAATATATGTATTCAAATTTTAAATGGCTACACGAGCAGGACACATTTAGCCATGATGGAGCCATGCGTTGTATTATTGCAGAATGACTCGTGACTGGTCATTTTTATGGAATGAAATGGAGAAGTGTGAATTGCTCATACGATCAATCTGGAAAAGACCTGTGTATTTTATTTGACAGTTATTTTTGTTTCCCTGGTACCGTTACCAGAATTTATGCTGTCTTCATGTGCTATCGGAATGATCGTATAGCCTAACGTACTAGTTTGCTAGTTTAAAAAAATTGGACATCAAGTTAAAATTTTCATGCGACGAGCTCGTAATCACGACTACAGAAGTGGGAAGTAGGAAATATCCGATAGCACTTGAAGGCAGCAGTAATCTACATGTTTTAATGAGCCTTTCCGTTATCATTTAAGAAAACACGATGACAGAGTTTTGGTTGATCTCTGCTCCTGGAGAGAAGACCTGCCAGCAGACATGGGACAAGATGAACATGGCCACAACCCAGACTAGCAACCTGTCCACTAACCACAAGTTCAACATGCCTGAACTGAAGGTTGATTACTCCTTGTTGTTTATTTCGGTTAAAACACTTTTTTTAACGACACATATGGCATCTCTCCTCTATCTCATGAGATTAGGGGTTTCTCAACAGGTGGGAACTCTGGATGTCCTTGTAGGGCTGTCAGATGATCTGGCCAAGTTGGACTCTTTCGTGGAAAGGTTTCATGTCTACATTTGTCTTTATTACAAGAGATTGTTTTTTTTGTCAAAATTGATTTATTTGATTATTTTTCTTTAATATTTTTGTTCAGTATCACTGACACTGCTTTGGTACAAACTCATAGTTCCCTTCAAGTTCACTTCATGCAATTTATAGCTTCTGTCACATTATAGTTCTCTAAATATAGTTATGTATATTTACCCTGTGGCTTTGATTTTTTTTTTTAAATTTTCTAGTGTAGTGAGGAAAGTGGCCCAGTACATGGCTGATGTGTTAGAAGACAGTCGAGATAAAGTTCAGGAGAATCTTTTGGCCAATGGAGGCAAGTGAACTCAACCCTCAATACACACTTACCACAATATTGATGGTAAACTACTACTACTAACATCACATACAGATATTTAATAGGTAGCTAGTAATGGTAAACTAACATTTATATAAAATCTTGTTGAAGAAAAATTATGTAATCGCTCAAAGTCTAGTCCGTCGTATTTGAAAGTCCTTGTACATATCTTAGAAACCTTATTTTATATGATTATACATATTTATGATCAATAATTATTTCCATATAGTTGATCTGGTAACATATGTTACACGGTTCCAGTGGGATATGGCCAAGTATCCCATCAAACAGTCCCTTAAGAACATCTCAGAGATCATGTCCAAGGTGAGGCATGTTAAAATCATTTATCATTTTTTATAAGGCACAAAGAGATTGATCTTTCATTAAACATCATGTTTTGGTTCTCTGTTCATAGCAAGTGAGTCAGATTGACAATGATCTTAAAGCCAAAGCTTCGGCTTATAATAGCTTAAAGGGGAACCTACAGAGTCTGGAGAGGAAGAGTGTGTAAGTGGGAGGACTTTTACATACTCAATTTACATTCTGTGTGACATTATTCCATAGACTGTAAAAAAGATGGACGACGTGTCTCCACTTCCTTCCACTGTAGAAGAATGAAGCCAAAATATCCCAGAAACGGTCGTCGCCGTTTACATCATTTGGAGCCCAAGTCTGCGGTAGTGATTCTGGGGTGGAGCCACACAGTATCACGGTCCCGCCCACAATCCCGTTCCTGCAGACTTAATCGCAAACTGTCAATCATTCAACGTTACATTCAGGTTTTTTTTAGCGTCAAATAACTAACTAAAACCAAACTTATTGGACAACAAAACAAACACTTGAACATACGTAAGCGTGATAAGAACTAACTAAAATTACAGAAACCATCTCCGGAAGAATAAAATATTACTGTAGCCAGCCACCAGGAGGGCAATATAAATGTTTTGGCTTCACTTTTCAGGACTTGTGCGGCACTCTTGCATTAATCATTTTTAAGATTGAAAGACTGAGGGAACTTTATCTGGACTGAAAGACTGAAGGACTTGTATTGTTGTATTATGTTATGACAATGACGATAATGGTTGTTAATGTTTTTTTTTTTAATTTCTTCAAAAATGTAATAAAAAAAAATTATAATTTTGAAGTGACAAAAAAAATAACATGTCTTATCCACTAGGGGAAGTCTTTTGACCAGGAGTTTGGCTGATATAGTCAAGAAGGATGATTTTATACTAGACTCTGAATACCTTATTACTCTACTTGTAGTTGTTCCAAAGTAAGTCAAGCTTAAGTATTTGTGCTCCTTTTTAAATGTTTCTTCATTGCATTAAAGGGATAGTTTATCCACCTAAAATCTGAAAATTCTGTCATTTAGTCACCCTCATGTCATTCCAAACCTGTGTGACTTTTTTTCTTCTGCAGTAAATAAGAGAATATGTTTTGAAAAATTTAGTGAAAGGGATATTTCACAAAAAAATGAAAATGTTGTCATTATTTACTCACTATCAAGTTGTTCCAAACCTGTAGGAGTTTCTTTCTTCTGTGGAACTAAAAAGAAGATATTTTGAAGAATGTCGGTAATCAGACAGTTGACGGTAGCCATTGACATCCATAGTATATCTTTTTTATACTATGGAAGTCAATGAGGCCCATCAACTGTTTGGTTACCAACATTCTTTAAAATATCTTCTTTTGTGTTCAGCAGAAGAAAGAAATTCATGTGGGTTTGGAACAACTTGTGGGTGAGTAAATGCTGACAATATTTTCATTTTTGGGTGAACTATCCCTTTAAGAAAAGAGTTTTTGGGTTTTGACTTTTGACTTCCAGTGTGGATGAAAATCTTCCACAGAATAAATAAAGTAATCGAGGTTGGGAATGACATAAGGGGGAATAAATGATGACAGAATTTAAATTTTTGGATGAACTATCCCTTTAACTCAGAATGTGCAAACTTTCGTTCATTATATCTATTGTTATCACTGCAAAAAACATTTTAAAAACCTTTTTTTTGTCCATTTTGTGGCCCAAAAAGGACAAGTTATCCTGACTGGCAGAAGACATATGAAACTCTTTCTGAAATGGTTGTTCCAAGATCTACAAAGTGAGTAATTTCACTGACGACCATCTTTGAAACACCTCTTGGGCAGTTATAGACCTTACTCAGTGCAGTGCCATGACAGATATAAAACTGAAACTGTGACTTACCGTGTTATCATGGTATCCTCTGTAAAAAGCCGTATGCTCCTAGATCACTTATAATTTTACAAGCTTGTGTTGTCTGTTTTTTATCAACTCAAATTTCTTGGAAAGATATTTTTGCGGTGTTTCGACAGCAGAACAATCCAAAAACACATTAAATAACAGTACAACCTACTAAAGAGATGTATGTCTATCCCTCATAGCCTCGCTGTCATTCCCGTTAAAAATCAAAGATGGCTCTGCTGTGCATAAGGTCTATTTTAGTCATTCAAGTACAGCTCCTATTTCTTTGAAATGGGGAAACATCAAGTTCTCCAAACCTGTTCACTGATTGGCTTTTTTATTCAGAAGGTGGGACAAATTCCGCTATATTGCTCGTTGCACTTTTTCCAATTCAGTTGGGTGCCAAGAGCACCGTCTTTGTACGTCTAAAGTCTTTGGTTAAAGTTCAAATTTTATTGCCTAAGCATAGAATTATGTACTTTCTGTAACCTATATTTATTACTTGCCTAAAGCCTCACACCATTACTCCTTTATGTGCACAATTAATCGCATCTGAAGTAATCAACTCACAATGTAGACCAAAGACCAAAATGTGGCTTTATAGACCTCTTGTTGTAATGAGATTACTGCTTTTAATGTTCAACCTTCATGTGTTTTATAAAGTGCTGCTCTGTGGTAGATCCTAAATCATAGTTTTCATCTTCTCTTAGGCTTTTATTTGAAGACCATGACAGTGGGTTGTTTAGCGTCACACTCTTCAGGAAGGCTATTGATGACTTCAAACAAAAAGCACGAGAAAACAAGTGAGTGTCTGAACTCTCTAATATATATATACAATTACCGTTAAGATTCTTAAATGTTTTTGAAAAAAGTCTCTTATGCTCACCAAGGCTGCATATTTTTCTATTTTAATATATTTTAAAATGTAATTTATTTCTGCGATGGCGCAGCTGAATTTTTAGCATCATTACTCAAGTCTTCAGTCTCATGATCCTTCAGAAATCATTGTAATATGCTGATTTGCTGCTCAAGAAACATTTACTTTTATTATCAATGTTGAAAACAGTTGTGCTGCTTAATATGTTTTTTGGAAATCATGATACATTTTTCAGGATGCTTTGATGAATGGGAAGTTCAAAAGAGCAGGATTTATTTGAAATAGATATCCTTTGTAACATTATAATTGTCTTTACTGTTCTATAAAACATTTTTACTGACTTTTGAACAGTAGTGTAATCAAAATTATATATATTAAAATCCGAATCATGCTTTTATTTTTTCAGTTCTGTTGTCAGTTTTGTCATATTTCAAGAATCAATGTAAATATATCCCCAGATTATGTACGAAATACTGTTATAAGACTGCTATCATTGCCTGTCGGTTTTTGATGCTCGTTTGAATCAGAGGAAAGCTGACCTGACGCTACTGAATTTCTTTCAGGTTCGTGGTGCGTGACTTTCAGTACAATGAAGAGGAGATGAAAGCAGACAAAGAGGAGCTGACTCGCCTCTCCACTGACAAGAAAAAGCAGTTTGTATGTGTGCAGCTGTCTACATTTTATTCACTATTGAACATTATAAAATCCTTCACAATGATGTTGATGAGGAACCTAAAAATCACAACTAGCTTGAGAGGGCCAGAGCTT
This sequence comes from Meda fulgida, assembly GCA_030578275.1. Taxonomy (NCBI): domain Eukaryota; kingdom Metazoa; phylum Chordata; class Actinopteri; order Cypriniformes; family Leuciscidae; genus Meda; species Meda fulgida. The sequence goes on along the minus strand of CM060634.1, from coordinate 8,275,565 downwards.
TGATTAACTCTTCATTTGAAGTAACAGGAAAACGAAAAGATAAATAATGATAACAACAGTCAATCTGCTTTTGCACCTCAGGGTCCTTTGGTACGTTGGCTTAAAGTAAACTTCAGTGAGGCTTTCATCACATGGATACACATCAAGGCACTTCGGGTTTTTACAGAGTCTGTCTTGAGGTACAATGTGGGTTATAAAACTGTTTCATATGGACATTATGGAGATTGTCAGATATATGACCTCCATGTTTGTATTTAACAGGTATGGGCTGCCAGTTAATTTCCAGGCCATGTTGCTGCTGCCCGGGAAGAAGAATGTAAAGAAACTCAGAGAAGTTCTGCAGGACCTTTACAAACATTTGGACAGCAGTGCTACTGTTATTGATGTGAGTTACACTACCGTCAAAAGTTTGGAATAATTACTCATTTTTAGGTTTTTCAAAGTCTCTTATTCTCACCAAGGCTGCATTTATTTGATAAAAAATACAGTCAAAACAGTGATATTAAGTAATATTATTACAGTTTAACATAACATTTCCATTGACATTTTCATTTATTCCTGCTAAGGCAAAGCTGAATTTTCAGCATCATTACTCCAGTCTTCAGTGTCACATGATCCTTCAGAAATCATTGTAATATGCTGATTTGCTGCTCAAGAAATATTTATTATAATTATCAATGTTGAAAACTGTTTTTCTGATATACCATTGAAAAAATTGGAGTAAGAAAGATTTTTTTTAAAGAAGAAGAAAGTAATACTTTTATACAGCAAAGATTAAGCACAAATAATAACTGATCAAATTGAGAACCAAATCAGCATATTAGCATGATTTCTGAAGGACTGGATATTTGGCTGCTGAAAATTCAGCTTTGACATTACAAGAATAAATTACATTTGAAAATAAAATTTGATATTCATATTCAAACAAAAAACAGTTCTTTTAAATTGTAATATCTCACAATATTCACAATGTTTTAATGCATTTTGATCAAATAAATGCAGCTCTGTCGAAGATAAGAGACTTAAAATTTTTACAATTTTTAAAAATCTTAATTATTGCAAACTTTTGAACGCTAGTGTAGTTTCTACATGATCCACAGACCTAATTGAATATATCTCTAAATCACAGCTGATTTGTTCTTTTTTGTTTTGTTATAGGCATCTATGGACATCCCGGGTTTGAATCTCAGCCAGCAAGAGTATTATCCATATGTTTACTACAAGATCGACTGCAACCTCTTTGACTTCAAATAGGAATCAAATTCTATTTCACAGAATTTCGCTTAATTCTACTTCACAGAGTCCGACTCTAATAATTTATTAAACACGTTTATTTTATCGTTACCTTTTTAACCTCTCTGCCAGTACCTCCCTCTCACTGGCTCTTTCCTTTTTCATTCCTGCATGCAGATCACTATTTTGAGCCGTCACATAGTTTTACCATCTGTGTTATTGGTTTAATGTGTTTACAAATTAAGGATTTTCAGGGTTTTTAAAATCTGTCCTTAGAGGGCATGTGCAGTCCAACATTGAACAATCCTCATTTACTGAGTTTATAATGGTTGTGCACTGTCTCTTTCTGTCAGTGCTTACTCTGTGCCATTTGCAGGTAATGCAGTGATCATGTTTAATTGTGTTGTTGAGAACCACTATGTTTGTTTTTGTCTGTGTTTGTGCTTCTACTGTGAGATTAAATGTATTTATATTTTTGTTGGAAAAGGTGAAATACATGATCACATGTTGAATGTAAAGACTAATCAAAAGTCAATAAAATTATAGCACATCATTATGCTTTTATTTTATGGTCAGAGGAGAATCTATATTCAAATTATTATATGCACTGTTACTCTTATTATATATCCACATATCACACACACACTATTTGGTTTTGAGTTTCAATGGGGATATATTCCATAGATATAATGATTTTTATACTGTACAAATATTATATCCCCTAACCTGACCCTTTAACCTACCCATCACAGAAAACATTCTGCATTTTTACTTTTTCAAAAGACCAGTAAGTTTGATTTATAAGCTGTTTTCCTCATGGGAAGCAAAAAATGTCCCCACAAGGACAAGGATATCATATTGCCATCTTTGTGGGGACGTTTTGTCATAGGGTTTACCTGAACCACCACACACCCGCACGCATACACACTTACTGAATTAAATATTGACATAGTGTCAAAAATATTATTACACCACACTGACTTTGATTTGTAATTTGTAAAAAAAAAAAAAAAAAAAAAATTGGAATATTTAAAACACTTCTAATAGTGGTCTCAGACTTCTGGAACTCACTCAAGGCCTCTGTGTATCCTATGTGCATGCGCGTAATTTGCACGGGGGTTACGGGGGTCATGGCCCCCTCAAAAATCAGATCCAGCTAATATAACCCCCCCCAATATCATCATTCAGATTCACGAAATATGAAATATTCCGAATGAATACTTTTTTTCGTTTTCTTCATTAAATTCATTTGCCAGCAAGAAAGATAGTATCATTAAATAATCTGTAACGTACCCCCCGCCCACCGCACCGAGTACTTGGTATTACCCAGCCAACCCGCTTTCTCTACCAAGTTTGTTCAATATTTTGCGCAGTCGCTGGGATGAATGGTAGAAAGCTGACAACTGATGGAAAGATGAAAAGGACACTGAAAGGCAGCCAGACAACAATTTTTCATTGTTGGTCGACACCGGCCAAAAAGAAGAAAAATTCTGACCAAACGGAGGTACCCCATTGTTAAGTTAGCTGTTAAGTTAGCTCAGCGTTTCTCATAGTATGGTGGGGAATGAGACATGAAAAGTGGGGCGCGACAAACAGGTTTTGTGCCCATCTTGTTAATTACTTTATTTATTGACCATACACTCAAAACAAAACAAAGACACATTTACATGTAAGCCTTACTTAACCTTTTCACACGTAAGTTTAAAGGGTTTTCAAGGCGACCGTTATTGATCGTAGTATCACTTTATGGTTCCCATGGAGACGCGTCATTCATTGCTTGTCACACCGCAGCCACAATAGCGGAATGACTGATGATCTGCTTTTATTTCCTTTTTGATTCAAAATTTCTCAAATATAGCTATAGCAGGATATGTCTGATATTCCGATTGTCAAATATGTGCAAGTGGATGTGTTTTGTTTTCAAACACCTTTATAACGATCGCGTTAGTTGAGCTGTTTACGTATTTTAGTTAACTTAGCTGCTATCGTATTAAAATACCTCAAAAAAAAAAATACATACATTTTTAGGAATTTACCACCTCCGGCTCAATTTGAGAATATTGTTATTATTTATTTTATTTATTTTTTTTTCTTTTTGCATGGAGTTTGCAAAGTGAGAAAATGAATCAAAGCACAACTAACGTTAACGTAAGTCCACACTTGTATTTTCTCAGTTTCTGAATTTGATGTTATCAGAGGCTAACATTTATGCAAACACAAGTTTTATCTACTTTTGAGTCTTATTTAATGCAAAGTGATAATATAACTGCACATTCATTTTCTCTATTTGAAAGTTTTTAATGCTGTTATTTGATGTTAAGTTTTTAAAATGTGATGATGTTAATAAAATACATTTTAACAGTTAAACTTAAAGCCTAGTTTATTAATATTTTGTTGGGGTGATTGGGGACAGGTGGGGCTCGGAACCCCCTCGGAATGGCAGAAAAAGTTTGAGAAACACTGAGTTAGCTGATGATTTGTTTTGTTGACTGGAGTTGGCTGGCTAGATGTTCTATATGTTGCCAGTGTCCTATATGAGGTAAAGCCATAGGGTGCCAGGGACTGTGTAACCAATGTCACTGAATTGTAACTTAAGTTGCTGTTTGCTCCAATATAGTCACACATTTTGGGGGGGGGATTCCATAATTTACTTGTGACTAGAGATGTCATCCATTGACAGCTAGCTGCTATGGGCTAGTTCAGAGGTTACGCCACTCCTTTTGAGCGTGCACGCCTGTATTGTACACATACAATAAATTGACTACATTTGTTGCTCACTTGAAACAAAATGTGTCATTATGGCATAAATAGTCAAGTGAACAGCTGCATTTACGTTAAGTAGCCTAAATCAGTAAAAGTATCACAATGTATTTCTAATACAGGAACGGCAAATTAGCATGTCACCTTTACACAAGAAAATTATTAAATAAATAAATTAATTAAAAATATGCCGCGAGTTTAACCCCCCCAATGGTAGACGAAAAGTTACGCCCTTGCCTATGTGTATGTTTTATAACATAAAACAAACATTTACAGGTAAAAAAATATATATAATACTTTAATAATATTCACGTTAATCAGATATCGGTCTCGGAAATCGCCCCTATACCCTCATATCAATACCACATTTATTTCCAGAACACAGGTCCAGTAGTTTACTCAAGTAAATGTAGGCTACTTTGTTACATGTCCACCTCATGTTGTTACATGTGAGGGGATTGATTTGAGAATTTGTTTTAAATGACACTACACGTTCATTTATAGGCTACCATCAAAATATTGAGAACATATTTTATATTTTTTAAATATTTTAAATATGAGCGAAGAACAAAACCCTAAACTTGGTTAGGGAAGGCTATTTATCTGACATATGTATTTGGTACAACAGCTACGGTTTTACAATACAAAAAATTGCATAGAAACTCACAGGAAAAAGCATACATTGATAGGCTATAAAATAATCAGTTATTAATATTTCGTTTGTTCTCTCTTGTTTTTGCATGTGTTCAATATTTTCTTTGTATGACAGCCAAGCCAAAAAATATATCCTCACAATTTGGCGTTTCATTGCGTTATCACAACTAAAACAATTGACTCCAAGTACAACTATAAATTGCCAATGGTGAAGATGTCAATTTTTCTGGGCCGAACTTTAATTTTGGCCACTACTGTAGCTATCTGTTTGGTAGTCAGTTTTCGTACAAATCGCCACTACACTGTCTCACAATAAACTGTAGCCGGCCCTCGATGACGTAAGAGATGACAGATCTCAAGTTAGACTACTACAACACGAGGGCACAGCTGCGAGTGGGACCACAGCACACACTTGCGCGCCCTTCTGCATCATCATTATTAGCACATGCATCGCTCCATCTTATCTCAAATTCTCAATGGGGTGCGGTGGGAGTCGAGCAGACGCTATTGAACCGCGATATCATGAGAGCTGGACCAGAGACACCGAATCGACGTGGCTTACCAACACTGATGCTGAAATCCCCAACGGCGTGACTTATAAGAACCGCGTCTTTCGTGGAGAATGTAGCCAGCTTATTAAAGACAATGCAAAACTATCAGGTAGCCTATATGCTGTTTTGTTGTTGTTGGTGAAAAGTAATATATAGGCTATATTTATAAATGCATGAGCATATTCATATTTATCTGATTTAACTGCAAAACTCTGTAGCTTTAAGATACTAGGTTTTATAGTGCAGCATGCTCTGAAATCAAATCAAAGATTGTTTGGCTATTGGCTTATTATTCACTTTTGAAACATGTAGTCTATAACCTAGTTATCAGGCAAAATCCAAGCTTCCAGAAGTTTTTGTGATATATGATTTCCACAGGTAGAGGTAAAGAGACCAGGTCTTGTGGAGACAGAGGCAGACGGATGGTTAATGCAGGAACTCAATGTGGGAAGCAGGTTTTGACTTCCAGCACCTGCACAAACCATCAAAGGACATCCTGTGGCCATGAGGTTTGAGTCACTGCTTCAAAAGCTAGCAGCTATTAATGACACATTATGGTCTCGGATGTATAATTCTTCAAACTTTAGGGTTTTGCCAATGTAGCCTACAGACAGCTGTGTCAATGTTTGAGTATATTATGTTTCTCAATCGATATGGTGACAGCTTGTTTGTGTTTTTACAGCAGATAAGTGACTCAACCCCGACAACATGCAAGGAGGGGACTTCTCATTCTGAGGGGGCTTCATCTGATGCTGCGTCGCACCCACGGGAGCCAATGGGGAAAAAATAATCTTTGCCTGATGCGGAGGATACGCTCTGAAACCCAGGAGTTCAGCCATGGGGATTACAGGCTGTATAAGAAATCATAAGCTGTCGAGAGAGATAGAGCTTCACAAGAGATGACATCTCATTAACGCTCGCTCATAGAAATATATCACTTTACTGAAGTTTTGTTGCTAAAATGGGTTAACAAGGTGCATCTGATCATTAGCAAGCCAAATATAGATTTTAGTCTGCTGGCTCCCTGATGTCCTCATATGACTTACTGAGCAAAGCATAATGTTCATATTGTTGGATATAGGAATTATTGCTCACAATGCACTGTGCAATTTTAATGCTAATGACACCGATTTTAAAAGAACAGGCTACTAAATGCTTTATGTCATGCTAAAAATAATTGTGTAAAAAAACAACAGTTGGTTAATATCATTTTTGGGTTATTCTGTTTTTGTAAATATGCATTTACTGAAAATTATACAAATATTTATTTTATATTTACTAGTGATTCAGTATCATAGAACTATTTATTTTAGAAATAAAGTTGCTTCCTTTGGAGGATAACAACAGATGATCGACCTTACAGGCATTTTATACAACCAGCTATAAATGCTGTAAAATAAATAACCACTAGATGGAGCAGCTTATCTTATATGAACAGACTACTGTGTTTTGGACATTTAGTGTAACATTAAAATGAAATATTTAATATAGTATATATAAAAAAGCCTTTTAAAAATGTGAGGCACTGTCTATACATGGTTTTTGCCAAATCTTAATGCTGAAAACTAATGATAAACATTGATAATAGACAAACTAAAATAAGGAAGATCAGGGAGTTGTTTAAAAGTTGTTAACTTATAGCCTACCTAAACTATGTCAAGTACAAAGAGCACTGTTTGTTACATCTACCCCATTCATGGGCTGAGTTGTAATGGTTTTGTGCATGAACATTTAATTATAAATAATCAAAATAATCAATATAGCATCCATTATCACCTTCACTTCGCTTTAATCAATTAAAGTTCAACAGGTAACATAAAGGAAACCTTTTTAAAATTCAAAACAATTCAAATAACAAATATAGAAATGCATGAAACATAATATACTTGGAAACATCTAACACACCCTCACTCTCCAGGCTGAAAACTACAGAATTCTACTGCATGAAATTTGAAGTAATGCTATTCTGTATTGCCCTTGTTCAAAACAAACAAATAAATAAAACATTTGTAGCTAATTTAAGTCTATACTGATTTTGTGGAATTTGTTGCTCCAGTAGAATTACGTTTGGAAGTGCTACAACCACCTTTTCTGGCTAGACATGATGTGTTTTTTACATGTTGATGAAAAGCATGTATGGATGTTGTCAAATTAAACAAGAGAACCTGCTGTTTCAGATAGTTATTTAATACCACCAATTAGCATGAGTGCAAATCAAACTATAAATCAGACATGACATTTTACTTTCTTTCCCCTAACATCTCCTATTTTCCCCTTTGCAATTCTTTTTCTGTTACCATTTGTTTAGAATTTCAGTTATGACAGTGATTTCATCCCTGTAGCTCACTTTTAATTGGTTAAACCGATGGTGTTACAGCACTCCTTGGGTCTCACACTGATTACACAGTTTAGTGCAATTTTGAATTGTCACCTTTTTATGAAGAAAGGTGTGCAGTAATTATTTGTGAATCAGGCTTAATTGGGCAAACTAAATATAATCTACCTAAAATTAGCACATGCCTATTGGTTTATTCCTCAGTTATTTAGCTGGCACTGCCCACAGCCAACATTTTTTTAATTTGAATGAAGGGTTAGGCTAACATATATCACAGTTTTATTTGAATGTAACATTCGTATCCAAATGTAGGTTAAGATTTAATTTAACTTTAAGTATAACTTTCAGATGTTTGATCTTAAAGTCACCATATGATTTATGGGTGCACATGTTTTTTTAAATAATGTGCCCTAATAAACTTGAATCAAAATAACTTCCTCTCCTTGCAATGGGGTATTTTCTCTGATGACGTGTTCACTGGCGTGAGGGCGAGACAGTAGGCTTGTTCGACTAGAAACGGCGCTGCACATCACGGTTTGTGACATCAAAGTACCGCGAGAGCGATTCAAAACCTCGCGGTACTATGATGACATTCACCGATCGGCCTGTGCAGAAGTCGAACAAGCCTACTGTCACTCAGATCACAGCAATAGTAAACCAATGATCCATCGAACCACAATTTCAGATGGAAACAATAGTCATTTCCCCTACATTTTTTCTTGTTCGAGGAGCCGTTTCAGTTGAATATGGGCCATGTTAAAAGACTAACACAACTTCTATTTTATGAAGACTTTAGTCAAAATAACTTTTCCTAGCGCTTGCACATAGGCTACTTCTCTGATGATGACGTGTTTATTGGCGCGAGGGGGGGACACAAGTTTAGCAATCACAAATGACGGGGATCCAATAAATTCCTGATGGACAAAATTAGTGCAGTTCTAAATTTTTTCTTGTTCGAGAAGCCTTCACTCAGATATAGTAGTGTCGCAAAAGAAAGAAAAGATTATCGCGACCTCCGTTTCATGCCGACTTTATAACAACAGACATGGTAAACAAACCATTTTCTAAACATATAGGCCTGTTTAATTCTTAAGTTCTTATATCATTATATAATGTGGGAAAATAGCAATTTAAGACGAAGCAATCTTCTCTAATAATAATAGTTTGTAAAGTGACTGAGGACCTGACTGACTCTGAGACCATGCGGAAAAGTCATGAGCGCCTCTCAGAGTCGAACAGCAGCAGCAGCTCGAGCTCAGAAGTATCGACTCAGGCTTCAGAGGTGGACACGCCGCACGCGCGGTCTTTCTAGATGACAGACCTAACGTAAACATACCTTTTCTGTGTCTTTATCATCTCAACACACAGTCATTTCGTCTCCCTGGAAGCCCGCAGAAGAAGAATGACTGACGAAGGAATGTTAATCTCACCGTCGGCTCTCCAGGATCCCGGAGATGGAGCGAAAACTGAAGACATCAGAATGGATTGTACGGACGGGGAAGATGAATTGTGTTTGGAGGAGATTTTAACACTGTACAGTCAACCGATCAATGAGGAGCAAGCCTGGGCCGTGTGTTATCAGTGCTGCAGGTGGTTAACTCAAAAACAGAGACGGAAAGAGAAAGGTGTGAGTCCACCTGGACGGATTGCGGGTCCTGGAGATGTGAGGATCCGGAAGGACGGGACTGTTAAATTGTATCAACAGAGCAGTCCAGGTAAATCATGTTTACATGAGAAGTCAAAGTAAATGCGCAGTAAATGGCGCACCATGAAGCCAACTGAACAGCTATAGCATTGAGATGCGTTATTACAACGGCGTTGCTTTGACACATAGCTAAATATAAGCGATATTATGATTAATGGAGGCCATTTTATTTTTTTCGAGAGATTTAGGGATGTACCTAGGCTAACACCTCAATTGTAACAGTACACCCATTATTTACCTGTTTTATTCGAGACTTTAAATATAGACTGCTATTTGCATACATATTAGATGCTTTGATTTGATATGATAGGCTATATTATCTCATTCATTGCAATACAAACCATTTACTATAATACCGGTTATATCGTGACCATCGAGCCATTGTAAACAATGGGGCCATGTGATGGATTCATCCATAAACACCTTTAGGCATGCATGGGGAAACAAAAGGGACCTGATCTTTGGCCTAGTGCTCCTGTGATATGCATATTTACCATTACCATATTGATTCAACATTTAGGCTTATTTATGTATTGTTCAGGATGCACAATTACAACATTTAATTTGTGAAATGTAGCTAGGCCTACACCTGATTTTATACTCTCACTCATGTTTAGCACATTGAATGTTCTAGGCTAATAATATTAATCAATTGTAAATTAAAAGATACAATCAGATTAACTGCAATATATTTTAAATCAATATATTTGAGGAAAAAATAGTATAGTGCTTTGAATAATAACTGGTTTCTATTAACCAAAAATGTATCAAATTTGAGAGCGGGATTTCTCAGACAGAAGTAGTATAATTAAATTCTCAGCCATTATCTCATTTGGGTTCTTTCGCCTGAGGCTTTTGGATTTGGCTTCCATCTCTGTTTCTCCTTTGGGAGTTAATCTGACTGCCGTTCATAAGTATAATTATTGGGATGAATGTCTCAATCCTTCCATCTGCCTAACAAGGATTTAGACGTGGGGTTCTGAGTGTTTTTGATGTTTTAAATGGCTGCTTATTCTCATTAAAATAGAGTACTAGCCTGTGACTGACCTGCATTTAGCTCCATATAGTCCATGACCATGTATATACAAGCTTTTTTTATTGTTGTTAAGAAAAAACATAAGTCTTCTGCCTTAAGTATAGAAGTGTATATATAGTGCTAAATGACAAGCAAGTAACTAGATCAGATGTTCCTTACCAGGCAGGAAAATCAATGCTTATGTAACATGACGGTTTGCTGAATTCTGCTCTCCTGGGAAGTTTGCTGTTCTGGCAAATGTGGGTACTTTCAAATTATGCTGCCTGACCAATGATATCAGACTGTGAACCTGCCAGTTTCAGTCATGATCTATCCCTGATGAATAGATGTGTCTCTCAAATCGAATAAAACAGTTTTAGAGACGATTTGTGTAAAAAAAAAAAAAAAAAGTATGTCTCCAAGCTCCAGACAATGCTTCATTGATTTGTATGTCTCCTTTTTCTGTTTTCTCTGGTTGCTAAAGCTATATAGTGATTCATAGTTGTTACAGCCCTGGAAACAGCATTTATCCCAACTAGAAAAAGAAAATATGGAAGTGTAGATCTGAAGCTCCTGAGAAGCCTAACGCAAAGATATAGGTTAATCTGAGATAAAGCTTTCACTCTCTGTCCTTACAAGGTGTTGGGATTGCATCAAATGCAAATTTTTGTATTGTCTACTGAAAAATATGAATATAAAAATATTTATTTTTTTAATGAACTACCCTACTCATCTCCTGAAAAATAAATTAATATAATATTTATCTAAATAAATAGTCATAGTCACGGCTGGATGAGTTTACACCTTTGCCCTTTTGTCCCAATTTTAGTTTGTTACTGTCCTTCTGAGTCAAACACCCTTGTGAATTGATTTCCATCTTAACCAGGTCACAATGTAAAGGATGAATTATTTTCAGTGATTCTCATTTCATCTTTATAGAAAGATAATAATACAGTACTCGTCTGTTTCATACAACAGTGTAAATGGCATCCTATTGCACTAACTACAAAATAACCTCTTGAAAAATGCCTTCTACATGTCAGGATGGTGTATGTTAGACTCTATGAGGGTTTAAATTCAGACTTGGACATTTGGAAAGTTATATTTGATTTTCAGTTGTTGAAAGTGGCCGTTGCAATGACACTGGGTTCATTCAGTGAACTCTGGGTCTCAGCCAATCCCAGAGGAGGCTCTTTCTTTTAACACTGTAACATTATACCTCCAGTGCCACTAAAGGAAGGGCTAAACAGACATTATGATTCTAAGCCCTTTGTAGTGCATCTCAGGCTCAACTGGCACAAATTGCATCTCTGTCTGACTCCTATAGATTTGTGTTAAATATTTAATGTGAAGGTTATCTGAGGTGAACCCCTGGGTCCCTCTCTGTAATGTATAAATGGGGGGAGGGGGCTTTTCATGGTCAATTTCATTTCTATTAAATGTATTCATGGTTGCAACCCATACACCACTTCTCTAGAAAGATGCTGGCCTTAGTGAGCATCATTATTAAACAGCATCTTTGTTATTATTCCGTAACTGTACGTATTAAACTATCTCATCCTGCATCATTTGTGCTTTGGAAATGAATCCAAATGGTCTTGTGCTAATTAGACCCATAGACCCGCATTGATTGAAGGACCCGAGTCATATTATATTCAAGATTTGAGGATGGGCTCTTTTGACCAGTAAGAAACCATCCATATCAACCTATTAACCATCTAGCAATTTATTAGCAACCTCCGTGAACACCTTGGCATTACAATAGAGTGCAACAGTCGCCAATTCTGGAAGTAAAATCCTGTTCATTTTCTTCATAGGGGAGCAGATTTTTATTGATAACTTATAAACCTTTAAAAACAGACCTACTGTAAGCTATGATGTTATTAATCGATTATATGTGCTTTTGTTAAAGCCATCAGGCGGCATTATTTTGGCTTATTTTTTTAAATAATTGTTCAACAGCAGAATACCTGGTCAAAAACTACATTACCCATGATTCTTCAGAGAATATCCAGAATCAGAGAATCAAAACAAACAATTTGCGCCAAAAGAACTCTTTAGTGCCCACCCACTTCCATTAGGCACTGCAAACAACATAATCTCCCCATGCTCTCAAACCACTTAAATATTTGTTTAGATATGCATATTTTGCAACAAATGTAAAACAAGTTGTTTCTAAGTATACTTCTAAGTATACTAGTCATCTAACTGCTTTATGCATTGGCAAGAACCCAGAAATCTAGGCTAGTTCTAGATTATATCCTATTGTCAAGTTCATTGATATATCAGATAATTGTAACGTACATGAAATGTAAATATTTTGAGTTATGTGATTTTAAAATAGTTGTCAGATATTATATATTTATATATTCTTTTTTCTTTTCCCCATTACAGATAAACACATTGAACCGCCCAGTTCATCAATAGAGGTGAGTCATCTTATTTACTTTTGTTGAGGTGCCTGACTGGTTTTTGACTTTTGAGAAAAATTAGTCATTCTTTTGCTATATTTGGTAAAGGGCATCAGCTTTACAAACCATCCGGAAAAAGCTAGTATTTGTCTTTGTATGTTTGGTTTCTGAAGGTTTCTTGGTGCAGTGTTTTTTGCTGACTCAGGTGGTCACTCTGTCCGTGGTGAGGATGTTTGCCAGCTAGATTTAGGTGCGAGTGGTTTTCAGGAGTATTTGTGTCTGTGGGAACCTCATTGTCTGGTATTCATTAGCTGTTAGTTCTTTGTTGGCGTGACAACTATGTGGATCTCGGCCTGCCTCAAAGTCTCCATAAAGCTCCCTGCCACTCTGGGAAGTAGCCAAAGCTTTGCTTTAATACATTTTGAAATATTTTTCCCAAGCACTAAGAGATCTCCTGCTGCCCGAATAGGACAAGACATTTCTACGGCCTTCCTATTTATTTAGAAGAAAGTGCTGTGGAAATAGGACTGTGTGTTATGCTAAAAAATTTGAAGTAAGATTTGTTGGCTAAATGTGATCATTTTAAAATGCCCTCAGAGTTAACAGATGGGTCCACAGAGGAGGTGCGAACATGTAAGCATGCACCCACACACGCACAGACTTCCAAACAAAAAGAACACATGCGGCCATCTCTGAACGAGATTATCAACAGAGCACTAGACGGTAAACTCGTGACCGTGAATAGGAGGATATTCAAAGAGCAAAACAGCAGGGCCCTGCCTCCTCTGCACACAAACACTATCTTTTTTTTCCGATATAGTTGATGCACATCAAAGATAACTCATTTTGTAAACATAAAACTTTCATAGACCGTGTGACTATGGCTGGCCGATACAGCCAAAAAAATAATTGTGATAAAATTGACAAAATATTATTTTGACTTTTTTATAAAAGTTATGACTCTACTATTATTACAGTTAACCATAAAATGAAACATCATCCATAGTATCATACATTTAGATCATGATAACCATAGGTAAAACAACCCATATAGCACATCACTACTAAGGTAAAATGTAACTATAGTTTCTATGCTATTTGTAGTCATACTGAATTCAAGCACTTGTCACTGGATCTCATAGATGTGATCGAGACCGATCAGTGAGTAAACGCATTTGCTATATCTATTAGGATGCAAGCGATTCAGATCAGCCTTGCATAATGAAAATTAAGCCATCATTTATTCACCCTCATGTTACTTGTGTGACTTCCTTTCGTATGTGGAACACAAAAGGAGATATTTTGAATAACGCACTGTACTCTCTTTCCCACTCAATGACCATCAGGGGAGATTTGAGATTATAAACCGCAAATCAGACTTTTTTCCCTCAGAATTGTAATAATTAACCTTAAACTTGCAATTACGAGAAAGAAAGTCCAAGTCTGAGAAAAAAGCCAGATCGTAATTCTTGAGATATATAAGCTCCCAATAGTTATAAAGTCAGAATTGCGACGAAGAAGCCAGAATTGCAAGTTTATATCTCACAATTATGACTTTTTTTCTCGCAATTGCAAATTTATATCTTTATATCCCACAATTATAATTATTTTCCCTCAGAATCGAGAAAAACTCGCAAGTCTTGCAATTCTGATATTTTCTCGCGATTGCAAGTTTATATCTCACAATTCTGACTTTATAACTCGTAATTGCAAGTTTATATATTGCAGTTCTGAGGGAAAGAAAGTCAGAATTGCAAGATAAAAAGTTGCTCTTACCTTTTTTTTTTTATCCAGTGGCGGAAACAACCTTCCATACTTTTTGTTTAATTTGTATGGCTTCAGAAGTCTTTTATAGTGATACTTCCTTTTTGAAGCTTAAAAACCTTTTGTGTTCCACAGAAAAAAAGAAAGTCATACAGGTTTGGAATGACATGAAGGTGAGTAAATTATGACTGGATCTTCGTTTGTACATAATGTTTCATATGTACACTCAGTGAGATCAAAACATTGGGGGAAGGCGCCCACCCCTTCATAAAGCCTACCCTGTCTTAGAGCAGTAATGCGAGGGTGTGTGTGTGTGTGTGTGTGTGTGTGTGCGCTCTGTTCTGCATGACTGCACCTCTCTCAGCGATCATGTGATGTTGCAGTATGCATGTTTAAGACCTCACCCTCATGCAGTTAAGCGCTGTTTCGACACTGACTTAACAAAGTATTCTGCTGCCCGCCACAGACACGCCACATCCACAGCCCCCTCTGGCTGTGTGTGTCTCAAAAAAGTGACATTTGTATTGCTGTGCTTATTTCTTAAGAGTCCATGATAAATGTGAAAAGGAAATATCTAGTTTAAAACATGTTAAGTTCTAAGAAATGTACTTTTTTTTCATGTGGTTTTGTATTTGTTCTGCATTTTTTGTAATCAAGTTTTGAAATATACCTTTTTTTTCTTTTACAATTATCATCAATTATTAATTCATAAATATCACACAAATTTTAGGGATATACAACACGACTGAACAAACTCAGTCATGAAAAGGTTAAATTATTTGCAAATGCATTTTTAATTATTGAAATAATAGATTTATAGATATGACAAAAAGAAGCCCTGGGCAGTATACTACTATCTATCACGGCTGGATAGTGGAAAGGATCGAGTTTAAGTTTAAAAACTTAAATTAAAATTGAAATATAAACAAAGTATATATTATAAACAAAATTCAATCAAAATATGAATAAATACTATGATACTATGATACTATGAGTGTCACATGTGCTACATATGACAGGACAGACTTGTGACACTATCATAGTATTTATTCATATTTTGATTGAATTAACTTTGTTTATATTTAAATTTTAATTTAAGTTTTTGTCATTTTATGTTCTTTTGTCATTTTATTTTTTTAGTTCAAGTTATTTTTTAACGCTATTTAGCTTTATTTTTTTATTTCAGTTTTAGTAGTAATTTAAGTTTTTCTTTGATGTTTATATTTTATTTTATTTCAGCTTTATTTCAATAAATGAATGAAATAGTTTTAATAGTTTTTTGGGTTTTAGTTAACAGCACTGGCCTTGTCATTCACCCAGATATCATAGGAAGTGAAGGTCACATCTGTTCTGCCTTTAAAAACCAATCAGATGTAGGCAAGATGTAATGCAACATTTTTCAGCTCTCAGACAGCCATAATCTATCTCTCAATTTTGTCATTTTTTTACCTTATCAATAAAGTTGCCAATAGCGAATCATATCGATCCATGCCCAAAATGGTGTTGATTTTTAGGAAGTGCTCTCGGTTGGGCTTCATCCGGCCCAATCTGGCCTTTGGCAGTTCTCTGGACAGATAGAGGCGAGCTGACCCAGTTTTTCCCCATCAACTCAGTACTATTGGCAGGACTCAATTGCTTTATAAATAGGAGAATAGTAATCAGATTTAGATGCCTTGGCTTCTCACCAGGGTCTTTCAGCTAAAAACAAACCCACTCCATCAAAACCAGACTGGGTTTCCAAGTGCTTCCATTATTCACTGATGTGCATCTGCCAACTGATCATTAGCCTAAAGCTTTCTTTGATCTACATGATCTGAGGGGTGAAAGACACAGTCCATTTTGACCAATAGACATCTTGGCAGCTTAATGAAAATTTGTAAAGATCACTGTGTTTCCTCCGCCAAGGTGCACAAACAAAGAGGATTAGACCCAAGATCTAGTTTGGTGGCTAAAGTGGGATTATCAGACCTCTTAATGAGAGTTTCTTCAAGCTGCAGGTCATACTACCTTGTCTGTGGTTCTGGTCTCGAGAGAGAGGCCGCTGTTAGACAGGCTTTGGATGAGTTTATGGTATGTAAAACGCCGTTGAGGCTCAAGTAAATTCCCATTACAACTTCCCTTTCAGTGTCAGAGTTTTTTTTTTTTTAAACAATTCACCTCTGAAATACCCCTCATCTCACTTTTGCTGTCTCTTTTTTAGTTGTGTGGGTTTGGGGGACTTGTTTGTTAGCTGTGAGCTTGATGCTCTCGTGGTTTATTCTCAGGAGGTTTTCTTATTCTTTGCACAAAGCCTGTTTCTTTAACCTCGCTGCATAACTTTCCTTCCTCAGCTGACAGTGTGAGTGTGTTTGTGTGTAAGGATGAGATAGAATGTGTGAGTACTTTGGCCCGGTCACACACACAGCCTTGACGCACAACGTTATTTTTAATTTTCCCATTCGCATTTGGAGCCAATTTACGCACAACCATCACTTTTAAGCAACGTAATAAGCATCAAAAAACCAATTGTTCTCTTATTCAACATATTGTCTTGTGCCTTCTGGAAGATTATAGGTAATACTTTATTCCGGTAGTCCACTTTAGACATCCTAATGACTAGAAGTATCTTTGCAGTAACCTCAGAGTTACTAAAATTAAACAAACACTTAAATATCCCTATCTGGAATGCTTTGATATTATCCACAGTTTAGTTTCAATAAGCATGTTTGCGTATCCCTAACCTGTCGCTTCTGTGGTTTCTGTCACTGAGTGTTTGACTAAACTTCTGAATGGCTTTGTCTGATGAGATTTATGCTGGTTTGGCCATGAGTCAACCTTATAAAGTTACCACATCCTTTCCCAAAGGACTTCAAGGGCTGTGAACAGCAGAGTGAGATTAATGGTTTTAGGTTTCAGAAGAAGCGCATTCTCCGGCCCCCTCACACAGATCATCTAGATAGAGTCCTGCTTTGAGCCCACCGGGATTCTCTTCTGCCGGAGTCAGAGTAGCTTTATTATAGTTTCAGCTCTCTACAGCCTGTACACAGTGAAACGAAACGCCGTTCCTCCAGGACCATGGTGCTACATAAGACAATCTGGACACAGGACTACACAACTAAACTGTACATAATTAAATGATATTAAATGGATTAAACAAAGAAGTAAAATAACAGCTAAAAAGGAACTAAAAATAAGAATTGGACATTTATACGCAGACTAGTGATGCACTGAAATTAAAATTCTGGGCCGAAACCGAAAATTCTGTAAAAAATTATTTATGCGTCTTCAGAAACAGGGCCGGTTGCAAAGATGCGCGAGAGTGAAACCTGAGTGCTGAACACGGAGGGGCGGAGCGGCATATGTTTTCACCTTATATTTTCAGCCTTTTTTCTCTTTCAGCCAAAAGCTGAAAATGCCATTTTTGGCTGATAATTTTTAGCGGCCGAAATTTCGGTGCATCCTTGCAGAAAAACAACAACTACATAAAGTGCATTTGACGTCTCTTTCTTTGCTGTCTATCTCTTTCTTACTGCAAGCGATAGCAGCTACATAACTGTACTCTTAGACAATTTTTAGACATCATGCGCCACAGATTAAAAAGTTTGGGATTGATAAGATATTTTTTTTAACATCACAGAATAGATTTTCCATTCATTTTTTCCATTCATTTTTTGCTTGAATGAGGTCAGAGAGAGTTGAGGCAGTAGGAACCATTTTTCCTACATTGGAACAGTAGCACAAGTCGTCCTCCTGTCAGTCTGTGTTTAGGACAGTGAGTCACAGTGCTCGTCGGAGGGAAGCAAATGTCCACCTTGCTGTAGGGTTCTGGATGTAGCCCAGATCATTATGTAACTGTTCTCTTTCATTCACTTTCTCATAGTGTTTTTTGTTGTCCATTCTTTTGCTTTCAGCGGTTCATCTCTGTGCCAGTCTAGTGCTGAGTGGATGTTTTTCTGTACTATAGGTTCCAAATATTCCTGGGAAACAGTCTTTAAATACTGCCCCTGAAATACAGGTTATGTTCTTATACAGCTTGTGAAATTAACTTTTTTTTGTCCACGAAAGGGTGGCTGGTAGGGGTGGGGGAGAAAACCTAAGCATGAGCTTATCGAACGCATCTCTTTTTTACAGACATCATTGTAAAGTTTGCAGTTCGGTCGGATGTGTCAATTGCAAAGAAAGTCAAACTTTTTAAATATTAAAACAATTTGAATATTCAAGCGCAAGAAGACACGAAAGAGAACTCAAGTCAATACACGCATGCTTTGTGAGAGGTTTCCTGAGCACAAACATCAGAAGCGTGCGCCCAGAAAGCCACCTCTTTTTGTCCGACAAAGCAGTCAGGAGAGTTAGTAGATTAACGTTTGAGGATTTGAACTTGAAAAACGGAGTGAACTGATGTCTTTCTACAGTTAAAACAACATTCCTTCTAATGTTCATTCATGTTTATTTAATGCTAATTACTCTGCTGTCTGAGATTCCTCTGGCTCCGAGTGGGATTATATAATAATAATAATATTAACATTTTAAGTCAGAAGTATATTACTACTACATGAATATAATTGAAGTAAATATATTTGCTAAATGAATTAAGCCAACTAATTTGTTTATAATTGTTTTGGTTTCTCTATATTTAAAAAAAATTACAAATGCAATGAAAATACAGGCGTCTGTACTTGGTATCGACAAGTACCTAAAATGAAAGTTTCAGTATCGGACTCATTCTGGAATAAGTAGTATCGATGCAATATGAAAATTAGCAAGGAAAAAGTATTTTAGTATTATTATAAAAATGTCCTCCTCCAGGTTGTGGTACATGTGTCTTTTTGCTCTGTAATCTTTAGCGGTTTTTACAAAGTAAACGTTATATTTAAAGATAAACACTTACAGGACTGAAGCAACTACTCAAGGTTTAATTGATGTTCTCAATTATCATTTATCATCTCTCAATTATCATTGAATTGCATTGCATTATGTTTTGAAACCCAAAATGAAATCTACAGAGCTTTGATCATGAAATTAAGCATTTAAAGGAACGGAATGGGGCACAATAATCGCTTTATCTCGATTAGTTATTTCCATAATAGTTGGAAGTCAAAATCAATACTGAAACTAAATTTTGATTACCGGTTACCCAATTTTGAATAATCGCACAGTTCTACAACCACTGCACCAAATTGCATTTTACTCAGTTTGGGCATCTGAAAATAATTGAGGTGTTTTTTTCTTCCTCAAGTGTCTCTTTTTCCCTTCTCAAGTCTCTATATTCTTCTTTTATCATACTATATGAGGCATAAAAGCCTGATGTATTAAATATGATATTCAACAAAAAACACATGCAAACTAAAAAAACGAATAAATTGATAAATAATATTTCATATGACTTTAAATCACGATAATATCGTATATCACCACTAGTGACTGGTGAATGCCCAATTTTACCAGCAACTATCTACAATGGGCAAAATAATTTTGACATCCTGTTAGGCTTGCTGTGGTAGTCTGTGTTAAGACTTTCGTTCATCTTCAGAACACAAATTAAGATATTTTTCATTAAATCTGAGAGCTGGATCACTCCTTCATAGGCTGCAAGGTAATCTCATACTGTGTGTTACAGTGTTACATGATTTTTGGCAGGACACGATTACATTACTTGCCTAACGCAGCACCGCCCCTACTGTCATATTGCTTTTTATTGAGATAAAAACCATTTAGTTAAGTTGGACAACGGACGCTACAATTATAAAACTAAAGGCAACTGCTCTGTTATCTGCCTAAGTTCCAACATTTGGTTGGTGGTGGCTGTGGATGTTAATTTCACATCCTGTTCATATAAAGTTGGTTACCCAGGGTCGGTAAAAGGACCATGGGACCCTGGAGCACAACCACCATTCCCCCCAACTAGTTTCATTCATATGTGATTGGGAAGCAAGCATGTAAGTTTATCGAGGTGTGGTTGAGGCCCCTGGGGATTTGCGGTCTTGGAGAATGTGCTCCTAATGCATGGTCAGAAATCCTGAGTTTATCTTCAAAGTTTCGACATAAGGCGGTTGAGTAAATTTGAGAAGAATGGCATTGTTCTGCTCCTCTCGAGTGGCTCATCTCCTTATGATGCTGGTGAAAACTTTGCCTTGGAGCAGTGATGTCATGTGAGAAGGGCTCCCACAACAGTAGCCTTTCTCTTCATTGTTTTTTGTATCGTGAGAGACGGATAGAGCTCAGAAAAAAGGAAAACATCTGCATCTTACTATGAATTTGTATGTCCTGAGTTGGATGAAATATCACTCCAAAGTGGGTTTAACTAGTTGAGGTGGGATGTCAAACCAGGCTTATTTTTCATATTCTTTTTCATAGAGCTGCAATGTATATGCGTGAAAGAGGTGGCAGGAGGTTTTTTGTTCTCTCCTGTCTGCTCAGTTCACATGGGTGGCCTTTTCTCCTCCACCATCACTGATCTCGCGGAGCAAGTAGAACCGACACAGATAGTTCAGATTGAACTGTTCACATTGTAATGTTTGCTTAGTTCATCTTGGATGAGCAGAGATTACCATTGTTTATATAGTTTGTCTTTAGTACGGCTGCAAACCCACGTGGTGAATGAATAACTATTAATGGAATGTTGCTAAGGAAACGCTTTTAAGTGGTTTGGAAAGTCTTTTGAACAGTTTATGAATGCATGATCCGATTTTTGAGTGAGGTATCTATTTTAGCTTATATAGGTCATGAAAGGCAGTTTAGACTGGAAGTGAAACTCTCACTGTCATGTAGTGTTGTCATGATTCTGGAATTTCTAACCTCGATATACAATACCTGAAAAAATATTGGTATTGGATACCATTTTCAATACCACAGGGACAAATTGCCACAACATTAAGGGCCAGTCCAAGTTCATTTACTTGTGACCATAGCAGAGTCAAAGTATTTTCTCATTAACTGTAACTCTGCTGTCTGAGATTCCTCTGGCTCCGAGTGGGATTATATAATAATAATAATATTAACATTTTAAGTCAGAAGTATATTACTACCATAATACAATACTGTAAATAAATATTTCATAAGTATATTCATTGTTTTAGTTTACAGTAGTATACAATACAATGTCTTAATTTCTTCACTTCCTAGAGTTAAACCATCGAACTTTTATTTTGGCAGAAACCTGCAGGGAGACCTTAAGTTGCTTACAGCAGGATTACAAATTCTTCTCATTATATATTTAGAGAAATGCTGTAATCATCTGTCCACAAAAAATGTTGGAAAGTATGAGCTGCATCGATACTGCAGAAATGAGTATTGAAACAGTTTCAAATATTCAGAATCTATAGCCTAATAAAATCTATATTTTTGATGACACTAAAGTAATCAGAATTTTTTTTTGCACATGGATATCTAGTTTGCCTGCTGCTTAAAAGGGTTAGGTCACCCAAAAATGAAAATTCTATTGTTACTATTGATGACAGGGCCCCACTGACTTCCATTTTTTTCCCCCATACTGTGGAAGTCAATGGGGCCCATCAACTACCATATTGTGTTAAGCCAAAGACAGAAATTCATACAGGTTTAGAACAACTTGAGGGTAAGTAAATGATGACACAATTTTTGGGTTAGCTATCTCTTTTAATGTCTTAATCAATAGCATGAGTCTGAGGCTGAAACTAATGAATGGTTTTCACCTTGGTCTTTATAAGAAATTCATCTTGTGTTTTAATGTTAATCCCTTCCCATTGTGCACTCTGATGATCAGCACAATAACCCCCTAGTGAATAGACATAATAACTGGTGTGAATGAACAGTGATGAAGAACCTGTCTCATCTTGTCTCACTCTCATCTGCACTGTAGTTTAGATGGTTTATCTTAATAGGGTCAGCCGTCTATAAATAAATAACCTGGACCCCCCCCTTTGCATAATGTGATTTGACTCCGTTCAAGCTGTTCTATTGATTATGTGCTATTGAGGTCTGCTGTGGACGATTTGGCACAGCTTACCATCCTCTTAATATTGTTTCTGGAATGATTCAGATAAAGTCTAGAAATATTCCGAATTTGACTGCTGTTTGTTTGTGGCACATTGTTAAGAGGTTACAGAAACACATCGCCTCTTATGTATGCGGCTGTGTACACATTGGTTCACGCATCATGTGCTTGTGTGTGTGCTGAGCCACATGCCGATGTTTCAGCAGACAGCTGACTGCTGCCCACATCTGTGTAAAGGCACTGGCATGCTAACTCAATAAGGGGAGGAGAGCGGAACCCAACTGCGTCTGACAGGCAGACAGCCCTTGTTACTGTCAGAATGCTGTTTGTAAGGATTCACGATATATTGGCCACCATACCGGTATCTGCCGATATGTATTTGATTTTAATTAATGTTATCTTTATCGGCACAATAAGAAGATTTGGCTAATGTCTTGGGGGCTGTTTACACCGGTTTCAACTTAAAACGTAAAACTTGTGATGCGTTTTGGCCGTTCATTTACGCGACAACTGTGTTTTAGGTGCCCGAAAACACAAACTTTTGAAAATGTGTTTCAAAGTGCAAGTCTTTGAAAACAGTCTCCATGTAAAAATCCGTGGGAATCTCTGAAGACGATGACGTCATGCGTATTACGCGTTCAGTCTATAGTGTTTCATCGCTATCTAACAGCCTGGCAGCAGAATACAGCGTTTTTTAGTCCTTTTCATGGATCCGTGAGAATGGAGATCGTTTTGACAATGGTGTCGTCAGTAAAACTCAAAGGAAAAACTTTTCAGTTTTAAGCATATCGTTGTCGTATAAACGTACCCTTAAAGCTGAGACACTTCAGATGCACACTGTCGCCATGATGGTTTTGAAATGCTTGAAATATAAATAGAATTTTGTATTATTATTATTTTTTGGTAAGGAAAGTTGGCCATAGGAGTGTAAAATTAATTTGAAAACTTAGCCTACACTGGTTCAAACAAGGCTACTGTACTTTTTTTGTTGTTGCATGGGACATGGCTTTTAATGGTGAGACTTTTGTTTTTGCTGCTTTAGTCAGGTTCACTTATAGTTCTGGTATAAACAAATACCATAGGAAAAGAATATTGTAAAGAAAAAAAGAAAAAAAATTGTAATTTGTGAACTTTATTGTTATTACATATGAGTTATTATATAATAACAACAAATTATTATTGTTATATAATAATAATAATAATAATAATGCATATTATTATTCATTATTATATACACCAATTATTATATACAATGCATAGAATTGTATTAAGTCATTTTTATGTAAATGCAATATAAGTCCCCTTTTTTATTATTACTGCTATTACTAAATTATTAAAATGTGAGTTTTTAAATTAAACTAATCATAATTATTGGGCAGAGGCAATTTACAAAACTAGCTAATGGTATCTATTTAAAAGACATTCTCAATTATGCATGCAGAAAACATTAAAAAAAAAATCAAGAGCAACAATTGTAACAGATTGTTAGGGTTATGAATATTGTTCATCCTTAAATCAGGCCTTGAGAACAGGTTTAACAAACTCAGGATTTGCCTCAGAGCAGTGATGTCATGTGAACTGGGCTGAGCGAACAGTAGCCCGCGTCTTCATTGTTTTGTGTAGCGTGAGACAGAGAGAGCTCACGAGAGGAAGGCAACTGCATCATTATTGTGAACTTAAAATATCACTCCAAAGTGTTTGTTTGGGGTTGAGGGCTAGTTTTTATATGCCAATACCAATACAACTAATTGTATCAGGAAAATAAACAATGATTTAGAGCTGATCAGCATAAAAGTTATCTCATGCATGTCTAGTTCAAGTCTTGTGCTTCTGACTGGATTTAGCCCTATATGTGTTAGTGTGTCAGGATGTTTGCTGTCTCTTGTGTCACTTTCCCTTCACCATCACTGCTCTCTCTCTCAAACTCATTTCTTCCCCTCATTCCTTCTGAGTCACAAGCCTGGAGAGAAAACTGCAGAGAGAATAGTCCTGTGTTCCTCCCTCCACTGTTTCAGGACGTCTGCAGGAACTCAATGTTCTCAGTCACTGCTTGTGAATTACATGCCCGCAAGCTTAAGGGTACAGTACCTTAAGCTAGCATTACTGAAGGAAAAAGCAACATATACGTGTGTGTGTGTGTGGCAAGTAAGTAGAAAAAAATAGGCCTGTCATATGTGGATCTGTTGTCTGGGTGAAACCATTAGCAAAACTGTTACATTCAGCTTTAGGGCTGTTAGTTACTGACGTGTGCCAAACAACCTCTCTATTATTTAATAACTGATGAGCCACTCGATAAGCTGTCGCTGCATCTTGCATCATCATACAACAACATCCTCCTCCTGACTTCCCCTTTTTGGTGACCTTATGTTATGTAAAAGCTCTGCCTCTCCCAGATGTGTAACTGAGGTGATTTGTCTGATGCTTTGTTGATGTTGACCACACCTGAAAATAATGGAATAAAAGGACATTGATGGAAGACGGTTTATAACAGAGCTGTTATACTGAGGGCAGGACTGATGTTATGTGAGAGTGCCAAAGAATCATTGAGCAAGGCTGGAAAACTGATCAAGACATGGTTTAAACAAGTCGATTTTATATATGTATTTTTTTTAAAGTTTATCTGTATTGGCTGACTTTGACTATACTGATCTATATTGAATTTTATTTAGTCATTGAATGCTCAATTAAAATGAAAGTGTAACTTTGCCAATTTTCAACCCGCTTTGTATTGTTACAATGTCGATAGTATATGTAAAAGAAGTTAATGAACAATGTTTACTCATTCTCCATGTTACATCGGCCAACAGAGGGTTATTAACAGAACAGTTTGTAAGGTTGATCACTGAAAATTGCATTGAGCAATGTTTATTCTTCAAACAGCGTTATGGAAAATTGGAATACTATAGCAACAGCTTGCTTACCTGTACACGACAGTGTTTCACTTCAGGCGGAACTGACTGAACGGCAGTTTCTCTGTTTTTTCCCTTCCATTTGGACTGTGTGTGTGTGGTCATCCAGTTTGAAATGTTGATTACAAACAAAGAGGTTTTCAGATTTTCTGTTGCGGTGTTTTCTCCATATTTACGATTCTTTGTAGCCTTTAGCCACTGCCTACAACTCACTGGATCCTTCACTGGAAACCAAAAAGTAACTCACTCCTGTTAAACGTTTACTCTTTGAATTCTTGCACCCAGGAACAATACAAGTCGACACCATTATGACTGAAGGTTTGCTAAGAAGTATTTCCTACTAAAGCAAGGCAGTATTTGACTCTGGTAAGCGAATCAATAGTAGACTGGTGGGGGTGGCCTTGGACGACAACATGGCCAGTGCGTTATGGTTGGTGAAGGTTTCCTACCTATTTTGCGAAAGGGAAGACAACAGCGTTTTTGTCCAGTCAGGTAGCTCCGATTTTTTTTTAATTTTTTTTTATTTGCTTTTCTGGTTTCTACTGTGTAGGAAACCAAGTTTTAAGCTTTCAAAACAGTAATAATTTTATAACACTGTTAAATGTAATCTGGCAAATCTCAAACTGAATAGTATAAAATACAAAATAGTATAACATTTTTATATTGATTATTTATTGGTAATAATTATCATCTGTATTAGCTAGAATTGTAATATAGATTGATCCCTATTTTTGACATTACGAACCACGGTGATACAAAATGACTCATAGCTAGATATGATAATTCTCTCATACTGCCCACTCCTAGCATTAAAGTGTAATTAAACAACTAAAAACAAGTCTGCTATAACGAATGAATCCTTGACTGTTACACACTGTTTAAGGTCCATTCTGTGTTTGCAATCATATGGCTAGACTTGAATCATGTTGCTGAGCTCTTGTGTAGTGTATTACATATACGATTAGATTACATAAGAGCAGGACACTTATAATGTTTGTTTTCCTCCTGACAAGGATTAACGTCTGGAACACAGCATGTTTTAGCAGGTATGAACTACAGCAAATCCACGCCTGGAAAATGTCAATATTGATATATAGATGAGCAGCTCTGATGAGTCTTGGTTTGTACATCAGCGATGTAAGTGGGGAAATGTTTAGGAGACATGATGGGCGAAGCCTCAACTGTTTGAGTACTCTCACATTACAATAATTATGTTGGTTTTTATCTCTTTTCACTGATACGGCGTATTGTATAGCCCCCTTTATAAACAATTAATTCTCTATTGCATGTTAGAGTTTTGTTTAAGTTTATTGACAAAGGGTTGAGAGTAAATCTGTATCTAGATTATCTTGATTCTTCCTTATTTGAACTTCTTTGTCAGACCTTCTTGTTCTGAGATGTTTGCCAAATGTTTGCATTAGTAAAAATTGTTGGTTTTTCTACTCTTTCAGTAATTGCATGATATAATTTTCCCTGCATGAGCTGTTCTTGCAGCTCAATTGTATTAGTTGGGTTTAATCGAGATGCTTATTGGCTGTTGGGTCATGACAGCCTCCCGAAGTGAACCCAGCTTCAGTGATTCCCAGGTTGAGGCTGATTTTTAGTTGACTCACGAGTACATCCGCTTCTGTAGCATGAACCTTACATTGAACTTGTACAAAACACTTGGCCAGTCAATCAACTCCTTGATGGCTCATGTGATAACAGAGGGCCTCTTTGTGTGCACAGAAACATCAGGCACACGGGTAACAGCATGGGTTCAGATTTTTCTGGAAATTTGATTCACTGAAAGGTGTTAATTTTCACTGACCATGAGGCTCAAATAAAAAATTGACGCTATTTTTAGAAATGTTGTATATAATTTGTCAGTATTTGGTTTAATATGAATGAATATTTGTAAATAGTTAAATTTCCTTAACACTAATAATATTAACAGTATAATATATTTGCATATAATGTCAGAGTATTTTTAAATAAATAAATAAATCTCAAATACATTATTTAATATATTAACAATTATTATAATTATTATTTTTCTTCATGAGACAAATGTACAACAACAAATTAATTGCATAAATAAAAAGCATAAATAAATGATAAGGGATAATAAATAGTGTTGCTATTTTTTATAAAGAGTCAACATGAAAATGTTCTTATTATTTTAAATACAATTAATTTATTAATAATAATTCATCAATTGACATTCATTAGCATAAATAACTGTATATAATTGTATATAAAAATAATTATTTATAAAAATAATTTGCAAAAAAATTAAAATAGTTTTTTTATTTTTTAATTATTATTATTATATTTAAATACATTTATTTATAATAATTCATCAATTGAGATTTATTAGCATAAATCCTATAATGTATCTTGACAAGACAGATTTACAACAGATGACATAAATGCAGCACTAGCCTGACTGGGCCTTATTGTCAAGCCCTATTTGAGCCAAGTATCCAGCGTTTGTCACATGTGAACATCTGAATTCCCCCTCCATTAAACCACGCAGGCCTCTGAGAGTCATAAGACTGTAATGCGGCTTATCCAAGAGGCTCTTTCTCTTGAGCTAGCTTCTGATGCCTTTTATCGGTGGTCATGATAGGGTTTGTAAAATAAAGTGTTATGTCATAGCACGTGTTGCTTCTGATGTCATGATTTTATGGTTATTTATTCAGTAATGCTTGATGAATGTGACTGTGTGTGTTGCAGATCATAGAGTCTCTGGGTATAATGATCTACAAGGCTTTGGATTACGGGCTGAAGGAGCATGAAGAGCGAGAACTCAGCCCTCCTCTGGAGCAGCTCATCGACCTCATGACCAACATGGCAGACACAGAAACAGACTGTCCTGATGAGGGATACGAGGCAACGGAAGAGGAGGATGAGGGAGAGGAAGAAGCTGCTGAAGTCTCCAACATTCGTGGCTACCGTGACATCCTTTCTGTAAGTATTGATAGATCATTATACTTCGGGTTATACGGATTATAATCAAAATCATAATTTTATTAAATGTTATTATATCATAATTTTATTAACTCTTTCCCTGCCATTGACGGAATTTTCCGTAATTTATGACACAACACTTGGAATTTTGGACACTGGAGATTATCACGTGAAACAAAACAATACCCAATCAGAAAGCGAGCTGAGAGAATACTCTTCTCCAGCTTGCGCTGTAACATGTAAAGTCCATGTTCACACCGTCTCCACGACTTCATCTAAACATTTCCATACACTATAAGCGCCATTTCTTTTTGCCGGTCATCCACCATGTTTGTTTACTTTATAATCACGTTTGAGGCGAGAGATTTTGCAAGATTTCCTGTGTTCAGAGGTGGGACTCTGGTTGTTTGTGAATGGAATCTATAAGTGTGTGTTGTGCTTTCCTTGTCACATAGATGCACTCCACACACTAGAGGAACAAAATGGTTAAATCTATGATTTTTAATCGTCATGTTTGTGGTCTCTCACATTTGAAAAATCTTTTAGTGTGGCCCCATCTTAAGCAACATATAAATCAAACCTGCCTAATGTTACAGAAAGTCAGTCAGTACCATGAAAAGGTACTGACTGTGAAGCATTGGAGGTGTTGATGGAATCGATCTACCCCATCTATCTTTCGATCATCATTTTGAATCTGAATCCGATGTGGGCGAAGCATTTGACAATTCAATTTTCTCAGCTTTTTGTTTAAAATGTTTTTTATCAAACTCACCCACATTCAAGTGTTGATAAAAAAAGAATACATGAAGCTAGAGTAAATGTTTTTTTTTTGTCGTTGTTCAGTGGCTCTCTTCAGATATTCATACAACAAAATATGCTGGGGGGATCAAAAATTCTAGCGCTGACTGACAACATAAAAAACAACACTTGCAGGGACAGAGTTAAAATCTCATTGAAATATAGATTTTTAATTAAACAATATAGTTTTTACATAAAATAAGTCCAGTTTTCCCCCTTTGTGGGTCTTGGGAAGCAAGTTCTTGGATTAATCTATTCTCTTAAGATCTGTGAAAGTTATTTACTGAGAGATACTCTCTCAGCTGGTATTCATTATGCTGCTCCCTCAGCCCACTCCAGTAACACATTACCCTGAGACTCCATAAAGGCCTTTAGACACTTAGCAGCAGTTATTTTAAATTACAGTCATTTTTATCAATAAGCTAATGTAGAAAACCTTTACGAGCTGTGGAAAGAAAGAATACGACCAGACTGTGTGCACACAGATACTAGCTTTAGCATGAGTTAACATCATAATAAACAGTACCTTTAACTTGTTCGCCATGAAAATACCCATGGAACGATAAACCACATGCATCAAACAACAACATGCATCTGGTAATGGTCAGTGTGGGTACAGTACGTTCTGCATTATTCTGCTGGGCCTTTTCAGGACAAGTTAGATAATCTGTCCTTTTATGCCTTCCTTTCTGTCTCTGACTTTAGTGTTGAGGTCGAGCACAGAAACGAACCATGACATTAGATTTCTTCAAGCTGACTGACTGTATTTATACTCTGCCTGGTGAAACCTTTTAAATTCTTTAATTAGACCGAGAAAGCTTTACAAAAATATAGATGGTGTACAACCGTTGAGACGTGCCTCTTTTATTATATCGGCCCATTCGCTTGGACTTCTTTTAACATCCTCTGCCACATTCTCCTTAAAAGCGTATCCATTTTTTCCACTTCTTATCTTCCTCCTGTCAAGTCTAGCAGGTTTCCACCCCTACGTTGTATTCACTTTCCCTTGGCATAGTCAGTATTGTCGTCAGTCGTGATTACTCAGCAAGACACGTCATGGAGATAGTGCATCTACGCTGTGCAAGACATTCCTGAAGAGGGCAGAGCTCAAGGAAGGTGTGGGGAAAAATGTCATTAAGCCGGTTGGAGGTGTCTTTGGTCGGAGTAATTTGTATATTTATAATGCGTGTCATGCTCAAACTATTTTACATGGGACACTGAACTTTAAATGGGCCTGTGTTTTTGAGTTACTAGGCATGCAAGCTTTGGGTTTGGCTCTCAGCTATGTGCCAAATCATAATGTGTAATGCAAGAATGAACTAAGACCGATTCAGAAGATGATTTTCTTAAAGTCTATAAAAGATGCAAGGATTAACTTAGACAGATATGGAGGAGACATGCATGGACCTTAAAATGCACTTCTCTCCTCTAAAACCCTGTGAACTATTTTAGGAAAGAGACTTCTTGACAAACAGAGCGATTAGTAAAGATTTGTAGTCGTAATGTAACAATTTTGCTTGTGATTGGGGCAAAGCAGTGGAATGTTTGGGAGCATTTTTGTTTATAGTATATTTATAGCAACATTCAAATGGGAAATAATAAAAATTAAAAATTACATTTCCCATCATTGCTTGTTTGGTCTCAGTCTAAGGGACAATAACGTCTCAATATCTGGTCATATGATGGTTGCTCAAACAAATCAATAGTACTGTAGTGCAAGGTTTCCTAATTTGGGGTTCATAAACCCCAACTGCACAGGGTTTTTGAGTTGATGAAAAACTAATAATGAATTAAATCCTAAAAATGTAAAATTTAAGTAAATAGATACTTTAAAAATAATAGTAATCTAAATAAAACACTTGAAATATTGCTAAGAAAAAATGGAAATGACTTAAAAAGGTTCAGTTTGGGAATTCCTGATCTCATGCTGTGATTTTAGTCTCACTGTTTTCTCCTCTCCAGCTCTGCACGTCTCACCTCCCCAGCCCAACGGATGCTCCCAACCACTACCAGGCCGTATGTCGAGCCCTGTACGCAGAGACCAAGGAGCTGCGCACCTTCTTGGAGAAGATCAAGTCTGCCAAAGAGGTAATTACCCTCATATGACACTCATGTCTACACAGTTATTTATGGCACAACTGCCCATAGTGGGTTAAAAATAAAACACACACACACACATACACATACATATATACATATTATCAGGGTTGTACATAGTTCTCAGTTCTGTGTCATTTATGCCAAAAGAGAAAAACAAATGAAACGGTCAGCGTCTTACAACAATATTGGTATGATTGGGTGAAAATCAAAACAGCTGTGTATTTACATTGCTGAAAGCCTCATGAGGCTGTTTGTGTTTATCAGAATAATAAGAATAGTTAATAATTATCAGAATAGAGTGAGTGGGCTGACAGCACAAGTGACTCATAAACAGGCCGTGGATTGAAACCAACAATGCTTTAGTGCATTATTACCTAACGCATTGCCATATGCTTGTTTAATCAGGTTTTAATACTGTAAATCAATGTTTTCCTACAGGGCTTTCAGTATTCTCAGACATTTACATATATACATTATCTACACAGATCTGGTATTTGTGTTCAATATTTTATGAAATTCTTCTATAATCCACTACAATAAAGATGACAAAATTTAGAGAGATATATTTGCTAAAGTATGGATATGTAATTATTTTGGTATTTACTGATTTTTTTAACCATATATTGATGATTATAAATATGTTCTTATTTATATTTTACCTTCACATATTTGATTTTATGTGCCTCATTATTATTATTATTTTATTATTATATCTCAAATATTTTCAGAGCCATTTTTAAAAATAAAGCAAGACTTTAGTATGGCAAGCTCTTTAGCATTGCTTTGTAAGTTAAGCCAATCATTATTGATCTAACTGTCAAAAAAGCGTTTCAGTGATTTATTAACAAACATTATTATGAAGTGTTTTACTTCTATGACATGGTTTTATTTAGATTCTATTAACTCTTAAAAACAACATTTGCAAATAGCATGGCCCTCATACCATTCATTGGCTAAATGGAAGAGGGACTAAATGTTACATTCAAGTCGCGCAGAAACTTTTTTGAAGAGATTCGTTCTAATCTTTTCATGGATATGAGTTATGAACATCTTTACCTGTCAATACTTGACATTTCATTAATAGACAGAATGCACTACACTATTATGATCCATCCATCTGTCCATTTATCCATAAACATTATCCATATATACATTCACCAATACAAATACCCATAGATACATACATACACGTATGCATCCATACATACATACATACATGCATGCAATATGGACAAAAGTATTGTGACATCTGACCATTACACCAACAGGGACTGTGATAAAATCGCATTCTAAATACATAGACATTATTATGGAGTTGGTCCCCCCGTTGCTGCTATAACAGCTACCACTCTTCTGGGAAGGCTTCCCACTTGGAGTGCTTCTGTGGGAAATGTTGCCCATTCATCCAGTAGAGCATTTGTGGGAACAGGCATTGATGTTGGAGAAGAAAGGACTGACCCGTAATCTCCATTCCAGTTTATCCCAAAGGCTGTGGCACATCTACACATATCTCACAGCCTGTGCTGCTGTCTGTCTTTATATTATCTTTATTTGTTCTACTTCAGTCATGGCTGTAAAGTTCTTTATTAAGTTTCTGATTTTTTTTTTTTTAATGTGGAGGTCTCTTATTGATTTAAATCTGTGACGGTGAAGGAGGAAGTGCATCTCTGTCTCAATCTGTCCTGTCCTACAGTGAGCACACACTCTTTGCTCTCTGGATAACCAGCTCTCTCTGAGTCTGCCAGCCTCAATGACTAGACTGTGCTCAGTGAAGCCTGTACATGGTCAGGATCAGTCTCTGCGTTGTCTCTGACACTCTGAGATATTCTTTCAATTCATAATTTGATTTTAAAATTCAATTGAATTGTAATTGTGATTTAGCTTCCTGATCCCAGTGTTCCATATATATATACACACACACACACACGCACACACACACACACACACACACACACACACACACACACACACACACACACACACACACACACACACACACACACACACACACACACACACACACACACTCATACTAGGCTCGTAAGAAGCAGTTTTAAGGGGATAGCTGTTTGATCTCCCTAGTCAGACAGGCATGTTTAGTCCGTTTTTGTGTAATGTGTTGTTTGTTTAAACTGTCACATGTAATCAAATGGCATGTGAACTTGTAACATGAGCCTCATTCCACTAAATGTGTTATTTCTCTCAAAGGCATTCGTTTGCATTAAACCTGCTTGCTACAGCTCCTAATCCTCCAGCACCAAGAAGCACTGGGTGGAGGTCACATGTTGGTGGGTCGTGGCCTTGTGGGTGAAACAGGAGCAGTTATCATGGGTCTAGAGCAGGGCTGCTCAATCCTAAACCTGAATTTAGTCCTATCTCTAGTCAAACACATCTTAAACAGCTAATCCAGGACCAATTTCACATGCTATCTGTCTTAAATAGTACGCAAGATTAGAATGAGTGCATTATTGAACATTTAATTTTGTGTAGTTCCTGGATGGTTTATTGTTTCTTGTGGATTTTCAAAGCGACTCTATTCCCATTTTCCACAACCTTTTCTGAAAGATTTTGTGTTGCTTTGATTCAAAAATGTCCGTTTTTCAATGTATGAACCTAAAAGTAAAGTAGTAATGAATTAGGCTAAATGTTATAGATGTTAACACTTACACTGAACAAATTTGACGTGGAAACAATTTTCACTTGGAAGTTGCAAGTAATTTTCACAAATAATTACAAAGAAAAGAACAAGTAACACATTGAATAAACCATGAATTTTTAAAATAGAAAGCATGAAATAGTATTTTCTTGTAAAATGTACTCCAGTAATCTTTATTTATTAATAATTTATAGTGTGCAACAGCCTATCAAGATTGAATTTTTATGACATGGTCGTCTTTTCCCATG
Organism: Meda fulgida; assembly: GCA_030578275.1. Classification (NCBI taxonomy): domain Eukaryota; kingdom Metazoa; phylum Chordata; class Actinopteri; order Cypriniformes; family Leuciscidae; genus Meda; species Meda fulgida. Next base: position 8,241,523 of record CM060634.1, on the reverse strand, counting down.
TTTAACATTGCTAGTGAAAAGTTAATGCACACCTACTCAATCTTATTAGTTCTGATTTTCACATGTTAAATAATAGTGAAGTCATCAAAAGTGTGAAATAACATTGACAAATTGCACACTGATTGTGAGTAATAGAAGTATGAGAATTTATTTGCAGCCCAGATCAATTGCTCAAGTGAATATTACTGGGAGGTGTGTTAGTAAGATGAAGTTTTGAACTGAATGCTGCACCATAGTAGATTTTTAGAAGTTCTTTTGATCTTAGCTAGATTGACAAATAGTCTCGCTCTGATGATTCAGAGCTTTTTTTTCCCCTGTTTCTTCTTCTTTCTTATGCATCAATGAATTCCTCCTTTTTGTGATGCAGCACAGTTGTGTTTGATTTAAGAGATCAGACTCTTTCTGCTCAGATATTAGCTCTGTCTGTGTGTTTCTGTTCATTCATGCTAAATCTGCATCAGGGCTGGGTAAAGACCAGAGGGGATGCACACTTTTACTTTGAGGAGGGGGAAAGACTGCTGAATCACCAAAGGAATTTAATAAGCAATCCAGGCGGCAGCAAAAGAATGATTTATTTTTCTGACCATAAGCCTGGTTTATATAATTTGAAGGCTATGCCAGAAAAAAATCCTAATTTAATCGTACACATTTTCATTTGTCCTGTGATGGTAAATCTCATTTATTTTGTTGTGAATGTCAAACCATACAAACACTAAACAAACAGGATGAGAGCGTATTCTGAGCTAAAGTCTACTAAACATGTTTTTATAGTTTGTCGATTGGTTGCAGGGGGCACAGCCATCATCACCATCATGGATGCTGTTGTCCCAACTTCAACCCTGTGTGGAAATGACCTTTTGCCAGTGTAGTTTAGACTAGTTAAAGTAGTTAAAGACTGGATTAGCTGCATATTGATCATACTACAATATTGATGAATTAATTTTGTCCTCCTTACTGGGACTGTCTGTCACATGAGAACAAATCGATTTACAAACAAGCCAGACCCACAATGGTTAAAGCGACATTGACTTTTTCTTATTTTAACACCAGACTGAGGACAATCTAGGCCATCTGTTAAACCAATTCTGAATACATTTTATTGAATATTTCCAGGGATTTCCAGTACATTGCACATATGTACATATATACAATATACAGTGTTGTATGTGTATACAGTATCTCACAAATGTGAGTACACCCCTCACATTTTCAGCAAACATTTTAGTATTTCTTTTCAAGGGACAATACTATAGAAATTAAAATTGGATATATTTTAGAGTAGTCAATGTGCTGCTTGTATAGCAGTATATATTTACTGTCCTCTGAAAATAACTCAACATACAGCCATTATTGTCAAAATAGCTAGCAACAAAAGTGTCCAAAGTGTCAATATTTTGTGTGAGCACCATTGTTATCTAGCACTGTCTTAATCCTCCTGGCCATGGAATTCACCAGAGCTGCACAGGTTGTTGCTGGGATCCTCTTCCACTCCTCCATAATGACATCACAGAGCTGCTGGATGTTGGACACATGCCGCTTCTCCACCTTCCCCTTGAGGACGCCCCAATGGTGCTCAATAGTGTTCAGGTCTGGAGAAATTATTGGCCACTCCATCACCTTCGCTTTCAGCTTCCTCAGCAAGGTAGTTGTCATCTTAGCGGTGTGTTTGGGGTCATTATCATGCCGTTCGGGCCAGTTTCTGAAGGGAGGGCATCATGTTCTGCTTCAGGTGGTCACATTACATGTTGGAATCTATGTTTCCCTCAATAAAGCGCAGGTCCCCAGTACCAGCAGCACTCATGCAGCTCCAGACCATGATGCTATCACCACCATGCTTGACTTAGGCAAGACACAATTTTCTTGGTACTCCACACCAGGGCATTGCCACACATTCTGGACAACATCTGAGCCAAACAAGTTTATCTTAGTCTCATCAGACCACAGGACATGGTTCCAGTAATTCATGCTGATGGACAGATTGCTTTCAGCAAACTGTTTGCGGGCTTTCTTGTGAGCCAGCTTCAGAAGAGGCTTCCTTCTGGGACGACGGCCATGCAAACCGTCTTGTTGCAGTGTGCGGCGTATGGTCTGAGTACTGACAAGCTGACCTTCCACTTCTGCAACCCCTAAAGCAATGCTGGCAGCACTCATGCGTCTGTTTTTTGAAGCCAGCTTTTTCACCTGACGCACAGCTCGAGGACTCAACTTATTTGATTGACCCTTGCGAGGCCTGTTCCAAGTGAAACCTGTCTTGGAAAACCTCTGTATGACCCTGGCCTTTACTGTTACTCAGTTTCAGGGTCTTACCGATCTTCTTATAGCCTAGGACATCTTTGTGGAGAGCAGCAATTCTAATTCTCAAATCCTTAGAGCATAGGTCTTATACCTTTCTCCTGGAGGCCCACTGTCCTGAAGAGTTTTACTCCAACCCTAATCAAACACACCTGAACCAGCTAGTCAAGCTCTTCAGGATCACTTGAAAATCACAGACTAAAGTAGGTTTGATATAAACTGGGCCTCCAGGAGCAGGGTGGAAGACCTCTGCCTTAGAGAGTTCTTTGCCATGGGGTGCCATGTTGAACATTCAGTGGTCAGTGTGAGAGAACTGTACCAGAGACTATTTATATAGAGACATGCCACTTACTCAATCCTCAATACAACTATATAGGGAAAACCCGTAACGCCAAAGATGGCGGTTATATACACATGTCCTGCCCCTCCCACTGGAAAGCCAATCGTCTGCTTTTAACAGTCAAGCCGGGAAACATTTAAGCCTGTCGTCTGGTTCCACTGACGCATGCGCACAGTTGAGGTTTGCGACAGTGGAAAATACGTTACTGTTTGAAAAGGCGGCAGATTTGATATGCAGTGTATGTGTGCGTTGTGTAAATATCAGACATCCCAAGTGTCTACCGCATATTGATAGCGGCTCCCTGATGCCCGGAAATTAGTTCAAATCTCCCAGAATCTAGAGCGAGTGAGCGAGAGCTCACACATACTGTTTCAAACCGTGCCGCGCACGCACGTCAGAGAGGAAGAGAACCCTTGCGCATGCGTAGTAAAGTATAACCTGTGGGGAAAAAGGTGTTTTAAACCTTATTTTGGGGCAAAGTCATCAAACTTTTTCAGCGATTTTTATCATATTTTACTGCTGTTTCTATACATGCAGTTTTTATGTCCCGGTGACCAGTGAAAGTGCAGTTCTGACTCTCTGCCCATTCATTTAGATAGGAGCCTGGTCTTGTTAGTCCAAAATAGCTGCCCAGAGGCGTTGCCAAGATGGCGGCCGAGTGGCATGACTTGCCTAAAAGGACTTTGACTGTACTCAAAGCACAAATGGTCCTGTCTAGCAGACAAAAACATGAACATGATGAATAGGACATGCTATTATCACTTATGGTGTACTATCTTTTGTTGCTAGCTATTTTGACAATAATGGCTGTATGTTGAGTTTTTTTCGGAGGACAGTAAAATTATATACTGCTATACAAACTGCACATTGACTACTCTAAAATATATACAAGTTTAATTTCTATAGTATTGTCCCTTGAGAAGATATACTAAAATGTTTGCTGAAATGTGGGGGGTGTACTCACTTTTGTGAGATACTGTATATATAATACATTTATATATATTTATACATTTTAAAATATGTTTTAAGAAATATTTTTTTATATATGTTATGGAATTAAAAAAGTTTGGGGGGGAAAATGCATTTCTACATAGGAAAATATTTTTATAAATAAAATGTTATATATATGTAATTATTATTTTTTTTTTTTCAGTTTTGAGAATATATATATGTGTCTATGGACCCCTTTCAGGATCTTCACAGCCCTCTTTTGAAACTTTAGGAATATGTCTAAAGATCTTTTTCTGTCTTTTTTTTTTCTCAGAATTTGCGAAAGATGGAAGGAGAAACACAGGAGCCTGTCAAAGACCTGAATGAGTTGCAAAATGCTGACTGGGTAAGAGCAATCCCACAAGCCAAAATAATGGTGCTGAATGCATTCATTCTGGGCTCTGTTAAGAGTGCACTTTGGTTCAGGACGTGTTTTTCCACAGGCACGGTTTTGGGTGCAGGTAATGAGGGACCTAAGACATGGCGTGAAGCTGAAGAAGGTCCAGGAGCGTCTATATAACCCTCTACCCTTCGAGTACCAGCTCACGCCTTATGAGATGCTCATGGATGACATCCGCTCGCAACGCTACAAACTTCGCAAGGTCATGGTTAGTGTGGACATGTATAGATAAATATATGAATTGATGAATCCTGAATTGGGTTGGATGACTGAATACTGACTGTTTTCAGAGCATCTTTTTGAACTTTTATTTCTCCATGAACAAACAAGCATGAGTCACTTTTTCTTTTGTACCAACATTACAGTCACATAGTTCAATTCACTTTTATTGCTGTTTGTTACAGAGATCATAAACCACAACAATGTTTACTTTGCTTATCAGAATTCAAGCAAGCTTATTTCTGAAGCTGCAGGGTAAAAAAAAAAATGTTTTATAGGGTTGAACTCGATCAAGTGAATGATATTGAAAACAGTATATCAAGATGGCTGGAGGTTATTGTGTAGAAATGGACATATAAGTGCAAACCTTTCAGAGAGCTGCCACGTCATAGTCAACACCTTGCATGATAGGCCAATTTGAACCTAGTGAGGTAATGGGTCAAATTTTTATTCAACAAGCCTTCGGTTATTAATGCAGAGACAATAGCATATAGCTGTCACTAATAATATTTGAATGCATTCTTCAAGACAGGACACTTGTTTGAAATGTGTCCAGTCAGTGCATTCTTTTCTGACTCATTGCAAATGACACAGACTTTGGGTTTTAGTTTACTGACAACATGTGCTTATTGTAAAGAGCCTGTCTGACCTTTGATCCCTGCTGTGCCTTCTTTTTACTGTAGGTCAATGGTGACATTCCTCCGAGGTTAAAGAAGAGTGCCCATGAGGTCATACTGGAGTTCATTCGATCCAGGCCTCCATTGAATCCTGTGAGCATGAAAGCATACAAAAATACACTTACTTTTGGTCATTTGTGAGCAGGAGTATCTTAAAAATTAAATGAATCTATTCATACTAATGATACACCTATTAACACAAACCTTTCAACCATTGGTCCTTTGTGTGTTTGTATATGCTTTAAGGCTTCTGCTCGTAAGCTTAAGCCTCATCCTCAAATACCTCCAAGTCTTCATGAACGTATCCTGGAAGAGATCAAGTCGGAGAGAAAGCTGAGGCCTGTCTCACCTGACATGCTCCGTAGAAGTCGACTCGGTTAGTGGACTTTCACGCACTTCTTCACATCATTTAAGCATATGACTAAAAACATAAGCTGGACTACATATATTAATAAAAAAACACTGCCATTTTTAATTCTGCCATCATATACACTACCAGTCAAACATCTGGGGACATGTTTTTTTCCGATTTTACAATAATAAAAATAAAGTTATCAAAACTTTGAAATAACACAAATGGGATTTATTTTGGATTTATATAGTGACCAAAAATGTTGGTTTTCCTTCACTAAGTTTCACTAAAAAAAAAAAAAAAAAATAATATTATCATCTAATGATTATTATTAACAGTTGTTTATAATATAATTATGTATAATGTTTTCTTTTTTATGGACAAGTTGGACTACTTAGTGAAGGAAAAGCAAAATTTTTGGTCACTATATAAATCGCATACTTCCATTTGTGTTATATCATTTCAATTTCTTTTTTTTTATTTTATTTTTTTAAAGATATTGAAATGTATTTTAGCATAATCAAAAGTTTTTTAAGCTCATGGGGAATATTTTAAGTATTGTGTGTCCACATTTTTGACTGCTAGTGTTCATCATTTATCAGTGCACCATTTATCGTTCTGTGCACAAATATTTCTCCAAATACATTCTATTCATATTCTATATACATTATTTATTTTACGTAGCATTGTATTTACATTAAAACCTTGCTTCATGCTGTTAACCTAAATATCAAGTAAATCATGTGGAGGGAGGTGAGTAGTGTATGTGTTGATGTGATGGAGATTGACCTCAGGTCATGACAGACAGCAGTACAGATGTTTGGCAGTGTGTCATTCTCATGCATGGCTGCTTGTGTTATACTGAACCACTGCAGTTTTCAATTGCCTCTAACAGCGTCTGTAGTAAAACCCTGTGTCTCTAACTCTGTGCTGCCCATTTAATTTACAGCTGTAAATCTCTAATATTCCTCACCTTGGATTGATTCTGTAGTTTTTTTCAAATGTATTTGTTCACCTTGTTCCACAACATTAGATTCATGTAACATACTGTACATCAGCTCTATTGATGTTTACCAGGTTATAGAGAGGGTACGTAATCCTAATAGTGTATTTGCTCTGAGATTTTAAAGATTGTAAGGTTTTAAGTTGAAACCTGTGTGCATATACATAAAGGCTGGATGATTGTACAGTTACACAAGACCAAATCTGCAGATAATTTTATCAGACTGATCCATGTTGGATAAATGTCTCAAGATTTAAGTCGCTTGCAGCAGACTTAATAAAGCTTAAAGTTTGCATGGACGTATTTTCAGTTTGTGTGGTGAAAAGAGTATTGTTTTCTCCATCTGCCTAAAGAGACAAAGTTCAGTGTCTACAGTCTATAAACCTTTAAAACTTACAGGAGATTATCATAATAATATCTACTGTATGTTTTGTGAATAGTTGGACTGTACTTCAGTATTTTCTCACATTTTAACTTAGTTTTTTCATCCTTGATCTTAAAATAGTTTTAAAAAGTTGATTGTATGCCACTGGTTGTGTGAATTTGCTATCCATTATATGTTGTCAGAAAGCTTCATCAGTCCTCAGTTTCATAATGTGAACCATTGCTTTGTCAGTTTTACTTGTAAAGTGGTTGTCTGATATAAAATTGTAAAAAATAACATGGATTATTTCTTGATCCTAAAAAAAAAATTACATGTTATTTGGCTGCTCAGTTGTAGAATTGTGTTCCTGTTTATTAACACATTTACAGAACAGGATCCTTTATATCTGACATTGAATGCATTTACATTTAATACCTTGTTTTAACCCATGGCTTTATTTATCTTCTCCTCCCTCTCTTATCATCCATAACCTCTGCCTCTCTCTCACAGTAATCCGCCCACTTAGCATGTCTGTCAGTTTTGACTCATCAGGTAAAGACTTCACTGTGGCTTTACCGCTGTTAGCTCACTGACCCTGCTTCTGTGGTTGTGCCTGACCTCCTCGGTCGCCCCTACCCTCATGTCACGCTCCTCTGCTGGTGGGGTCGTGACATTGATCCTGATAGTCCTCAGAGGAGGAAGAGGACAAGGCAGTGCCTTCAGTCTAAAGGAAATCCTTCTTATATTACCAAGATTGTGAGAATGTTTAAACCAGAATTGCATTCTGGAAAGGCTGGAATACACTACACAGCTTTTGCCCCTATTTGCAGTCTGGAAAAGTTGATAGTTGTTGACAAATGTCAGCATGTAGATTTTGGTCAGTTGGAGTTTTTTTTTATGTTTTGAGACTATTTTTGAACACATTGTTTTCATTTGTCATGCATTTCCTAGCAATAAGGCGCGTTTCTGTGCAAGTTTGTTGTGTTCGGAACGACTTGAAAATCTGGTTGTGTGATCCTCAGTCACGACATTTACACAACATTTACACTGACACGTCAAAGCGGCATTTGCAAATCCATTTGTTTTTCTTGTCAGAAGTAGGAGCATGAGCACTTAAAGTACTGCAGAAATTGGATATATATATATACTGCAGAAACCCAGATATAAAGAATAAATCTGTTTTTATAAACTTTTCAGCAATGACTTACAGTATTTGCTTATCAGTCAAATCTATTAAATTATGGACTCTCTTCCATGTTTGTAGCCATCTTTAATACATTTTGTTATGGTTGTTAAGATTGACTTGGATATCCATTACTGTGGCCTGTGAATAGAGAGTAACTCTCATGTCCTGGTTCTTATTGTAATTCTTAATAACCAGATGATATTATTATCTATGAATAGACTTTGGTTATATGTATATACCATATTTAATTTGATGCCAATGAAAATGAGGTATACATGGGTATATATATCTCATTTAATTAATAATTTTTAATTTTAATCAAAAATATTTTTTGTTTTTGTTTTTTTCATTCACAAATTTTATGAACAAGGAGATTCTCCTTAGAAAGTAACAACCAAATACATTTTTAGTTATTGCTGTTAAAACAACGGAATACAATTATTTGTTAAGGTAATTGTGTTTTTCCATCATAGTTTATGCAAATGTTTTTTTACAGAATAAAAACAATTATTCAGCTCAACTGAGCACGTTTTTTTAATGCGTATTTTAAGATTTTATGTGAATCTTGTCATTTTCATTCAGTTTTTTTAAATGTCATTTCCCAACATTTGCATATAAATATGTGGATGGAAACATAGCTACTGAAAGCATTTTGCAGCTGCATATTTCATTTCCAATGAGAGTTGCCAATTTCTGACAACTTTAGTGATTGCAAGCTTAGCTTTAACGCAAATGGAAGCAATGCGGAGTTAATCATTGTCGGTGTTTAATGAATAAAGCCCACTGTATTTCCTTCTCTTGCAGCCTTGTTTCATTTGCGTTATATTAAACAAACCATATACACTATAAGGCCAATAGTTTTTAATCTGAAACCGTTTTTCCTAGCCTTCAATATGGCTGTTTGCACTGGACTTTCCTCTATAATTCCTCCCTCTGCTAGCGCACACTTCTTTCCACCTCCATATCCCACTAATCCTCTGTCATGTATGGCTGCTGCTTCTCGGTGTTTATGCTTTATTGTGCTGATGTCACAGTCACAAGTCAGCCTCAAAGCTGCTGATTGGTTAACCGAAGTGTGGTTTACACTCATATATTAACTTACTGTGTGAAAGTCAGCTACAGAAAGACCTGTTTTGTGCTGTTGGGATCATATTGAAAAATATGTTCCTTTTTAGGCGCAGGCAAAAGTATGAGCACCCCACAGGACTTGTTCCGAAGCTCAGGTAAAGTATTCCTGATGCAAGCATGACTGTCACATCACCTCTGAGCCCAGTGTGTGAAATGCCTGGGTTCTGAGAGCTTGTGTATGAATCAAACACAGTACTCACAGAATTCATTTCTGAATGAGGATTAGTCTAGTTTAAGAGGGGTTATGTAACTCTAGGGGTTATGTAAGTCCGCAGGCATCAATATTTAATATGCTGCAGTTTATTTTTATACTCTGTCCATATAAAAAAAAACTTGCTGTTCTAGAAATATCTCACTTGAGCCTCAAATAACGAGGAACATTGTTTTCTTAATATAGAAATGATCAGTATCTTAGCTGTAGTACACTGGTCTTTATTATATTAAATTATCTGATTGTATGCTTTTTGTTGTGTGAGAGTCCCATACATTGTATGTAATGAGACCATTATCGCATAACATTAAATAACATTACATAAGAATTGTCGGTATGAGACCATCTAGAGTTTGGTATCAGAGAGATTTCCACTTCCATTCAAAAGTTTTTTTAAGAAGAAATTAATACTTTTCTTCAGCAAGGCTGCTTTAAATTGATCAAAAATGACAGTAAGGACATTTGTAATGTTATGAAAGATTTGTATTTCAAATATAACTTTCTTTTCTTCAAAGAATACTGACATTTTTTAAATATGTCTGTTTGTGCATTAAATGTATATTTAAAATATACCAGAAAAATATTAAGCAGCACAACTTTTTATCAATATTGATAAAAATAAGAACTGTTTAATGAGCACCAAAGCAGGATATTATAATGATTACTGAAGGATCATGTGACACTGAAGACGTGAATAATGATGATAAATTCAGCTTTGCCATCACAGGAATATATTGCATTTTAAAATAAATATATTTTCAAAAAGAAAAGTTATTTTTAAATTGTAAGAATATTTCACAATATCACTGCTTTATTGTATCAAATAAATGCAAACTTGGTGAGCATAAGTGACTTCTTTTAAAAACGTTTTCAAAATCTCAATGACCCCAAACTATTAAACCATATTGTTTTTCAACATCATCAATCCATAGCCATAATCTCAATTGTGACTTTTTGTTTCACACACTCTGTGACCTAATTGTCTTCTATTGACTTGATTTTGTGAATTACACTATTTTAATTTGCTATGGACATCAATGTTATGTAATTTCATCACTATATTCTACTGTGCATAACCTTTCACCCTGATACGAGTACATTAGGTTCATTTGTACATTCAAAGTACATTGGATATATGAATTGAAATCCAAATAAAATGAATTATTTTTACCTCTAAATTGTCATATTGGATTTCAGGTGTTTTGTAGCCATTCGAGACCTGTATTACTAGCTGTGTCTGAATGCACTAATTTTGCCTCATAGTGAAATTTGTGGCATTGGCTATGTAGTAAAAGAGTGAACAAGTGAGTGAACCGCTTCTCTCACAGTATATCCATGAACGTGTAAATACAGTAACTCATGCGCCTTATGAGTTCAGCAACACAGCGAGATGCCATGATGGACAACATTTCCAGTTTTCCTTCCTCACTTTCCACTTACTGTTTGGGAACTTCCCAGTTTCTTAGCATCAGGCTGATGCTTAAGACATGGCTACCAGACAGATGCAATTTCAGTGCGAACAATCTCAATGCGAACAATTTCAATGTGAACTGTTAGTGCTCAAGATCAGATAAACAATTTGTAGTTGGGTGCAGGGTAAACAAAGTCTACTTTTTCCTAATGTGCAAGCCGTTGCTGTTCTGATTGGTGCCTGATTATGTCCATAATGTCCATCCACACAGACATCCCTGACGGACCCCGAAAGTTGGCTGTCAGCACACTGTCCCTGGCCAATGGTACGACGCTGGCTCGGAGCCCTGTAAACGGTGTAGCCGGAGGTCAGCCGCTGTCCCAGAGGAAGAGGTTGCTCAAAGCACCTACGCTGGCTGAGCTCGACAGCTCAGACTCTGATGTGAGTGTGTTTTATATGTTCTATATTGCAATAACCCTGCCAAAATGTTGAACCAGACTTCTAGTGAATCCCATGGGAGTCAATTGCATTAGCCTCTTTTTCTTACTCCAGGAGGACCAAAACACTCGAAAATCCGACAGCAGCTCCAGCATATCCACCTCACTGGTTGAGGACACATCTCCAGAGTCCGTCACGGGCAAAAAGAGTAAGAACCATACTGAAATATACAGAACTTTTGTATTTGCAGTCCAACAAATACATGTCATTGACTCTATGGTTCTTTTTCTTTGAAATTTTGCACTCCATTTTGTCTTTTCCCAGTTCCCCCAAAGTTCCTGCCCATATCTTCCACTCCTCAACCCGACAAACGCTTCGCTCCGCAGAGGAGGCACTCCATAGAGAAGGAAGCTCCCACCAGCGTACGGTCTTTCCTGCCTCCGTCTCGCCAGAACTCCAAATCTCTGGTAACTGCAACAAAACCTTTCTTTAGCTCCATGTTTTTGACACTTTCCTGCCTGCAAAGTTGTTTTGTGGATCCCAGGACAGTAAATGAGAATAACTTGGTGTAGAGCAGTCAGTTGGCTGCAGGCTGTGGTCACACTTAACTGTCCTGAGTCTTGTGAAAGTATAATTAGATTCTCAGGAGTCTGTCCAGTGCCGTACCATTGCATGCCCTGAGTGTAGAGAGAGAGAGAGAGAGAGTTAAAGGAGAACTTGTGCTTTCATTTTCAATTCAGAAAACCAATTAAAGACTACTCCATGCCATACAGCTGCTTAGGGGGCTTGGATGTATTGTTAGGGGAACGGACTGGGACTGCTCTAGTTTCTCGTCTCATTCTCATTCATACATTGAAAGCAGCTACGCTGACGATACACATGCCAAAAGGGAAAGATTTTCAGTGAATAATGTCTTGCACTATCATTCAAAAGTTTGGGGTCAGTAAGATTTTTGTTTTTAAAGAAATAAATACTTTCATTCTGCAATTCTGAATTCAGGAATTCTGTAAATAAAGGTATCATTGTTTCCACAAATATTAAGCAGCACAACGGTTTTCAAGATTAATAATAATAAGATATTTTTCTTGAGGACCAAGTCAGAATATTAGAATGATCATGTAACACTGAAGACTGGAATAATGATGCTGAAAATTCAGCTTTACCATCGCAGGAATAAATTAAATAAAATAAAAAATAGAAAACATTTTTAAGTTGTAAGAATATTTCACAATACTACCTTTTTTTTGTTGATCAAATAGATGTCTTCTTTCAAAAAAAAAAGTACCCTAAACACTGAACGTTAGTGCATCATAGAATCTATCTGCCTTGATAGATTTAGTACATGAAGCTTAATTTCTGAAAAATGGACTGCTTCAGATTTAGCCATGCTGACTGTGTTAGGTCCTGCCTAAAAGGAACTGATCAGGGCTGATTGCGAAACCTCTGAGTTCTTTGAACGGTTGTAAATGTGACAATCACAGACCTTTTACATGAAAATGATTATTAAACCATTCTAGATAGTGAGTGATACTGTAGTTTTATTGCAGTATACTAGATAGAGAGCTGTAACTGCTCTACTTTCCTTTTCTGCATTACACTGAAGCTGTCTTCGGACAACAAGGTAAAGCACACATCTTCCACATTCTCATGCCCACAGATTATGTTGGAGGAGTCATTTCATCACTATTTCATCTGCAGTGAGATCGCTTTATAGTCTTTCAGCTGGGCTCTTGCTTCATGTGTGCATGTTGCACAATGTTGCATGGTCAGTGGAGAAAACTGCAGAAGGAAATGGGCCGACACAAAAATCAGTTCAATTACCTGTCATCAAGATGTTTTTATGATCATAATGGAAGACATCATTGCTCAACGAACTTCCTCCTTTTGAATAATGCAAGTTATGTGCATCATTCAAAGAGTGTTAGATTTTTATAAGTTATAATTAAGATTTTAATAAAAAGGTGAAGTAAGGGATAATATAGAGATAGCCAGCCATATTGGCAAAGTAATAATTATTATAATTTATTATATTATATTATATTTAGTGCTGTCAATTCGATTAATCGCGATTAAACATATCTAACATAAAAGTTTGTTTACATAATATACAGTATGTGTGTGTGTATATATTTTATATTTATAATAATAATAATAATAATACATTTTATTTGGCCGACGCCTTTCTAAATACCCAAGGACATCTTACATGTTTGTACAGAAGGGAAATACATTAAAATACATTTAAATTCATAGTAGGCTAATACATGTTACAAACAAGACAAATCAGCAAAATGCTAAGAACGCCAGAAGAAAGCACTATAAAAGAGTGTTAGGAGGGTAACTATGGCAATGTAGAACTAAAATGCATTAAAGATTAAAAGCTTTCTTAAAGAGATAGGTCTTTAACAATTTTTTAAATGAATTGACTGTGTCTGCCTGTCGAATGTAGGAGGGGAGGGCATTCCAAAGTCTTGGAGCAGCGCAACTGAAGGCCCTGGCCCACATGGTGGAGAGACAGAATTTGGGAGTGACAAGTTGGCCAGTTGAGGAAGAGCGAAGGGAGCGTGTAGGAACATATCCTGATAGGAGGTCATAAATATAACTGGGTGCAAGATTATGGAGTGCTTTATAGGTGATGACAAGGGTCTTAAAATCAATACGGTAATGCACAGGGAGCCAGTGTAGAGTGATAAGGATAGGTGTTATATGATCAGATGGTCTGGAACCAGTGAGGATTCGAGCGGCAGAATTCTGAATGAGTTGAAGTCTATTTATTAGCTTAGAAGAGAGACAGATGAAAAAGGAGTTGCAATAATCCAGACGAGACGTGACAAGGGCATGAATTAAGATTTCAGTGCTGGCTTGTGTCAATGAGGGTCTAAGCCTGGAGATATTTCGGAGATGAAAGAACGAGGCCCGGGTAAGTGATTTAATCTGAGATTTAATTGAAAGGGAACTGTCCAGAATGACACCAAGGCTTTTGACTTGAGTTGACAGAGGGACCATGGTCTCATCTATGGTTAAATTGAGATTTTGCTGTTTTGAGAGAGTAGATTTGGAGCCGATAAGCAGGACTTCTGTCTTATTGGCATTGAGTTTTAAAAAGTTTGTGTTCATCCAAATTTGAATGTCTTGAAGACAGTTGCTGAGTGAGGTGTGTGGAAGGGGAGATGAAGGTTTAGTTGAAATATAAAGACAATAGACCAGAGTCAGCAGCACAGAGTTGGTCATTGGTGATTTTTACCAATGCTGTTTCCGTGCTATGTTTAGTAACATGAAACGTGGCACGAAAACCAGACTGGAAATGTTCATACAGATCATTGTAGATGAGATGGTGATGTAGTTGATGTGCCACGACCCTTTCCAGTATCGTGGATACAAAAGGAAGACTGGAGATGGGACGGTAGCTGTTCAAGTCATCAGGATCTGCATTAGGCTTTTTGAGATACCGGAGTGACAGCAGCAGTCTTAAGGGTGGACGGTACAATGCCTGTGGAGAGGGAGGCATTTACTAATGTAGTGTGTAATGGTGCGATGGAAGGCAGGCATGCTTTAAGAAGACTGGTAGGGATAGGGTCTAATTGTGAAGTAGATGTTTTTGATTTGCTGACAAGTTCATTGATCTGGTTCTTTGAGGTCAAGGTGAAGTTTGAGAGAGAGATGGTTGAAGCAGAGCCCTGCAGGGCAGTTATTTAGGTCAGGTTATGAGCTGGAGTGCTAGGAATATTAAGCAAATGGTGATGTATTCCTTGAATTTTTGCAAGAAAAAAGTTTAAAAACTTGTTGCAGAGTTCCGTTGAGGGGTCAGAGAATACATTTTCAGGTGGTTTAAGGAGCCGGTTTACCGTAGAAAACAGGAGCTTAGAATTGTTATTTCCAGAGTTTATAATGTTTGAATAGTAAGATGTTCTAGCAGCAGAAATGGTGTTATTGTATTGCAAAAGGTGATCTTTGTAGGCCTGCGCATGAGATACAAGGCCTGTCCGTTTATACAGGCGCTCGAGGCGTCCCCCACATCTTTTTAACTGGCGGAGAACAGGTGTGTACCACGGCGCTGAGCGGTTGAAGGAAACAGAATGAGTTTGAATGGGAGCAAGGGCATCAAGAGAAGAAGATAGGCAGTCATTGTAATGAGTGGTGAGGCTGCAGGGACAGAGGGAGTCAGTAGTGAAGTATGTATTAATGAGGCTCACAAGGTCAGAAGGATTAATGTGTTTTATGTTTCTGTAGGCTATGGTGCGTTGATGTTTATACCTGGAAACTGGGACAGAGACTTCAAATAAAACAGCTTTGTGATCAGAAATGGGTAACTCAGCATGTGTTACATTGCAGGGAACAATACCAGTTGAACAAACTAAATCTAGAGTATGACCTTTGTTGTGAGTGGGAAAATGGACATTTTGGGAGACATCAAGACCATCAAGTAATGACATAAAATCTGCAGCAAAGGAACAAGTAGTAGTGGCATCAATATGAATATTAAAATCACCAACAAGTAATATATTGGGAGAATAGACATTTAGTGAAGTCATTAATGCAGAAAATTCAGTTAAGAACAGATCAGATGGTTTAGGTGGCCTATAGAGTGTTAAAATTACCAATGGTTGAAAGCCATGGAGTTTAACAGCCAAACATTCATATGTATATCTCTGTGTGCGTGTCTATACTGTATATACAGTACACACACATATATTTATACATGCATATGAGTGTTTATGTATATATATATATATATATATATATATAAATAAACATACACACACATATTATATAAACAAACTTTTATGTTAGATGCAAAATGAATCGATTTGACAGCACTAATTATATATTATATTATATTATATACCAATGGATAGATATGCCTCATCCCCCCCCCCCCCCATTTATAATTTATCAACAATTTAATAGTGTGCTTTTAAAATAGGTTTGTCTTTGCTTTTTTTCTTATACTGGCTTAGTGTTTCTTAGACTTTCTGCCCATTTAAAATATACTTTCATTTACTTTTATTTAACATTTACTTGTTTTAGAACATTTAGGGAGTATCAGTGACACTTTGTTTTTGTACAACAAATATCATTTTGTTCAACAAATATCATTTTGTTCAACAAATATCAAATAATAGCCATGTTGTTTTCTTTGGTCAGGCTCACGCATTAGGCAGCGGTCGTGTGGTACGTCCTATTAAACTACATATTGATGATACTACACTAACACTGGGTGACAAGGGGCATAAAAGCCAATATGAGTCTATTTTGTAGTGTTGATTTGTCTTGTTGAGTGGTAGTTAAGGTGATTGAATGTAAGTATTAGAGATGTCTATTGGCTTTTATGTGTGCTTAAATCAGTGTTCCTTATTACATTGGGTAAGGACTAGTCCTGGGGCGCCGTGCATTTTTTTAGCATAGAGAATGAAGATTTCCACTTATCTTCATTGTGCAAATTTTGCATACAAGACTTGACATATAGAGGTGAATCTTGCATAGCAACATGAACAGATTGTTTAACATTCCTTTAACATTGCTTTGCCACCATCTCCATTGTGTTGTGGGTTTTGTTTCGTGTCGTGTTTGGCAGAGGGTGAAACCCTGCAGAGTCGTGGTCTAGCATGTAATCGTTTTTCCATCCCTAATTCTTGGGTGTGACAGCATGGCATGTTTAAATATGCAACGTATCCTTTTGCATGTTTGTGAAAGGGATGTGTTTGTTTCAGGAGGAGTTCTGCTACCCTGTCGAGTGCCTGACTTTGACCGTCGAGGAGGTGATGCATATCAGACAGGTTCTTGTTAAAGCAGAGCTGGAGAAGTTCCAACAGTATAAAGAGGTTTATAATGCGCTGAAGAAAGGAAAGGTACATTTTCTCTACTCTTGTACATTCACTACCCACTGTAAATGTACAGCCCAAGCTTTATTGAAGTACTCTTCTTTTTTTGGAGCACACCTACTGTATGATGCTTAAAATACTGGCAGCTCACTACAGTAAGTGTTTAATTGTGCAATCTATTCCGTTAGCTTTGCTTCTCGTGTCGGACGAAGAAGTTCTCGCTCTTCACCTGGTCCTACACCTGCCAGTTCTGTAAGAGGTGGGTGGAGCTTTTCATTCAGAAATTTAAATAATGAAAAGAAAGTAGCGATGTGCAGTGGAATCATATTTCTTCTCCTTTTACTCTCACAGGCCTGTTTGTTCACAGTGTTGTAAGAAGGTAAATGTAACATCTTTAACTCATTGCTACTTTTGCATTAATATATATTTAAAGAGGACCTATTATGGTTTTGCACATTTTCAACTTTCTTTATTGTGTAATGTTGCTGTTTGAGCATGAAAAATGTCTGCAAAGTTACATTGCACGAAGTCCACTCCAAAGGGAGTTATTCTCTGTATCAGTGCGCAGTTTCTGAACTCCCTGAAACACCTCCATTGTAGTCGTGTGTTTTCTCCCGTGAATGAACATCACAATATTCCTCATTTAAAATATTCATGTCCAAGCCATACACACACACAAAAAAAGGGCGGGGGGGCAAGACCTGGTTTAGTTGTGCTAGTAGTGTGTCAAACCTCGCAGATAGGAACGTCAACGTGCTGAAGTGGTTGACCAATCACAACACACTGACCAATCAGAGAACAGTGTGCTTATTGGAAGGAGGAGCTTCATAGAGACAGGAACTAAACAGAGCATTACTGAGAAGAGAGGTGCTGCAATAATGTAAAATGTGTGAAAAATCATACGTATTTTGACCAGTCAAGCATGAAAATTCTAGTTGACCCCAAAAACAAAATCAAGCCTTTGTTAAAAGGGCATAATAGGTCATCTTTAATGTTTTTAAAAGAAGTCTCTTATGTTCAAAAAGAGGCTGCATTTTTTTTAATCAAAATACAGTAAAAACATTAATATTGTGCAATATTATGATAATTCAAAATAATATATAACTGTTTTCTATATTAACATATTTTAAAATGCAATTTATTCCTGTGATGGCAAAGCTGAATTTTCAGTAGCCATTACTCTAGTTTTCTGTAACACATGATCCTTTGGAAATAAATCAATCATTAATATGCTAATTTGGTGTTTAAGAAACCTTATTATTATTATCAGTGTTGAAAACAGTTGCTTGTAAACTGTGATAAAAAAATGTTTCATGTTCTTTGATAAATAGAAAAATCAAAAGAACAGCATTTATTGTAAATATAAGTATTTTGTAACATTGTCAATTTTTTACTGTCACTTTTGATCAATTTATTGCATCTTTGCTGAATAAATGTATTAAAGGTATTAATCTGACTGACCTAAAAAAAAAACGGTGTGCATTTTTTCAATTGGCTAATGACCTCATATCCTCATATCTCAGATGAAGTTGCCCTCCAAGCCCCATGCCAGCCTGCCCATCTCCTCTCTGGGCCCCAGCATTCTGCCCAAAAAGGAGTCTGGAGCATCAGCCCCGGCAGAGAAGACCTCCTCCGCATCCAGCCACAAGCGCCACAGCCTTCAGCGTTCCATGTCCAGGTGAGCTTCAGAAATGATGAGTATCATCTGTACCACAGCAAGGGCTTCCACTAAGAGTATTTCTTGTCACCATCCCTCTCAGATCATCAAAGCACGGTGAGCGCTCGTCCTCCAAAGACGAGCTGGAGCTTCCCGAGCAGTTCACAGAGAACTGGAGCACCATGGAGGTCTGCGTGGACTGCAAGAAGTTCATCAACGACATCATCAGCAACAGCAGGCGTAACCTGACCACCAAACGTGCCCGTCTGCACCGCAGGACCCATTCAGCCTACATGTCCAACACCAGTTCTTCCCACTTCAAACCTTCTGAACGGACTATCAAAGAGGTGTAGGATCCCAAGTGCTTGGAACTTTCACGGTGTGGTCCTTCCTAATAAAACGTTCTTGTTGATACTGTTCTCACCTGTTGTGAACGTGCAAGAAGGAAATAAGCTTGCTATGTAAAAGGTGTTTTGTTACGAATGACAGTACGGCCACTTTTATTAGCTTTGTAACGTACCTTCGATACCTCTTCTTTTCCATTTAAAAAGTGCCAGAGGTGAAGGAATAAAGCCGTCCCTCTTCCAGCATGAGTCCTTAAGCACCAGCCTTCTCAGGAAATGGTTTGATTCTGTGATTAGAGCTTTGGAATGTAGTTTAACACACTTTAAACCTATTTTGACCAGCTTTTCTCAAAAACTGAATCTGAATTAACACGGAATGAAATGAAAAAAAAAAAACAGTGTGAAAAATAAAAGGCTGCTTAGATTACTGAAAGAACCAAGGCCTGAATGTACATTTTTCATTATACTAAAGAAAAGTTGTTCAATTGTATGTAAATAGTAGCTTAATAATCAGCCTAAATGTTATAGATGTAAATATGCATCCAAACGGACTAATTTTCCCCTTTTAGGAAGAACTAGTCAACCAAGAGACTGTTGATGAACTCAGCCTCCACAACAATTCAAGATCAAGTCTTACCAAATGTTTTTCTTATTGTTCGTTAAAATCGCTGCTGTAATAGTGACACGGTCCAAATGAATGGTGTTCGAGATCATTACAGAGAGTACTTACAGATATATATTTTTCCTCTGTCTGATGGCAGTGTTTTTGAGCTTTTAGTCAAAGACGATGGTAAAGATGTTTTTTTTTTTTAGAGCGGATGCTAAAAGCTGTAGTGTTTCTAAAAGGAGTGATCGGCTGTGCCAAACAAATCTCCACAATCTGAGCAATATGTGTCTTGGACCTGATGTACATAGTCAATAACATTACCGGAGATAGTGACGGCCCGAAGTGGGAAACCAACTCTTTCTTTTAAATAGGAAGAGACTTTTATAGGATATGTTGTTTATGTACATGCTGTATATCTGAATCTCATCCGATCCACTGATCTATTAAAATAGGCTCTATTGTTATAAAGTTATATGATTTATATTATTAATAATGATTTTTATTTTTAAGTGTCAAATTTTGTTCTTTTCATTTACCTTCACTCAACTTCTGAATATATTTTGTAATATTTCAACCATGTTTATTTTGATGTCTTAAAACTTTGTAAATTATTATATTATTAATTACCCATTTTGTGCAATTAAAGACCCTAGGAGACTTTAACATCTCGTAATATGAAGGTACTTAAGTCATGTCAGGGTTTTTGGAAAGATTTGTTCAGTTTTTCCTTACTTAATAAAACACGTGCACACTTATAAATACACATGCACTGCAATGGTATACAGGCCTGTTGACTTGTTCTTCTGTTTTGTGCAAAACTGACTGTACTGCCTTCCTCTAAGCTAAATAATGATTTGTGTGCATGATGAAATCTATGATTTTTTTTTAGACTAAGAACAGAATTGCCAATAAATAAAGCATTTGAAATTTGAACATTTGAAATTGCATTTTATATTATAACATTCATCATCAGACAGTATATGTCAAGTAATAATACTGTTTTAAATGAGAGATAACATCACTAGGATATATTAAGTCACATACCTCCATGGAACCCTAATAAAGAAAAATGATATAATCAGTGAGGATGTATTTAATGATGCTGGCAGTTTAAATGAGATCCATTATATGAAATGTCCTCAAGCCTCAAGATAATGCAAACTTTTCCATATATTATTTACTTGATATTGATTGTCTTTTAAGCTATTTTTTTTATAAACTAGTGACAAACTTATGGATAAACTGTAGGGTTTCTAGAGTCATTTAGGATGTTTTCTCCATATGATTTTGACATTTGACAATCCAAATAGCTATGGATGCATTACATAAAATAATAGTAGGGGAGAGACAGAATTGAAATTCTCCACTAGAGGGCAGAAAAACATCACTTTCAACAGCTGACTTCTGGCATATTTTACATTTCTTAAAGGGATACTTCACTCCTAAATGTTGTAACGTACTCATCCTCAAGTTGTTCCAAACCTGTGTGAATTTCTGTCTTCTGTTTAACACAAAAGTGGATATTTTAAAGAATGTTGGCAATCAAACAGTTGACGGTAGCCACTGACTTCAATAGTATGAAAAAATGGCTACGTCAACTGTTTGATTACCAACATTCTTCAACATAGCCTATCTTCTTTTGTATTCAACAGAAGAAAGAAACTCAACGTTACAGGTTTGGAACAACTTGAGGGTGAGTAAATTAAAGATTTTTTTTGGGGGGGGGGGGGGGGGGGGGGGGGACTATCCCTTTAAGCAGCTTGGGAGCAGTTATGAAGAATGAGCAGAAAATTATGGTGGTTGTTAAGGAAAATGCGAATTTTAAAAAAAAATCTTATTTGAAAAACACATGTAGGCCTATATATGCCTCAAGTCAATATGAGTTATTTTCTGTCATTTGAGTAACAACATGCATGGTAAAAACTAGCTGTCTCAATATTTTACTTTTGGCCTTATTTGTAGCTATACAATCAAATTCTTAAGACTTATGTTTCATTAGGCCTGAATAGTTAATGCCGAGTCGCCGACTCATTTACAAACAAACACATTCCAACTGAGGTTCAGCTGAAAGAGAGTAGACAGTAAACTGAGATGACAGTGGCAAAACAAGCCTGTCCGGCGGTTTGATTGGTTGCTACAACGACAACAGTTGTCAAGGGCTATTTACGCTTGAGGTGAGTACTTTCTTTCGAGACCAGCTGTGCTTCCGGTTACACTGACCCTCCCGCGGTCAGACCCCTTTGTTATGCTTAGTGTGTAGTTGTGTACCGTAAAAAAGACAAAGTGCAGTGAAAACTAAGCTGAATCGATCGGTGTTTATAAATGAATAGAGTAGAAATCCTTCAACATTTCTTTCATTCACTAGTCCAGTTCAAATAGATTTTTCTTACCTAATTTCATCAGAGGTAAGGTCAAAAGACAGCTTCCAAGCAGCATTACATCTTGATTGAATCTCTATCCATTGGTCTTTTGTGTCATCAAAGATGTCAGGGTTCTTCGAGCCCTCATCTTTTATTTAATAATCGAGTTTGGATAGCCTACAAGAGAACCTCTTCCAACTGTGGGCAAGGCACAGGGCTTTGAGATCAATATAATGCAGCAAACACAAATCATTACTAACAAGCACTACCCGCTCTTTTAAAAGTCATAATTTCATGTCTTAAAATCAAAGCGGATACAAAGGGGAAATAAACTATATGGCTAAAAGAATGTGTAAACTACACACACACACACACACACACACACACACACACACACACACACACACACACACACACACACACACACACACACACACACACACACACACGTTGTGTTTTCATGTTTAATGTGGACTTTCCATAAACATTGATGTTTATACTGAAACTGTATATTCTATGCCCTTGTATAACCCTAATCCTCCCCATCACAGAAAACTTTCTGCATGTTTACATTTTCAAAAAAAAACATCAATAAGCTGTTTTCCTCATGGGGATAAAAAAAAAATTTCCACACAAGGAGAAGGATTTCGGATATTACCATCTTTGTAGGGACATTTTGTCCCCATAATGTAGGGTTTTCCAGGCCACACACACATATATATAATCTCTCTCTCTCTCTCTCTCTCTCTCTCTCTCTCTCTCTCTCTCTCTCTCTCTCTATATATATATATATATATATATATATATATATATATAATCAGTGCTGCGGGAATTAGGCCTATCCCTTCTGCAAATTTTGTACATGTAGACCTTTTTTTTCATCAGAAGAAAATGTAATTAGGCCTAAATCGAGAAACACTATATTTTAAAGTCTTATTTTAATGGATTTATTATTCATTTTAAATTAATTTACTCTGTTAATTCATGATGCATGTAATTGGATCGCATGGCTGACACATCTGCATTTCCACAATAATTGAAAACAGTAAATCTTGCTAGTTTTTTTATATTTTCAATTTAAAATAAAAGTTTCTCTAAAGTTGGAAAGTTGTTGAAATGCAGTGGTTACTCGGGGGGTGGTGGGGGGGGGGGGGGTGGGGGGGCTGGGGGGTTCCTGTTGGAGCAAATGGGAATGCAAAAATATATACAGTATTTCTATTGAAGTTTACCCTATTATTAACTTCCGAGTTACAAACAGAAAGGGGTCCATTGTCCTGCTGGAACAGAAAAGGACCCCATACTATAAATATTTGCTGGGTTATTTCGTGTCAACTCAACCAGAGGTTTTGAGCTTCTTCTTTTTTGTCTGGGGAAAGAAATACATAAATGAAGAAGAAAGCCATAATATTAAATGTAATAAATGTATAATGACTGAGTAATCCACTAGTCTAGAGGAGATTTGGAGCCATAACAGGAGGGAAACATTTTCTTGACATCCATGACATTTAATATTTTTGCTTTCGTTGCTATTTATGTTTGTCTTTCTTCAGAAAAAATATTAAAAAAATCAATTATTTGGAAATTTAGAAACTTGGTTGATTTGAGATGCATGACCCTGCTGTATGCTTGGTTTTATGCATCCGTTAGTAATGTGTTTAGCAGAAATAGTAAACTGTTCATTAGAAGCAGTCCACATACTTTTAGCGTACATGGTACATCAAGCATCTCATAATCCATTAGGTTTGTTTTGAGCCTTTATTAATTACACAGAACTGACCACACACCATAGCTCAGAGGGAATGTTCTCTTCACCTCACCAATTACTCCGTCACATTCTCATGTCCCTATGCTTGGAGATTTTACACTGGCTAAAAAGATTGTCACATCTCCTGGATTAATTAAATTCAGGCTAACAAGGCACTATTGACTAAATTTTGGCTGCTCGAGCTGTTCTGATGCGAAACATCTGTCTGAAGATTTTTGGGTCGCAGTTCTTCAGGGACAGCTGTGTATTGCGTAAGTCTGCCGTTTTGCTCTGAGGTCCTGGGCTCACTCCCTGAGGTCCACTGTGACACTTGCAATTGCCAGCTCAAATCTCTTTTAAGACAGCACAGATGCTGGCGAGCACCAGTAGCATACCATCAAAGCCACAGCTGAGATATACTCAACCCACAAACCAATGCAACCTTCCTCAGATGGTTTCCAGTCTCAGCTGTGGCCCCATATTTTTAATTTCCCTTAATGAGCAGGGGAGCGAATGGCACGCCCAAGCAGAGATGTTGCACCCCCTGAGCAATCATGGTGGGTTGGGGCGGTTGGAGACGCAGATCAGCGATAGTGAACCGTGATCAAACAGTTTGTACGGTAAAGATCCTTTAGAAGTCCACACGTCTGTTTTAGGGTCATAGCACTCAAAGCAGTCGGAGTCCTCGATGACATCATGAGCGTTGAGGAAGCGTCCTCCGGTCACGTAGAGTTTGTTATTGATGACTGTGGCCGCATGGTGCATCCTCCTCTCTTTCATGTTTGCACACTTCACAAATTTATTAGCTTTGGTGTCGTAGGCAATCACTCTACTTGTGTATCCTAAAAAGATTGTCGAAACAAAGCAGTTTAATTAATGCATCAACTCAACAGATGTTTCATGGATGGAATATTATATGATCCTATAGGAAGGGGCAAGAATTTTCCTCTTGACTGATTTCATCTCAACATTTATTGAATATTGCTCTATTCATTGAATTATGCTCTGATGAATCAATTTTGTCATTGTATAACATTGACCTGTGAATTTATTTTAATGTTCTACTGTATATTAAAACGTTTTTATATGACTCTTTGTTAATGCCATTTAGATTTGTATGGTATAAATGTCTTTATTTTGACAAAATGTTAAAATTACGTCATTGTTCAATTATTCAACTAAATCAGTGGTTCTAGCGGGCCTCAAGATCATTTAAAATGATTTCAGATAATTCAAAACAACCAAAATAAACTAAAACAACTAAAATTCAAGATAAAAAATCAAGATATTTATTATTTTAATTCACCCCCTCAATTTCTGTTTTTCTTTGAAGAACCAGGGTTCCTAGTGTATATAGAAAAATCTGGAAATATGAGGTAGCCCAATTTTCAAAGTGTGTTCTATACCTGGAAATGTCATCTGAATTATTAAAACATTACAACTCCATGGGCATTATTCTTTTTCTAGTTTTGGTAAGCTCTGGAATATTACATTGGGAAGCAATTGTGAGTAAAACATTTCAAATTCTTATTAATCTTATCCCTAATTCTTAACCATTAAATCATGAAAAAATAAATCATGAACAAATTAATAAATAAATAAATTGTTTAAAGAGTGGGAACGCCGAATAACATCTTTTAAACTTATGGGATTCAGAAATGTAATTATTTTCATTTTAAATTGAATTATTTTATACACTTTTTTATAACTATTTTCTAATAAGTTTTGGAAAACAAAATTATGGTTGGGGGCCTTTAAATATTGTTGTGAGTAATGGGAGGCATTTTAAAGTAAAAAAATTGTCAATAATTAATGCAAATATTTTAAATAGATTTACAAAAAGTGTTTTACATTATGACTTCTTTTTTTAAATAAAGAAATAACTAAAACGTATATGCATGTTGCATATTTTTTCTTACAATATTTACTCACCTCCAACAATAAAAATCTTGTCTTCTATCACTGCAGCAGGTGCGCAGACGTTCTTCACTGTCCTGGTTTCCAGTCTAGACCATAAGTTGCGGGAGATGTGATAAACCTTGGAAAGATGAGAGGTATTTGTGGGATCACACCTTGAGCAAAGCACAGATTATCTTTCCCCGAATTACTTTTGTTACCTGTATTAGTCTCACTGGGTTCTGCAAGGCATCCTCGCCTCCAAACACATAAATCCTCTGGTCGTTGGCCGCCACTGCAGGGTGTAGGACTGCTGTGGGCATCGGCGCCATGGCCTCCCATTGATTGAACATGCTGTTGTAGCGCTCTACCGCATTTGAGATCTGCTTATTCGGCCCTATTCCACCAAGAGCGAAGATAAAGTGAAGGTAGGAGACGCATTGGTGGGCGTACCTTGGCACCAGCATGGGTTCGGCGGTCCTCCACTGGTTTGTCTTCAATGAGAGTGTGTACACTGTGGCACTAACCGCACTGTCTCCAGATACCAGACTAAGACTGAGGCCACCCACCACGTACAGAATGCTGTGAATACAGACATAAGCCGCCTTATAGAGCCGCAAAGGTAGTTTAGCGAGCCACTGCCAACGCTGTGTCCTTTCGTCATAGAGAAGTGCTTCCCGAGACGTCTGTTCGTTGTTTTTGCGACCTCCGACCACCACCAGAGTCTCCCGGCACGTGTAGCGACGCGGTGTGGTCCAGAGAGGCTTCAGCTCTCGAGTGCATTTGGCGCTTACGGAAAACATCAGACGTCGCACAGACTCGATGATCTCAGTGCACAGTGTAGACGACTGGACGAGCGGATCGTTGGCGATGAACTGGAAGAGGTACGTCGGATGGATGTACCGCAACCGGACCTTCTTGAAGAGGTCGTGAATGGCTCCTCGACGAGAGAAGGGGTCGTGGTGGATCCATGCAAGTAACGTCTCAAAAACCTGCTCTTCCTCCGCGCACAGTCGGTCATCCTCCAGGTAGCACATTAGCTCGGGAAGGGAAAGTTCGCAGAAGTCCTCGGAAGCAGCTACGTCCGAGAAACACCGCACGGCCATCTCTTTGGCTCTCTCCTTGAGGCTTTCACAGTGAAGGATCTCCGAGAGCCGGATCATGCTCAGGCAGTTTTCCGGATTGAGCTGTTCCTGTAGGAAGTTGGAGCAGGCCTCAAAGAGCCTCCCGTACTGCAGCATTGAGGCCGCCTGCATCAGTGGCAGCACAAGCTCCATGGTGATGGTGATGGTACCAGTATAGATGTAATCCACGACACCTTCAATGACTTCCGATGCGATCCCTTTCAGGTCCACTCTAGTCTGGCTGCTCTCCCGAAAGTTGCTGCAGAACATGGCTCGGAAGTATGGGCTGCTGGAAACCAAGACGTTCCTGTGGCACGGGATCTCCCTGTCTTCGATGCACAAGATCACATCGGTAAAGATCTGCTCCTGTCTCAGTATGTTCAACTGAAAAAGGAGGTGAGCAGGAAGCTCTTGGTCCTTGAACGGAAAGATCTCTGTTGATGTACTAGCCATGCTGCAAAGGTTAAGGATTGAGAGTTTAATGGCAAATAAACATTACTGTTCAGTCACGATGAGTAAGAAGGTACCATTGGCTTTTGTCATGGCCACTAAACAGCCTATCCTCCCTTCCTTAAGCTCTCTTTCTCTGTTACTTTATCACCCCGGATATTCTATTCCAGTGTCCCTTAAATCATTTTAAAACATTCACGTGTAACCCTTGGCAACATTTCCCAATCAAAGCTAAGTTTATCAACGCCGTTGTATCACTTGCCAGCTGCTTCTGATCCCCTCGGTAGGTTTGCCCTTGACAGCCTAACCATTTAGACCAGGACATTTCATGGGCCTATTATCAACACTAAGTCGTCTAATCACCCCAGAGACAGCTACTGATTTTATTTCACTCCAGGTCACATGAGCCGGTCTGACGTCTATTTTGGGATGCTAATTGTTTTTTCTTATTATTAATGACCATTCTGATACACCACAACAAGGCTGAAAGTATTCCCCAGAGAAAAAAGATACCATATCATATTTCAGTGGCACTCATTTAAAAAAAGACAGCTTCAAAATAGACAACAAACTATCAGTTGTGAAAAATGGCTGAGTAACAATAACTACCATAAGAGAACCTTAATAAATAAGGATTTTAATATTATTCTCTAGTTCATCAAACATGTAACATAAAATAACTAAATTTGAACTACATATAAACTAGCAGGAAACTAGCACAATTCAGGAAAAGCATATGCCCTATATATGAATTTGCAATTTGTACATTAATTCAATCTTGTTTATATTTTTAAAGTAGCTCTTGAACTCACCTGTTTGTTCTTAAGTTCCAATGTGAATCAGACACAGTTCAGCAGGATAAAAGCAAACACATTTCTCCCGAATTTCTTTCTCAAAGACGACACAGTCAAAAGTGGCATGGAGAAAGACATGAGGTCTCAAGTTTGGAGTCTGCCATGAGGTCGCTGTATACATTCCAGTTACCTAGAATAGTCTGGAGGGCTGCTGTCCTCCGGGTCTCACATGTGACCCTCCCCTTGTTTGTTCCCTCAGCGGTGGGCCGTGCACCATTCTTTTTGTGTGTTTACTATGGCAGTGACAAGAGAACTAAGCTTATCCGCAGGACAGAGGAAGGGGTCGAGGGCTTGTACACACCCCTTGGCAGGCTTGTGTAACCCAGGAAGCTGGTAAATATAGTGCAGTGCTGATGGCTAGGATGAATGTGGTGAACAGCTGAACCGTTAGGCCTGGTTACCTTGGTTTGCCTCTTGTTTGAGAAGATAAGTAGAAGACCACAACAGGCTGCTATTTACCTGCCTAAAGATGGACATTCATATACGCCTTTCAGCATTTTCAACATGTTCTTTAGCTTGTTTTTAAGTCATGTTTTATGTTCATGTCTTTTTATTTTAATATGACAATTTTGTGTTTTATTTTGAAGTATCCAGTTTTTTGTATTATTTAGTCTGGTTTCATCATTGGTTCTTGTTTATTAGTCTTGTTAAATGGTTAAGTTCATCAGTGTATTTAAACCCCTGTATATCGGATGTTTTCAAGATATTTGTTCTTCAAGTCAAGGTCATGTCAAGTCATGTTTTTTTCTTGAATATAAAGTTTTATTGTTTGTTACTTCTTATTTGGGTTATCAATTTATCTAGTCTCACAAGCTTTATGTAACAGTTATAGAGACGTACAAAAACATAAAAATAAAATGTGCAGTAAGAATTGCAAATCTCAACCTGTCTTTTTATGTAAGTTGCATCTAACTGGTAGTCATACAGACAGATTAACAAAGTGTATACTAACGTTTACAAACAATATAAAAGCAAACAATAAAGATGGCAAAGAAATAAAATGGAAAATAAGACCCATCTCAGACGAACTGAACGCTAGATATACTAGTGCGGATAGTCTGTATATCATCAGATGTATCTTGGGGAGAAGATGAATTACTGTCATGTTTAGATTGCTAGAGAGGGAAAGAAAAACAAACATGCATCTCGGCAGATTATATGACTGTCCTTGAATGCCATGGAGTCTGGAATGTCAGCAAGGGAGCATCATCTTTAGCAATGCCACCTCTTCCCTGGGATGACAACAGCTGTGTTTCCTTTGCCTACTGCATGCTTTATACCTGAAATTACCAGGCTCATGTGTTTAATTCGGGTATCTAAACACAAACAGTCCCACAAAGGATATTTCTCGTTTTTAGGTAGCATTTTGAATGCTTTAAATGCGAATAATATGCAATTTGCAGTCCTTACAGCCAATAAAAGACCAAGTTGTAGTCAGTGAAAATCAAAAACTTAATGATAGCCTTATATTAAGGTTTAGGCAAAGATTTAATATAATGTATTTAATTGGAACCATTTGAGTCGGATCTTTTCCATTAATCAGTTGAACCCACTAAAAAAACGTGTCGAACAATTCTTTCACGCATCGGATTAAATCGGTCGGAGAAGTCCGAATTTATAACCTATTTAGGTTCTAAAAGAATGTAAACTGAATCAGGACTGCAATAATGGAACTGGCATAAGTCACATGAAATTACAGTAAAACCCTGATTAATAAAACATAACCGGACACCCATAATGAACAGCGATATCCGCTCGCCTGAATGTCAGAAAGAACCGCAAGAACCGCCAAATCAGTTTTTTGAACCCGTTCATAGAAATGAACCGTTTGAAAGAGAGATACGCAAAAATGACTCGGACTTCCCATCACAACTGATTCGCACTTACAACTAATCCCCTGTCGTCACGCACTGAGCGGAAGTGACGTACATAGCCAGAAACGTGACGAAGGCTCGCTTAGAAATACAACAAGGAAGTAGACGTTTACTGTCAAGGCTAAAATAACATTTATAAAGGAGACATTTAATAGTCCAACGGTGACCTATTATTTAATAAGTTCCGGGAGGGTATAGTCATCTCGGACTTACCCGAAAGCCCGTAAGTATCTGTTTGAATAACCGTGGAGCTCGAGTCCAGCAATGAACACGGACGTTGAATTTCACGTCAGGCAGAATTACCCGTGGAACAAACTGCCAGCAAATGTCAAACAGGTACAGTAACACACAGCACACATGTCTTTATCACACACATACATTTGCCATCACTGCCTGTCCTACCTGCGTAATAATTCACAGCATCAGCACGATTTACAGATATCCTGTCATTCATCTCATTCATTCATCCATCCGTGAAAACACACACACACACACACACACACACACACACACACACACACACACACACACACACACACACACACACACACACACACACACACCATCATCATCATCATCATCATCATCATCATCATCATCGTCGTTACTGTCATCAGATTCCTCTGTATGTCACCGGTCCGTGTGTATAAGATCAATAGATGTTGGAAGGCTGATTATAGACAGTTGAAAGGGGGTTTGCGTTAAAGAATTGTCATTTTTGGGTAAATGAATTATTACATAAGATGTGTGCATGTCAACTTTGTATCAGATGTTTCTTTAAAATTCCTTCGGAGACAGCAACCCTGTGATGCAGGAGTTACTTTGAAACGATGCATGTTAAAGTTAACAATAAATTAATAAAATAATGTTGTTGTTTTTTTTCAAATACAAAATATATTTTATGTGTTATGATCCATAATTCTAATTTATATTGTAGTGGACATAATATATATACATTTTATAATATTTATTAATTGTTTTATTTATTTATTTTTGTATTGTTTGTTTATTTATTAGTATTTATTGAATTATTTATTGAGTTCATTCTTTTATCGATCGATTGATTGATTGATCAAAATGATATATTGTCCACTGCTCTGTCCACTACAATATAAACTAGTATAGAATAATTATGGGTATGGAAATTGGAAACCATGCATCTTAGAGTTAAAATGGAAACAAAATGAGACATTTGTTGACATACAGTAGGAATATTGGGTTATACAGTAAATGTTTATAATATAGAAAATGTGGCTTTTGAAATACTTGATAAAGTGTTGAAATTGATTTGTCATGTGGCAATTTTCATCTTTCACATTCAATTCATATTAGTCAAATTCACATTCTCATAAATAGTGTTAAACATTGTGTTTACAGACCATGCACTGTGTTACTGAATCTGTTGGGATTAAATGTTTTCGCACTATTTCCTCATACCTGCTTTGCCTTTTAATTGTCATCTTGCTTAATTCATAGAGTCTTGGAAACTCACAGCGTGAATATGACAAGCAGGTTCTTCTGTACAGTATCCGAAACCAGCTACGCTTCCGCAATAACCTAGGTAAGCGTTAGATCAACTCTAACTCAAATCTATTGCTTTTCTCTTCCATAACTCCTATTTTTCATTCCATTCCAGACCAAAAAGCTCATTTTAGCTTCTGTTAGCAGATGTAATTACATTGAAATAATGACCTGAAGGAGTGCCCTGATTCAGTGTCCCACAACACTTGTTAAAAACCTCTTCTTTAACAGTTAGGCATGTGAAGAAGGATGAACGCAAGTATTACGAAGAGCTGTTGAAGTACAGCCGAGAGCATCTGATGCTTTATCCCTACCACCTGTCTGACATCATGGTCAAGGGTCTGCGGGTCACCCCCTTCTCCTACTACATCAGCATCATGGAGGTTTACTCTTAAACTCTTAAAGTCTTGAACTGTTTTAAAAGTGTTTATTTAACTTTTTTTTGTACTTTTTTGTTTTGTAATTGTTTGTAAAGTGAGTATAAACAACAATGGGGGGAATAGGGAGGAACTACAAATGATGTTTAACTTGAACCTGCACTGGCCACCTAAGCACCAAAGCTCAAGAATTAATTTAATTTTCTCAAACAGCCCTTCCAAATGATTTGGTCTACAGTTACCACTGATGCTGTGAAAACTGTTGCAACATATGGTAGACATGGGCTGTCATCCAAGCGTTGTGTTTTACTGATCTAGTATTCAATTGTTTTTCTTCCTCTAATGATAGAGAAGTATTAACTGTTTGCCATTTTATTGTTGCTCTTGTTAATGATCATTACAGTATAAGTTCTGCATTCTGACAATGCTCCAGAGTCCAGACATGTAATTTTGTTAGACGGGTAGTTTTTAGTTTGAGCTTATGAAGATTACTGTAGATGACTCATGCAGTGTGTCAGCTTACCATATTTAATTGTATAAAACAACAATGTCTGCTTTCTATCTCTTAGAATCTTAAACAAATTATTTTGCCATCAGTAAGTTTTAGTCTAAGTTCGTTTTTAAATATATATTCTGATGTTCTGAGAGCATCAAGGGAAAGTTCACTCTCATTATTTACTCACTCTCATGAGGTCATTTCAAACCTGTATGACATTCTTTCTTCTGAGAAACACAAAAGGAAAGGTTTTAATGCTGCTCTTTTCCATACAATGAAAGCGTCAGGGTTATGTTTGGTTTGTCTGTGTTTGATGGGCTATTTACACAACACCATTTTCAACTAAAAATGTTAAACTTTTTATGCGCTTTAGCCATTTATTTACACGACAACACGGCGGCCTGAAAACGCAAACTTTTGAAAACGATACCGTTATCATCTCCATGTAAACTACAAAATCACGAGTTTGTGAAAACGGTGGCATCGTGTGTTCAGTCTATGGGCGCGCAATGTTTTTTTACAAAGTGACATCGCCAACTTCTGGCCCAGTATGCATATTACAGCGTTTTTAGTCGTTTTTGTGGATCTGTGTGAACAAGAATCGTTCTGACAATATTGTCGTCTGTACACGAAAAACACAAAGGAAAAACTTTTCTGTTTTTAGTACATCATTGTCATGTAAACTTACCCATAGTTTTGCTATTTGCTTTCCTGCCTTTCTGATTTCCTTGTTAGTTGCCTCGGTAACTGATTTGAGTTACGCACATGTTTGTAGTTTGGAGTTGCTCGTTATCTTGTTTCCTTCCTTTGTTCTACATTTTCACTCCTCTGTATCCTCTTGTCATTATAAAGAGGTTGTTCTGTTTGTCAAGTGTTTAAAGTTATCTGATTATTTTATTTTTGTATTTTTTCATTAAACACCTTACTGCTGCAATTAGATCTTTTATTTTTCATTCTCTGTGTCAACCCAGTGTGACAGTATGTGGATGGTAACCAGGCTGTATATTAAATCATCTGATGCTCTATGATAGCTTTGTGTAACGAAAGTTATCCATAATCATCATTCATCCATTCAAAAGAGCAGCTTGGACATTCTGCTGTAATCACTTCCTTTTGATTTCCATGGAAGAAAGAAGGTCCTATGGGTTTTGAAAGGCATAAGGAAGAGTATGACGACAGAACTATATCTCTTGTTTTGAAACTTAATTTCAGTTGAATAATACAACCCAATCTCTTTCCTCTTCATTCAGGACATCATGAACTGTGAGAAGAGTTATGATTCCCTGCCCAACTTCACTGCTGCTGATTGTAAGTTGTTTTCTCTCTGTCTGAACTGGGAATCATTATTTGTTACTGTTGCTGACTGTTCATGCACAATAACGAGGCCACAAACCACTAGAGACGACTGAACTTTGCCCACTCAAAATGAAGTGGCACTTCAATAGGAGTTATTCTGACTAAAATGAAAGTACAGTAAATATTTTAATCAATATGTTTTGCTATTGCTTTGAAAGTAATTAATTGAGCAATGCAGAGCAATGCAGTCTTTACGCTACAAAGTTGCCATATATATATATATATATATATATATATATATATATATATACACTACAAAGGTTACAGGTACGTTTACTGTGTGGAACAGTTTGTGAAAACGTCAGATTACAAAAAATGAAATAAAATATAAATAAAATTATGCAGTGGAATCTGTTCAAGCTATAGAGTGGTAAAACTAAAAAATTAGTCTGGAAAGTGATTTGGTCAGCAATTAGTGCAATTTCTGAAGTTTTTTTTAAAGTATTATTATAAATATCATATATCACGGAAGACCCATTAAATTGAATGTTAAATGTAGTTTAGAAGCATGCCTAGTATTCAACAAGCACTGAATTTATAGCACTGAAATCAATAGTTTTGGAGGTTCAAGTGTAAAATACAAGTGTAAATCAAGTGTAAATAGTCAGACATCGACATAAAATGTGTTTAGACTTTGAACTGGTATTTTCTATAGCTTGCTGGATTATGCATTTATGAATATGAGTTTTGAAATCACCACGAAGGAGCAATATAATAGTCTACAAGCGCCCGACAATAATACAAACTATCACATACTAAATTATTTTGTGGAAAAAGAAGGCATGGAGATTTTTTACGAAACTCTTACATTTACCCATATGTCTTCTCATTATCACATGAAAGACACGTGCTGGCGTATCCTATGGAAATGGAAGTCATCACTTTTATGTGAATTGCAGGCACAGATTAAAGTGAATTGTGTAGAAGGCATTACAGTGTAACCACTCATACATACTGTACAGTACATATGTACTCCAAAGCATCTGGGTACAACATCAATGGCATAATAGCACAACATTAAACCATGTTATGAAACGAATAATTGTATTTGAAACAATAATTGTTCACCATAGTGCATGCTCAGAGATCTCAGAGAACATGGTCTTTAGGTTGGGCAGACAGAAGGTAGCCAGCAGGCTATCCATAGGTCTCTCACTCTAATCTCTTAGTCTGAAGTGATGCTGCTCTCCTGCCCTTCACAGCACACTCCACAGCCTTTGGCATCATGCCTGGCATGTTTCGGTCAGGCCTGTCCTTCTCTAATGATACCAGGACCCTGTGTCCTATGCATGGGGAGGGACAGGCTGCTAAGGCCACAAGAAGGCAGGATCTGAGGCATAGATTGCAGATTAGGTGTCCATACATAAAGTATTTGAAAATTAGCCACCATTAGCATATTAATTGATCTCACTGTTTACCTTTCAGGTCTGAGGCTACTTGGGATTGGCAGGAACCAATACATTGACCTAATGAACCAATGCAGGTCTTCCAAAGTAAGTCGTTCTTGGTTTTACACTGTAGATCAATTAGGATCTTTCTTCTGGGATTTCAACATGATGTTCATTAGATGATTCTCAAATCTGGATGGTTTCATGGGTCCCTTTGAAGATGAAATATATAAATCCATATAGAGCAGTGCTTTGTACACGCAGTGATAACCTCACACTGTTGCCTAAGCAGCATCTGTCTGTGGCTAGAAATTCTTCCGGAGGAAAACGGCTCGGGATCTCCTGCCAGCAAAACCTGTGGAGATCACAGTAGAGCCCTGGTGGGTGGTACAGACCGGATACATCACCGAGGACGACATGAGGGTAAGACGAATTCATTCAACTATGTTTCTTCAGTCTTATTTATTAGGATATTTGGGATATTAGGCTTTTGGGAGTGGAAAAAAGGAAATAATATTACTTCAAAGAAATGGAATGGCTAAGAATAGAACTTAATTATGAATTATATTATGATGCAACTAAGACTCTGTTTTCTAACACACCATTAACAGTTACATCATTAAAAAAAAAAAAGATCAGAACAAAGAACCAAATTATTATCAACAGCTACATTTTCTCTCATGTTTCCTGTATGAAACTGTCAAGAGGACAAAGTTTCTCCTAGTTGTTCATTTGAAGGTTTGTAACTGGAGTGAAATACCTGTGGCCTTTTGTGCTGGATGATTCCAGATCTGCTCTGTGGCGGAGAAGTCTGCCATTGATAAGCTGATAGATTCTGGACCACAGCTGGCTGGATCAATGGAGTACAACGTGGTTCTGAGTGAGTGTCACTGATAGAGTTTCAGTCTTATAGGAGGCCAACTTAAAGGTTGTATCAGTGATTTCAGGCCCAAAAAAGGCCCAAACATAAATGATCACATTCATCTAATCTTTCCTAACGATCCGCTAGCTGCCTTCCCCATGAGTAGGCCGTCAAAAAAACGCATCTCTGTAGGCAGCCTAGGCTCTGAGATCTGCACACAAAAACAATTGGTTTCACCAACCCATCAAAACCAAAATAAATAGTGTTCCAACCAATCACCGACAGGGGGTGGGTGTTGTGAGGTTTTGCGCTCGTGTACGGCTGCACGCGAAGTCGGAGCTGAAGAAGAAGTCTGCGTCTATCAACGAACAAGAGAAGTTGAACATGGCCGAGTCAATCCCCAA
Organism: Meda fulgida; assembly: GCA_030578275.1. Lineage (NCBI taxonomy): Eukaryota > Metazoa > Chordata > Actinopteri > Cypriniformes > Leuciscidae > Meda > Meda fulgida. Next base: position 8,205,376 of record CM060634.1, on the reverse strand, counting down.
GAGGAGGAGGAGGAGGATTAGGGCGTGTTTATTCCAAGACACAAATAGTTATCGGGAAGGCTTTTGAAAGGTGGAGAGATCTTAAAGAACTGAAAAATTCATGATGCACGAAACGGGAGGGAGGGGCGAGCTAACTTGGTTTGTTTGGGATCTCGCTTCAAACACAAACAGAAGTGACGTCACCCACAATCGCTGATACAACCTTTAATATAAACTTTATTTAGGCCTAATTTTTATAAACTTCAAACATTTTGACAGTGAATTATGAAATGAGACTATTTAACAGCCATAGTTCTATAATAACACATATATATATATATATATATATATATATATATAAATATATATATAAAATCCCAAGAAAATTGTATTCTGCCACTCTACTTAAATATTACATAATTATTTTTAAGAAGATAATATTAAAAATAGTAACAACAACAACATAATATTTACTGAATATTTAACATTTGAGCCAAATTACCATAGTTACTACAGTAATGTCTGGTCTGTACTGGACTGTGCTGCGTTGTCCATTGGCCTGTGCAGAGGATTGGTTTCCATGCCAGCAGATAATGGCAGCACACAATCAAAAAGTGTGTGGCCAGTAAACAGTACGACCTCTAACAAAAATGTAGTCGCACATGCAGGAAAAGTGGTTGCAAAATGCCATAGTTTAGTCACAACTCTTATAGATAGTGCATTCAGTACAAGAAAATTCCTACCTATTCTTTTTCTAATTTTTTCAGGTTTGTACAACCGGGGCTATATATATCTTGATGTGCCCATATCAGACGACAGCTGTATTTCAGGTATGCACTGCAGTTTATCAAATAGGCTTTATTTATAAGCTCTCTGGTGATTTTGTATGAAACCCAAAGACTGTTTGCTTTGTATGACCCTTTTGAAAGGATTTTGCTTATCCATCCCGAGTTTCGCTTAGATTGTATGCAATAGAGGAAGGGAGAATCATTGATCAAAAAGGGATGATGGCTCACCCGCACAACCTCTAATTGGTTCTCATTTTCAGTGCCTCCGCTTGAGGGGTTTGTCATGAACAGAGTCCAGGGTGATTATTTCGAAACACTTCTCTACAAAATCTTCGTTTCCATCGACGAGCAGACTAACGTGTCTGAGGTACATATTCAGTTTTCACTTTGCAGTGCACTTGAAATGCTCTGTCTCGTTTCTTCAGTAATTCTGCTTGTCTTTGAGCCCCTCATACCACTTTTCTATTTGTTATTTCAGCTGGCTAATGTACTGGAGATTGACTTGGGCCTGGTGAAGGTATGTGTCTTGCAGGGATGAAAATGGAAGGCCATTTACATGGAATGTTTGATATGAAATGATGCTTTTACAGCTGACTGGGAGAGCAGTGAATCCAGAATGCACTAGTGCTGGAATTACCGCCACTGCAAAAAATAAAAAACACAAAAAAAACGAAAGGCAAATTTCTAAATCCTTTGCCCTTTTGATGGGTTATGAAATGAGTCCTTCTTTGAATGTATGATGCAGACTTAGGAGAATGAAGACTGGACCATAATGTGTTTCCTTTGTAGCTGTTTAGCCCCGTTTCAGTATCTGGCAGAGTGGAAAACAAGCTTATTCATAAGATCCGTCTTGAAAAAACCATCACTCCTTATTAGAAAAACCAACACTGACGTGACTCAAAGGACACGATCTTTACCAATGAATTTATTTTTACGCAGGTTTCATTTTCATTATCTCGTTGACATTTTCCTAAGACAAATAGAATGAAATGTTTCCTGCAGAGATCAATTTAGTAAATGATGATGAAATAGAGCATGTTTGAATAGACCCATTGCCATCAGTGTTTATGTTGCAGACATGGTCCCTTTTGATAGGGATGTGCCTGAAGACAAATACCTAAGTTGAAAAAGCTTGACTATTGGACCTCATTCATGAAACATGAGCAAATTATTTTTTTGTGTAAACCTAAAACCAGTCAATGCAACAATTTATGTAAGAATGGTTTAATGGACATTATTAATTAATGATTTACACACAATTGCACTCCTTTCATGTCAGTGTAGAGTGATAATTCTAATCAACTCATCTAAAAATAGAGTGCAGTGTTATTCAAATTATCATGCTCATCATAATTTATAGCACAATAAAGCCATATAATATCAGGCTGTATGGAGCCCAAATCCTGACCTAGTTTCTCCAGAAGCATTCAATCTTTCTCAGAGCCAACAGTGTTATCTTCAAATGTGACAGTACCGCGATTTTCTTTTCTGTTCCGCTTCACCTGGAACCATTCTGAGTTGTGCTTATAGCCATGTAGAGAATAACCTTTGGAAAAATAAGGGAATATGTATTCATAACCTTAGCTCGGTTGGCCTAGCTACAAAATGAGTCGGATGCAACAGATTTTTATGTTTCTTGTTGTCAGGTGAAAAGGGCAGATGGAAATTGTGTTTTGGCAGGATGCTGCTGTGATTATTATTAAAAAGCTGTTTCCGATATTGCTATAGATTATTCATGAATATGTGTGGATGCTTTCCAAACATAATTCAGAAACTGGATGACTTGCCCATAAAGTTATGGCGTTAACATGCAAATATAGTTGTCAATAATCATTATTGGTTTGTGTATGAATGCTGAGTGACTATTGGACTTTTCTCTGTTGTCTTCCAGAATGCAGTGTCCATGTATTGTCGCCTGGGGTTTGCTATCAAAAAGGGTCAGGTGATCAGCCCGGACCAGCTGCACCTCTCATGGAAGAGTGCCCCTTCGGTCAATAGACTCAAGTATGAGAAGACATTCCTGACACTGATGAATGGGCTATTAGTGCTGGCTCATCTCTGAGAAAATGGGGACTCCTCTGTTGTGGGAACCTCAAGCTCAGCCAGATGGACCATTCAGACATACAGAGACTCTATCTGTATGGTTGGTGTTAGTGGCCATTGCTCTATTATTATTGGTGGGCTACACAGCTGGCCATTTCTTTTGATAAAAAAGGGCAATAGTGCTGTGTAGGGAACTCCATTAAATATATACTAATACTAAATATCCATTTTCTGATTTAGTCCTTCCAATGAATGAAAATGAGTATGAAATAAATATTGATTCTTAAAATCTGAAGATTGATCTTTTAAAATATGCAATTTTAGAGTTGATGCATGAACATTTCTGCCAAACATAATTTGTCTAGATTTCGCTGGGCTGCTGGCGGAATTTCGTTTGCATACTCTACCTCTATTCATCATTTTATTTATGTATTTATAATATTATTTATTTATTTATTAATTAGTCTATTTTCATTTATTTATAATAATATTCTATTCATAATGCTATTTATTTTTTTGCTAGTGATGTTAATCTAATTTGTTTAATAATAAATACAAATAATATAATATACATTTTTAAATCTATAAAAAATATAATGTTATATAATACTTGTAATAATTAATATATTTGATAATGCAATGATATAAAAAAGTATGCATACTTAACAATAATGCAGAATAATAATACTTTTTTATTCATTTCCCATGAAGGAAAGTTTGTTATTGATAGTGACACCCAAAAAAAACAACAACAAAAAAAACCTTCTCTGTATTATTGTGTTGTGCTAGATTTGTATCACACTCTGTAATGGCTAAAATATTTGGAAATGTTAAAATAATGAGAACCTGTAGTGTGACAGTCACAACGCATGTTATGTGAATGTCCTGTTAAAGGCTTATTGTGTTTTAACATGAGATTGTGTGTCTCAACTTGATAGGGGCACTATGGACCCTCAGAAGATGCTGCTGTCATGGGAGGGTGGCAGTCCAGTGATGGAGGCAGGTTCCTCAGCCACTGACACAGACACCACCAGCCTAGAGGACCAGGGTGAGAGCACAACTGCATTCATTAACTCATAAACAGCTTTCCACTCATCCGTTAAACACTAACTCACTCTACCGCAGTTTACTGTTAAACATTAGTCTGGCTCTGGCTTCAATCAGTACATAAATCATAATAATGAGGATGAAATGACTGTGATTTTCCCAACCCTCTAGACACAGCAAGTGTGAGCAGTCTAAGTATTCCAGCGGCCCCGACTAAGAGGATCGCCTTCCTGTTTGACTCCACCCTCACTGCCTTCCTCATGATGGGCAATCTCTCCCCTGTTAGTGTCTCACTCACAGATTTTTGTATTTCTGTTTTATAGTCGACAGATTTATAGTGTATTTTTAAGGTGCTTGATATCATTTATTGCAGATTGCATGCCTGGTTTCATAATTAAATGCAACTGACAAGGGTTGTACCAATGCTAAAATTCCGACCGATATAGTAAGCCAATAATTATGTTTATGTTTTGTACTATAACCGCTAAATGGATGATATACATTATTTTTTGTTTTTACCATTTTTTGCAAATTAGGAATAAAACAATCAATTGTTTTAAATGATTCAAGTGAATTTAGGCATCACAACATTATAATGCATAGTGTTTAAAATGGATAAAGTTCACATTTAATAGTGTTAATGATTCACTTTAAGTGAAAGTTAGGTTACAGCAAAGGTCATCAAAATGTAAAAATATGGGAAAGGAGAATGTACAATTAAAAAGGCAATATCGACTATCAGATGTCAAAATTTAAAAACTCTAATATCGGCAGATATCTGATCTTGTACTGATCATATCACTGTTTTCTATGTTTTTTTGACACAGATTCATCTGTCACTTGATAAAAGCAGCCAAATAAGGCAGATGCCACTATGAATTGTGTCATGCCCTTTATCCTTTAAAAAGCCATGAACAAAACTACTAGTTAAAGAAAAACACCCAGAATACGTTAAATATGAGTTCACTTGCAACAAGGACAAAACACGATTTGTGCCCTCCACAATGTGTTTAGTGTGGTGAATTATTGCCTGCCGAGAGCATGAAACCATCGAAATTCAATTTTGTACACTAAACAATTTTAGTACTGTGTTATGTCAGCATTTGAACTCCAGTGTAAAAGCCTGACCCTGAAGCTAAACCAGTTGAGAACCACTGATTTAGTTAACTTAGAGGAGGATCAGTACTCAAGGATTTTCTAAAATTGTCTAAGATTTAACCATTATCAAAGATGTTTTGTATATCATCTATAAATACCGGGATGTCATGTGGTTCTTTTCATCTCAGAACTTGAAGAGCCACGCTGTGACGATGTTTGAGGTGGGGAAATTGTCTGATGAGACCTTGGACAGTTTTCTCATGGAATTGGAGAAGGTAATACCCTTATTATAGGACACAAAATAGGCTGAGAGACACACAGTGGACAGACAATCTCCGTCTCTGTGCTTGTATTGAAATAGAAAGGGGCCATCGCCAGGAGCTGATTATACAACACACAGACTCGCATTTTTCACTTTGGCACTGCTCTCACATCTCTTGCACACACAAAAGCATAAAGGCTACTGCATTTCTCCCTTAATATCTCTTTTCTTGTTTGCACACGTTCTCTCACTCACAAACATATAATGACTGTCTTTGTGTTGCTGAGGTTGATAAGGATGCTTTCATGTTATAAGGTGGAGAGCACCGCTGAAGGAGAGGCTCAGAGATATTTTGACCATGCGCTGACCCTCAGGAACACAATACTTTTTCTGCGCTACAACAAAGATCTCACACCTGATCAGGGCCCTGATTTACCAAATATAGGTATGTGTCAGTATCTGAGGGCTTGAATGCGCAAAACCTTGGTGAAAAATCAAATATTTATGCATTAAATATTATATCGTCACTTGACAAAAATGAATTCATTTTCACAAATTAGGCCTTCTGAATTGTTCAAGAATTCATTCATCTTTACTGATTCATTTTTAAGAATACAATGAACGATTGCATGAAAAATTATACAAAATATATATATATACAGCACAAAAATATTGGTATGTATAAAAATATATTGTTTAGTTATTACCGATAAATAAAAATGATTAAAAATCATTTTTCCTTTTGTTGATTTAGTTGAAATATGCCTTGATTAATTTTGCTCCTATTTTAAGTTCTCGAATTAACATTTGAATCATTTTTAAGTATTTAAATGTAAGTATTTTCAGAGCAAATGCAATTATTTGTATATCAAAATATAGTATACATATTGAGTATGCCAAATGTAATATATAAATTACAAAAATTTCCCAGCCTTGGTCTGTACGTTTTTTCAAACATCAGCAAATATTTTATTGAAATTCTAACGAGATATTGGATTAATGACATGTTGTTTTATTCCCTTTGGTAATCATTATCAATGTCCTTATTTAAACTGTATCACTGTTTGATCTTTATTGAATTCAATTTCTTTTAATTATGGAGTGGTACAAGTCCATGCATGTTCACATGTTCTGGTTGGCACAAATATGTGTTTCTCATCAGGCCTGCCTCTGGACCTCCTCCGCTGTGAAAGCCTGCTGGGTTTGGACCCTGCCACCTGCAGCCGTGTTTTAAACAAGAACTATAAACTGCTAGTTTCCATGGCGCCACTCAGCAACGAGATCCGGCCAATCAGCAGCTGCACGCCTCAGGTAGTCCCAACTCACCCAGGAGACTGTAGTCAGACCCGTAGAGAGGGATGTGTGATCACTGGGACTTACAAGACTTTGTGTGTGCTCAGTGAGCAGTCAGATCCCTGTCCTCTTGAGAGTATGATTCAAGCTAAATAGGTCTTTCTTTGCCTCTGGGTTTCTTTACAAAAGTTGCTCGTTGTATAAAACTACCACTGACTCCATAATGTTCTTTGCTGTTTAGATGTCTTTCATTTTGAACAGCACAAATAAGGTCAGCATTTGGCCTGGGGATAAGTTTCAGTGTGCGTTTAGAATAACTTCACTTCGCATTACATGTTTTGTCACTAGGTGCTGTTGGTTTTAAGTTTGGCTTGTATGTTAGAGTATCTATATTGTCTGGTCCGTTTCTTTCAGCACATCGGTCCAGCCATTCCTGAGGTCAGCTCCATCTGGTTCAAGCTGTACCTGTATTCTGTCACTGGTCAAGGCCCTCCTTCACTGCTGCTGTCCAAGGGCTCCAGGCTCCGGAAGCTGCCAGATATCTTCCAGGTCAGTCTCTGCATTCAAATATTTATTTCCTTTTTTTTATTTTATTATTTTACTTTATTGTGCATTCCAGTTTAATACAATTCTTATTGCATCAGTATTCCTTTTAAATATTTAAATGCATTTATTCAAATATTTTAATGCATTTTAAATAAATGTATTTACGTTCCATGTAAATAAATAAGGATTTTTTCTTATGCACGCCAAGACTGCATTTAAATGCATAAAAAATTAAGTACATCTTTTAAAGTGAAATAACGCTTACATTTTAATTTGGGATGTTACTCAGTCCTACGATCGACTGCTTATTACATCGTGGGGTCATGACCCCGGGGTAGTTCCATCATCCAACGTGCTAACAATGTTGAACGACGCCCTGACCCACTCTGCTGTGCTCATTCAGGTAATACAGGGAGACCCTAAACAACTAAGAGTTACATATTCATATACCTACTATATAACTTATTCTCGTATCCAAGTTATATTAAATGTATCACTCTGTTCAGGGACATGGTATGCATGGACATGGTGAGACTGTCTATGTCCCCTTCCCATTTGATGAGGAAGACCTTAAAGCAGGTAAAATCTCTGTTATTTACACATACAGTGGCCCGATACAGTATTTGGACATAAAAATGTCTGAATGTCAGTAGTTAAACCTAAAAAAAGTGATTATATTTTGTTTAAATACTTTTTTGGGTCACTAAAGATGTGTATTTGTGCCTCATTTTAGCACTCTGAATAGCAGAGCAAATCTAACTGGCCGCTCTGGTTTGTGTTGCCTCTCCCAGAGTTCTCATATTCCAATATGTGTGCGCACAAAGCCCTTAAGATCTTGCAGGACAAAGTGGATCTGGAGCACCAGTGTGGCTACATCACCATGCTCAACCACAACAACAGACATCGCAGACGACCCAGTGACGTCGACGGTGGGGCTAAGAGCTTCTTCTGAATCCACACTGTCCATTTTACCAATCTGTGAAAGGCCTGATAAGGACAGCACCTACGCTGAACATTAGCCACTCCAAGCTCTATCGATAAGTGCTGCAATTAGATTAGAATGAGAACAACAACCAGTTCAAGCTCTCACCCGTGTGTTTTATTAGAGCAGGTCTTTAATTCAATTAATGTTTTAATTGCAGTCCACATGTTTGATTGCATCACTAATCAGAGTGAAACTTAAACGCTACCTTCAGGGTCTCAAAGAAACACGAGATTCACTCTCTTTACGTTCCTCACAGGAGACCCTGATCTTAGCGGAGTGCTTGAAGCCAACGGGAGCAATGAATCTTTCGAGCTAGTCACAGAGGAGAATAACGGAGATGGCAGCAAGAAACAGGGAACAGAAGGTAGGTGTTCTTTGACTGATAGTCAAAACTGCAGATTTATAATTTTTTTGGGGGGGAAACATGCGGAATGGATTTGAACATGCCAGAATGTGTTAAACTGAGCTGAGAGTACTAGTGGGGAATGCTAATCAATACGAGGCGCTCAGAAAATCATGTTTGCTCACTCTCCCAGGGACGTCCAGTGAGGATGAATGGGTTCCTCTGGAGCTTTGCTTTGGGATGCCTCTTTTTAGCTCTGAGCTAAACCGCAAAGTGTGTCAGAGGATCGTCTCCCACAAACTCTGCAGCAAAGACAGGTGACATCCTGAACAAATGATGTTTTTTTTTTTTTTTCACAGTGCATAAAGATTTTAAAAAAATACTGTGGTTGCATGTCTGCAAATATTTCTGGCTAAGCACATATGCACATATACATTCCCTTTAACCATTTTCTTTTGTCTGTACACTATCCATATCAGTAAAAGTAGTGCTATACTGTATATATATTAACATTAAGCCGATTCAGACAGCGCTTGAACGCACAACAGCACACACAATTATGCCAAAATGCCAGTTTTGTCGAGTATCCTCGCAAGCACAGTTAAATAGAAAGAGAAAAAGTTGTGAGAAAATAGGATGTGCGTCTGATCCGCTTTATGTGTCAGGTGACAGCATATGTGACAGCATCCTATTAATCCTGCTGCTGTGATGTCTGTCATTAACGTTAATCAAAGAACAAAAGAATCACTCAACTTGAAATTGAGCCCTGATATATGGAAGGGCAGGTAAATGGGGCATTATTATAATGGGTTTATGTAAAGATTGTTTTAAGTTCACTTAAATTAAAAGTTGTTACATCTGAGAGAAAAAAAAAAAAATTCATAGAGACATCCGTAGCGGTATTGGTGGTTGGTGATGTCTTCTTTCATGAAAAGAAGCCATTAAACAAATATTTAAAATATAAGCTACTGTCTTTGTTGTTTATACCTTAATTTGGTGATTAAATGTGAAATTATTACAATATAAAAATATATTAAAAACTTTAATATTAGGTTGCATTAATTGCGATTAATTGCAGAAAAAATGTGCGATTATTGTCAATAATTATTTATTATTACGGAATTGACAGCACTAAAATAAATGTTGGTACAGTGATATAATTAATCTGTTTTAATTAAATAATAACCTTCTCATTCATGTTTGTACAAATGAATGTTTGTTGGACTTTGATTATAATTAAAGATGCAAAGTCTGAAATATTATATATAAACTTGGTATTTTGGAATACCAATTCAATGTGTGTATTCCAGAAATAAAAACAAATCATCACCTTTGCCATGTTTCATTATCATTGCTACCATTTTTTGATTATTGTCCCAACTACACTGACAGGTTACACTAAAAATAGGTGGTGTGAGAAATCACACCTGTTCTGTGACAGTCTGCGACTGTCCTGTGCTTTTTAATCAGAAACAATGTCTGCTTGCATAATGACATATTGAATGAAATGCATTAACAATATTCAGAAAAATTAAGCATATTTAAGCAGCGTTAAGCATATATAATCATGTAGGTTTTGACAGCTTTAATTGCAACAGATATGGTCAAATTGGACTAAAGGAACATACTCTGTTTCTTTTGCAGTCTTCAAGAGTTATTACATTCCAGTCGAAAACTGGCATTAAAAGTTCTCAGTTTTGTTCAGTCATTCCAGGTAAATATTCACTGATTTTTTTATTTTTTTATTTTATTCAGCTGTATTACACTGTCATGGAAAACCCGGAAGTATCATGGAGTTTAATGAAATCAGGAACTTAATAAAATCTTATAAAGTCATGGAAATTTCTATAGTGCATATAATTTTTTTCTAGTTACCCTGCTGAAAAATCCAGCATTGCTGGTCACCAGCATCAGGTATGTTTTGCATGCTGGGATCTGCATGGTTTGCTGGTCACCAGTATTGGAACCTGTATGGCTGATGGACCAACTACACTAGCTCTGTTTTGCTTGAGAACAGCATTACTTTGCTGGTCCACCAGCTAGACAAGAACTATCCCAGCTCTAACCGGCATAAACCAGCCTGGACCTACATGAAATTCATGATGCTTTATGCTGGATTTTTTTTAGCAGGGTATGCTCTGCTGTAAAATATTTCATCAGCTAGAAATTGCTCTTTGGGAGTGCAATCTCTATAAAAATGGGTAAGAAGTGTGAGACTCCAGGTGTTTTTTCACTGTCAGATGTTCTTTGTATGTGTGGTGAGTTTACCATTTTTCACCGTCTCTCACAGGATGGAAAACAGCCTGCGGACCCTGACAGTGGGGTCTCTGGTCCCCTGTGTCAGCCCCCAGCAGAGTCTGGCGTCCCCCTCCCTGCGATCAACCTGTTCTTCAAGGACGGCGAGCTGAAGGAATGGAGCGGCCGAGCGCCTCCCTCCCTACACATCTCTGCCCCACAGAGAGATCAGCCCACATAAAATACCACTCTCAAAATTACCCTGTTCACATTCACACCATACTCCACACACTTATGTCATGAGTTACCATGTTACCTGTGGCACTCAATCACAGACAGCCATCAAGTGCTGCCGCCACCCGTCACATCTGGATGCGAGCGTCCAGACTAACTCAAAAATCCCAACGGTTTCAATCAAACATCTCATTCACTCAATGTCACACGAATACAAAATAGAAAAGCTATTTAAAAAAAAAAAGGATCCTATATTGACCTTTTAATGTGTATATAGACTTTCCTTGGAAAACATAGGACCAATCCTGGGGTTGGATAAAGTCACCCTTCTCGTATTGTCATGTTTTGTGACCTGATGCATGATATCACTGCACAAAATCTCAAAAACTACCTGACTGAGGGTTTGAAAACATGAAGTTGAGGTTTACTTTTTGCACAAGGCCTGTGGATGACATTCAGGTATAATCGATTTGTTTTTTATTTTCTTTGTAAATCAAGAGCTTTGTTGGTACTTGATTACAGTATTTGGTTGTTGAGTCGTATTCCAGCTGGAAAACCTGTCTCTCAATTCTGCTTAACAGAGGAGCGTTTCTGCTTCACTGAGACCAAAGACCAACTTGTTTTATGTTGATTTTTACCATTATTTTACTTTCTTGCTGCCTTATTTGCGTTGTGCCCAGTAAACTGCTGTATCACCAAATGCATTTTTTTTCCACTTCGCCAGTTTGAACACGTTCAATTCGTTTTAGTCTAGCTCAGGCACACAAACCTGCAATTAGTGACAACAAGTTTATCGAAAATCAAACCATTACCTAGATGTGTTGAATATCAGTATAAGTTTAGAGTTTGTTGTGCGAATAATAAAATCCCCCTCAGTGGCCTGACCTTTTCCCTCATGCCTTTACTTAGGGCGCTGCCAGTGTTTCCCCAAACAAACCTTATAGTGGTGTATGATGATGATGATGAAGACCGATTAGAGATCTTGATGCTGCATGATGAGTGTGTAGAGTCGTTGTGTGTATTGTGCGCCGTTCTCTCCTCATCTCTTTATTTCCCCTGTCCATTCCTTCCCGCATCTATAAGATTTAAAACAACACTGGCCCTGTGCCGGACCCTGTCACAGTGTTAGGGAAAAAAATAACCAATAGTTTTATAAAGTCACCGTGCATTTTAGGAACTCTCTGTTGTAGTGTACTTGATGGGACTGTGTACATGCTCTTGTAATTAAATGGGTACAGAAGTTACATTTCCCCTCTCACGCCATCCCATTCTCCAAAATATATGTCATAACAAATGAATATGTAAAAAGTATATGAAAGTACTAATAAATATGTTACAAATACACCAATTACAAGTGTTAGCATGTGGTTTTTCATTTTGAAAGCTGTTTTCTTCATGTTGTTGATGCGCTCAGCTATAGGCAGGCCAGCTCCCCGGTGAGTGTAATTACTATAGCAACGCACATTCGGGGTGTCACCAGGGGGCAGTGAGGCCCTGAAATGGGGCATGTCATCATAGGGAGGAAAAAAGCATCTGATGATGCCGGTCAACAATTTGTGTTGAGCTGGTCTGTATTTTCCATACAGTATGTGCAAGGCCACTGTACTTAGTGGTTTTACTTTTTGTCATTAATTTTATAATTAATCTTCTTGTAGCTTAATAAATGAAATTGGTTTTATCTGGAGACTTGCTCTTTAAAACTAGGTCAGTAACTGAAGTCAGAAACTTTCAATATTTCAAGAAATGTGTGTATGGGAGGAAATTTGACAAAGCGGGTGGCTATACTCCATTTGTATTGTAGATGTTCTTGCAACCTATGAAACTTTTACATAGAGAAATACAGACTTGTATAAAAGGAATATAACCATCATCTTCAGCCTTTCTTTCTTTCTACCCTTTCATATTTCTAAGCAGTGCTTTAAAAAACAAAACTGGCACTATCCACATTAATAACTGTGTCAATGTAATTTGTCACTTATTTGGAAAGAGGTTAAATACTTTTATTCACAGTTGAATAGACTTGTGAGGCTCACTATAAAATTAATAGACCTCATTTGTGAACGGGTGTTTGTAGACTGTCATCAGTAGCACAAGCCCCATTAAGATGTGTCCCAATATTATACTCTTGTAATAATGTTATGGATATAAATTGCCTATACCTGTAGTACAGTCATTCACAACGTGTACACGCAATAAAGAGATGCTAAGTCGCGTTCACACCAAGGACGACAACTATTATATAACTACAATACTGATAATTATATAACTAAGGACAACATGGTTTAGTCTTCCCTATTAAATGTTATTCAAGTCAAAATGTTTTAAAGAAATTTAATTTTGAATAAAATGTGGTGTCACATTATTTTATCAGATAGCTTGCTGAAGATTCTTGAATTTCGTTCAAATACATTCTATTTTCTATTTTTTATAAAATTGTGTTTGCTCATCTGCAATACGTCTCTAGGACGTTTCCGCTCTGACATTAAACTGACATTTAGAAAATGTCTTTAAGATGTTTATGATTTAGAATGAATGTAAAACTGACACCTTAAAGACATATCTCAGATGTTTGTACAGAGCAGATGCTTTCCAGATGAAGCACTCTTTAACAGACATCTTGCAGACGTATGTGTGCTGTCTGTTGTGGTAAAAAAACGAGTAAAGAATACCAGCCACAGCAGCAATCATTCTCCCCTCCGCCATGTTTAAAGTTTATGGCATGCCCAACTAGGACACTTGGGTATCAAAATTATTTTCCCAGTTTCCCAGTAGTAAATACGACTTTAGAGGGGTGTTCATGTCCAATTTCTGACTAGGAAACCATAATCCAATAGCATGTTAAGGCAGCATTAATGCTCTAATTTTTTAAAGCACGATAGGCTACTGATTGGCTGTCAATGTTTTTATTGTTGGCAAAAAAGTTGTTCTGAAAGTGATTCCAATGATATCATTCTTTATCGTTATAGTTCCTATTCTCATAGAATTAGAGCAATTATTAAAATGTTATATTAGTTATCCTTAGCTATCGTCCTTATTTGCTGACAAAAGATGGTAGACATTTGCTAGTTTTGTTTCTTACAGTAGATTATAGATACACATTCACCTCATCCTCCAGCACTCTTTTTATTTTCTGTCTGAGAAAGTGGTGAAAAATAATTCAGTGAGTGAGTGATGCGTTCAAATGAATCAAACTGAATCACAAACAGTTTCAGACCATTTTGCAAACCCGCTTGATCGATTAGATCAAGTGATTTATTGGCGAATCGTTCTGATTCTAAAACCCACATGTCATGATTGCTGAAATATTTTGGTTTACTGTAAATAATACAGTGAAATATGGCTGAAATATCGCTTTGACAGTCAAGGATTTATCAGTATAAAGGGTCTAGCAATGCCACAAAGTTTACTTTATATATAATTATTAAGTTGGCATAATTAGGATACATACGTTAATAGCCTAAATGCCTATTTTTTCCTTATTTATTTGTTTTAGACAGCAGTTAGGTTCAGTGCAGTAGGCCTACTTATATTTAGTCAAACAGGAGCACAAATAAAGCTAGTTACACATATTAATGATGGCTCGATGGCGTCTGTCTAAACTGCTTTATATCGTGTTTTGCTTTTCTAGTAATGTCTCTTTAAATGAGGGAGCGCGTGTGTGTGCCTGGTTTTATTTCTTCAGCTCTGCCTGTTAGTTTAGTTCGCTCGCATATCTGATACACCCGAGCAATACAGCAGCAGGTGCAGTTCAAAACATCGGGAGCATTTGACATTCGCTGCACGAGAGACAACAACCCGCTTTACTGTAAATACGCGAATAACGTGTTTGCCGTTCTCTTTTCGGATACCGCAGAAACATTTTATTCATTTCATCAGTATGATGCTTTGAAGAACTTGGAAACATCAGGTGTGATAGCCTACTAAGTAAACTAACTGCGAGGAGCAACAACACGAATCATTGGATGTAAGCTACACACTGGATGTAATGCATCAAACAATAACGTAACTCTTCTTATATAAAGTAGCCTACTTTGTTTTGGTCTGTTATTGTGATGCGCGCGGATCTAGGTTTAGTAAGCAACCATATGCGCAGACGGAGCATCGCAGCGAATCTACTTCCAGATGTCCATCTCTCTCTGCTCGTAACAGGTGGAGCTCATTTCACTCCATCTGTCCGCTGCTGAAGTGGCATATATGGGCAACCAGGTTGACAAACTGTCACACCTAAGTTACGTCGAAGTTCCCACGACCGACCCGAACGGACTGGACACGGAAGAAGACGGCCCGCGGATCGGGGTCTCGTACATTTTCGCGACCGACGACGACGAACTGGACGATGATCATCATCAACATGTCGATGGCCCGGAGCAAATGGATGAAGACAAGCAGTACAACGAGCTGGGCTGCTCAGTTTACCACCGAGACGAGTGCATTTATGAGAAGAGTGACAACACTAGGGAACTGGAGACGTTTAGCCCGGAGAATTTACTTAACAAATGTAAGCCCGGAGACGTTCTGGAGTTCGTGTCCGCCGGCCAGTACCCGCACTGGGCTGTGTACGTCGGGGACTTCCAGGTGGTGCACCTGCATCGGGCGGAGGTCAAGAACAGTTTTCTGACCGATGCTAGTCAAGGCAGGAGGGGCAGGATCGTAAACGACCTGTACAAATTCAAACCCCTGAGTTCTGATATGGTGGTGCAGAACGCTATGGAGCAGGTGGGAGCGAAAGACAGAGAATTAAGTTGGAGAAATTCGGAGTGTTTCGCCGCCTGGTGCAAATTCGGTAAGCGGGAGTTCAAGATGGGAGTGGAGATACGGATAGGAAAACAGCCGTACAGATTAAAGCTCCTCTTGCCTGACAAACAGTTTCATGTGCTGGAGTTTCAGAGTTTGGAGGATTTGATCATGGAAAAGAGGAGAAATGATCAGATCGGTAAAACGGCAGTTATACAGGAGTTGGCGCATCATTTAAGCCATAGCGGAAGTGAAGTGAACGTTCATTGACATGCAACAGGTAGCGGAAAGAAATGTAGCCTATCACAACAACATATCCGTGATTCTCACGAAACCCGTCCAGAACATTTCCCTGCAAAATCAAAAGAAATATATAAGAATTATATATATATTTTTTTAACTTAAAGAACTGTTTTAAGGACACAAATTGTGATTATACACCATGAAGTGATACAGTAGCTCTTCATCATCATACGCCGTTCCTGTCATGTCGGGGACTATCACTTAAAGAATTGGCCAAAAATTGTGTCCTAAATTAATTTTTTTCCACAACCGTCTTTATAAAAACAGTAAAGCACTCTAGGCAATGTGTTAAAAATAATGTTACAATTCAAAACATCTTAGACTACATGCGTCATTTAGCCTACTTTCAGCCCAAAAAGTTTTTTTTAATTCCACTTTCAGCCCAAAAAGTTTTTTTTTAATTCATTTTGGGGCTTCGTGAGATTCATGACATGACGTATTATGATGGTTCATCTGACATCACATATTATGATAACAAATGATGTTAGAAAAATGTCATACAAATTCTAGTCGGATGATAGCATTGCTTTCAAAATGGCTCTCAAGTTGTAAGCTGTTATAATGTATCAGGCTCTCTATGAGTTATAAAATTGCCATAAATCATCATGTGGACCTTCCTTTCTAAACGTTTTGGCACAGATGAAATTGCAGCAAGTAAACTGTGACTGAATCCACCTATTTACCCTCTCTCTCAGTTATTCCTGTTTTTCTCATTACACACGAACATAGCTGACCTCACAATTAGCTCTTTTGCTTGGTCAGTATGGTGCATTTCTTAAAGGCAGGGTAGGTGATTTGTTCCAAGTGGTATTTGTATTTTATGTTTAGGCCTATATATAAGTGGTATAAATGTTTTTTTTTGTATATATTGTCAGTGGAAGGCATTGGACCATAAGATGTGCGTCCAATCATTGCATTCAAATGCAATGATACAATGTCCTACCTGCCTGTCAAAGTATGTATTTCCATACCTCCGTGCACCCTGCTCGCGCAGACATCACATGTCATCAGCGTGTTTCATGCTATGCAGAGTTAGACAGACGTCAGTCATCAAACACCTTTAAAGGTATAGGCAATTTTCGGAGAGGCTAGCATAGCGAGCTAGCTTTGAAAGCATAAGATCCCACCCTCCAGAGTGTCTCCAAAGCCAGGCCTCCTCCAAAGGCACATGAATGCACACAGCAGGGAGCAAACAAAAGCATAATGAGAGACGGCGTACCTCGTGTCTTAAAGCACATAACATTACAATAATAATGAACATAAACAACTTAAAGAGCACTGACCCATATTACCTGACTGCTGCAGGTTAATTTCCCTGTTGATAGTGTTGCCATTGAAATGCATAAATTTGATTCACAAACCTCTCCAAGTAAAACGTCACAGGTTTCCATCTCTTCCAAAGCAGTTATGACGTGAACACAGCATAAGCTTGTTGTTTAGGTTCAGGAGGAAGGTTCTGTTGTTTAGGTTCTGGCTGCTGTTTCGGTTGCAGTGGTCGGTGACTGACGTCTGTTATCTTGAAACGCGCTGATGACGTGTGATGTCTGCGTGAGGAGGTATGGAAATACATACGCTGATAGGCAGGTAGGACATTCGTATAATTGCATTCAAACCAAATTCAATGATTGATGAACATTTTATGGTCCTACGCCTTACACAGAAGATATACATATAAATACATTTAGACTTAACTTATTGATTGCTATCAGGATGTGAAGAGACTTTCAACCAGCATAACAAAAAACAAAAAAAGTGTCTGGAACAAATCACCTACCCTGCCTTTAAGTAATTTAACATTTGTTTTCCTTTTGACATTACAATACAGGTCTCATTTTTCCATCTGTTTATATTTTTTTACTTTTTTTTATTGCCAGAGGCCACTTAAAATGGTTGGGTTGGAAGGCTGCAGGTGTAAACAAGAACTTGTTTAAAAAAAAATCTGATAGAAATCATTTGATGTAGTGTTTTAATATTCAGCAAATGCTTTAATCCTGAGCCTCTTCAATACCCTGCAAACTCTGCACAGCTTTCATTTGCAAGCCTGCCAAAGTTGGCTTACCTTCTAATTGTCCACCCACTTGTGAAGTTTACAATTTTCTCAGAGTATGTGAATTGAATTAATGATGTGAGGCTGTTGAAAAAACAGTTTACTAAGACTGGATAAAATAAATGTATCAAAGGCCAAGGCATAAAATGCCACATCTCTGCTTCAACAGTCAATAATAAGAGTCCTAACAAATGCCAAAGGCAGTATTTCCTAGCAGTGAGCCGTTCATTCGTGAGATCATGAGATGTTGATCAGGAAATTGCTTCTGGCCAAACTGGACTTTGACCTCATAGGAAAACATCAGGTGATCAAACCTGAAATGTATGGACAATCTGAAGGGTCAAAACACACAGTGTCCCAGAAACTCAGTGTGACTTATCTCTCTACACAGTAGCAGTGCCTTTGAGATACGCCACAGATGACGTGTTTTGTTAGAGGAGGAAAGCGTGTTTTATGATTTGAGCCCAATCGCACTGCCACAGGTCCACACTGAGTAAACACGAGATGCTGGGAAACAGGGAAGCAATTACAACTGCCATACTGTGAGTGAGTAATGGTTGCCCGCAAAGGCAACAAGACAGTCTTTGTGAATCACTGGAAAGCCAACACTATTGCCAGCTTGAGACAACAGCCCCCTAATGAGCACTTAGGCTGTGATGTTTTGAATTGTGATCTGACTCAGTGACATTGCTCTTTGTGCTGTGAGTACAGGTTTCTGCCTAGTCCCTTCAGCTCTTCTGTGAATAGTTTCAGCCATTTCAGCCATAGAGCTGTTTTCAGTTTGTCGTGCTAAAACCCAGAATAGAATTAGCATTATAAATACCTTAGGGAACCCATGGCAACCTCCCGGGTTGGCCAACCCATTGGCATTATGATCAAACAGCTCTATTGGTTTGGACTATGCAAGTGTAATAGGCAATGGATACGGGGCTTTCAGATTTTACTGAGATCTTTAAAACAATTACAAATGAAAGAAATTTTAAGTAACCAGTGACATTAATCAAATACCAATATTATGCGTTATATGCATAGATTATTTTATTTAAAAGAAGAAAATAATTAAAAATTACAATAATTGTAAAAAGTTTGCCAGTGATATCCATCAAATCCCAGAGTCCTTTCATATTCTCTAATAAAAAACCTATTTAAAAAAGTAAAATAATTAACTATTTAAATAATTTAAAAGAGTCAAGCTACATACATCAAATCACAGTGTCCTTATTATAGCTGCAAAGGTTCACTAACAAGTAAATAAATAAATTAAATATCAAACTATATGCAGGTCCTTTTATTTGCATAGGTTCACTCATTTAAAGAATAAATAAATAAATGAAAACATTTGAATAATTTGAAAAAGTGACATTCATCAAATCACATCAAATAATCTCTAAGTTAAAGAAAAAAAGAAAATTAAGAAAAATCTAAATACTTTAGAGTCAAATGACATTAATCATATCCCATCTTTATTATTTAAGCTGCATGGATTTACAAACAAACAAATTAAAAATTAAATTTAAAATATTTAAAAAGAGAAGTCCAGTGACATTCATTACATCCCAGTCTCTTTATTGTAGCTGTATAGATTCCTTGTTAAATAAAATAAAGAAATAAAGAAAAATCTAAATAATTTCAAAAGAGCAAACTGCCATTCATCAGATCACAGTGTTCTTATTGTAGATGAGTAGAATAACTAATACATACATACAAATCTAATAAATCTATTAAAAAAGTAGTCTGTGCCATTTGTCAAATTCCAATGTACATATTGTAGCAGTATTGATTCTCTACGTTCAATACAATAAAGAAAGAAAGAAAAATCTAAATAATTGAAAGAGTATTCAAACGACATTCATCAAAATCCCAGTAATGTAGCTGCATATATTCACTAATAAACCAACACATAAATAAATATAAACATAATGCAAATATTTAAAAAGAGTAGTCCAGTGACACTCATCAAATCCATTGTTCTTATCAAAGCTGCATGGTTTCTGGCAGACCTTTACATCACATGACTGGGGTTGAGGTGAACTTGTGAAGCTCATTTATCAATGTTTAAATAGCTTATCAACGTTGTCAAACGAACTTATTTAAACACAGCAAAATCTTTTCCTTGCTTCTCATTATTTCATTAAGCCTGAACCCGTTTTGAACACTATTTATATCTCCTTCAGTGGCATAACAGACTTCAGTGAATTCAGGTTCAACAGCAAAAACAAGCAGGAAGGAAGTTGCTTGCTGTCTTATGAATCTTCCTGTTGCAAAGAGGTAAACATGAAGCAGCTAGTGTGTTGAATTTTTTTTTTTTGGTGGTGGTGGTGGGTGTGTTTTTTGTTTAAGATTCTAAAACAAAAGTTTTAAAAAATACAATGCAAAATATTCTTCCCCTTTCTATTTACAATCTGTACATTTCCTCCCTCAACAACATATGTACAGACCAAAACATTTATTTCTCTAAAATGAAAAACACATTTCTCCCTTGCAAAAGTACCTTTCCAATCCCAGTTAATTCTTTGTACATATCTCAAACAGCTGTGGATCTTCTTGGGTCTGTCTGTTTGAGCGTCACACATTTACATTTGGCATTTTTACCCGCTCTTCAATGCAAATTTGTTCTGCTAGATTAGACGAGAGCGTCGGTGGACAGCAATTGTCGAGTCATAGTACCAAATATGTTCGATTGGATTCAAGCCTGGCTCCAGCCACAGCATTTCCAGAGCGCTAACCTTTTTTTTCCAAGCCATTCTTTTATCCTTTTTGTTATGCGCTTTTTGTCATTGTCCTGATGGGAAATCAATCTTCACCCTATAGACGCAGATCTCTGACCAACTGAAACAGGTTCTCATGTTGAAAATCATCCCTACGTGATACTGTGCGGAGCGTTTGGTTTGTGCCAAATATAATGCTTCACTCTCAGGCCAGAGAGCTCAATTTTAGTCTCATCAGTCCACAAATTTGTCTTCAAAACGTTTTGAGATGTTATCAAACTCCAGGCATGATTTAAAACTGCTTTCAAAAGTGTCTTCTTCCTTCTAGCCACTCTCAAAGAGTCGTGAACTGTGAAGTGCTGTAGTGAGTGTTGATACCTGGGCTGTTTCTCTATTTCTGCCACACACACAAAACAAGACCTGCAGCTCCTCTGGTGTTGTAACCTTTCTCTCGGTCATTTTTCTGAAAGCTGCCCTTGTTCTGAGTTTGATAAGACAATCTGGTTGTTCTATCACGGACTACCTTGACAGTTTTCTCCAACTTCACCTCAAAGTTTCACTGGAATACATCCACTGTTTTAGTTGAGACCTCGCACCGTCAACAGCATTGAATTTGTAAATTTGCAACAGGAGGCAATGCAATGTTTAAAGGAGAAATGTAATAATATTGGGGATTCTGAATCATCCCAGTAAGTCAAATTGAATTTGATCGGCAGGTTCGTTCAGATCCGTTGAGTGACTTTTCCACTCTGGTTGCGTCCGAAATTGAATACTCTCTAGGTACTTATTAGGGCCCAAGCCTTGAAAAGGCGAAGGCCCTATTGTTTTCCTTAGGATTATTTATTATTATTATTATTATTATTATTATTATTATTTTACTACCTTTTGGGCACTTTTGGGGCCCTTAACGTGCTCGAAAACTCTTGAAACTTTGCACACGGGTCAGAACCCGCGGCCATCAGGGCCGGGCTGAAGATGGTACCCGGGCGTGGCAGGGGGGCTCGACAGCGCCCCCTGGAACGGGATTTGAAAACATGTCCGTATATCAAACACGCTTGCATGAATTAATCTGAAAATCGGTACACATATAGATCTCATCGTTTCATATATCCTTTGCACTCTTACTTTTTACGCCAGCCCAACAGGAAGTCGGCTATTATGGGTTGTTTGGAAACTCATGTTCAGGAATTTGATATACTCCTCCTAGGGAATTCACCCGATCGTCACCAAACTCGGTGTGCATGAAGTCAAGACATTGAGGATGAAAAATTGCCAGGGGATTTTTGATATCTCGAACGGTTTGGCCGTGGCGAGGAAACGAATTTATGGCGAATAATGGAAACAGGAAGTGTGTTATAACTTCTGCATACATTGACTGATCTTGATGAAACTTCAGCAGTGTGTTCGCTGTAAGAGGCCGATCACATGGATGTGACTATTGGGAGTCAAAGTTATAGCGCCACCAACTGGCAGCAGGAAGTGTGTCACTTTCAAAATGCTTTGAAATCACCCTCTTATTTTTACCCGATTTGCTTCAAACTTTATGTGTATAATGTAAAAACACGGCAGATTTAGACCTGTGAAAGGATTATTGATATCTTAGATACTGTTGCCGTGGTAACGCATCAAACTTTAAGATTCTTTTTTGATGCTTTTGAGACTCTTAGCATACTTGAAATTGCATGAAACTCGATAGACACATCACATTTATTAGCCAGTAGACATGTGCAAAGTTTCAGAAACGGGCGTGGTGCCGGGGCTCAGTAGCGCCATCTTTTGACAAAAGAGGGGGAGTTAGGTCTATACTTTTATCTACAATCTTAAAACTCAGTATGTATAATGTTCATATCGAGCTGGACAACTTTCTAATTTACACTTATTAGCTCAGACCAACAGGAAGTCAGATATTTTGGTTTGAATGTGGATGTTTTGGAGAATTTTCTCTTCCCCTCTCTCTGACCCTACGTCTCTCTGTGTGTTTGAGGGGAGGGGGGTTTGTCTGCTGAGTGAGAATACTTTTATTTTAGTTTTTCAAGGTTTTGGGGCCCTTAACGTGCTCGAAAACTCTTGAAACTTTGCACACGGGTCAGAACCCGCGGCCATCAGGGCCGGGCTGAAGATGGTACCCGGGCGTGGCAGGGGGGCTCGACAGCGCCCCCTGGAACGGGATTCGAACACTTGTCCATATATCAAACATGCTTGCTTGTAATAATATGAAACTCGGTACACTTATAGATCTCATCGGGCCGAACAACTTTTGTGCTCTAAGTTTTACGACAGCTCAACAGGAAGTCAGCTATTATGGGTTGTTTGGAAAATGCATGATTTTATTTTTGATATACTTCTCCTAGAGAATTAATCCAAACACCACAAAACTCGGTTAGCGTGAAGTCAAGACATTGAGGATGCTAAATTGCGAACGGATTTTTGATATCTTGAACGGTTTGGCCGTGGCGAGGAAATGAATTTATGACTAAAAAAGGACACATAAAGTGTGTTATAACTTAGTTAATTTTATCTACAGTTACAAAACTCTGCGTGTATATTGTTCTCGTCAAGCCGAACAACTTTCTAATTTATTGTCATTAGCTCAGACAAACAGAAAGTCAGATATTGTAGTTTGAATGTGGATTCTGAGAATTTTCTCTCCCTCTCTCTGACAGAGAGAATGCACCCTGCCATTCTGTATGTGTGTGTGTGTGTGTGTGTGTCTGTGTGAGGAGGGGGAGGGGGGAGGGGGTATCTTCGGGTGATAGTTTAAACACAAAGTCATTCATGGGGCCATACTGCCCTCTTGTGTCCAAAATTGTATTTATACGCACTTTTATTCATTTATTACCTGTATTACACACACACACACAGTTCGATCGCACCCGCGCCTCTCTCTCTCTCTCTCTCTCTCTCTCTCTCTCCCTCTCTCACACACACACACACAGACACACAGTTCGATCTCTCCCGCGCCTCTCTCTCTGTCTCACGCACACACACAGTTTGATCGCGCCCGCGCCTCTCTCTCTCCCACACACGCACACACACACACAGTTCGATCGCGCCCGCGCTTTTCTCTCACACACACACGCACACACACACACACACACACAGTTCGATCGCGCCCGCGCCTCTCTCTCTCTCTCTCTCTCTCTCTCTCTCTCTCTCTCTCTCTCTCTCTCTCTCTCTCTCTCTCTCTCTCTCTCTCTCTCTCTCTCTGTCTCTCTCTCTCTGTCTCTCTCTCTCTGTCTCTCTCTCTCTCTCTCTCTCTCTCTCTCTCTCTCTCTCTCTCTCTAATGTGCTATATTAGATCAATAATGTGCTATATTAGATCAATATGTTTTCCTTAAAAATTTTATTCTCTCTCCCACACACACACACAGTTCGATCGCGCCCCTTTTACACACACGCACACACACACACACACACAGTTCAATCGCGCCCGCTCCTCCGTCTCTCTCTCTTTAATGTGCTATATTAGATCAATGTTTTCCTTAAAAATTTTATGCACACTACATTTATTCTCATCACATTTATAAATTATTGTATAAAATAATACTACCATTAAAAAAAAACACATTTGATTTTCTATTTTAATCAATGTAGAATGTGTAACTTAAAAATAAACAGATCAGTGCTCTGTTTGAGGACAAGAAATTAAAACCAATGCAATATGATGAATGTCCAAAAGATGGCACTCACAGACTGTTTTTAAACGAGGTTGGATAAATATTTTTTGCTTTTAAACTGTGTGTGTGGGTGTTGGTGTGTGTGGGTGAGATTTTGGTTGGGGGACAGTTGTAGGTTACAGTTTGAGTTTATAGTTTGACAAAAGCACTTTGTGTTTTATTGTGAGTGTACATACATATAAATAAACACTTTGCAGTTTGAATTTACGTCCTCGATGAACAAAATGACGGAGTATGTTTTTATGTGTAACAGTTCAATCGCACCCACACCTCAACCACACACACACACCAAACACACACACACACACACACACACACACACACACACACACACACACACACACACACACACACACACACACACACACACACACACACATATTGGAAAGTGAGTGAAGTACAAAGCCTATAATAAAGAAAAAATTAGCATCCAAATACATCACAAATGTTGAAACAGTTTGATTCTAATGAGAGAGTTACGTGAGACCAACACCACTTACTTTCACTTTCGCTTTACATTATTTCGGTTACTTCTTGTTTATAGTTTTTTAAAATTCTTGTTCTGTTCTGAATATCATTACATTTAAACGATTGCTTGTGTAATATTTTGAGTGTATCATCAAATCAGAATAATTATCTCAGTTTCCCTAGTTATTTATTTTTATTTTTTTCATTTTACTAAACAGGTAAGGCAAGTAATATTCTCTGTGTCTTTATATATGTATATCTATCTATCTATCTATCTATCTATCTATCTATCTATCTATCTATCTATCTATCTATCTATCTATATATATATATATATATATATATATATATATATATATATGGATTATAAATAACTTATTTCTGTATAAAATAAAAATTTCCTAATAATCCAGACCAACCAGAGCGCACTCTTCCTACAACATCATCAGTGCTGAAGCGGAACTACCAGAGGCGTTCGGCAGATAGCGAGCAGATGCAGCATATGTGTTGTATCGAGGCAGGGTCAGGCCAGGGGAATCCATTTGCAGCTTTTTATTAAGAATGGTCAAGACAGGCAGGGTGAACAATGGCAAACAGGGCAGAACAGAAAAGGCAGAGACAAACTAGGTTGACAGGCAAAGGACAAAGACCTCCAGATAAATACTGGGCTTCTGGATTTACACATTTAAGTGCTGCAAAACATATTGACCTAAAAATTATTCTAAATTTAAATGATCTCATATATGTGGCTATTGTGGTTCACGATCATAGGCCCTGTCCCCAATTGGCACACTTCATATGAATTTTCGGTCTTGTGTACTTATTTCATGTGTCTGTTAAATCCATGAGACCGTAGGCTTTCTCATTTTTCAATTTAGGTTTCAGAAGGTTGCTCAGTCATACTTTGTGGTTTATATGTGCCCTGGATACGCACTTTTGCAGAGCCCACACTGATGCTGCTCTACAGCACACTTCTTTTCAACAGTCAAAGCGGGGTTACGTTTTTGCACGTCGTGCACAATAACCCTAAAGGCACAGGGGCGGCGGTGCCACCGGCTTGGGCCCGCAATCGCTGCTCGCAGCTATATTTTTGTATTTAAGACCGCTACAAAGTATGTTCTATCCACCTTATTCTCAGGGCCTACACTGTACCTACACTTGCGGTCTTGGCCACATCTACTTTTTTTAATCAACATTTTATTATAAGTTTCAGCTGTGTCTTCACGCCTACTTGAACACCAAATACAGGAAATATGTCATGCAAGTAGAAGAGTGGTCAAGTGCAAAGACTGCAGGTGTGGGTATTTGGACAGGGCATTGGACTGGGCTATAGTAAGGCCCTGTCCCAAATGCACTCTAATTGTGACGTAACGCCGCTTTGACTGTAAGGAAGAAGTCTGCTGCGGAGCTTGCATCAGTGCGGGCTCGGCAAAAATGTGCATCGAGGGCAAAAATCGACTCGCAAGCACCCTTCTGAAACATAAAATGACAAATGGGCCACTCTACGGTCTCATGGACTTATATTGTAAGGCCATTGTAAGTCCACAAGACCCAAAGTGCATATGAAGTGTGCCATTTGGGACAGGGCCAATGAATGTGTGTAGTATGAATGTAGTTTGGGCAATTTACTTTCGCCATAGTAAAGTTTCTCGCCGAAAGAAGGTCAATCCGGTTACTTTTTGCCAACTGTTTTATGAGTATAGGCCTACTGTGAATTCTGGTATACTTATTTTGTCACATACTGTTTTTTGCCTACTATATAGTAGGAAAGTATGCGATTTTGGACAGAGCCTTGCTTTATGAGTGAGTCTTTTAAATCATTAATTTATCCGATTGCTTTAAAAAAACTGATTCATTCAGGAAACAAACAAGTGACTTTATGCAATAATAACCATGCGTTGTGCACTGTTATCAGTCATTTTAACACATTTGTGAATCATGTCAAACTAATTAGGCAACAAGCCCCCTGTTCAGTAGAGGGAGTTATTGGAAGTGAATGAAAATAATTTTTTCACTTAAAAGATTATTCATGAACGAAACACCACTAAACAGAAGCTGTATTATCTTTAAAACAATGACACTTTTGCCAAAAAACACTGTAAGTACAGTAATGTTGTATTTTTGAAGGTGCACTGTTTTTTCTTTATTTAAAAGGCTTTGCTGTTATTTTTTTTTTTAAATGACTTACAGCAGAAAGATGAAACAAGACCTCTTTAATTCTTCCTTGCTATGCCTTAAAAAAGACCTGTTGGATCTAAAGGCAAATGGCCTTTTCTATATGAACTAGTTATTGCAACAAATATATAGATATTCTATGTGAGAACAATCTAGTTTATTATTATCAATAAAAAATGAATATTAATTATAATAAACTTTAATTTTAAAATGCAAAAACTAGTGGCTGAATATAAACTTATTTAGTTATTTAAGTGCTTGTTTTATCTTGTATTTAATTACTTATTCTTCCACATGAAAGACAAACATGTCATGAAACAATTTTGTCACCCTATGTTGTAAAATTAACTTTTACCCACTGTCTGTGTTTTGCTTTGAACATCCTAGAAAGAGGAAAGCTTGTTTGATTATTTATCTTATTTCTCCAGAAGAAAAACCTATTTGATCGACAACATAAAAGCTATCATAGAGGAACATGGAAGCCACTGCTGGACTCATGAAATATTGTTTTTCCCAGTCTTAAAAAAAACACATCAATCCATTTTTTATAAAGGTAGATTGAATTCAGGCCTTTTCCTGCATGGTAGACATATGAAAGAGTGTTGTTATGTTCTTAAAAGCTTTAAAGGTTTTAGAGTTTGTCCTTCAGAACTGCCGTTTAAACGACAATGACACTGAATTTAAAGGATGAAATGACTTCTAAAGCTGGTGATAATTAATAAAGGGCCTGAAGCATGTGACATAAAAAAATGTCAAACTCACCTATCAATCATCCAGACTCCATGAGACACATTTTCCTTCTGGATATGTAATGAACTCACACGGATGTATTTGAATCACTTTTAGTTTGAGTACCTGCTGGCTCAATCAAAGCTATGGAAATTCCAGGGCTTCAAGGGCGGCAAGTGATGCCGGGCACCATGGAAACTCTGGGCGCACAATAAAAACTCACTCCATGTGGTGCTGATAGATGGAGCGCCTTATTCTAATTTGATTAATGTTGATTTTTCTCTTTTTTTATGAGACAAACGTGATATGTCTGAAAATACAAGAAATTTGCATATCAATCATATGAGATGCCTCTGTCAGCATTGTGAATGGATGCATTAAATATTTCATGATGATAACGGTTTAGAATTGGGATAATGTGAGAAGATAATGTCAGAATATCTCATTCAGAGATTTGTTAAATTATTGTTAGCTGTATCGTTTAATCATTTTTAATGTATTTATAAAGGATCATTAGGACATGAATTAAAATGACTAAAAGCTATAAGGGTCAAATGACTAGCCTAGATTCATACAGTGTCGTTCAAAAGTTTGGGGGCATAAATTACTACATTCAAAACTGACAGTAAAGATATTTATAATATTACAAAATATTTGTGCTTCGTTTAAATGCTGTTCTTTTGAACTTTCTATTGATCAAAGAATCCGAAAAAAAGTAGGCTATCACAGTTTCCACAAAAATATTAAGCAATATTACTTTTTACCACACACGCACACACACGCACGCACGCACGCACGCACGCACGCACGCACGCACGCACGCACGCACGCACGCACGCACGCACGCACACACACACACACACACACACACACACACAGTAGGCTGTAGGTCTATATGGATCTGTCTCTTCAGGGAGTGTATAGTTTAGTGTGGTTGATCACATGGGATTTAGCCTGGGATTCTCTTTTAAAAAAATGTATTGAAATGGCACTGATTATTATTGACTGATGATTATTAACCTGGGATCTTATGGTAGGGCAGTTTGAAAGGTTGATGCACAATTGTTTTCAAATCAGTTTCTCTTTGGCAAAACTGAATGGAATTTTCCTTCCAGAAAAAACTTACTTTGACCTATTTGTAGTCGTTCAGGAAACCTACTGATGTGTCGGTTGTGAAAATATGTAGTTTTGCTGTTACACATATTACTTTCTGAGCTATTGAGTGCTTGAGAACAACAGACTAATGTATTTGTGAGAGCACTTTAATGTGTTGGGAAAAATCAACGCTTCTTTCTGTGTGTTGAGACAGGAATTGGTTATGCATTAATACATTTAAGAGGGCGTCTTGAGGTCTGCCTCATGCAGATAAGTGCTGTGGAGGACTGGCCTTACCTTTCATTAGATCACTCTCACTTCTCCTGTCTGACTCATAAAAGCTCCTCCAACCCAAACCTCCATCATTCATAATAGTAGACCTTTACTGCTAAGAAGACCCAATGGTGGCTGAGTTAAAAGATTTATGAAAGAAGTAAATGACTTGAGGAAGGTAATTGATAGAGAATGTGCTCAACTTCAGAGCACCTGCTGTGCACGGAGGATAGTGAGTACATTTAAACAAGGGCGATGGAGGCCACTAAGTGGGTTCGAAACATGCCAAGAAATGCAAGAGATACTCATGCTGCATGACAGAAAATTGGAACAGCGTGAGTCCTAGTCCCACGACATTATCTTGTACATCATAGCAATGGTAAATTTGACTGGAGGAAACAATCACAGCACTCACAGACAATATGAACAAAGATGGCTTAATGCAAGAAAGTAACGGAATAACTTTTCTTAAGTTTTGTAACCACTTTCAAATAGATGATGTTATATCGGACATTAATTTTTCAATTGCCTTATAAGAGTTCCTTGTACTATTGAAACAGCCTGCAAGTTTCATTGCATAAAACATCCACCTCATAATAAACAAACTAACAAGGCATTTATTTAAACAAGCACCTCGTTTGGAGATTGTGGGATCTGTGACACCACACGGACAAAGATATTTGCATATGACAATTGACATAGACGAATATTTAGCCTATTCATCATCGCATCACAAAAGCAAACAGAACCCATTAATCACTACAATACAGTATAAAGATCTCTTCAATTTCTGATGTACTCAAGGTGCTTGAGTCTGCTGACAACAGGTGGAATAGAAGATTAACATTAGCTTCTGTAAACAGCTCCTTTGCGTCTCTATTCAGCCTTCAGATGGATCTCAGCGTCATGAACAAGTGGATGGTTTATTTTTATGGCATTCCGGGTTGTGTCTGAGGATTATATGATTGTTCGGTGCATTTGACTGCAAAAGGCATTGGAGAGTTCGCAAAGAAACTTTTGTTAAAAAGATGAAGTCATCTCTTTTGGATTTGACAGCAGTTAGCCTACATGATTGCAAACTGTAAGTTAACAATTTCACAATGTCTTGTGTGCAAATTATGGCTTTACATGGATAATGTTTTCAGAACACATACTCGTGTGCAATAGCAAGGGGGCGTTTATGCTTTTTCCAATGGCCTTAGTTAATTATAACAGTGGCTGTTTATTGATTTCAGACAAAGGGTCGAAAAAAACATTTCAAATATTTCAAATTTCAAATACGAATTCGATTTTAATGTGTTTGCAACAAACCTTATTAACATAATAAGAAGTGAACTTCATGATAAAACATTAATTTTAAAAAAGCATGTCATGCCATGACCCCTTTAATATTATTAATATTTAACTTTTTTATCTGTTACATTGTTGTAACAATGTAACAAAATATAATAATGCACTTTTTTCAAAAATGAAATGTGATCATCTACTTCAATTTACTGTCATGTTTTCCCGAAATAATATATCCAAAATAATAATAATAATATACTTTGAAAAAGGTCCTTACATTGACCAAGAAATGTCAAGCTCCAAAAAACAAACAAACAAACATAATATTTAAATATAAGCAATTTTTTCATTGAGAATCTTAAAAATGATGGCAACTGTCATATCTCTCAAATCAATACATGTTCAAACTTGGCAAATTAGTAATGATAACAGAATTTTCATGTTTGGAGAACTATCCCTTTAACTTAAAGTTAAAGCTTTAAGTGTTTTAATTGTTTTTGGATGTTTTCACACACGCACACACTCCTGACATTACTGATGCTTAGCAACCATAACAAAATTTGACATGCTAATACCTAGGATGCTGGGAAATGAGGCCCATTTATACGTATACCGTGTTTAAGAGGAGATTAAGTGGTTGCCAAGATACAAAAACCTGTCTGACACCAAACATCTGAGAATGCAAGTGAAAAAGCTTTATTTTGGCAATGAATTAATGCCAATAGTCACATACTCCAGGATCTAATCAAGCCTTCCCTGATGTATGAATTCACTGGGTAATCTGCTTTGCATTTAATTACATGGTTCCAGTAAATTGGAACATATTCTCCCTCCACAGCTTGTTTCTTAGTCACTTGTTTCACACTTGCCTCAATAATATTCAATAATTGAAGGAATGGAGGAGAAGCATTAATGTTGATGTCTGCATGTTTGAGCACTGTTAAAATAAATCATTGAATCAAACGGCAAGCTATATCAGCGATTGAGTTTGCTTTTTCTAGTCTAGTGTAATTTCAAATTTAGTTGTTCAATTAAGCCTAAGCAAAATCACAGAATGCTGCTTGTCTGAATATCAGCTCAGCTCTGGAGGTAATCACAACACAGTGTGATATTGCTTTTATATGCCTATAACAGTTTAATAAACTAGACGTTATTATTGCTTAACTTATATTTAGGCTCAATATTGACAGTCACTTCATCTAATTTTGTTCTGCCAATTAACATAGTTCTAAACGAAGAATGATACACCAAGAATGATAACTATAACGATATCTGATATTAGCATCCACACCAACAGACGATAACGTAAATGCTTGTTTGCTTTATAAGCGCACTGCAGTTATATTGACTGCTATAAATTCTCAAGCTTTTTAAAGTTAGGTTGATTCTGATTTAGCTGTGGTATGTCTCCATCCAAAGTTGCAAATTTAATTGCTTAAAATTGGAATATCGCATTCAAAATTTGCAAATAAAGCACTGTCTCATTCCATGTGTTCAAGAGAACAAAATCATCACTTCCTGGGAAATTGGCACAAAATATCTATAATAAAAATGGAAGTCGCTGCAATCTGGGAAGCCACTGTGGCTCTTTTATCCTACATTATAAATCACTTGCTGCACCTCAAATCCCACAGACGAAATGCAAAATTTTATCTTTTATCTTATCAGATAAAAAATTGCCTGCAGCTCGAAAAAAAATCGTTCTGAAAGTGATTTCGATTATATTGTTCTGTAAAGTTATAGCTATGGCGTGGCTTCCATATTGTTATAGAATTATTATGATTATTAAAACTTAGTTATAGTTATCACCATTGATGTGAACACCATGTCTACACATACTTGTGAATGTTCTAAATCAATTGTACAGTTGTAGGAAGTAGCGCTAGTGTGTAACCTACATCAAAAATAGGACAGATGAATAGGCTACTGTCGACGGCACAACGTCTCTAGACACTATCATTGATTTAAAATTTTTTTATGTCTCTTTTAACACATTCTGTTGACTATAATTAACGTTGGACCTACATGTCTATAACTCTCATTAGAGTGTTAGTAGAGTATTACTATAGGGTTAGGGTTAGAATAAGTTGCCATGTACTTGCAAAGGTACTGATAGAAAGTAGAATGTCTGTTGGGGAGCATCAAAATAAAGTGCTAGCATATTATGTTCTCTTTTTGCTCTTGATTTGGAACGTTGGCAACTTTAAACATTCACATTGATTCATCCATTGACACTGAAGGTCTACATCCATTGCAGACAGTATCACAGATTATAATGTGTTCTATTATCTTTTTGGCGTTGTGACATGTCCGATTAGACCGGATGTAAGATTTCCTTAACAAATCGATTGAATGAATGATTGATTCAATTACTCATTCATAAAATCAATCACTTGAAAAATGGCACAAAAACAAGCAGAGTTATGCAAACTGTAAAAATAACAGCTATATACACTATTTTAAAATGATCTGTTACTTTTCAGTGTTAAAAGTGGATTCTGTCCGTAATTAATCTAATGAACTACATGTGTTTACTTTCATTGGACACTTTAGGGAAACGGACTTGGTTAAAGGTAATAAGAATATGTTTGGTTCTGCCACTTGGTAAATCAAATGCAAATGAAATGAGTGTCTAAATACATTCCGGGATTGTTTGATTTCCCTTAGCAAACAAGACGCTTAATATCAAGTCTAATACCAAGCTATTTTCACTGTGTTTATCCTGTCTGACTGTGTTTTGATAGCTGTCATGACTCATGTTACGTTCTGAGTACTAAGTACTCAAGAGGTGGTACTGCAGACTGCAGGAGCCACTATGATGAACACCAAATGCTGAATCATACATTCCTCAAGTCATACCAAATGCAAAATCTCTGTCAATTGAAAGATTTTATTCTGTGCTGGTTCTGCAGGTAAGGCCTGAATGATCGGATCACTGCTCCTGTTCACTTTCACGGGCAGCCTGAATGATTCATTTCCATGCCTCGGACGCATTTTAAGTGCATCAATATTTGGAGCACTGAATACAGCAAGCTCAGGGTCAGAACTATCAGAGCAGAACGTTCATTTCACACCCTAGCCTCCTCCATGTGCCCAATCATGCCAAGAGAAACTCATGTGGGGGAGACCATAAAGCTATTATCTAACATCAAGTCTAATATCAACTAGCAAAACACTCTGGTCCAAAGAAACAGAATGATACCGGGGTTTTTAAAAAGCCATTTAGATTGGTTGAAAGAACAGACTGTTTCATATTGTTGTCAGGAGTGATACTGAAGCTATCTTTTCAAGATGGTTTATATTTTCTGTGTAGACATGTGGTCCCCATTTTGGAAAACGACACAAATATATAAAGGATTTTCTTCTCTTCAGTAACTGGTTTATTGCTATTAACATTAACAGATTTCAATATTTAAACTAATTTGGAAACTTTTTACCTGCCCATTTTACTTCTACTTTTCAAATGCCCTTTAGATTTAGATTTTATTATTTTTTATTGTGTGCCATTTCCAATCAAGCTGTAATTTTGTCAAATAGAATGTCACCTATGAAATTAGCTTTAGCATGACCAATTTATCTTCCTTTTCCCCAAATGTAAAAAAAAAAGAAGTTATTTCCACAACCAATATATTCACCACAAACACAATACATCATTTCAGATAAATGTATGTCCACTGTTGACTAAATTAGTCCACAGGACCAAAAGTGCCTATAGTTAAAAGTGCCTAAACACCAATAAATTGCCAAAATAATGAATACAAGCAAAAAACATTTATAAGGTCAATTAATAAACAATACAAATACTGTACTGTCCAAATTAGAACTAAACATATTTGGACACAAAATGCTAGTCATCCATGCTTTCAATAAGGAACTAGGCAAAGCTAGACAGACTTTCCTCTCAAATATTATAAACAGCAATATAAACAACACACACACTCTTTTTGCTACTTTAGAGAGACTGACAAACCCCCCAAGCCAGATTCCCAGTTAAATGCTCTCAGAGAGCAAGTGCAGTGAGTTTGCTTCTTTCTTAACTGAGAAAATCAATAATATCAGAAAGGTGATCAGCTCATCCTTGAGCCGCACTGGGGTCAGACAGATCAGACAACAGCCTGAGAAAGTAGTCACTATGCCTGATTTCAAAGAAATTGATGGCAACATTTTGGAAGAAATCGTACCGCACCTTAAAACATCAACCTGTGCCCTTGACGCACTTCCCACATCTTTCTTCAAAACTCTGTTACACAGCTTAAAAGCAGATCTCCTAGAAGTGGTAAATGCCTCACTTCTCTCTGGGAGTTTTCCGAACTCCCTGAAAACTGCAGTTGTCAAGCCCCTCCTGAAAAAGACCAATCTGGATAAGACCTTATTAAACAACTATAGACCGATCTCAAATCTTCCTTTCATAGGCAAGATCATTGAAAAGTTGTCTTCAATCAGCTGAACACATTTTTAAGCTCGAATGGATACTTTGACAACTTTCAATCTGGTTTCCGACCGCATCACAGCACAGAGACAGCGCTCATAAAGATAATAAACGATATTCGCTTAAATACTGACACAAGCAAATTATCAGTTCTAGTACTACTCGACCTCAGTGCTGCATTTGATACTGTCGGTCACAACATACTTCTTGACAGGCTGGAAAACTGGGTCGGGCTTTCTGGGATAGTCCTAAAATGGTTCAGGTCATACTTAGAAGGGAGAGGTTATTATGTGACTATAGGAGAGCATAAGTCTGAGTGGACATCCATGACATGCGGAGTCCCTCAAGGCTCAATTCTTGCGCCACTCCTATTCAACCTGTACATGCTCCCAATGAGCCAAATAATGAGAAAGAACCAAATCTCTTACCACAGCTATGCAGACGACACACAGCTCTACCTAGCCCTATCGCCTAACGATTACAGCCCCATTGACTCCCTTTGTCAATGCATTGATGAAGTAAACAATTGGATGTGCCAAAACTTTCTTCAGTTAAACAAAGACAAAACTGAAGTCATTGCGTTTGGAAACAAAGTTATTTAATAAAGATCTCAATGAGTTATTTTCTTTTGCTCTTTGACACAAACGGCATCAGGTTTACTAGGCTGCTGTCACTTAAAGACTGAATGAAGTTCTCAAGGTGAATGCATACCTTCAGTCTAGGGGTCAAACAACAAAAAATCAAGTCGGGAATCTTGGTGTGTCTCTAGAGTCAGACCTTAGTTTCAGTAGTCATGTCAAAGCAATAACTAAATCAGTATACTATCACCTGAAAAATATTAGAATTAGATGCTTTGTTTCCAGTCAAGACTTATAGAAACTTGTGCATGCTTTCATCACCAGCAGGGTGGATTAATATAATGGACTCCTCACTGGCCTTCCTAAAAAGACCATAAGACAGTTGCAGCTCATACAGAACGCTGCTGCCAGGATTCTGAGCAGAACCAGAAAATATGAACACATCACACCAGTCCTCAGGTCTTTACACTGGCTGCCAGTTACATATAGAATTGATTTTAAAGTATTATTACTGGTATATAAATCATCCAATGGCCTAGGACCTCAACACATTGCAGATATGCTCACTGAATATAAACCCAACAGATCACTCAGATCACTAGGATCACATCAGCTAGAAATACCAAGGGGTTACTCTAAGCATGGTGAGTGTGCTTTTAGCTACTATGCCAGCCGTAGCTGGAACCAGCTTCCAGAACAGATCAGATGTGCTCCTACAGTAGTCACATTCAAATCCAGACTCAAAACACATCTTTTAAGCTGTGCATTTACTGAATAAGCACTGTACCACTGTTCGTCCGACTGTTTGTACTGTATTTTATTTAATGTTTTAATTATTCTGTATTTTATCTTT
Source organism: Meda fulgida (assembly GCA_030578275.1). NCBI lineage: Eukaryota > Metazoa > Chordata > Actinopteri > Cypriniformes > Leuciscidae > Meda > Meda fulgida. The sequence continues at coordinate 8,169,167 of CM060634.1, read as the reverse complement.
TATTCTAAACTGTTTTAATTATTCTGATTTCTTTTGATTATTTTAATTTCTTCTATGTAAAGCACTTTGAATTACCATTGTGTATGAAATGTGCTATATAAATAAACTTGCCTTGCCTTGCCTTGCCTAGTCATGTTCATATCATGATTATGGGTATGATTTAAATTTGAGCAATTTCAATTCCAATTCTGATTCTGCTTATCGATTCCCAGATTCAATTACAATATGTAAAAAAAAATTCAAACATAGGTATCAAACATATTATTCTGACTTTCTGCAAAACATTCTGTTGCAGCTAAATACCATTAACAAAAATTTAGCAGCTCAAAAAACAACTAATTAATAAACTAATATAAATGTCAAACATTATTAAAGAAAAATATACAGTCAGTATTTACAATAAGCAAAAGTAATAGCACAAATAAATACAACTGAACAAAGTTCAGAAATTGGAATCAAATAGTTTTCTTTTTATAAAGTTACAAATGTTATTTAATAAAGATCTCAATGAGTGATTTTCTTTTGCTCTTTGACACAAACGGCAGCAGGTTTACTAGGCTGCTGTCACTTAAAGACTGAATCCAATATACTGTTACACGTCTTTTCTTTCTCAACTGTTTACGTTTACTTAAGACACAATCAACTGTGTTTATGAGGATATTTTGACATAATGTTGTGTGTATTTTTCCTTTCAAGCGCAACAAGACGCAAAAGGATGTGCCCAGCACAGAAGCACAGAAAACCGCGCGTGAGTGCCGAATTGAGTTCTCTTCCACGTCTTCTTGCATTTGAATGGTTTAAAACCACAATAAAATGAGATCACGAATCATAAGCGGTATCTAAATGTTTATTTTATAACAAGTATCCTATTCCTGAATTGGAATCGATTTTAGATTCCCAACCTTAGTCATGATGTTATTCTGCCTGAATTGAAGTCAAATCAAGTCATATTCAGTGGTGGCTGGTGGGTTTTAAAATAGAGAAGGCACACACAATTTTAGCCATCCGATTTTTAAACTACTTTAAAATGGCTTTTTTTAGTCACTTATATACCTTTATATTTATAGAAAACGACACAGACATCAATACAATATAAATACAAGTTCACTCACCTAGTCCTAGTCTATCACTTAAAGCAAAAAATCCATCCTTCTGTCCTTTTAACTGTGTGTGTTAAAAGAGCACGTTCAGTCATTTAGTGAAGCTGATTGCTGTAGCCTATATCCAACTTAGGCTTGGGGTCTTCCTTTATTTTGCATTTTTTAGCTGTTGTTTTAATGGTAGTTTAGTAAATTTGTTTGCGATCCAATATTCAATATCTCTACTCTCCAGTTAGGCCTACATCAGCGGTAGCAGTTCAAACAAATATCATGTAATTTACATCTTGTCGATGATTGGTTGATATACCAAGGGAAGCTAGCCTCCTCTGCCATGTTACTTTTCTCAACACACCTAATCGCTGAAAGTGAAATACTCGATGGTGATTGGTTAAAAAAAAAAAAAATTCCAACAGAGGCACAAGTCTTCGGTTATGGATTTTCCTCCCCCTCCCTTTCTCTATCCCAGAGAGGTGGTGAAATTAGAGGACCATAAAGAGGTGAAATTACAAACAAGAAATTCACATTCTGAGACAAACAATTTTGGCTAGGCTGTGCCTCCCCTGACGAGCCGTCACTTTAAACGAGAACCTTAGTGAATAGCTTTTGTTCATACTATATTTCCAAGTCAAAACCTGTATTTAAAGTCCATAACAATCGTTGCCCTGAGAGCACATCTCTCTTTAGATGGGGAGCGTGAAGCACCTCTCAGTTTGATGCCAACTTGGAGACAGAGATGAGAGTAATTCACTCAAAGCTCTGCAGCAGCTGTTTGAAGCCTCCTGTCCACCCAATGGGTGAAGGACCTTCAGTCGACACAGGTGAAGGGAATTGTGGGATACAGAGCTTTGGACACTGTTGGACATCAATGAACACCTGCTGCGTGCTGTGGTCCAGTTGAAAGGTATTGTGGGACATAAGAGGGTAATCTAGATGAGCAAGATTTGGCACAAGCATTGCAACAGATCATAATTTATATATATATATATATATATATATATATATATAAATAACAAATAACTAACCACAGAAATTCTCTTGTTCCATAAGCTTGATTGATTTTGGATGTTTCTTTACTACACTGAGAAAAATGAAAAAGATTTATTTATGTGTCAGCTTCATGGCAATACCTTTGCTTGCGATAAGCCTTTTTTGTTGGTTTTTATAGCTGCTTCTGACTGAATGGATGATTCACATTAAGAAGTTCTCACTCTCCCATCCTCTGAACAGCTCCTTTCATCTTGACCTCAATGATGCCAATCCACTTTTGACCAACTTTCCATAGTTCGCTCAAATAAAAAGATTCTGTCATTATTTACTTTCAAGATGTTTAAACCCATGAGTCATGACCTACATGTGTGACAGAATGTTTAAGTTGTTCTTTTCCCCTTAGGCTTTTGCACAGGGTAGTTATAGGAACTCAATTAAAGGAACTAGCCACCCGGGCGGTCCATTCGCACCGCCAGTAGGAACTCTGAAGGGCATGGGTTTGGGTTTCATGACAATGGATATAGAATGTAGACGTAAAAGTTATGCAATTGAAAGAGCAAAAAGGAGGGCTAAGAGACAAAATCTCCTACATATTGCAGTATACATTTCATTCACGCTGAGAAAAGAACACAACGTCTTTGTTAAAGCATTATAAGTGTAGTATAATTTTTTTTCTTTTTCGCACCTGACTTAAGTTTACCTAGGTCTTCTTCTAATCGACGTCCCTGAACATCTCCTGATCGACATTCAATAATATTTATACTCCAGCGCGTTTCCTAATTGACGTCGACTGAGTCAGTCAAGGTCTTGACCCCTATGAATACTACAATAAGATCTCTAGTGCTCCACTAACTTGCTGTGCAGCAATAACCAGACGGACTTCAGCAAATGCCCTTTACATGGTTTAATCACGGCCGGGGGAGGTCTCTGGCGTTTCTCAGAGAATCTCTCCCAAAAAGAAGAATACATCAGGGTTTTATAGGATAGAGACATGTACAACACTAAGATTAACGTGACTTATTACTCATGGTCCTCTTCCTTCAATATGATTTGTTCAATCACATTTAACCATTTAACACATTTAACATTTATTCTAAGACAAACATTAATTCTAACTGAAATTAATTTTAAGGCTGAAGGTAAATTCAAGTTAATGTAAAATAAAAAAACACATATGTTGAAATAAGAATTTTTTTTTTTTATCTTCAGTTGGTGCTGTTCTATCCAAGGTTTTTTTTATTCTCCCTATGCTAGCATATTCTCCAGAACTGCTCTGTGAAAGGCATTGACATGTAAAAGCTATCTGAGCTTCTTATAATTACAGTCTGACAGCACACAGCCTCCACAAAGGTCTAATAATCTGAAGGAGATGATCAGACCATGGTCTATGCCTCTGAAAAGCAGCACTGCTGAAATTTAATTAAAGTAGCACAGCTTCTCCTGCAGGAGGTCATGCATGCCACTCTCCTTCACCAGTTGACATGTGAATCTCACGCTGTTGCACATATGTAACTAAGGGTTTTTCTTTTAATGCAGCTTCTATTTTTTTCATCTTTCAACGTTCTTTATAGTCTCTGATTATGTGATGTTCTTCATTGCGAAAAGGGCAAATGACTTTCCATCGTACTCTTGTTCACATAGGAAAATCCACTACACTACCGTAATGACAGTTGATGTTTCTGTGATGGGTGGAGGGAGGTTGTGCATAACCACCTTACACCCTTCAATCGACCACAAGAAAGGGTAGCTAATGTTAAAAATGTGCAAATCACTTCCTAAGTGCCTTATAGGGACAGATAGGCTTGTGCACTTTGCAAGGAGTTTAGAACATGAGTGCATGACATATCAAACAAAAAGTTGAAACAAAGGTTTAGCAAGTCTTTCGTGTTCCTTTGAGAGGTTTTAGAGGACCCTGTCATTTGAAAGAGAAACAACAAATAGGCAATGCAAGGTTTTTATGTGTGGGTGTAGAAGTTAATCTAAGGTTTTGCATTCTCCCTGACATAATGGAACAAAATCTTTTTTTCACATCATTAAAACAATGCAGTGAGTCCCTCCTGCAGTCTTTGTAAATGGCTTTGGTAGCAAAGCATCTGCCAAATGCATGAATGTAAACATAAACACTGCATACAGGTCTAGATGACATGAAATAATTTTCGAAGGTTGTCATATCCTGTGGTGTTAAATGCTACACTCAATCTGAAGCTTTTCCAAACAGAATTTTGCTGCTTATTTTATCATTATTATGCACGCAGCTTTTATGAACTTGTGAACAACACAGAACCTTTGCATATTTATAAATCTTTGGAGGTGTTAAAAGCATTCAAAGATTTAAGGCATTCTTGAAAGTATGTATCCTATTCAAAAAGTGTATATAGTATTATATGTTTAAATTGTGACAGTCCACTTTAGATATACTAGTACTAACTATAACTTTCAACTACATGTCAACTACCAGTCATTGTAATTAGTAGACTGTCTTACCATCTGCTAACACTTTATTTTGATGCTCCCCAACAAACATGCTAAGTAACTTTGGATACATGCCAATTTATTCTATTACCCCAACCATAAACCTAACTGTAACCTAAAAGTCTACTAATACTCTAACAAGAGTTATTACATGTATATTTACAAATTAATGAGAGTTAGTTGACATTTAGTTTCAAAGTTACTTATAGTTAGCAGAATGTCTGAAGTGGACTCTCGAAATAAAGTTTAACCATTTGAACCCGTTTGTGGTGATTAATGACACAAGTTTGATTATAAGCAGAATGTGCTAAATATAAAAGCTCAAACAGAAGATACAAATCTTCCTTGGCATGTAACCATATCAACATTTTAATGCATTCTCATTAAAGGAGCCGTATGTAGGATTGTGGCCAAAACTGGTACTGCAATCACTTTAAAATACCGTAGAGCGGTGTATCCCCTCCCCCTATCCCCTGACTCGAGGTTGCCAGATACGCTGCAGGATTCAGCAGAAACGTAGGCTGCCTCAATGAGCTTCCAATGGCAAGTGACGACGAGACGTACACAGTAAGGTTTTTTTTCTGTTAATTATGTTTATGCTTCATGAGAGATATTTTGATACGTAATTATGTATTTTAAAAATGTACTAATTGTCATTAGTTAAATATAATCGTAAAGATTTATGCTCGTATATGATAGTAGGCTATAATCGTAAAGATGTATGCTCGTATGTGACAGACAGAATGGTAGCTGTTAGTCTAACTTGTAACGTTATTTATATGTCCTTGCTCCTGTACAGGCACGTTTTTGTCAGAAGTAGGCTAACAAATAACCAAAACATTTGCCACAGCAATTATAACGCGGGACAAATTCAATATCACCAATGGCTATCACAGGGTTGTTTTCAGTCCCATCATAAAATATTGTTAGAGTAACTAAATTTCAACTCTCACGCATTGGCCGTGAGACACCCGCATTTGAGTGGTTTCACACGCTCACACACCACACCCCCCATTTCGAACGCTCAAATGCCTGAAAGATGAGATTATCTATAGATTTACCTGTTGAGCCACTCGTGATCGACTAGTTATGCCGCAAATGAGTTAAAATGTCCCGGAATCTAGAGCGAGCGCATATGAGACAGAGAATCCGCGTGGCACGCGTGCGCACGGCAGAGATGGAAAGCGAGCGAGAGCCCGTGTTGGAGAATGCCATCGTCCACGATATATGCGAAGAACGAATGACGAATCATTTTTTCTGAGGTAAAGTTAGGCTTCTGTCTCAATTAAAAAATTACCATAATGGGCGTGCTAATGTTGTTTTCCTCTGGGTCTCAGCATAAGGACAGAGAAACGGGCTCCTATAATGCATTGCTAATGTTAGTATACGTCCATGTGAGCGAACGTTACGTTACTTTGCACGAACATGCATAACTTTGTTCGACTGTCATGAATATATGAAATGTCCATTGACATCAAGTACAAGTTAGCCAAGCATAGATGAATCTTAACTGTCCAGGAGAAAATTAGCAACGTTGGCGTCTGTGTTCAAATTGTTCTCCATTTTCAGCCGTCTCCACCTTTCAAAAGCATCTCCAATACAAATGCTGGTTTTATTTCGGACTTTGTCACGACGAATTTCTGAATTATAACGAGGTCTTTTTGATTTAGTAACGTTAGACATTTTTATCTGACTAGAGTTAGGGTAGATTAGAGCAAAGCTGGCAACCCAGATCCCGAAACACTACTGACTTCGTGATTGGTAGATAGGTGCAGGGTGGCACATCAGACCAAAACAAAACAAAACATGACAACATCAACATCAGTTGAGGGCTGCAAGTCCTCTTTTTAAATGACAATATCCTAGCCATACTACTGTTGTCAGTGATATAAGTATTTGAAATGAACATGATTTCTTAATGTCTTAGTGACACATCAGGACCTTTTTATGATTAATTGAAATAAATCTCTTACATACAGCTCCTTTAAAACTTTAAAACTATTATTTATCACTTTATTATAGATTTACATTCCACAAAATATCATAAATCTTAACTCAAAATTACTGACAGAAAACTTCGACCCACCTGAAAGTCATTGAATAAGAATCCTTTAAAATTAACTATAAGGCAAAATAAGTCCAAGACATCTTATGTTTTAAATAACCACACTGTAATAAAAAGTTGATACCTTACATTTTTAAGTACAATCAACTTGGATGTTTAGGTCATTTCAACTGGAATTACAATAAACTGAAAATGAGTCAAATCATGTATAACATAAAACAGATAAAGCAATGTAAAAACATATGTTGCCACAACTTATTGATGTATACTTTTTACAGTATACAACAATATTACTATTTATCAAATATATTGATAGTTATTGAATTTACCTTCACAGAGGGAATTGTTAGGGAATAGATTCTTAATGGAAATCCAACTTTCTCACATTTGATTCATATCCATATAGTTTCTATATAGTTACTTTTTTTTAGTCACAGTTTATTTATATTCTTGTTAACACATCACATCCCCGTAGTCGTATGGGGAGAACAACCACCAAGGCTGCCAATGAGATGACTGATCTGTGGGATTTGAAGCGAACACAATAGGTGTTATGTGCAGGGAATCTAATCTTGTTGCTCAAGCCAGGATTTTCTCTTCTGTGGCTTTACAGAAGGCTGGGCGTTAACTAATTTTTACACCAAAAAAATGCACAGCTTCCTTACCAAAGCAGCCTGCGCGCTTGGATATAATGGTCAATTTTTGGAAATTGCAGCTAAGCCACTCACAATGTGGTGTAAGATTAAAATTAATCTTTCTCTCATTTTTTCCCCCAAAAATGCTGATTACGTATTTTCGGATGGAGCCTGGATCTAAAATAAGCTACTTAGGCCTCTTGCGCCACTGTGTCACATTCAATACATCCAACATGTCTAATTTACTCTCGATAAACAGCACGCAATTTGAATAAAACAGCAATATTTTCTGAAGTTATTACTGCCTGCAATAGGAACAAATTGTGTTTTATTTCTTTATGCTACAGTCTGTTTCAGCTTTAGTGCTCCTTGTTCACCCCTTTGAATATGAAACAACATAGTCTCTTTTTTAATTCTGTTTGGCAGAACAAGTTAGGACCACATACTGTTTTCTTGCTTATAAAACTGTATAATTTTACCCTTTTAAGTGCTAGTGGCATATAACCCCATGAGATTAACATCACTTTAAACAGTTTTCCAACATTTATGCAAAAAAGTGTTTTTTTTTAATCTTGTGCATTAGTTACACATAAAGCAATTAAGTTATATCAACAATTTCAGCAACAAAAGTAATTTTTTTCAGTGTTGCATTATATACCCCCTCAGTCCCATTACAAACATCCAGACTCCTTCATCAACACCAAACCTGAAATATGTCTTTTAACTCATATTATACGTCATATTAATATTACTAAACTTGCTTTTGTTATGATTTACTTTTAATCTAAAACCAGTTGATATAACAAGTAACTTCTCTGTTCAGTTTTACCATCAATGGTGTAGAATTGATTTCCAGAGCAGACTTCCAGCAAGTCTATTAACAGATGTGATGGCTGATGAATGAGTGAGCAGAAATGAACATGATATTTAGAGAGAGCGGTAATAAAATGATGAGTGTGACTCAAACGTGATGAGTGTTGCTCCTCTGAAAGTTTCATTTCCATCAGGAGGGGTAATGATATAACCCAGCTCTGACAAACCCGTGATCTCTTGAGGGAGAACAAGCATACTGCAGCTTGTGTTCTGAGAACATAGTAAGATTATTAAAAGATTAGCTCTCTCTCAGATTTATTGCAACATTCCCCATGTTATTTGTCACTTGCAGGATACAAAAAGCCTTTTGAAATGTTAAGGAAGCTGGTTCAAACCTGAATCACATTCTGTACGGAGCAGAAATGGATAAAAAAAATCTTGAGTAAACACTACAAGGACATAACATTTTTACATGAGCTTGCCATCTAAAACTTGATACCATTTTGTTGGAGTTTGCCTGACAACTGACCCAGAATTTGAAAATTGATAGCTAAAGCATTCTGTTTTATGGTGTTCTTCAAGGTGTAAGGCATCACTAGGCTCCATTAAAAGCTGCATTTTTGTCTATCCGATCCCATCAATGTTATATAGTTGTGCAAACGGGGTCCGAAATGTTTTGGACTTTCAATCACATTCGGGAAACACGAGACCACATTGCATTCTTAGTGTAACGCTTGTGGTCAATGCATTGGGAATTGTCAATCAACGACTGGAATAAACAACCGCTTTCAACTTTGGTGGTTTCCTGATGCCTTAAAGTCGGCTTTAAGACTTTAGACTTTTCCTCCATATTGTGACGAGTGAAACGGCTTTGTTTTTTTCGCTTTCAGACGACAACTTTGTCAAAATGATCCCGTTCACACGGATCCACGAAAATGACTATAACTCTGTATTATGTATGCCAGTAGGCTAGTTGGTGATGTCACTTTGTAAAGAAACACTACTCGCTGTATACTTACCATTTTCATTCTATTTGTAGTAAATGTGTGCACTTTACTTGCACAATGTTTGATTTGTTGTGTGTAATGCAGGCAGAAATGATGTTGTGATCTACCATCACCAATTTTATTACTGTTAATTTTATTACTTGTTCATTGTGTTTTGGCTTTTTCAAGGAATTTGTCAATCATTTCATGAGGAACATGGGCTGTTACTGGTGTTGTAAAATTGTGCAGTGTATGAAAACGGGAGTTATCCCCAAAAGTTATTGGGGTAAATAAATAGCCCATTTGACAGCTCCATGCTCTATGATGAAATTGTTTAATTATAAACCGATCCAAAAAGCATTATTTTGTTGTACATTATTCAACACGCCATTTTAGTTGAGGCTATAGAGATATGAAAAACTAGAAACTACTATTTAGTTCCCTTAACCCCTTTTGAATTGGTATCGTTCAATTCTATGACAGCTGTGTTGCGTTCAGTCCAAGATGGCGGAGCTGCAGCTCTGCGCATGGGTGCGTTTGTTGCAATGGAACGTTCTATTGAGTTTTGCCTCTTGGTACTTCTATACTCTGTGTAAATGACAGGTTCACAGCCCTGCCCTCATGTCAGTAAACGCATCATCACGGTGCATTCACACAGGGCGTCTAAATAACACGTAATTATGCTTTAAGACCTTAGTTTCACACATTTTGGCTGTTTGGCCTTCCATAGCATAAACACTTTTCATTTACTTTGAATGGGGTATGTCATGCATTGCCAAACTGAATTGTGGGTTATGCTGCGTCGCGTTACTGGCGTTGCTTGCGGCAGAAGTGGAAGGGCACATGAATTATTAAAAAATAATGATGTGCACAGAAAAATTATTTATAATATACTGCAATGTTCCATAAAAAATGAGAATTGTCAATTGTGACTTCATGGTGACTTTAAGCATCTGATTAAAATATTTGAGAAGAGAAGCACGTACATATACTGGCACAAGACGTCAAAGAATCACTTCAGTATGTCTGGTATGTGCATGTGGTGACAGAACATGAGGCACATATGTCAAGTTCAGTTAATACAGGTAGATACTTCACTAAAATAACAGACAATTCTTCTCGTAACGTCACGTTTCTGCTAAACTCCAAGTATGTTACGTAACACAGTGGCAGAATTAGTTTATATCCCAAGTTCTGTTCTGATCTACAACCCTAAGAGGCATAGTATCAGTGATATTAGCCTAGCAACCACTACTAATTAAAAATTACAGAAGAGTCATAGACTTCAATTAGATGCCAATTTACAAAGGTAAAGCATCTCTATTTTGTGTGGCTGAATGGCAAAATGATTTGGGCTCGGATGTACATGAAACAGACCGTGAAACAGATGCTTGCACTTGGCATGGAGAACTACAAAACCATCTGTTCAACAGGCTTGACAACAACTTTTCCCGCTTTTGCTGAAATACTGTCCTCTGGTGGTTTACTGTTGTCATGTACACTATAAAGAACAGGATTTTTGCAAAAATTTTCGCACATTTAAAAAAAAAAATGTGTATCTGAAACCTGCTTGGATTAGTCTATGAATTCGAGTGATTTTTTCTTCCTTCATCCAATTTAATTTGTCCAATTTGTTTCCCAGGAATAAATTATTGTTTTTTTTGCAGTACCTAATCTCTCCACATGAGTGTGACATAACACTGATAATTAAATATGAATGGTAAAAATGAATTCTAGAACTCTAATGTACATTGTTAAATCTTCCGCTTTACTTTTGCTTTGTTATATTAGATGTGTGCATAAACCATGGTCGAGAGTGATGTTATTGTTAACTAAAACTATTTAAATAATTTTGGTCAATTGAATAAGCTGAAAAAAAATAATATTATGGAAAACTTTAAAAATGAAATGTTTAAAAAGCTAAAAATAATAAAAATGGTAAAAGCATAGAGTGAATAAAATTAAATATGGAAACTGAAAATATAAACAAAAGCTTGTTCAGAAAATGTTAGTATTATTTATAATATAGTATTTCTTATTATATTAATATATTCTGATTCAGAATATATTAATATAAGAAATACTATATTATACAAATAACACTAAAATAACACTTGCAAATAAATTACGGTAACCATGCAACAGTGATAACTTTTTACATTACCTCTGACTGATATTGTGAACATTGTTAAAGAAGAATTGAAAGTTTTCGATAATCAACCACTTCCCTTGAACTCTTGTTGGCTTTGGTAGAATTAGTGTAATGTTTTAAAGTTGTTTTGGGTGGAAAATCTCCAAAATGATGCAACAAGAAACAAATAGTTTGAATTAGTTGCACTATATGATCATCAGAGTGAATCTCTGCTTTTTATTTACGTGTTGTGGGACAGAATCAGCAATGAGACACATTAATAACAGCAAATGTGGTTTATTATTTGTGTTTAAATGGTGCACTCAGATTAAATGCTCAACAACAGTTATATGCTGTGCTTTAAAATAGCTTCTGGAGTGCTCTTGGTCTCGTAAATCTTGAAATCAAGTCTCTAGAGACTTCAGTTCATGGCTGACGGCATTACCATCACTTGAAGCAGATTAATAGTCGGTGCAGTTGACAAGTTGTGACGCAAGTTGCTTACGGAGCCACTTTACACCCCTTTATCTATCACCATGTCTAAAGCCTGACTGCATATCACAATTAGCTGCTAAGAGGCCATTAAATATAACCTTATCCCATCACATCATCTTTTGATTTGGAGACTTCATACACTCGGCAGTGACTCACAATGTCACTCAGAGACTAGTGTCAAGATAATACGAGTAGTGCAAGAACAGTGGCACGTTTTGATCAGAAGTCACCCAAGGCCGGCTCTGACATGTTTGGCATGGTGTGCAACGCTTCTTGGCAGCCGCCCAATGACGGAGACGCTCCAGCTACTCTGTTGATACCCAATCAGCCGCTTACGCAAGCCTTTGTGAAGTCATAACAGAGGGGTGGAGTTACCTGACTCTCAGGTCAAAATGCACTTTGAGTTTCTCTTTCAGTCTGTCCTCAATTTAGCACAAGAGGACATTTTATTGCTGTCGGGTGCTAAGTTCCCTTGTGAAAAAAGAAGTAAATTTTAGCATAGGTCTACTTTTTAAAAAGTACATACAGTTATATATATATATATATATATATATATATATATATATATATATATATATATATATAACTGTATGTACTTTTTAAAAAGTAGACCTATGCTAAAATTTACTTCTTTTTTCACAAGGGAACTTAGCACCCGACAGATGCTAAGAACTTAGCACCCGACAGATGCTATATATATATATATATATATATATATATATATATATATATATATATAATGTGTGTGTGTTTATTTTAAATTAAATGGATTTTCAGAATATTTTTTTCCCACTTGAGCAGGACTTAAGTAGATCTTTATATGTAATTTAATTACTCTACTGCCAAATGTATTTATGGTCAACTAAAACACTTTAAAGGGATAGTTCACCCCACAATAAAGTTGACAGCATCCATTGACTTCCATAGTACTATGGAAGTCAGTGGGTGCCATCAACTGTCGGGTTACCAATGCCAACATTCTTTATCTTCTTTTGTGTTTTTTTTTTCCTACAATGGAATTCAATGGGGCCCATCAACTGTTTGGTTACGCATATTCTTCAAAAATATTTTAATTTGTGTTCGGCAGAAGAGAGAAATTCATACAGGTTTGGAACAACTTGAGGGTGAGGAAATTAGAATTATGCATTTAGAAATATGTTTTTCACAGAATGCACCACAAATGTAAATACGAGAATAATCTTTATTCAATTTTGTTTACTCACTTAACATGTACATATTTACACATGCTCATTTCTACAATGAATTTTAACTATTAAACCCTCATGGTCAAGCCTTGGGGTTTGTGTCACAAATACATAATTCACAGTGCAATATGAACTCTGTGCACTCGTGTCAGCTTTCCCCATGTGCTGCATGCATGAGACAGACATTTTGCATACCCTCCAGCCTTTGCTTATAAAGAGCCTTTCACAAACCATAAACGTTGCATGTCTCCATTATGCTTGGATTCAGAGGTAACATACAACCCCCAGCATGAGGGTAGCAGAAAACAGACCTTTAGAAGACACTCTACCCTTACAGTAGTGCTATTGTAGAACTGTTCTCTTTAATTTAAAGTGAGAGTGAAGATACGCATATAGTCATAGCCCTATCCTCTTCATTACAACGCCCAGCTGTTGAGTCATCTTATATCTTACCCACAGTATGAACTGGCCTGCCATACTGAAGTCTCATGCTTTTATGAGGATCCCTTGGATTCAAGTAAGGAAACTGTGACTAGAATGACTAGAGAGATCAGGGTACAGCAGGATGAATGAACACTTTGTATCTGTCTGCAACTGTTTGTATCTGTCCTGAGGCTCATTCAGAACATTTATTGGAATTCTGAGATTTTAAGAATCTGTATGATACATACGAGTTTTAAGAGTCAATAACTGACATTTAACGTGTGAACGGCCATTCTCCTCCTATCAAAGCAGACATGTACCTTTGGTGCTGCGGTATTCAATGGGCGAGTCAACCTGCACGGTTAGTTTTGACAGTTTAAGAGTATAAGCCACAGGTCTGGCCCATAGGCCGAGGTTAGTCACCATGCTGACATTCTCACTTCTCACAATCTCTCATTATCACATGACCCATAATGCCCAGTCTCACTCACGTCATACAGCACAAGAATGGTTCACTAGCACCAGACGACTTCAAAATACACTGGCTGTTGTGCGGACTGTCCTTAAAGCTGACATAGATGATACAGTACTTTGAATGAGTGTATACTTCTGGATCTATTACAAAATATGTATAAGAAACCATATAATTAAAAACAAAAAACCCACCGAGATAACGAACAGTTTTGGTCCATATTCAAGCTATATTGGGTTTCCTCAGGAGAAAAGATCCTCACCCTGCTCCATTTCTATCTGGGGCACTGTCTGTTCTCTGAGGTTAACTTCCTGTTCTGCATTTCCTGTGTCCAGCGTTTTGCCGTGAAACCATGGGTGAATGAGGACCTCTGCGGTGGTCAGTCTCTCGCCAGGGTCTTTTCTGAGCAGACTGCGAAGTAGGCAGCGCGCCTTTAAAGACAGTCCATCGGGAAGGCAATATGTGCCCCGTCGGATCTTAGAGAACAGGGTTGCAGGGTCCGGGTCGTGGAAAGGGTAGCGGCCCACCAAAATTGTGTACAGCATGACACCGAGGCTCCACGAGTCTGCCTGCTTGCCTGAGTAACACCCGCCGCCGTTCAAAATCTCCGGACTCACGTAAGCAGGGCAGCCGTGCGTGTCGAACATCGAGTCGTCCTCTCCACACAGAATATGGCAGTCCTCCAGACCCTCTAATTTCAAATGGGTCCTAAAACAAACACATCATGGTTAGTACAATGACATAAGAGTTTTTGTGTTGTGGCTGTGAAGAATATCATAAGACTGGTTTATACAGATGTAGACTTTTTCACATTTTCAAATTTTGCAGGCTGGGTTTTGGTTTCACCCAAGTTTTAAGTTGGTGATAAAGTGGTTTGCAACTTTACGTGGTGGTATTGAGCAGAACTGGTAATCAACCTGTGGAAATGAATCACGTTTTGCATGCCCCTGGTCACATACTATGCCCCTGTTATACTACTGAATAATAGAGGGGTTTTCAAATGGGAATTCAGGAACCTTCAGGAAGATGCAAAGGGGTGCTATGGGGTCTATGTAAAATGTAATAGTACCATTCAAATGTTTGGGGTGGGTAAGAATTTTTAATGCTTTTGAAAAAGTCTCTTTATTGGATCAGAAATGCAGTATTGTCACAGGTTGAGGTGGGGTTGAAGTGAGGACTCAAGGATGAAGAGGAATATGGGATTTTTCAAAGTAAAACAAAACACAAACAGAAACTACCCCATGGGGGAAAACACTACAAACTAGACCTGAGTAGGAAACACACACACTGAAACACACACACACACACACACACACGCAAACACGCACTGAACTGCGTGTTTTAAATCAAACATGATATCACACACAAACACATGACCAACAATAACCAATCGCTAGCCATGAGCTTACACAGAACAAGACACGAACATGCAGCTAATGAGAGACACTCATAAGCCGTGTGTTCACACAGAACAAGATAACATGAACGCACGCAGCCAGTGAGAAACACTAGCCGCGTGTGACAGCACAAGACAGAAACACAACAATACACACAGACAAAGACAGGAGAATACAGGAGTGTCAGGGCTCTGTCACAAATCTAAGAAACACAATAGACCGAGGAGGCAGAAACCTGAAAAATATTGTGAAATATTTGTACAATTTAAAATAACAATTTTCTACTTCAATATATTTTAAAATGTAATTTATTTCTGTGATGGTGGGGTCCCGAAGGCTACAAAAAATACAGTAAAAACAGTAATATTGTAAAATATTATTACAATTTAAAATAACTGTTTTGTATTGTAATATATTTTTAAATGTAATTTATTCCTGTGATGGCAAAGCTGAATTTTCTGCATCACTACTCCAGGATTCAGTGTCACATGATACTTCAGAAATCATTCTAATATGCTGATTTGCTGCTCAAGAAACATTTCTCAATATTATCAATGTTGTAAACACCTCTTAATATTTTTGTGGAAACCTCATACTTTTTCAGGATTCTTTGATCAATAGAAAGTTCAAAAGAACAGCATTTATTTGACATATGAATCTTTTGTAACATTATAAATGTCTTTACTGTAACGTCTGATCAATTTAATGCATCCTTGCTGAACTTTTCTCACACTCTTAACAACTGAAAGCATAATCAAATTAGTCAAAATATCACTGAAATATAATTCAGTTCATGACAGGTGATACGGTTCTGAGGAAATCTAGTTTTCTGCAGAGCTCTGTTGATACAGATTCCATGTAAGCCTGACAATGATAGATTTAATATTTCATAAATTTGCTCTTCCATTTATAAACAAAGTTATGTATTGAAGCCTTCCTTTATTGTGAATGGAGCTGAAATAACTCTCCGTCACTTTTGTTGAGCTAACAGACTGCAGTGCATGTAAATCATAGAAAAGACAGCCGCTCTAAGTGTTCTGACCCTCAAACAGGCGCAACTACAACAAATAAAGGACGGACCGGGCCTCAAAATTACGACCTTCGTTTAAACAAAAGCACGCATGAAAGTTTCCACAATGCAAGCACGTAAAATAAACACTGAAGCCCTCCGTAATGTATTCTTGTAAACTCTGGGCTAAGTTTAGCTCAATTTCCAATAGGAAACAAATCCCCTACTACTCTAGGAATATCCCTGTGGACATTAACAGAAGAGCTGGTGAGTCTGTGGTATCCCTGTCAGTAAAACATGAGCTGCTCTGCATGCTATCGTGTTTCATCACTGGCTATCAGCCTCGGTTTGAGGGGGTTTGTGGATGACACAACTGCATTCTGCCAGAGAGGTGGAGAGAATGAGTCATAGTCCTGTGTGTGTGTGTGTGTGTGACAGACAGAGAGACTGAGGACAAATGAGTGCACTGCACTGTGCTGCAGGTCTGTGTTCTTCCTGCACCTGTGCCTTACGCTTATGGCATCTGGCAGTGCCTTATTACCCACGAACAGTGCTGTTACATCAGTGACGCACAAACGGCCCCTGCCCAGCCAGGCTGTGCGTGTGTGTGTGTGTATTTCACAATCTAACTACAGATGCATTCCAGGTCAGTGAGCGTCTTTGTGTATGCCATCACACACTGTATCTCTGCATTATCGCAGTTTCTACGTTTTTGTTGCTTATCCATCACTCATCATTACCGCATTTCGCAAAAGCTATTCCAGCCATGGAAATTTCATTCGTCCTCCTGCAGAAAGATAGTGTAAGAACAGCAGGTTTGCATAACTTGTCACTACTCTGATTGGTGCCAAACAAAGTGAAATAAAAAAGAAAACGTTTCTTTGTGCGCTTGGTCTCAGCAAATGTCAGCATGCCCTGGTTACCTCTGCGCTAGACGCGTCTGCCGAGGACAGGCCGCCAGTCTGCCAGTGTCGCAATGGCCACAGCCGGCGCTCCTCACCTACGAGTGATGCCGTATTCAGGAGTGTGTGGGTATGATCCTGAATGGTGAGTTTCCTCACTGAATGCATTGCTATGACTCATCTTGCTGCACCCGTTGACTGCTATGAGAGAAGGGTGACTACGTCCTCTTACACTTGCTTGTCTACTTCCATTCACTCAAATGAAAACCGATGCCCAAAGGTCAGGTGTAAAATGTTGCCCCAGAAATAGCGAATTTACTGTATGTACTGAGGGATGTTAAAAACAACATATTTGCTAAATCAGCTAGTCGGTAGGTTGCTTGAAAGACTAGTCGACTAACTGGTTTTGAGGAAGCACTGTGTAATTAGGTGAGTTTTGAGTTCACTTGACCCCCAAACGGGTGTGTTTCTTAGACGGCATTTACTCTTTCTTTTTGCATTCAAGTGTTTTACCGTGCAAAACCGTTTAACAGCAAAATGCAGCATGCTGTCAGCATGCTAATTAAAGCATCTCCGTTAAAATATAAAGATTCATATTTTATATTTAAAAGTTTCATTTTATTTTATATTTATCAAGTTTTTATATTTTATAAATAAATAAATTATAAAAAATTAAATATAATATTATTTAATAAAATAAATAAAAGTTATATTTTATATATAATACTTTTATTTATTATATATTTTACATTTATATAAGTATTATTATATATATATATATATATATATATTATTTTATATATTTTATATACATATACACTAATATTTTATATATCAGTTTCTATTTTTATATATTTTCAATTTTTTATTTTTTTATAAGTAATATTTTATATAAAAGGTATAATAAAATAATATGTAATAAAAATATCAAAAGAAATATCAAAAGTAATATAGACAGATATATAGATAGGTTAGCCAGCTCCAGTATGTTCCCTTCACTGGGGACCATGGATGAATTTTTTTTAAAATTTAGGCCATTTGCTTTATATATATATATATATATAATTCAGAGGACTCTCGGTTTCTACAGTAAAATCTCTGACTCAGGTCCAGAGGTCTGATTACCAGTCGTTCCTCTTACGGAAGTGAGTGTTAATAGGTTTGTTCCATTGAATCTTTAGGGAAGCAGCACCAATCACCTGTGATGTGTCACATAGCTGTGAGGAAGCGAAAACTGAATGAAAGTAGAACTGACACTATTTAAGTATAGCGCTGCTGGTGTCACAGCATTGATACATGAGGTACAGTACTGCACCTGGGTTGCCCCAAAAAAACTCCTGCTTTCACACTCACACTCACAAACTGTAACTCTCACCTTTTCTCATCTGAGAACACAAACTTCCGAAGCTTGAGGTCCCCCAAAACGATGCCAACCTGATGGCAGTGGTTCACTGCAGACACCACCTGGTAGAAAAGCTTGGAAGCCAGGTCTTCAGGAAGCCTCTTGCTGCTCTTTACAAAGATGTGCATGTCACCAAAATCCTTCTCTTGAAAAACATAGGCTTTGCACTCCCCAAGAACTATGTCTTTGATCTGTGCAATGTTCTTATGATTTGAAAGCATGCTGTAGGCTCTTATTTTCTCCTGATATTGGCCCATATCAAACACCTGCAGATGGCAAAAAAAGTGTTCAGTATAAGACATTTACAATTGTGACCTGATAAAGTAGGTTCACTGGAGGTTGAATGGAGACTGTGATACTGTAAGGATCAAACACAAACATGCTATAAAAAGTCGAATGTCTTGTGAAGTTTGTGGCAGCAATAATCATGCACATTCTAGTTTAGTATCATGTTGCTGGTGCAGATGCTGGTGTATTTGCAAATACTTGATAAAGATCCACATATCATAAATCTGATAGCATCCCCAGCAACCTGCACAGAGATTCTGATAGCGTACAATTATTTAAATGCCTCAACATTTTTAAATGTCTATTGTGAGATTCTTTTGATCATATGGTACATGCATGCAATTGTTTTTTTTTAAACAAGTCCTGCAGTATTTTACATGCATCTTTACTGTTTTGCTGATGATATAATAATAGTAATAATACTGTTAACAGGTGACTATATATTTAGATTTTTGGTTATGTATTATTATTGAAACGTTTAAATAAATGTGCTAATTGACAAGAGTGGATCATATATAGCCTAGGTCATGTACATTATATAGTAGGCTATGCAGTGGTTTACCTTGCAGAGCAGTTCCTCTCCTGTGTCCATGTCTAAAGCGCTGTGCACTCCCGGTCGGTCGGTCAGGGGCACTAGCAGGAACTGGCCGATGCGAGCGGGACCCTGATGGGCTGAGGTGACGCTCAGAGGAGCTCCGCTCACCGGAGATCCCGGAGAGGAACCCAGGAGCCCAGCATCAGCTGAAGACTCGCTGAGCCGCGGACATCTGCTCACGGGCTCGTCTGTGTCAAAGCGCTTGTGTCCGAGTCTTCCCGGTACCGGATTGTGAATCCACTGCACACTCATTCTTACAAACTACAGTAGTTGAAACTGATATTAGCTATCGGAGTGATCCGACGGATTTCACGAAAGCATATTCCAGAAAAGGATATATGTGCAATGCACTACAAAAGGAGAAGAAAGAAAAAAACCTATTTACTCAATTAATGTGAAATGCAAAAAAAGGTGTTTGTGTCATAGGTTTGCTGTTTCTCTTATCCATTGTTTTTCAGTTTTTTGTATAAGTCCGCTGAAGCATTTTGGACACCATTGAAGCCCAAAAGAGTATGAAGAAGCTGTGTGGTGTGAAATATTCCCGTTGTAGATCTGAGCCTGAAAGAAGGTCTGTCTGACTCAACTACTGATGCTGCTTTCTGAGCTCTCTATTTTCAGCTGATGTCCGATTCGAACGAGTCGATTGATTTGAATGATTCATTTGAATCGACTCGCAAGCTTTGTTTAATCTGAATGGTAGAATATTGGCAGTAAAACTGAGAGGTGGGTGACGTGGGTGATGTTGAATCCATAAAAAACACGATCGATACAGCCGAATCAAGAACAAAGCGATAACATCGACAATAACTATAACTGTGTTTCAGTAGCCTACACAAATAATGCATAAATGTCGACCACGTAGGCTATAGCCTACTTGAGCGGACACCTTTGAGTGATGTCTCAAAAGAAGCATTTATTCATTAATTCATCCGAACGAAACGATTCTTTAAAATGAATCGGACTTCTTAATGCTGGAACTCCGCCCGGTTCAGACTCTCTCTAGTGACACATTCATTGCAGTCTCGACGATTGAGCAATCGCCACATGCCATTCCAGATGAATAGTAGTTTAATCAACTTTTCTTTCCCTCAGCAGATAAATCTGCATGCAAAGCGTTTTAAATAACACTTATGCAAAACCGATTCCTTTGTAGCCTATTCTTTTCAAATGTTTACAATTTCGGCTACTCCAAATGTTTGGCATTGTGAAATCCAAGGAAGTTGCATTCATATTTTTCATTCTTCATCAAAACACATGGGCCAGGCAATGATTAACTTCTTTCGACATTCAGAGGCCAGAGGGTTATGTTATGCTCATTAGTGCACTGCACTATTCATGTGTTTATTTTCTTACCAGTATGTTTAAGATGTATCATCTTTCTGCAAATATGCTATGTCAACCATAATGACATATTTATCATGCGTAGCTACAAAAAAAAAAAAAAAATCAGTGTCTGAGGAATTGGTGGGTTTGTACATATATTTGCAGTTCATTTTTGTTAATGCGCCTGATGACTCATCGCCATAAAAAGAAAGACAAGGGAGTGGTGGTGGTGCCCTTTGTAAAATAACCATAGATCTTTCTTAGAAGATATTTGTTTAATTTATACAGAAGGGGAATTCACAAAGAGCAGGAAAGCATATGTCTATGACGCACAAAATAAATTTGTGTCTCTCTACCATGTCATTTGGCATATTAGCATACCTCTGCAAATAGTAAAGCCTTCGGGGCACACACACAAGACAGCGACTCCCACATTGGGTTTGAAAAATCAATTGTGTGACAAAATAAAATCTGATGCAGTTCTTAATCGGCTGCATATGGCTGTATGCCCCACACAGACTATTGGGGTGTCACTATTGGAACCTTTATCCCCGTTGCATTGGTTGTGAGTGACCGCTCTTAATTTGGAAGGGTGTAATTGAATGAGCACCTGTTTTACTTGACAGAAAAAGAGCCCTGTTTAGAATAGACTCAAGGGATTGTGGACTGTTTTTGATGCTTAAAATACCAGAGCTATCCAGAGTCATTTTTCCAGTGTTAATGAGAAAGGTATAAATGAGTGTTTTGTGGGCTAATGATCACGTCTAAAATAAAAGACAAATAAGTATTCAGAGGTTATGCAGTGTTATATTACTATTTTGGGATCCTGCAGTTCCAAAAGAAGTGTGGAATATTTCAGTAGACGCATTGTTCCTGTCCTGGTTGCCTGAATTCAATCGTGACAGGATAATAGATGGTTCGGCTGCAGGTTTGGAGTTCAAACATGGTCGGATTGAGGATTTAACATTAAAGGCGGATTATTTTTAGCAAACATATATATATATATATATATATATATATATATATTTTTTTTTTTTCTTTACCGTAAAATATCTCTCTGATGACTCAAAGTATCTGATGAGTGCATTTGTCATGTTGTTAAGCAGGAACAGAACAGGTTTTATGCGCTTCCTCTCCCTTTAGAGTAAAATACCTAGTCTCCATGGGAAATATCTACTTCTCCTTTGTTATGACATAAACAGGTGTCACTGAGACAACACTGGACGGTATTTGTGTTGTGTTTGCATGTGATTCAGAGAACATGGCTATATGAGGTCATTCTCGCTTGAGAGCCCTAACAGGGCTCTTTTCCATTGTAATTAGCTGACTCATTGCCAGTAGCAAAGACAAAGCAAACTGATCATTCTGTATACTCAGCATCTCAGCCAGGAACAGGTGTACATTCTCCTTAGATATTTGCATGTCGGCTGGTTTAGGAGGGGGAATCTGGCCTTGACGGGAAGGCTGCATCATAATTGTGGCTGAACTTTAACCATGCATATGACTGGCAAAAGCAATCATCAAATAGGGAAGTTATGAATATGGTCCAAAAGGTGTAAAGCCAGTACCACACAGGAAAAACATTTCAGTCACTTCAGATAAGGCTATCCATGGAAGCCCATTTCTGCCTCAGAGTAAAAAAAAATAAAACAGGTATGTGAGATAAGGTTTAAAATAGTTGCAGTTGTGAGATTTAAAAGGATATCGGTGTGAAAAAGAAGGGTGCTTAACTGTAATGAATGTGCGCTTGTAGTGTATTTCAAATCTGTAAAGCTATATTTAAAACTGTCCTTGCAGATAATATAATGTTACTGAAAAAGGCCACTCTCCTGACTTTGTTTCTTAACACACCAAAAAAGTGCATTTTGAAATTATGTCAAATTAAAAGTTTGACCTTTAAGTATATTTTAAATAAATATGTTTTAATAACCTTTTGTCATGCTTTAAAAAAATACACTAATTTATTTGCGATGACTAGCATAATAAAAAACATAAAATTATTGATTATAATTTTAACTGTAGTGTTATTCGGTTATTACATTTAAAGTTAATATATTTTAAATGGAAACTGCAACTTTATTATTACAAATGTGAAATTACAAATATATTTAATTAAATGACATGAAAGTTACAATAGAAATTACATTAAAATATATTTTCTTTCACCGTAAATGCTTCTCAGTACATTTGGCAGCAAACTTAAATAATAATTCAAAGAAAATAGAAGTTATTATGAAATTGCATTATATTTACGTATTCAGTTGTTTTTGTTTTCATTTTGATAAACTTTTAGTTTGTATTCATAAGTCACATGTGTTCCTTTGTCTTAGTTGACACTAACTCAATTATCATAGCTGTTCATCATTTAGTTCATCACAATTATGTATTTAAGTTCCTCCCTGTTCACTCTCAGTTGTCAGTCATTATTCGTGGTTGTTTTACCTTTCTGTTACGCCTTCAGTATTTGAGTTTCCTTTATTATTAAAGACATTTTGTATTGGAACCTGTGGACTCTCATCTTCATATTTGTGACAATAAAACATTTTAATTGCAAATAACATGCAGTTAAGTGTCCGAAAACATTTTATTCAGTTTGTACTTAGTATATTCTTTTATATTCTATCATTTCTGTGAGTACACTTTTTAAAAGTCTGCTAAAGGGTAGTCCACCCCCCAAAAAATAATTCTGTCATCATGTACCTTCATGTCATTCCAAACCTGTAAGACTTTCTTTCTACTGTGGAACACAAAAGAAAATATTTTGAAAAAGGTTGATAACGAAACAGTTTTGGTTACCATTGACTTCCATTGTGTGGAGAAAAAAAACAAAAACAAAAAAAACACAGACATTTCTCAAACCAAGTCATACAGATTTGGAACAACATGAGGGTGAGTAAAGGATGAATTTTTTTTTTTTCTTTTGGAGAACTATCTAGAGAATTTTTAACCCTACGTGTTTATTAACACGTTAAGCATTTTCCTCCCATAGAAATCAGCTTAATGTGGCTTAATCCAGATTGGAACGTCCCCTTATTATGTCGAAATAACGAGTTATTATGTTGAAATAACGAAATATTATGTCGAAATAACAGATATTAAGTTGA
This sequence comes from Meda fulgida, assembly GCA_030578275.1. Taxonomy (NCBI): domain Eukaryota; kingdom Metazoa; phylum Chordata; class Actinopteri; order Cypriniformes; family Leuciscidae; genus Meda; species Meda fulgida. The sequence continues at coordinate 8,145,363 of CM060634.1, read as the reverse complement.
AATAACAGATATTATGTCAAAATTCATTTGTCGAAATAACAAGATATTATGTCGAAATAATGACTTATTATGTTGAAATAACGTGATTTTTTTGTTGAAATAACGATTAAATATCTCAAAATAACAAAATATATTTTCTTTTCTTTTTTTCTTCACCATGAGGTTCAGGGCTTCCATAGAATACAGTCTGAATATAATTATTTTTGGTGCTATCGGGGTGCTTTGGTCTTTCTAGGGGGTGCTGAAGCCTGCTAGCCCTAGTGCCGCCCATGCTTTAAGGTCACACTTATGAGACACAAAGTAGTGATTGTGAGAAATAAAATTACAATTGTAAGATATAGTCACAATGACCTTAGATTTTGTATTGCGGATCTAGACTTGCAAAGAAATCCGTTTTGCATTCCTGTAAATATTAATTCCGAGCAATCAAGGGTGAATTAATAGTGCTATTAAAAAACTATGTTTATGAGTAATTATTATGAAAAAAAAAATAGATGGCATGATTGAAATGGTGCAGTGCAACTGACATTATCTTAGGAGCTGTCATAGTGTGTTTTCCCACAGCTGGGGGACAGAAGGTCAGGAAGGAAGGCTACCGTGAGCAGATTGTGAAACAAACAGCACGACGGTAATTCAATCATGAGTCTTTCCTTTTCAGCGGCTTTGGTTTGGTCACAGCTGTGTGCAGGGACTTTTGAAGTGTTGCATCTACAGCTAGGCTCATAAAATCTTAAGTGGCAAGATTTTGAAATCCTCATGGTTTACAAGACATAATATGTTCAGCCACGTTGGCTAACATTCAACACCACTAAAACGCTCTTGTAAACATTCCACGGTTGAACCAGCATCAAATTTCAAACAGGCCAAGTCGAACCATTATAAAGTTTCCACGCAGCTTCTGTATTTCTACTGAACTTTTCCCATGTGCTGGAGTGTTTATCTAGATCGTGTTCTTCAGGATCCAGTTACACAAGAGAAAACTCCAGTGTTTGTTGTGGTTAGTGTTATCATCAACAATCAACTGTGATGAGTAAGAGCTCATCCTGTAAGCTTGAGGAAATAAAGTGTAATGTGGTGGCCAAGGGCAGTTCCCCACACCACACAGGCGCCAGGCTTCAACTTCAGTCAAGAAAATAAAAGTACAGTCATTCTGAGAGGCTCTTACATCCACATGACCTTAAGAATGAAGTTTGGAATGTGGAGCTGTGTTGAGATTCTCATATGATGCCTAATCGATAGGTTAAATGGCGAGGTCTGCGTTTGCGAGGTCTGCCGTAATATCATGTTGAGTTCTACTAATAGTTCTTTGCAGGTTTAAAAAGCATGGAGTAACTGGGTTTAATTCCATTTAGAAAAGAAATAGAAGAGTGGGAAACCTCTTAAAGTCGCGTTGATGCCACTCAAGTACACACCGACAGTTTACACTCGTCTCGAGTCTGTCAGCATGAATCCTTCTAAACCTTCCAATCATCAACAGTAAGTCAACAGTTCTGAAGTTATCAAAAGGAGAGGGAGCTTAGCATTTCAAAAAGAATTTAATTGCAGCACATTAACAGGATTTCAATGGCCTTCAGCATTGTACTGCAATGAAGGAGATTTACACCAATAATACCATGAAAGGATAAAACAATAATGTCATAGGCATTATGGCGGGATGCCAGGGAAGACCAGGAGTGTTGTAGTATTTTTGGAGTACAGTGTGAGTAAACTGTTTTTAGTCACATATTATCCTCAGAAGGAAAATCTCTGCATTAACTTTTCACAAATTCATTTCTCTGTCTCATGGAAGTGATAAACACTCTCACAAATATTTAAAATCAGAATAAAAATCAAAATATTAAGCAGCACAACTGTTTTCAAAATGTATAATAACAATAAGAGTTTCTTGAGCAGCAATCAGCATTTTAGAATGATTTCTGAAGGATCATGTGACACTGAAGTCTGGAGTAATGGCTGCTTTAAAATAAAGCCTATATTCAGAGAGAAAACAGTTATTTTAAATCATGATCATATTTTATATTACTGTTTTTTGGTGAGCATAAGAGATTTCCTTCAAAAAAAATCTTATAACCCCAGACTTAACCATAACTTTTCCAATTTAGAACTTGGATATTTTTTCAGAAATTGGAACTTTTCCAAGTTAGTCTGAGCCCAAATAATTCAATTAAATCATTAAACACAAATAGACAACATTCTTTGTTAGCGATATGCCCTTATAAAGGTAAAAAGCACTGGAATGTTTTTTCCAGGGGGCAAATATTGCCCCTTAAACTTTCATTCCTAACGCTGGATCAGCGTCAAGAGATTCCCAGCAGACCCTGGTGTCAAGTGTAATTTTAGTGAAAACTTGTTAACATCAGTTCTAAAGTGCATTTAGCCCAGCAGCACTTGCTCAACTCGAGTAGAAAAGAAGTGCCCCTGTCAGCTTTGTTCAGAGGTGTGCAGGGGTTACGCAACCGCTGTTTCCATAAACGTGGACTCGTGAGAGCTCTGTTCAGGGTCAGTGACTGGTTCGTACTTGTCGTTGAGGTAGTGTGGATTAAGTGAGCGCTGAGAGGAAGGTGTTATGTTAGCATGGAGGCGGAGGTAATTAAGAGAAGGAAACATGCATTATTAATGCTCATGAGTTATAATAATAGACTGCAGCGTGATCTGTCGTGCCCACCACCTCGGGTTGTTGGCATGTTGATGTACCCGCTGTTGTTCCCTGGACCTGTCAGAACTCTCACTCGCCAAATCGAGAGCTCTCGAGCTCGGCTGAGTCGTGATACGCTCGGGACACTGCAAGGCTGTGCATGCCATATGAGGAGTAAAGACCAAAACTAGCCGTATTTGCTTTGTCTGTCATCCCCGAAAGCTGATGATAATATAGTTTTACTATAAACAGGATGACGAAAGCTTTCCGACGGCTCTTGCTGACACCAAAAACAAACTCATTATGTAAATTGCCTCTCTGACTGCAACACGCTCACTACAGAGTGCCAAATTTCCCACAATGAGGGAAGTGATATGAAATGAGGCTGTGAATTATATCTTCATGGGAATTGAACGAGCCGGGACAAAGACAAGCTAGCCCTATATATGGATAATGAGACTCCATCTCTCCATACTGAGAGGAACAAAACAAACTAGATTGAATATCAGCTGCTGTGCAGTCCAAAGAATTGGCATACAGTATGCGCAGTCTGGAGATGGGATGAGGCCTGTGTGTTTTTGAACACACTGTACTTGATAGATGGGAACAGAGAAAAACTCATCACGAGTGCCATGCATAGTTTAGCAAGTTACTGAACTTAGTATAAAGTCCATATTTCTATGGCGTTCTTGATGACTCAATATGCCAGGGCAATTATTTTAGCGAGTTCAAGGCAACTCTGTGCCTTATATGAACATCTCACTCACAGTGTTCATATTATTATATCCACAGTAAGGAAACAGTGATTTCTCAGTGTCATGATGGGTCATTCTGGGTTCAGGAGTTAACTGTGTAGACATTCCTCAGGTTTTGTCTTCACACTCAGTCTGTTCCCACCTCACACAAAAGCTCTTAACACAGTCCAGATGCCTTTGGAATACAGTCAGAGAAGGAAAATTATCCTCTTGGTTTTCAGGAATAAATATTTTCATCAGTTTGGAAGGTAAATGGAAACAGCCGGAGCTGGCCGAGGAGGAGAGACATTCCCCTGCTGCTTCTTTGACACTTGCTTGGTGAGAGAAGAAGGCAATGCAACATGCCAACTCCTGCAATGCTCGTGATGGAAGAAAGTGAGTTAACGTAATAGACCACCATGCTTGTGTCTTGGTCTGTCTGAGTAACAGCGACCTTTTGGATCATATTCAACATGTAAAGATTTAATAGTTGTATGTTCTGCCTGAACTCTATTATTTGAGCTTCACTATTGATTTCACAAGAAACTACAAATAGTGACGCTACTCAAGAGTTGATAGTAGTTCAGCTGTTCCCCTTCGAGGGAACTCGCATTGTGTCGTCGTCGTGACGACACTAAGGGGAATGCGTAGCGTATCGGAAGCATGAATGAAATCTGTCCAATCCTGATTGGTGCTGCGTCATGACGTAGTAGATGACGGCATAACCGGAAGATACAAAGGGACGCCGGCACACAAACACATTAGCTTTTTTGCTCTTCAACTAAAGCGCTCTGTGTGAACTGTTTGTCCTATATACTGTTGTCTGTCCTTATTATTATCAGTATGTCTAGCGAGTAGTTTAGACTGTGTGTGCATCCGTGTCCACGCTATATTACGGGCACGGACACACACCAGCTGTGTGTGCATTGTCTGGGAGTGCAGCACGCTAGAGAGCCTCTCGAGGGAGCCGCTCGTAGCGAGTGTGAGAAGCTGCCGCTCAGAACTTTGTGCTCGCGGCTGGCCGTGTTTGATGAGTCAAGCGGTTCTGGGCCCGTGATTGCCGAGGCAGCGCGACGGCGCAGATCGTGGGGCTCACAGATGGATCTCTCAGCGGGACACGATACTGCTTCGGCATCTTCCCAATCCTCGTCTGAAGATTCAGATGTTCTCCCACACCGTGTGGAAGCCCGCGATGCGGTTTCTTCCCACGAGGTGGATGAACAGATGCTTAATTTATCTGTTTCTGAGGTATCAGATAAGTTAAGCATCGGGGCGGGTGATGTGGAGCTTAGTTCACCGCTATACGCACCCGCTCAAGAGGAGCTGGTGGAGGTTTTGACCCGTGCTGTGGCCAAATTAAAATTAGACTGGCCACAAAAAACAGAAATTCAGTAAGCTGGATGAACAGTTTTATAGGCGCCGGTCTCAACCTCCACCCCGGGGCCTTTCGTTTTTCCCTGACTTGCACAAGGAGTTGTGCAAGTCGTGGGAAAAACCATTTTCAGCCAGGCTCTCCAACCCCCCCGTGCTCGATTTCTGTAATGTGCTGGGGGCGGCTGAGCGTGGCTATGGGAAAATACCTCGGGTGGAGGAGGCTCTCGCGAGCTATATCTTCCTCGCCGCTCTGGCTCCTCGTGGAAGGCTGCCTCAAGAGTCGCCTTCCGCGCCCCTCCTGAGGGAGCCTGGCAACGGAGGCGGCGCTCTCGAGGTAAGCCTTCTGAGCCTAAGGTCGATCTGAGGACCGTCCTTCAGGCAAAGAAGGATTCCTCCAAGCGGTCCTAGTTGCCGGACCGCTGAGAGCTGTCCCATCCCGGAGCTCTCGGGAAATCAGTGCTGTGTTCCCGCCGTCCAGTGCGCTTCGGGCCACACTGATTTCCCGCGTGCGCACGCCGCTCCAGCCGCCTCTACTAAGACCTGCGGCTGGGCAGCAAATGCGTCCGCCCACCGAAAACCGCTGTCAACCGCTCCCTGCCGGCCAGCCACTTCAGGGGGTTGGGAACGAGTCTCGAATAACACCCGAGGCCAGCCTCGAGAGGCTGGTTCCCTTAGTAGATTATCTCGGCGCATGGTCATGCCTTCCGAACATTTCTGCGTGGGCCCTGCATACTGTGGAGCTGGGTTACAGGCAGCAGTTCAGTTCCCCTCCCCCGAGGTTCAACGGGGTGGTCTGGACTGTGGTCGGCCCAGAGTAGGTACAGGTTATGGAACAGGAAGTTCAATCCCTATTGGTCAAGGAGGCCATAGAACGTGTTCCTCTGCCAGACAGGGAGTCCGGGTTCTACAGGCGGTACTTCATAGTTCCCAAGAAGCCTGGGGGGTTGCGTCCAATAATAGATCTCAGGCACTTGATTCGGTCTCTGAGGAGATTCAGGTTCAAAATGCTCACAATCCCAGCCATCGTGAGTCAGATCCAGTTCGAGGACTGGTTCGTCACGATAGATCTGAAGGACGCATACTTCCATATTTCCATCCTTCCACGTCACAGGAGGCTCCTGAGGTTCGCTTTCGGGGGCGAAGCGTACCAATATCGGGTTCTTCCCTTCGGCCTAGCTCTCTCCCCTCGCACCTTCACCAAGTGCATGGATGCAGCGCTGGCTCCGCTGAGACTCCAGGGCATCCGTGTACTCAGTTACATAGACGACTGGCTAATATTGGCCAGTTCGTGCGAGATGGTAATTCGGCATCGAGATGTTCTGGCCCACATCAGGTGCCTGGGGCTGAGACTCAACACAAAGAAGAGCGTGTTGACGCCCTCCCGGAGGACTACGTTCCTGGGGGTTATATGGGACTCCACGACGATGAGGGCACAAATGTCTCCCGCACGCGTGGAGTCCATATGGCCGATGGTCTCCAGAGCAAAGCTAGGCTACAACCTCACTGTGAAGCAGTTTCAGAGACTGCTGGGGCTCATGGCAGCAGCGTCCAGTGTCATACCTTTTGGCCTGCTACACAGGCTGAGAGCCAAGGGGTTTTCCCCGTGGGGAAATCCGTTCAGTGTGATCAGGGTAACGCGTGCAGATGCCTTCGTTCACTCGTCATATGGAGGAAACCTTGGTTCCTGTCCCAGGGACCGGTGCTGGGAGCATCATGTTGGGAGCATCATGTTCAAACGGAAAACCGTTTCAACAGATGCCTCCCTCACTGGCTGGGGCGCGGTCATGGACGGCCACTTTGCGAGAGGTGTGTGGGAGACCCGGCACTCTTCCTGGCACATCAATTGCCTGGAAATGCTGGCGGTCTACAAAGCTCTGAGGAGTTTTTTCCCGGACCCCCGCAGCCACCATGTTCTGATACGCTTGAACAACATATCCGTGGTCGTGTCTCTGAATCACCAGGGGGGTCTGAGGTCGCCCCCTCTATGCAGATTGGCACACCAGATCCTTCTGTACATGTCCCCGGGGATCAAAATCAGGGAGCAGACGTCCTGTTGAGGCAGGGGCTGAGGCCCGGGGAGATATATTGATAAATTGAAAATATATTCAAATCAGTAGCCTGCATTTAGGCTAAATGCAAATGTAGATGGAATAGCCTAGAGATCAAAATTATATCAACCATTTAAAATTACATTCTAAAATACACTGATCAGCCACAAGATTAAATCAACTGGCAACAACTTGAACTTTTTGTCTTGTTCCTCAAACAATTCCTGAAGAATTTTTGACTTGAGGCAGGCATGTACATTTTTATTCAAATTTCTTATGTTCATGTATTACAGACAAGAAGTTTTTTTTAAACTTGAAATATGTAAATGTATTTTCTTGGTTTAATATGTAGGGTCAAATATTAAATGTTACATATACAAAAAATGGCCTAAAAATATTTTGATAGAAAATATATTTACTTAAATATTGAAATATATTTTACCAAATATTTTTTTAATGTTTTGAAATATGTTAAAAAAATATATTTGAATCCATATTGACATGATAGCATCATGCAGATGCTGAAGATTTGTTGGCTGCGCATCCATGATGCAAGTCTCCCATTCCACCACATCCTAAAGGTGCTCTATGGTCAGAGGTGGCATAAATGCATTTACACTGCAATTATAGTTGCATAAATAAGGTTATGAGATTCATGTATTTATTATAACATATAGAAATTGATCCTTTGATCCTTATATGACTTTCTAGGGTCGTAGGGCTGTGCTGACATGGGGAGAACATGCAAGGTGACCTTCTTGCTGTGAGGCAACAGCACTAAGCATTGAGCCACCATGCTTCCCATAGAATATAAAATATAATGAATAGAGACATATAAATTTTTTTTTTAAATGATACTTTAAATAGGAAACTGAAGTGACTGTCTTAATGAGTGAGTCATTGAGTCATTCAACCGATTTGTTCAAAGTTGATTAATTCAGGAACAAAGCAAGTGACTACTTTTTTGAATGTGTCATTGAATTATTGACTCAACTGAATCGTTCAAAAACGCAGATTCATTCATTAACAAAACACCACTGTATTGCTGAGATGCACAAAGTTTCTGATGTGGCATTGTTTGGAGCTTTTCATTGACAACATAAATACAAAAAACAAACACTCATGCAGGGGATTTTTAACATTTTGGTGACATAATAGCCCTAAGCCCCCATTAATTTCTGACCCTCCAGGACAGTTTTATTTTTTATTATATAATGCATATAATAAAATGCATCAAGTCAGTGTAAATAAAAATGTCTGTAAATTAAAATAAAAATTAGCATTATATCATTGACCCAGTTACTTCCAGAATGGTTCATGAACTCCAAATGTGATATTTGCTCTTCATTTTGAAAGGGTTTGACTAATATAAATGCTAAACATTATCTATTTGACATCTGGGTCATGTACAATAGTGTCCAAGACCGATATGACCTATATTGGACATATGTAGTTCTTGAGCATCACAGTGAGTGGTGTCCTCTCCATGACCATCCATGCACAAAATACTCAAAAGTCCTGGAGATGGGCAGAAAACACAGAATTGATTTCCTCCAGATGTCCTTATACATCCTGTTCGTCCCAAACAAACACTCAGCACAAAGGCAGACGGACACAAAGCAGGGATCCTCCATTACACTGTGTATCCTCACAGTTCTCTTGTGTTCTTCAGGTCTGATGCCAAGCACACCCAGTTACCGTCTATCTGTTATTAGAAATTTCCTGTTTGTGGGATATGTTTTTGCTCAAATGTATGGCCAAAAAATTATTTGCCTGAACGTAATTCAGTTGGACAGTGGTTCACACATCAGAATTGTTTTTGTCATTAAATTAAGTAGTGAAATACAATTTGAGTGATACACTTTAAAATAAGACATGACAAAGAAACCCAACTGAATCTCTTTCAGGTAGTAAGTAACAATAGCACAAATTATTATACAAAATGTAGTGTAACAAAAAAATAAGAAACCATATGTGTGTATGTTGGCACATAAAGCATAAGAAAGAGGAGACATTTGTTCAGTAATTGCTCATTGATTAAAGCAACATACAGCTTAGGTTTTCATGCACAAAAGCCTGCCCTCAAAGTAGCACAAGCTCCACTCTTCACCACAACATAACAGAAACTTGTCTAAATCCCAACATAATAGAACATTAAACACTATCCAGTGTCAATCTTTTCTTCTTCTTCAAAAACACAAAATAACAATTAATTTCAACATTTAATCTCCTAATCCAGTTCCATGCAAAACATTCTGGGAACTGGAAATCCCCTCCCCAGTTTCACCTAAGGCAAAGATAATTACCCAACGCAAATGATTTGGGCAAACTTTATTTTTTCAAATGTAAACAGATCCATGCAAAGAAATCTGACAAAAGTTCTGATAAAAGAATTGCGTTGAATTAGTTGAGCAAACAGCAAAAAAAAAAAGAAAAAAAAAGTGTGTGTTTATATTATTTGAATCATGTCAACTTACTTCGCAAGAACTGATTGTCAACATTCTTAAAAATAAAGTTTCTTTATTGGCATTAGTTGTTCCAGGAAGAACCGGTAACATCTATGGAACCTGTACATTACACTAAAGGTTCTTTGTTTTGAAAAAAAAAGGTTCTTTGGATAATTAAAATGCTCTAAGAAATAATGCTATATATTTTTTTTCTTTTAAGAACTGTTCACTGAAAGGTTATTTGGGTAAACAAAAATGGTTCTTCTATGCCATTGCTGCAAAAACCTCTCTTTGGAACCTCTATTTTTAAGAGTGTAAGAAGAAATTGTATACTAATGTGCCATAACGGCCCTTGAGGCTACAAATGCTTTCCAGAATGCAACAACGTTTAACCGTTCCTACTTGACCCACTCCTAGCGGGATTCGAACCAGGGTCTAAAGCATGGGAGGCAGGCGCGCTAACAAGGATACTACAGGACTGATATTAATATCAGTCGCTAGCACTCCTCTTGGGGCCAGGGGAGTGAGGTTTACACGGACAGCTCTTACTGGCCTATGTCCATTACACTCACCCCCCTAAACTTCACTCCCATCCGGGTCACGGCACCAAACGTAACCAGTCCTACTCAACCCGCTCCGAGTGGGATTCAAACTGTCATCTCCGGCATGGGAGGCAGGCACGCTAACAAGGACGCTAAAGACCACAGCTACTAACATCAGTTGCTAGCGTGCCTCTTGAGGCCATGGGAGGGATGTTTACACACATGGTTCTTATTGGCCTACGTCCATTACAGAGGACTAACATCAAGTTAGCGGAGCTAGATGCATCAGTGTTCATATAATTGCGATGTTTTAAGCCTAGAGCTAATTTGATGATACATCTTTGAATCTTTTATATCAATGAATTATAATTGTTTTCAACAATTAGCTGAAGGTTAGATAAAGAGGCTGCACCAGCTGTTTTGCCCGAAGTTACTGTTTTTCCGGTACTGTCTGAATTGAACAAGTTTTAGCCTGCATTACATTTATTCATATGCGAGTTGTAATAACACCGGAAAGAAAAATGGTTGCTATGCAATCGCTGTGGTATATTATCTCATCACGAATGTTTATGATCACGCAACAGTTGCTGCATCTCTACAATCAATCAACCACACGGGGCCACCGGAATATGAAGACATAATTATTAATGTTAAGGAGCTCTTTCATTTTAAATCATTAAAGTTAGAGATTTACGGTCTGTTGACAACACCCATGTTAGCTTTGAAGAAATGCCTCTGATGTGAAATAGCATTAGGCTGGTTGCATAGGCAGTTACACATGAATATGAATGAAACTGCTTGTTACAACCTGAGATGCTCATTAAAAGGAAAAATTCCTCTGCTCGTTCACCCAGCGAGTGTGTGGTCTGCTGCATTAATCCCAGCGCCAGCTGAAAAGAACATTTTTACATTTCAAATTTGCCATTTTTCAAAGGCAGCTCTGTTTATGGGAAGTTTTACTTGGTTCTGTCAGCAGTCAGACAAAGGAAGGATGCAGCATGACTCAAAATGACAAATTAATGAGAGGAATTCCATCCTACATGGCCTGCTTTGTCTCAATTGGCCTTCAAAACATTGTTTCAAAAGATTTTTCAATAGAAGAAATATTTTTGTCTCAGTACAAAAACCCAAGGACCATGCGGTTTTAATTCAGATGTCCACTGGATCTTTATGGAAAGCTGCTCTATCAGATGGCCGCTTCTAAATAACACTGCTGGATCAGTAAACACAGGATTCCCAGTAGTCAAAATTCTCTTTATCATTGGCCAACGACAATGACATCCCTCTGCCTTTGATAACAGAAAGGGGCACTTGTTTATATGAGTGTGTTTGCCCTCAGACATATTGACACAAACGTACCATTTCCTTTCTTAACTCTGTTGCCCAGTGTTTGTTCTTAATAAAGAAGAGACCCGCTCTATGGAAAGGTCAGGTTTGCTTCTACTTTTTACACCAGCTGTTCCTGTTCTGTCTTTTGGCTGTGCTCAGAACAGATGATAATCCATCCCCACAGAGCTTCTTCCATCATTCCATCCCTTATCTGGCATAAATAGAGTGAGGTCTAAGGCCTCGTTTACACCTGGTATTAAGATGCACTTCAGTCGATCAGATCACAAGTGGATTACGCTAAATACAGGTGTAAACGGGGTCTACAACGTTTTGAGCTTGTCCACTTTCGACCACTTCCAGAGGTAGTCAGAAACACATTCGACCGGATTGCTTTCGTAGTGTAGACGTTCATGTGGTCGAATGCGTTCGAACAGCCACAAAAGACAACTATTCTCCGCCTACTGACCTAATGCACAAACATTATAGGAAGCATGGTAGCCAGACAGGATTTAAACTTGAAGACCCAAGTTTGGTTTGATGATGAAAAACATTCTAAGCACGTTCTCTACCATTCTTGATTTCACTTCGTGCGTTCAACAAGGTCTTGCGGCTGTCAGAGCAGAAATGAAAGATGCTCCGTATGGTTTTCCGTCATCTCCTGTCGTGTTCATATGTAAATTGCATGAGCTTATTTCCTCCATTTGATCAAAAAATCTGAAAAAGCCCATACATTTACCCACCCATAGACCCTCCCCTCGAAGAAATCAGGACAGAAGTGGTTGAAAGTGGACAAATGAGTCAGATTAAAACACCAGGTGTAAACGGGAATGTGTATCCCTAGTCTACTTCTGATCATCCAAAACACTTATACCAAGTGTTAACAGGGCCCAAAAGTCTGAGACCACCAGTGAAAATGTTTCTATCTTGGATTCTTTTGTATTCATTTATGTATTTACATTTTTGCAAAGAAGGCATTTCAATAACTTACTAATGACCTTTTCAGTGCTATTACAGTGACATGACTGAACCTAAACATAGGAGCCTGATAATAATGCTCATGTAAAATAAAATTATCAGATGGACTTCTTCAAATAAAATATAACAACTGCAAACATAAAAATAAAATATGAATATAAACATTATACAATTTATTAATTATAATTTGTATATATACTTTGTGTTTGGGGTCCCAAAGACTACAAAATTACAGTAAAAACAGTAATATTGTAAAATATTACTACAATTTAAAATAACTGTTTTGTATATATATTTTTTGATATATTTTTAAATGTAATTTATTTCTGTGATGACAAAGCTGAACTTTCTGCAGCATTACTTCAGTCTTCAGTGTCGCATGATCCTTCACAATTCATTCTAATATGCTGATTTACTGCTAAAGCAACATTTCTTATTATTCTTCATGTTGAAAATAGTTGTGCTTCTATTTTTTACTGAAAACTTTGACTTCTTTTTTCAGGATTCTTTGAAGAATAGAAAGAACAGCGTGTATTTAAAATAAAAATCTTTTGTAACATTATAAATGTCTTTACTGTCACATTTTTTCAATTTAATGCATTCTTTCTGGATAAAAATATTACTGAACTTAAACTTTAGGCGTTATATTAAAAAAATTGTTTTCAGAATATTGAACACCACTGTAAATATCAGAATATATGTTTTTGTATTTTAAATTGGAAAAAAAAGAAAGAATGCGCATCACTGTATTTTGATTATTTCCAATTATCCTGCATTGCAATTCCTTCTCCCTAGAATATTTTGTCTGACCCACAGTGTTTCTTATCTGCACCCCTTAAAGGGTTTCTAGAGATTTTGGAATGTGTAAATGAACTCTGCAGGTCTTTACAAGCCATACAGTTACTCAACATGGCTTATTGTCCACTCATAAACACATTAATTCAAACAACAGATTGTGGGTGCTGACCTTTAGAAATTCTCATTCCACGTCTGAGATTATTCATGAAGAGACATTCCATAAATGGGAACGCGATTATGCATAATTAGCTCATAATGGGCACCGCGTGAGTCATCGGCAAACATGGCTTCGACTGTAATGGTTTTGTGTGCTACTTTCTTTTGAAACCTTTATCAACACATTGCACAATAATAATTTGAAACGAATTGTGCAGGAGTCAAGGTGATTAAAAGCGATGACACTAGTGGAAAAAAGCGGCGGCTCTGTATGAGGCCTCGCCCCCCTTCTCAGAAGGCTGCTATTTGCTCTGGGCAAATGGGCCAGTTGCACAACTGTTCTACCAATGCTGTTCAAACGGCTTCTCACAACAACCTGCTGTAAACAAAAGGCACAAAAGCAAGCAGTGCCGGTTTGCAAAATCCACCCCCCCCTCCACCTCCCAGGCCCTTCAAACAGACCCTTTTTGCCCCTTTCAGCCACACTTACACAAGACCTTTTCAACCCCAGCCACTCTCTGATGCAAATAATAGATTAGAGCTGCTGCCTATATATGGAAACAGTTTAATTACGAAATAACGAAAGTTCAATGAAACCCATACATTTGAGCACACCATTGCCTTGCATCACATAAATCCATGAAGTGTATAAGCTTTTCTTCTGTGGAATAGACTGGATATTGATGTATGTGGTAATATTCTATGGGTTTAAACTAGTTTTAGCTGTAATCCTCTCTGTAACTCCTAAACACCGGTGGATTTATGGGATTTGGGGGATACCGAAACCGCGTCCTCAAATTTACTAACCATTTTGTCAATCCAAATCCATTAGACTTTCTTTCTTCTATGGAACAGATCAGGAGAAATTTAATCGAATGTCCAAGCTGCTCTTTTTTTTCTTCTTCCTACAATGATTGTGAATAGTGACATTTGTAAATGATGTAAATGATGAAGGATTTTCAATTTTGGGTACACTATCCCTTTAAGACAGCCTCTTGAGACAGGCAAAACTACACAAAATGCAGTTTTAAGCAGCTCATGATGGCACCACCACTGTACAGCAGGGTTGCCCCACCCCCAACCCCCCTGTGGGTTAAATTATATTTGACAGAAAAGCTTGTATTTAAATATTTCACTCTAAATGGACATTTAAATATTTCACTTTAAAAATTCTACTAATGATATAACTGTGCTAGATGATTAGAGAGAGCCTAAGTGTGGCTGTATATGGAAACAGATTGGCGGTCTCTCCTGGATTATTGCAAGTAAATAAAATTTAAAAAGTGTCATCTACGGAAGCATTTTTCATCAATTATAACTTTATAAAGAATATTTTGAAATGTTTATTTTTTGATTGTAAGATGTTAGTTCAAAAATAAAAATGAATACCCCCAACAAAGGTTTTTGTTCTCCAGCTATCAATCTTAAGAGTAAAGATGATTTTATGAAAACAGACATTTTGATAACACTTTAAAATAAGGTTGCATTTGTTAACAGTAGTTAACATAACATTAGTTATTGTTAACATAAACTAACAGAATGAAAAATATATTACATCTAAAGCATTTATTAGTCTTGGTTGTAATAATTATAATAATAAACATTTATTTGTATAGCACTTTTCATGCATGAAATGTAGTTGCACAAGCATAACACCTAATATCAACAATACAATTTCACACAATATCAATATGAAAAATACTCAGAAGCAATAAAAGCTAATTGATTAATCGTGATTAATCGCATCTATTATTTGAATTTTGAGTTAGATGCGATTAATCAATTTGACATCACTACAATATGAGCAACTTTAAAAAGAGACTGCATCTTTATTCTCTTTATTTGTATTAACTCGCCTTTTAAAAATATGTCTACTAGAAGCCTCTTTCACCGTTCCAAATTTCTGAGCCATATAGTGGCTAAAAGAAGCACCACTGGTCGCTCAAGATTTACTGTATAATGTGCAAACAGTCAGTAATATATAAAGGTGTCAGTTATGCAGTATTTTATAAACTATATAAGAACTTTAAAATGCTCTCTCCATTTTAATTTCAACTCTGACTGTTGTATTTTGAAATTTGTTAGCTTAGCTATTCAACTATTAGGCAAGTCAGTATTCGTAGCATTACAATAATCAAAACGAAGAAAAGATAAATGCATGAATTAGTTTCTTAGCATCATTCAAAGATAAAACGAATCGGCTATTGAGCCACTTAAGATTGCCAAGGGCTGATTTGATTGATTGATTTGATTTGACTTTATTGTTCACCAATGTGGAAATTCTCATTTGGCTTCTCATAAAAAGGACAATTATACACATACAAAATATATCAATATAAAAGTTATTCTCACAATGAGTTGCTTACCCTTCATTTAATATTCTTATTGCCAGTGGTATAAAGGACTGTTTATACACATTTCTAAGATATGTCGGACCTTATACCTTCTTCCAGATGGAAGCATTACAAATAACGTGAGTTAAGTGGAAGTGTGGAGTCAGTTTGTCTTCTGTGTATCGCCAGAAGATAGTTTATCAAACTGTGTTTGCTGGTGTCCTGTTATTCTCACTGTAAAAATATTCTGTTAAATTTACAGTAAAAAACAGTCAGCTGTAATTTACCAGAAATTACCGTAAAAAATACAATAGGAAAATTTTAGGTTTAAAATTTACAGTAAAACAATGTATTTCATTATCTGATATAATGTCAATTTATCGATCTATTGAAATACTCACCGTATATAGTACAGAAACTTTCTGTTAACCTATTAACAGTTTTTTTTCACTGTAGCATTTTTACCTTTTTTTGTCTTTTACCATTAAAATCACGATAATTTTTATTAGGCTATTCCTCACCCCTAAGTTGCCATACCAGGCTGTAATATTAAACATTAAAATCCTCTCAACATGGCTTCTGTATACCATTTCCAAAACGGATTGACTGACATCAAAACTCTTCAGTTTTGTCACACAGATCTGGCAACCCTGCTGTTCAGCAAGCAATAACCATAAAAAATTTCATTTGTGTGAAAACAAGAGTGGATGTCCAACAACAAACAACCCTCCGCTGTGTTTCCTGTTTTGATCGTGAGCCGCTTTAAGCTCAAGTCGGGCATTGTAACGACTGTAAGCATAAACAGAGGCACGTTCCTGTTGATGAGGCCACCTCACAGCCAATGGAGAGGATGTTGTGCAATAAACGAGCTAAGCTAATTATCATGGGATCAAATAGTGGCTCCATGGAAACCTCTCCACTTTTTCCAAAACAAACCGCCGTGGCTGTCTCTCTCATCCGCTCCTTTGAAACGGCTTGTTCGTGTGCCTGCTGTTTATTTCTGAATAGGACACTGCTTATCAAACAAACAGTCTTATAACGCAAGTTTCATTAGTTTAATAGAATCCCAAATGAAGCCGTGTGAGAAAGTAAATATTTCAGTGCAATGTAAGACATTTTTCTTCAATGTCTCACCTGTGGAAATACACTGTTTCTTTGGATCCAGCACAAAGTTGGCTCATCTGATGGAAACAGAGAAAATGTGCTTGGCTGACAACATGTGTGGTCATAAAGAGTTGGGACACATTCCTCTTTGTTGTATAAATCCTATGGGATTTTCCCAATTAGTGTGCTGTTCCCAGACATTAGTAAAACCACTGGCTCCTTACTCTGGGTAATGAATTCCTCTTATATCGAAAGCTATAGCTTAATCACGAAGCCAGTCTAGGTCTTTGCTTGTCATATAAATCAAACAAGGAGGATTTATGCCCATAAGGTCAAGACCAACGACGGTTCTTCAGGGTTAAAAGGCCCCTGGGGTCTGGCGTCCTCGTGAGAATTTCCTGAAGCCCAAAACAGAAAAACACAAATAATTTTCTTACAGATCTGCCCCTGATTTTGAGCTTCAAACTTCCTGTTAGTAGGTGTGTGTCACGTACTCACCCAGACTCAGTTTCAAGTGTCACTCTTAATCAACATTTTTGACTCATATCTCCAAATTCAGTTCAGGGGGGCGAAGCCAAACCCTATTTCTGAAACTATCCATGGGTCTCGTCCTTTATACAAAATGCTTCTCCAATGAATCAGATTTAGATCTTAAAACACAGAGGACAATGCTTCAAGGAGGAGACTAAACTTGCCGAATTCAACCTGCTGTATATTTGAACACCAATCATGGAATGTACATACATATTTCTACTAACCTAACCATGCACATTTGCATATTCTCATAGCATAGCTGAGGGTCAGAGCCAGAAAAGACAGATGCCTGTTTTATTTTCTGTCTGCTGTAAGCTTATGACCCCAAGGCATCTCTGGCAGATCATATCATCCTAGGCTCAGATAAGCACTTGCGCAATATTATATGTGGCAGCAGTATGCTTTTGAAGGTGGATGTCGAAACCGTTAACAAAAACAAGAACTGGGTGATGGAACAAACCTGGAGTGCAGGTACTTCTACTCAGAACATAGTATGGTTAACCAGTTTTTTTACTTTCTTCTGTGCTCGTCGTATCCCTCTTCCCTTTAGCCTTCCGCCTCTGCTGTTCTTCTTGAACCATCTACTAATTCATTACCTGAGGGTCTTCTTGTTTCTCCTGCCCTAGTTCATGTAGAGTGAGGGACAGCTTTTATTCCTATTGTTAATGTTGGATTTACCCGTGCTACACTTTACCCCCGTAGTTTACTTGGTGTGGTAGCCCATGTCACCGTTGAAAGCTTCCCTACAGGCATTATTGAGGTTGTTCAGGGAACTAATACTGTTATGGCCACCCTTAAGGCTCACACTGGGCAGGTTGATACTGTGAAGGAACAGATTCAGGCTATTGATCTATCCGTGCTCTCAGAGTCTGAACAAGACAGTGTGAGGGCCTTTCTTTTGAAGCATGAGTCTGTTTTTTCTGCTTTTGAGGGTGATCTTGGCTGCACCAATCTGTTGTCACACGACATTCCCCTGTTAGATGATCAGCCTGTTAGGCAGAGGTATAGGCGCCTCCCCCCTTCTGATTATGAGGAAGTGAAGGCTCAATTACAGCAGCTTTTGGACAGTCAGGTCATCCGGGAAAGTAGTAGCCCCTATGCCTCTCCCATTGTTCTGGTAAGGAAGAAGGACGGCAACCTTCGCATGTGTGTGGATTATCGACAACTTAATCACAAGACACGGAGGGATGCCTTCCCACTTCCTCGCATAGAGGAGTCCTTAGATGCATTGTCTGGGGCACAGTGGTTTTCCACGTTGGATTTAGCTAGTGGCTATAACCAGGTACCAGTGACCGAGAAAGATCGCCAAAAGACCGCCTTTTGCACACCCTTTGGTCTATTTGAGTTTAATCGAATGCCCTTTGGGCTATGCAATGCTCCAGGCACTTTTCAGCGGTTAATGGAGAGGATGTTTGGAGCCCAAAACTGTTCATTAGAACTTTTGATGCAGCGATTATTAATTAGATCTGTCAAAAAAGAATCGCAAGGTAATTCTTGGTAAATTACATCTGCTTTGGACATGTTGCAACTGTTACTCGATTCATAACACAAATTCCAAAGAATTTTGAATGGGGAAAAGGTAATAATTTGCTTTCACTTTCTAGGAATTCAGAAAAAAGACAACAAATGACATTGTTGGAATAAAAAGAGCAGTCTGAGAAGAAAGCCCCAAAATTATGTTTTTAAGCCACATGACTTATTTTCTCCAAGACCTCGGGTCACTCTCAGAGGGAAACACATGCTGAAGAGCTCGTCCAACTGTGATATTAAAGTCAGCATGAAATTAAAATTCACCCTCTATAATTTGACGTTATAATAATAATACATTTTATTTATAATGCACTTTTCTTATACCCAAAGAGCTACAACACCCAAAGCGCTACAACAACGTTATTGCAAGTGATTAATCTATTCATGTGCTTTTTTTCTTCTTTAAAAAAAAAAAAAAAAAAAAATTTAATAATAAACTATAACTCAATCTTCCAGTGAAACATTACGGCAGAAGATATCTGTCACTAATTCCGCTTCATTGTGACTTTTATGGACATTTCTAGTATGTACATCAGAATTTGATCCACCTTTAATAATAAGAAATATTTGAGATTATTTTTAAAGAAACAATTATTTTCCCTCAAAATGCATTTTAGTCTTTTATTTATTTCCTGTTTTTATTCTATAATTATAATTTTTTTTATTTCGATTTGGTTACTTATTTGGTTAATTATATACTACGTAATGCATGTATCATAGAGAGATAAAGAGACATTAAAAAAGAGACATCAGAAATATTTCAGTGGTGCAGTAATTCAGAGATGATGCACGTCAAAAACACATCACTGCAGAGGTCACAGAGGGTTTTAGAATGACAGCCAAATCTCTGCATTTGCTTGACGGATGGAGAGAGTGTATATTCTGGGGAACATGTACCCAGTGGCTGCAGCAACTCTCTCTCTCTCTGTGACTCATGCAGTAGTTATGCTCTTTTTTTTTTTTTTTTTTTTTTACAAACCGCTGCGAGGCAACCATCGTGTTAATATTCAGTACAGTCAGATGCTACAGCGCACACAAACACACACTAGCTCCCATTACGGCCTCTATAAAGAATGAGTCAGATGGGCGAGAAGGGAACCCTTTCCTCGGATACTGTCATCCTCAATGCCACTGAATGAATGGTCGTGTTGTGTATTTGTCACGAAACGCCACGTATCCACACACCTGGAGACAAAGACTTGCTACGACCATTCAATTCTCAGTCCAAAGGTAGAGCCAATTACAATTCATGAAATCTATACAAATGCTAAACACCTGGAACATCTTGTATAGATACAATCATTTTTTTTTGGTGATAAACAGTGCACGTCCACATTTTGACCTTCATTCTTGGTTCATACACTGATTTCCTAAACTTACATTTCAATATTAATGATGTGTCTTCAACACTTCTGCTCCTGTCATTGCTATAGTCATAAGTATACCAGTAGTACTGGTTACTGTTTCTGACTCATTCATGACTGACATAAAAGCTATGAGACACAATGATGCCAAACACAGGGCGGGTCAAGTTTCAGGGGTTCATTATTGTTTGTGTGTATAACATACCCACAGTAAGTCTTTCGGTATGTACGCTCCGTAAACAGAAGAACAAATGTACACTCAGACATTTGAGATCCTGAAAATGGCCTATTATGCAAAAGAAAGAACCAGCTTTATTGGTACACCAACATTCTCCAAGGCACATTCTAACCAAGTATCATATCGAACACCGAAACAGCTTGGCACTTTGTACACAAAAAACATGATGGGAGATTTAAAATGATTAAAAAAAGAAAGTAACACTCTTTCAATGTGTTATTCAGTATAATATAATTTCATAGTATATGATTTACAAGAGAGCAAACACATAACCATGCACTCACCTTTAACTAACGTAGCTCGACTATCATTTCATTACATTTATAGTTGGTGATACAAATTAATCTCCATTTAAAAACTCTTAAATACAGTTCAGGAATGTCATTGTCTGGATATGCTGTGGATATTGGTAAAATGGCAATGACATTTTATTTTAATGCTCATCATCAGTCACTTCCTCCAAATCATCCTCATCTTCGTCATCCTCTTCCTCATCTTCTTCATCATCCCTTTTCCTCTGTCGGCTAGATGTTCTTGACTACACCAGAAGAAAAATCTTTCAATTGTAATTTTTGGGATTTTTCCCAAAGAAATATGCTATTAAGACAGACTGAAGTAAAAGGATAGTACCTGTATTTAAGTAGAAGTTTTCTTTGAATAAATGCATTCATATTATCTATATAATTAACAATTGAAGTAATTTTAACGGTAATATAGAGCTGCACGATTCTGTATAAATTGAGAAGCACATTTTTGTTTAGAAGAGAGATCATGATTCACTCATGACTCTGAATAGACAACTTAAAATAACATGTAATTTAATAAAGGTTCTGACAAAATGTTAATGACTACAGCCTATTTAAACATTTTTAATTAATTTGAATTGAATTCAGTTTGAATGAATGATTCAATGACTAATAAATACTTCACTTGTTTCACTACTGGATGAATCAGCGTTTTTGAACGGGTCTCTTGAATAAATGATTCAATGACAAATACATTTTTTACAGTCACTTGTTGCCAGCTACTGGTGTAACCAATTAGGCTGATAAAATGTTAAAATAAATTAATGTAAAATATCACAAACAAAACAAAGCAACATGAGTTATTCTGTCTATACGTTAACTCAAACTCTCCTGCCACCTAGCTTTAAAGGTCACATGACCATAAATGTTAAAATTACTTCCTTGAAGTGACCATCGCATATACCCTTTGCTAACGGATTTGTGGAAGGGTTTTTCGTGAAGGCATTCAGGTGTTCACTTTCGTTTGGAAGTTGGAACACACCTTTAATTGATACAATGTTTATTTGAAGCATCAAGTTACTTTTAAAAGGTGATTTACTTCTAATTGCTACTGTAGACATCGGTGTTTATATCCAAACTGTAAACTTTTATCCCAGTACCTCTGTAATCATTTGAATGTAACATAAAAGTAATGATACTGTGTGGTTGAAAAGACTGTTTGTAAAGCTTTAGTTTCATACCTATACATGACAACTGCTCTCGGTGGTTCAGTGGCAGCGCAACGCAGATTTGAATGTTCGGCTGTGATCGTACTTGTCAAAGGTCTAATAGATATAGCCGTGTCGTTGTCATTTAGAAATAAGTTGAGTTTTTTTTTTTAATCGAGATTGCAATCTTTTAACTTTAATCATGCACCTCTACTGTAATACGTAATGCATCCAAAGATTAAAATTAATTTTGCCAACACTTGACCTATTAATACTAACACTCTCTATTGTGAATGTAAATATAAGATACGGGGAAGCACTTACCTGCATTGTTCCTGATTTACTCATTGATGTACCAGTTCGATTCAGGGACAGTTTAGAATTGGCACGAACTATTTCTAACCGTGACTGGTAATCAGGGGGGTGCAGGGAATTTCTAAATACCTGTCAAGACAAAAAAAAAGGGTAGACTGTAGACTGCTCTTCATATGGACCACCAATAACCTAATGTCATCTCACTCACCCGCCACATAATAAAACAATAATGAGAACAGTCGAGCTCAAACAAGAATATATTATGAAGAGAAATAAGTCAACACAAACTAATACCATATACTGTTTTGTAGCAACAGAGAAACTTGTAATTTAGATTGGGTAAAAACTTTTACACACTCTGTCCTGGTGAGGGTGTGCCAACAAACATTGTCACCTCAACTTTATTAACTGCAGTTAAATATTACAGGAATAACATTTATGACCCATCTCTATATGCTTTAATTGTGTCTTCATAAAACTGTCACCATGTGCCAATATATGACTATAACAATTTTCCACATACAATTACAGGCAAAGTTCAGAAAAGAACAAGGAAACATTTCCCTTAAAAAAATCCCTTATGAAATAATATTCATGTGATACTCTCACCGGCAAGTCAAGGAAATATTAACAAACTCAGTCTTGAGCATAAAATTAGTTTTGGCACGGCAAACTATGAATTCATAAATAAATGCATTAGCCACACTGCGAACATTCCACAGCCGACTGAACACGCTTCGCGAGATGCCTCTCCAGTTCTTTTGCGTATCAGGATTGGAGGGGGCCTTATACCGCAGCAACTAGAGCTTTCATCACTATGACAGCAGGGGGATCTCAGGAGGAGAACGAGTATAATTTGATCAGACATTAAGACAGACAAGCTCAAACCAGCAGGAGCACCAGAGCAGCGGTTCTGGTGTAGAGTGCTCACCTCAAGATCTCCTTCTTCATCTATATTCTGAATGTCCTGGTAAGCAGATGTGTAAATTTCCAACGCCTTGGCATGGAACGCCATCTCCACCGTCACAAATTCACCCAAAATTTTCTGCATTGGAAACATATACTCATTTCTCTGAAGAAGAACTGGAAGATTTGATTGATAGAAACGTCACTGTAATTAAATATAAATTATATTAATAATTAATATACACAATTGTTCAAAAGTTTGGGTTCGGTAATATTTGATAATATTTTTTAAAGAAATCTCTTAATCTTGCCAAGGCTGCATATATTTAATCAAAAATGAATTAAAACAATTAATTCAATTAATATTACAATTATTTTGTAATGGCAAAGCTAAATTTTCAGCATCATTACTGAATGTGTCGCATGATCCTTCAGAAATCATTCTAGTATGATGATTTGGTGCTCAAAAAAACATTTCTTAGGATTTTTTGATGAATAAAAAGTTAAAAAGTTCAGCATTTATTTGAAATATGAAATAGATATTTCTGACACTTTTGATTCATTTAATGCGTCCTTGTGGAATTAAAGTATTTATTTCTTTATTTCTAAAAAAACAAAAAAAAAAAACTAACCCCAAACTTTTGAATGGCAGTGTACTTAAATGTGGGTTTCATTTTCCTGAGATTTTTAAAGAAATAAGCAACCGTGCAGTCTGAAGGACCTTAATATCACGAATCTTCTGCTTTTCAAAGTCATCTATTGTCTCCTCCAGTTGGCGAGTCGTGCGTGTGGCATCCATTGTGGCTCTCTGAAGTTCACTCTCAGCCTTTCGTCACACAACCGACAATAAAACATAAAGCACAAAGCAGCAAGCAGCAGACATAAATGATGTGAGTCTATCAGCTTACTGAGACGATTTGAACTTGCACAATGAGAACTTCCACATAAAGGTAAGTATGTGTAAAAACTTTTAGTTATACAAAGATGGTGCAGTAAGTAAGTTTTTTAAGAAAAACGATCGCCAATTGGTAAAGTCATTGAGTCACTGCAGCTGCCGTTAGAAGCTCTGGTTGGTGAAGAAACAGTCAGGGTTCTGAGACATGCACTTAGGGCTGCACATATTCATTGGCTGGTCCAGCCTGAAAAATGCAGTTTATGATTAAGCATTTAGAAACAAACAACATGTATAAGACAGTTGTTGTCAGATTTCATTGTTGATTTCAAATATGAATTTTTGAAATAGCTGCCCAGGAGTTTCAAATATGGCCGCCGAGTGAAATGATTTGCCTGAAAGGGACTTTGGTATGTGTGACATTTTAGAACCAGGGTGAATTGAACCTGCTTGGTTATAATTCAGCTATATAAAAGTAGTAACAAGATGATATTACAGTGTGTTGCACACAAGGCCCACCTGTGACTGAGAAAGGCTGTTAAGGTATTATCTGTAATTCTGTGATTTACAACAAATATCTTTATATGGCATTAAAATGTCAAGAGTAAAGGTCCTTACACATGTTACTCACGTTTTCATATATTGTTTTCACACAGCTTTTCTAATATCAACGCGGGTCTTAAAGCTCTTGCCTAATCACAACGCTTTTTCCCCCAGTGATATTGCTCTGACCTTTTCATTTTTGTAATGTCTCTCACCCGTCTCTATCTTTATTACAACTGTACTCTTTATTATTGTCTAGTCTTTCTCTAAATCTCCCTCTTGCTCACTCTCTCTCTCCTCCCCCATCATGAGTGGACACGCCCCCCTTCTGCTGATTGGCTACAAGTGTGTTGTGGTGCTCAGTCCGATCCACTTTCAACAGCGTTTCTCAGAAATCACTTACTGCAGCTCTAAAATAATATCTGAACGTTTTGTGTCGATCCAAAATATGCAGTGATATATGCAGGCATTTTGAATTATACAGGGTTAAACTTTAAATTTATTCTTTGTAACTTGCAGATGGCCAAAGACCCCTACGTCAACCTCAGTATTAACTTCATATGTCACTTTTTATGTATTAATTCATTTACTTATCTGACACAATAATGTCTTCAAATATCTTTACTTCGGGGCTTTCTAAGCAAATATTGTGTATGTAATCAAATCTATTATTTTTTTTATTGATTATTTATTAATATACAGGGTAATGTGACTAATAACTGTTGACATCTGTACTACTCTTCCAGTTCACAGCTATGTAGATCCAGTGAAAGAAGAAATAATAACATCTGATTGTAAGGATACAATGATCTGTCTGTCCGACGGGTTTCTCTGCCTCATTCTTTCCAGCTGCTGCATCTGCTTGGACTCTCTGTTCCTTGCAGTCTGTGTCTGCTTCAGGTCCTCCTGTACATAAATTGGATAAAATAACAAAAGGTAGGTAAGAACAGAGCGCCCTAGTTCTTAGGTTTGGACCTGTGAAAACAGTCACTGTACATCATGCTTACTCAGAATGTGATGCAATGCTGCCCTCATGAGATCACTAAAATAAGGTCATTTTTATATTTTAACTATAAAGTATGCACCCATTTACTTGCACTCCATTATTGAGGGGCTTATGAAGAAAAACTTACCCTTTTTGTTTTCACAATATTCCCATATGCTTTCAAAGGCTCTATAACTTTCACTTCCAGCCTCTCCACCTGTGAACAATAGTATGTGTTTGCATATTAGTAGGAATCACAAATATGCTAAAGTATGTTTTCGTGGTTTTAAACACACCTCTGCTTGCCGGTAGTCCTGAATCTTGGCCAGTTGATCTGCAAAATTCTTCAATCCACATTTTAGGTTTGGTGTCTCTGTATCAGCATAAAGGCCGACTTCTTTGACCAAGAGGTCGGCTTTGTCCCGCAGTCGTGCAGATTTACGCACGTAAGCAGCAAACAGTTGGCATAGATCTCCAAAGTGCTTCTCTACATTGGTGATGTTGTCCTGAATCTGCTTGGTCTGGATGTCTCTGTAATGTGCAACATAGAAAAATTAAGGGAATTTTGTTAGGAAATAAAAAAAAATGTGTTTGCCCTTCATCAACATGTTAAAAGGGTTATAAGATTCACTCTGCAAGAGAGGAAATGTCCGCATATCAAGACTATTAGTGTGTTTAATATAATTTACCAGAGATACAGTCTCTTCAAACAAGAGCTATTTAAAACAAGCTGTTTTTTGTAGTCTGCTTATATCCAAAACAAAATCCCAGCAGCATTTATCAGGTTAAAAAAATTGTAATACAAAACTAAAAAGTCATGTCTTTAATAATATCTGTTAGGTCATCATCTTTAAAAAAAATCTTGAATCTTCGAAATGTGCAAATATGCCAAACTATTAACAATTTTTCATTTCACAGATAACGTTAATTATACAGTTTTTGTTTTAATATATTGATACAAGTTGTGCTTTTGCAGTTAGGCTATATATTAATTTACACAATAACGCCCGCTAGCAAATGGACTAACGTTACAGCTTGAATCATTTAGCTTAGCTGGCTAGTTAGCTTCCCAATTTAACGTCATAACAAATCTGGACAACTTTTACCTCGCTCTTGCATCAGGAGTGCGGCTCATGATGACTCGAAAACAATATCGATTTATTCATTAAAGATATAACCTCAAGCGAAACGAATCATGACGTATTTAAAATACTAAAAAGAGTGTTGTGCTAATGCTTATGCTTCAGCAGGAAATCTGGATGAACGCCGTGCCGTTACCATGGAGCTAAAAGTTACAACGCGCCCTCTACTGGTAAACAAAACAAAATAACAACAAAAATAAATAAATAAAAACGTTATAATAATTAAAAAAAAATCGATCGATTTCGATCGAAAAAAGCTCAATTACTAGATTGCATAGCCTAGCCCTAGGTCTATTACAAATTGTTCCACTTCCAACAACATGAAATGAAGGTTTTTATGTTTTTAAAGCTGTTTAAGAATCTAAAATTAGCAGACTTTTATATTTGCTTCATAATACGAGGACTGATTCGTCAAGAGCATACATCCAATAATGTGACAATATTAAAGGGATAGTTCACCCAATTTTTTTATTTATTCTGTCATCATTTAATCACTCTCACGTTGTTCCAAACTTATTGTTCTTTCTTTTGCTGAACACAAAAGAAGATATTTTGAAGAATGTTGGTAATCAAACAGTTGACGGTACCCATTGAGTTCCATTTTTTTACATTAAAATACTAGTTTAAGTTTTCTGTAAAATATGATTATTATAACTAGATGGCATTTTCCTATAGCTTACATTTCTAATGTATTGCCCTCTGTGAATTAATTTGACCATCATGTCAACAGCAATATGAAAGCACAAAATCATCTGCTGGATTTGCTTTCTTTTTTTTTTACTATGAATAAAGCAATTTGACTTTAATTCCCCTCTTAACAGACACATATGGCATACTTTAGCGATTTTATTGGGTTTGTAACATTGCCAAACGCAGGCTTCATGATCATTGAAAGTAATGGGAATTCATTGTGATGTGCTCATGAATGTCACCAGCTGCTGTGTCTGCGCCTCTGTGGAGAATGTCCAAAAACCTTCATTATCATGCTTAATCATCCATGGAATTGATCCCACTGTAACAGATTGCTTGTGTAAAACACGTTGCATTTAGCTGTGTGCACTGTGCATTCCACTGTGAGTCCTATTTAAGAAACCTAAAGTCTTAAAGGGATAGTTCACCAAAATATGAAAAGTTTGTCATCATTTACTCACCCTCGTGTTGTTCCAAATGTAAAACTCCATATGAATTGGTTTAGTCCAAATTTTCTCGATAGCTTTATATGATGAACAGATTAAAAATTTAGGATTTTATTCACACTAATCAGCGAACATAAACAGAAGTTCAACCAAACTGGCTTGATGCGTGAGAACAAACCTCATTGGTTCTCGAGGAAGTTCGTGCTGCGTAACATGAGAATGAACCTCATTGGTTCACACGTCAAGCAAAAATGTTTGAGCTTTCGTTTACCAGAACTGATGTGTATGTTGATGAATGTTTATGTGAATAAGAGCCTAATGTGATGTTTAGTGTATAAAGTGATTGTGTCTCTTCAAAACATTTGGACTAAACCACTCAATTCATATGGATAAGTTTTACAATCTCTTGGAGCGTCAAAGTGGTAGTTGCGTAGCTGTCAATGAGGGGACAGAAATCACTCCGATTTTATTAAAAATATCTTCATTTGTGTTCTGAAGATGAACGAAAGTCTAACGGGTTTGGAACGACATGAGGATGAGCAATCAATGACATTATTTTCATTTTTGGGTGAACTAACCCTTTGAAATGGTCACTTACATTGTTATCCCAGATAGGACAAGTCTATTTGATGTGATGTTTACATCTGGAAGACATATTTTTAAGAGTGTTTGCTCATCTGCAATAAGTCTATAGGACGTTTCCTGTCAGATGTCAAATAGACGTTTAGAAGATGTCAGTTTAACATGCATTCTAAATCATTACATCTTAAAGACATCTTCTAAACGTCTATTTGACATCTGACAGGTGAGCAGATGAGCAAACACTCTTAAAAATATGTCTTCCAGATGTGAACATCACATCAAATAGGCTATCTGGGATCAATCATTGGCTGACTGTGATGTACAATAATTATGCTTTGGTCATGTAAACACATTAGTCTCTGATTGTCATAAGACAATATTCTGGTTTCTAGAAATCTGAAACCGACAGATGAATGGCACATATAGCTAATGCATGCAGCTATTAATCTGAATTTTTGTGCATGTAAAAGCATGTAGCTGAATATCAATTAATCTGATGTCCAAAAGTGTAGCACCAGTAAAAGTAGCAAAACTATAGTTTAATCATATTTTGCAGGTATTAGGCAATTTTTCAAGCTATAGTGAATAATTTTTCTTGGCAATATTTCTCCAATAAACAGCACACGAGTAGCCTACAGTATTCTCTGTATGATGTTTAGAATCAATACAGGTCAAATTCAGGAATGAATGACCATGTTATACTGTAAGTCAATCATCATCAAGTTGAATCAAGCAGCGCGATTCCAGCGTAAATGACTCACTCATTAAACCGAATCTACTGGGCTGTTCTCCAAACTGAGACAATTTGCGCGTTATATCCTACCTTTGACGCCAATAGTTCACTGTCCCACCATGTGTTAGGACAGGCATTAATTAACATAAATATGTGGAAGATATATAATTATTCTGCAGTCCGAGGATGCACTTTCCACTCCGAGGACATCCAACACAAATGTACAAACACACGGTAAGTTGACAAGTGCACTCTACCCAACAATAGCCTACTGAGGGGTTGGAGGTCCATTGATGTGCTAATGTGACATTTTATGATTTTTAAAAATCAAATTAGGCTACTTATAAGTTTGAAACTTAGATAGCTTTCGAGTTGTAGCCTGGATTGCCCAACGGTGTCCAAACAAATAGGCCAGTTTCTGAGTAGCCTACAGACAGTTGTGTGACAGTCTATTGAAACATTTTTAAAGCGTTGCAGACTTTATTTTAATAATTATATATAATTATATATATATATATATATATATATTACTTCATGGTCTTCATTTGTTAGTTGCCTACAAAAATATTGTCAATGCGCATAATAAATGGCAAAAGCGAGTCAGTAGGCCATTTCTAGAATAAATAGGCTACATTTTGGACTGATGTAGCCTATTTTTTGCTGATTACATGTATACAGAAATTTTAATAGGCGTGAAACCTGTTCAACTTTTTTTTCAGAATAAAAACCGTATCAATTAGAATGACACTTAATTTTTAAAACGGATGCTCAAGTAAACATGATCATTGTATGATAACCATTGTTTAATCACACCAACAACAGTATTTTTTTTAGCACAATAGCTAGACCATATGGCATTTTTTTTAAATAATGTTGATTACAAACCACTTAGTAGTCTATAATATAAAGTTATGTCGGTAATAGTTTTAGTCTATGTAGGGAAAAGCAGTAATTATAGTTATTTTCCGCTAGATGGCAGGCATATTCTTTCTTACCCACACTTATAATTCTGCTTGGATGAACCTTAAAAAAAAATAAAAAATAAATAAATAAATAAAATAAAAATAAATATATATATATATATATATATATATATATATATATATATATATAAGCCTATATATATACATATACACTTAAAACTGTGTTTTCCATAAAATGCATGTATTATTTCTACTATGAGGTGA
Source organism: Meda fulgida (assembly GCA_030578275.1). NCBI lineage: Eukaryota > Metazoa > Chordata > Actinopteri > Cypriniformes > Leuciscidae > Meda > Meda fulgida. The sequence goes on along the minus strand of CM060634.1, from coordinate 8,115,348 downwards.
TTTTCGAGTGATTATTTCTGTATGAGTGCATGAAATAAATCATATGGGATTATATTGCAGGTTTAAAGTGTGTACATTACCGTTTATATGATGCATTCATTAGAAGTGAGGAACGAACAGATGTTTAGAACACAGCTTTCCTCTTTCCCCTTAGATCTTCAGTCTTCACCTTGTGGAAGTTGCCCTCAGCCTCAAAAAACACTGCATTGTTTGTCTGGTGTATTCATTTGTTCTGGAAGATTGTGTCCTCTTAGAGACAGAGTCTGACTTTCTTAAGGAACAGATGGTGTTATTACAAAAACACCAATTAGTAGGAAGTGGGTTGCATCAACACAGCTCTCTGAGCATAGTGTTGGTGGCCGTCTGCATGTGCCACGCTGACAGGTTATGTCAGAAAGGAGTGCTCTCGCTGAACAGATTGGGAATGACATATGTCAGGAGCTTTGGCTGTCTAGGGCCCAGCGAGAGAGGTATTGGGGCCTTTGAGCATTGCCCTTCTTGCTTGCAGGTGAGACCTCATCAGTGTTGTGTTCTCTAAGGGTGTCAAGTCATCTCTACGGTCCCTACACCCCACCAATCACTGGCAGGAGTGTGTCCGCATGCCTGCCTGCTTCTGTCATTATGCGCTCTGTGGTGTCTGTCAGCAGCTACATCAAATTAGACAAAACCTTCTGCTGATTACTACTTCATTCTGCTCTCATTTAAAATGCAAAGCCCATCTTATGCTGATGCTGTTGGTCTTCTCTGCATGATGTTATTTTTTTTAAAGAATGCAATAGTTTCATTAACATACAAACAATACCCTCTTAGAAATCATTCCACCATTGTATATTTAATTCTGACTCATATTATGATTGCATATGTCCCAAGATATCTTCTTTACATCTTCTTTTATCTTCTTACATCTTTAAATGTGGTGCGGCTCTTTGAAGGCAACATGAAACGAAAGTTGCAATATCCTTTTCTTCCATATTGTGACGCATATCCGAGTGCAATGGCTTGGAACTTGATTTTTGGGATTTCGTTAAATCTTTGTGAGTTGCTGTTGCTGTGATCTTACGTGAGTTACAAGTTATTTTGATTGAAGGTTACTAAGGTAAAGAATAACAATGTGCATGGATAGATCATTTATAATAAATACTGCAATATTTCTTAAAGAAATAAGAATAGTCAATTTTGAAAGTCGTGACTCGTGACTATAAAAACATTATTGGACATTTCCATTGTTATTGCCCAGGAAAAAAGATTCAATTCATTGAACACAGGTTGATCATTTTGCTGTGGGCAAGTTGACACAATATATGGTGTAACTCGGGACCTAAAAAATGTGGAGCCTCTAATAGGGACATGCTAATGGAAAAGGGAAAAATTGTATTTCGATCCTTTCATTTATGGTCACAAAATGCTTCCGTTCCCCTAACAACCCTTTGAATAAATTTTGTGTTTGTGCAAAAACATTTAAATATTTTTTCTTCCCATTTCATATTATTTCCATAAACAGTTCGCATTCACTGGCAATACTTTTGCGTTCCTCCAAGAAACTTTTGCGTTTGCTTGCAAAACTTTTGCGTTTGCTTGCAAAACTTTTGCGTTCCAAGATATTTGGTGTTCTCTTTCGCAAAAACATTAAAATATAATTTTCCTTCCATCTCATATTATTTCTATCAACATTTTCGTTTTGCTCACCCGTGTTCATCCTTATATCAATTTAATGACTTTTTTAAAGCTACATTTCAGCATTTATAAACAAAATACAGAGAGAGTGGTTTATTGTGTTCCCTAATTGAAAATGCAACCACATTATTAGAATTTTAGCTTGGCAGATTTACAAGAATCATCCTCAAAACATGTTTGAACTTGACCTTTTTCAGAAAAAAACATTTATGCAACTGGACTAGATATGTAAAACTTTCCCCAGTCCTTTATACATATAGTAGCATGTAGAACATGCATCAGCTCTAATTCTTAATGTCTTTTGAAGGCATTGCACAGAATATATCATGTACACTTAGTTACTTGTCTTGGTAATTGGCACTTGCATGATGTGATGCATTACTGTAAGTAGTGAAAGTAGGTAAGAAAGTACTTACTAAGAACATTAATGTGGAGGTAAATTAACAAGTGCACATGCATTAGGCCAAAGTTGAATCAGCCGTGTAATTCTCTTCATACCCTTAAAATTGATTGTACCTTTAAGCCCACTCCACAGAAGTGTCATGCATGTATCATTTATTTATCCCACATTTAATATTAATAGCAATCTTTATTGTGCTCGAGCATTCAGCCAGAATCCCCACCCTGCATTTTTACCTTAATGCATCTCCGAGCCGGTGATACTGCCAGACTGCGGCCATCACACAGACGCAAACAACTGAGCACATATTTACTGTACGTTAACCTCTTTACTGTAATAGACTGCCCCTCCTAAACACACAATATCTATCACTTCCCTAGAGAGGTCGTTTTGGAGAGCTTCCAGAACTTCTTGCTTTCCGTGCTAATTGAGGATGACTTCAGACTCTAGAAACACTGCTCAATCCTATGGGGGTTAGTGTGTGTGCGTGTGTGTGTGTGTGTGTGTGAGGTACAGTGGCATGAGCAATAGATCGAATGTGTTTTTATAAGTCAACTTGAGATGCATAATTTTCACTGTATTTCTCTTTTGCATTGCAAAAACTGTCCTTGTGTCATCAATATGCAAATGGATGAAATCGCCAGGAGTGCAGCTTTGTTTCCCTGAAGTGCATTCTTTAGAAACTGTTAGCATAATTGATTCTCAGCACTGCAATAAAACTGGTCATTTTGTGAGGCTTCTAGGCCCCATGGGTATGCAGTTGGAGTTCATGGAGTAACTTTCAGCATTAATCATTAAGAAGTGTCCGTGCCTGATAGATGGCGCTCGGTCCCCTGAGATGCACACTCACCGTACTATTCCAATAATTGATGTGTGTGTAATAACAGCGCGACAGTGGTTCGATTGACCTTCGTCTTTACCGAATGTTTTCCGATAAATACTGACTTCAAAGGTTATATCTGAGATTTACCCTCTTTTCAGTATCCGGTACATCGTTTCGGAACCATCAAATACATGCTTGTAGTTAAACTTTCAAAGTGCTTTCATTTTAGAAGAGATGCACAATATATCGGCACCATATCGGTTTTCGGACATAGAGATTGTAGCCTATTAATTTATCGATATATCGGTCAATATTGAACATTTGTGTATGCTAATTTCCTCTACTTTTACATTTAGGTTATCTTTGCCATCATCTAATGCTCATATCATCTTAAAAATGCTAAGGATTTAATTAGACTGTTAAATTAATATAATCTTTACCAAATCTCAAAGTGATTATCTATTTTTTATTCTGTACATTTATAATGCCTAAATTCAGTTCAAATTAAAACTAAATAGCTTTTTAGTGTTTTATTAATTAATTACTTTTTTTTATATCCGCAATTATAATTATAAATATCAAATATAATTTTAATATCATGCTTCCCTATAGATATTAATAAAATATAGATTTTTATATATTAATTAATATATATTTAAATTAATCAAAAGTTCAGATCTGCCATTTTCTTTCATTCAGTCCACTGAAAGCAGATGTGAATCTCGATGTCTTCATGTGGGAGTATGTTTGCATTTTTTGTTGTTGCTGTGCTTCACAGAAAGACTGGAGGGAGATGGGGGTCTCAATGAAACCCATCTTTTATTTTCTAATTAAAATCCTCCACTTTTTGCTCGGGCGCTCCACAACACCTCGACGGAAAAGGGAATTCATGATGTATTGCTGCCTTGCAAATAAAAACGTATCCATCACCTCCACCAGCCATAACCCAGATGGCCAGAAAATTGGCTTTGTGTAGAGATGTGGATTCAGGCATGAATATTAATAGAAGACAGATGTAAACGCATATTAATATCCTTTCACATTTAGGATATCTTGAAAATTATAGTGCACTCACTTGGGGTAGAGGAAAGGTCTTTTTTTCTCTCTAATGTGATGCTAGTCTATTGCTGTGCATATTTTGTGGGTCCGTTCCCAGTGTAAAGTGCTCAGTGTGGAATTGTCATATAGTGATGTCATACATGGCATTTCTAAACAAGAACACAGAGAGTTAGAGTTATCAGAAAATGTATAATTCTCTTAACTTAAAGTGCTTTTACAGTATTTCTCCCGTTTGCAGTCTCCTCCTGTGTGAATTTAATGGAGATAAGCACCTTTAAGGCAAATGGAAAGGTAATGTGATGCTATTTTTGGAAACATTGGAAAAGTATCCTGAAGAGTGTATTGCTACAATATGCTTGTACTATTTGCATGTGTTTTCCACAGAGAAAAGAGTCTAAATGATTTGATGTGCTATATGGCCAAAAGTATAAGTATTGAATTACAGTCTCCACTCTTTTGGGAAGGCTTTGTTGGAACATGGCAACAGGGGTTTGTTCACTTCTAATATTTGTAATTTAGTGTGAAAACAACAGAGAATAAAGTCACCAGGCAAATCAAATAAGTTTAATATCACGTAAGGAGTTTGAGTTGATTTTTACATCCCCATTAGATGGCAGTAGTGCTCCTCATAAAACAACTGGTGGTCATTGTGAAGCCTGTCTTTTGTTTGTTTCTTTTCTTATCTTATCTTTTCTTTTCTTTTCTTTTGCTTCTTGCAAGTTGTTTCTATTAATGTGGAACGCATGATGCTTTGCTGTTGAGGACTGCTGAAATATGCTGTAGGAAAGGAAAGGTTCACCCAAAAATAGAATATTAAAAAAAAAAAAAAAATAGAACATCATTTTCATCATATGGAAAAGATTGCAGCAGATTGGGCATGCTGTTTGATAACTTTTATCACATTGTTTGAGTGGTCTATCCCAAATAAAATCATCATGAAATCAATTCCCATCGGATACATAGGGATGAAAGTTTAGTGTGCTCAAAGACAAAATGTGTTCTGTTTGAGACATTAGAAAATCCTCTGTGCGGTTTAAAAAAAATGTTCAAGGTGTGAACTGTGAAGACGCATAATTAGTGTTAAATAATGGACAGTAATAATGGTAATGATGGATTGTGAATATTGATTGTTCGCAGAGTGAACATGGCAAGTCTGAGGTATTCCTTTAACTCCCACCTCCAAATGAACCAGAAGGCTCAATAAAACCCAATTAAGCAACTAGCCCCCCATTTGCTTGGCAGTTTTACGAGCACATTTACATCACAGGGCCCATGAGACTAAGGTTGCAGTGAGAGGCTACTTCAGGAAAGCTCTTATGGTCACTGTGCTGTATCATAAACATAAGGAATTACTCCGTGTCTGGTGAATGCAGCTATCACTGCTTTTGTTTTGACTAAGCGTGTTTTTTCTATTGCTGAAAAAGCTCAGCTGTATTGATGAAAGGCTTCATGGATAATTTAAAGTATACAAAATGACAGTTAAACATAGTGACCAGTTCTTAATGATGGTTACAGATTGTGAACACAAAGGTCAGTGCAAATAGGATGAACGATCCCCTGCAGAAACTTATTTGAAGACAACAACAACTAGATGAAGAGTTTTAAAATTGTTGTCTCTAAGTGATGAACCATCTAATTTCTAAATCACTTATTGTTTAGTAAAAGTGGGAATTTTAAAATGCTTTTAAGAAAAATAAGAGCATAATAAATAAATTGGCATCAATACAGATTCAAAAGCACACATTTTAATTGGATTCTGATTTGATGCTGATTAATTTGGTTATCTTTCAGTTTGAATGTTGTCCGCATCTTATAATATTTTTTTTCACTGCTAATACTTATATAAATCCAGTGCATCCCTTTACTTTACAGCGACCTCCCTAAAAGCCCAAGTATATATTTATTTTATCACAATCAATTTAGTCAGAGTAGATGAATTTGTGCCATAATTAGAAATGATCCTTTGATCTTGGTGTACATATCATTTTTTTTGGTTTTCGGTTCGATCCATCCAAGTATTTTAAGTTCAATAAATGCTTGATGCTTCTAGTCAGTGAGAAATCGTTATAAATAATTATGATCTAAATATTGACCAAAATATCTGTCAACATGATTTTTGTTAGAATCGATTAACCCTATTTCAAGAACTGACTCATTAGAGTCATTTGCATGTGAAGCGGGTTCACAGTCACATTATTTGTTTGTTTCGTCAGCCCGTGTGGGCATACAGTAAATTATCAGTCTTGGGATTTAAAAAAAAAAATCTGTTGCAAATGTTCATACGAAGATCACAATCATAAAATCAATATTTTTACCCAGCTGTCAGCTATTATAGAATTATATTATATTACAATTGCAAAATATGTATTGCACTGATGTGCCATTGAGCTCATTTATTCTGTCAGGATGTTTTGCTATGCTCATCAATAAACCACAGTGACTGAAACAGTAGATGAATTTGAGCCATAATTAGAGTTGATCCTTTGAGCTTCTATTTCTTGCTATTTTTAAGGACATATTTTAGCTTGAGGGTTTGTTGTAACATTTCAGTTTGAGTATGACAATTGAGAAGTAGATGGCAAGAAATGGCATGTTTGCAACAAACATTTAGAAAGAAAAAATTGCTTCTATCACACTTTTTGTGAATCTCAAACCCATCTTTGTGACTCTTAAGCCCATCTGGAAGCCAGGGGCCCTGTTGTTGCAGTAAAACACAATTCATCTTTCATGGCTTGGCATTTGTGAAATATGTATGTACTGTACCTCAAAGACTTGTTTGCTGAAGTGCCTATCTAATATGCATTAGAATCTAACAAATAGCTCTTAGGGTGAGATTGCAACCTGGTCCTTGCGTTAGCTAACAGCCCACAGCTGGACAATGTCTGGATAAATTACACGAGTGAATAGCTTAGTGACCCACATTTTCATGTGATTTTTTGGCATAGGAAATGTAAAGGAATATACTGGATGACAGTGGCAGAGGATGAATGATCCACAAAACAATTTACAGTGAAAACCTCAAATTGGCCGACTGCTTGCTGACAGATCCCAAACAGAAGATATACGTAACTCAAAATATTACAAACAGGTCATTATTCCATATTTACAGGCGCTTTTACTGCCTGGATAAGGCAGAGAAAGAAAGGAGTGTGTGGTGTGCGCCTGATCTTAATGACAGAATGGCGCACCATGCCTTTGCCCCAGTGCTGGGCACGCACAGTACGATTGCTAGTCATACGACTGGCACAGACGGCAGCAGAGATGGCTGGCTCGTGAGCCACTCTCATAAAGGCAATCTGTCTCAGGCTCCCATAATCACCATCTGTCATTCCCCTGAATCAATAGAAATGACAAACGAGGACCAGAAGCCCTGCTGACAGGCACAGAGGGCAGAGTGCTGGACGGCGCTCTCTGGATCTTCACGGGTGGATCTCGTGTTAGAGCAGGTCAGCATCGGCGCGCTCCTCATGGGTCCACAGACCTGCTGAACCCTGGAGGCCTTTACCACCGCATCTAGTGTAATTCGCTTAGTGTTGATTATTTGGAGTAATTCAGGGTCAAAGTAAATTAAGTTCTGGTTGACTGTTTGCTTTTATAAAGGTGTTTTTTCAACTGCAGGCACTTTTGTGTTTTGGGGATTGATTTTTTTTAAGGTCACATTGGTCAGTCTTGTAAACTTTTTACCATGCCTTCATCATTTATTTTCGCTACTTTCAAATGCCTTGTATGCATAAACATTCATTTTTTAAACCTGTATATTTTTTTTTAACATATTATATTAAATAGTTATAATTATGTATTATCAAAAATGTGGTGTCATTTTCATAACGACCAACAGATTTGCCCAAAAATTAAGCTTTATCAAAAGTTAGTGAATCAAACAGAAAAAAATGTCAATGAACAGCATGCTTGAGATTACATTTGAGATATAGCTGATATTTTCATGACAAAAGTTTTAAAAATGTGTTTTAAGAGGTTTTTTTTATCTCTTCATGTTAAGAAGTGAGTAAACACCCTTAATAACTGAGAATTTGTTATTTTATTTATTTGTTGATTCATGTTTGTATCAGTGCATTGTGAAAAGCTGAAAGTGAATTTTTTTTATAAGATTTGAAATGTTTAATCAACCAAATTATATCTTGAAGTATTATTATATTTCAAGCTGTAATATTTACTGTGGTATTAACAGCCGTTATGCCAAGACATTCTCATGAATAAAACCACAAATATTATGCGTTTAGATAGAAATAATACGTTTTTATGCGTTTAGAATACATAGAATTGCGTTAGCTGTTCATAGAGTGCAGGTATGACATCACTTTGTAGGCCAACTGGCAGTTGGCATCATACTGGTTCCCTCGACAAAAACCCAATAAGACTACCCTTGTAGTCCCATTTAGCCACTTGTTAGCAAACGCCTTTTTCAAGACATGTAACTGATGTATTTTATGTTGTAGAATAAAACGTGAAAGTGTCTTGATCTGGTGTTCACCACAGACCTTATTTCGGGCATTTAACCAAAATCCCACTCAAAAAACCTATTGACTTTGGGATGATGGAACCGGAAGTACTAAAATGCTAACATGTTTCTGCGTTTTTGGCCTACAAAGTAATGTCATACCTGCACCACTCTATTTTAGAAAGTCATTATTAATGTGTGTTAATAAGGGACAGCAAGCAGAACGATGATAAACTTCGGATCGATCGGTTCAGACTGCATTCTAGAATTGGTGCAGGATTGGTTTATCTTTTCCATAGCTGGAATCAATTGCTTTAGTTGTACAGCTCCGTCATGTGTGCCGTCTCCAGGGAATAACCAAATTACATTCCAGTCTTCTCATCAAAGCCAGATTTGTCTGCGCAGGCCTCCGTAAAGCCGCGTGCCATGACAGAGCCCCTAATACCCCCGAAGGTGAGCTGCATTTATGAGGAGCTTTACTCCTATACATCAAAGCGATTGTGATTGACAAAATAGTGTTAAAGCGCCCATCATGGTGCAGGCCCTTCAGACTTGTGGGCTTACAAAGCATCAAAAACCTCCAGATTGGATCCAAGCCGGGTATAAAGGACACCAACGGATGATATATGGGACAGGCTTATCCCAGCTCGGACCACTAACAACATCTAAGCGTCAATGCGTTGAGCACATTCACCTTCACTGTGGGAACGAACACATGTACACACACACACACACACACACACACACACACACACACACACACACACACACACACACACACACACACACACACACACACACACACACACACACACACACACACACGCGCACGCACACACACACACACACACACACACACACACACACACACACACACACGCACACGCACACACAGGCATTCGGATTGCTTGAAAACAGCACCTGCTCCTCCATTTGAAAACTATTTAGGGAGGCATCAAACTCTATCAGAGCAGGTCTGATTGCGGTCGCCTCTTCACAGTCCTCCAATCACTCAGTGAGTCAATTAGCCCCCGCCCTCGACAGCAGCCCTCCTCAGCTGTGTGCTTCCAGCCTGAGAGGGAATCCATTCAGTGCCACCAAGCAACACCTGAGGCCCCCCCGGCCCTCTTCTCGCTCGCCCCCTTCCACTGGCTAATAGTTTGGCTCCAAGGGCAAACAGCGCACAATGGCGTTCAATTCACCCCATTGTCCTCCTTCACTCCTGTAGAGGAGGCCCACCAGTCACTGCTCCAAAAAAGCCATTTAGTCAAAACCTACCGCAAGGAACGGAAAGCAAGCGCACTCCCTCCAAAGCGTTGTAACGCAGCCATCTGGTCGCTTGCGTGCGTTTTAGGTGTTTTATTGAGAGAAGGAAAGCAGCGGCCACGTTTCCCCATCGCTTCAGGTTAGCCCGCGTTCACAATCGGTTATTTATTCAGGGCTCTTTTGAAATAATCGAGTTGACACATCTGTCAGATGGCGAGGGAAGGAATGCTAAAAGGTCACAGGGAAAGATACCAGCTGCTCCAGACGAACCTTTCCTGCCTTCAAATAGCACAGTCATTACACTGGAACAGATGGGGTCCCTGAGCTTTCATTTCAGTCTTCAGGTACAACAACACGAATGCAAGGTCAGTTTAAGCTGTCTGGAAGTAGGGCCCCCTCCCCCCAAAAAACAATGCATCTAGACAACACTCGCGCGTAGCAAGCTTGCCTGGATCTCTTCTCATCAATGCCGTGGAATCAAACAGAAGAGAAGATTGGTAAATGCTTGATTCATAATTTACACAGGGCTTTTGACGTGATATGCCATCCAGCTAGAGTGTGTGATAGCTTTCTTGGTGCCTGAGGCTGAGCTCTTTGATGATCACACAACATATTAAAGACCTGTAGAAAGAAAGGGATCTTTGATATTGGTATTGTCATCATCTCTTTTGAGAACTTATGGTAGTCTGAGGCTCTGTCTTGGTGATCAACTTCTAAACTTACAGTCTGGGATCATCAAGCATGAAGAATTTTATGCTTAAAGGGTGATATAGCATAATAATGGCTCAGAGAGTCAATATGGAGTGTGAATCCAATTGGACAAGTAGATGTAAATCATTTAAATATGTATGTGTGCATGTGCATTTGACTTGACATACTGAACTATTCGTCTGCATCTTTGTTTTGCAAATTCTACACTACAGATATCATTTCCAGTAATATTTACAAGGGATAGTGTACTAACAGGGATTTTGCTTTTCATTTTTAATTTTTATGTGTGGAAAAGAAAAGCACAACTGTAAATTTCCAGGCATTTGAAAATGAGAGGATGTTTAGATAGTGTAATTAGAACAGTAACAATAGTTAGTACATAAAGTACATAGCCATAGTTAGTACATAGCCTAAATGCTGTTTAAAAAAAAAAACTTTCTATTCATCAAAGAATCCTAAAGAATTATCACAGTTCCTACTGAAATGTTAAGCAGCACAACTGTTTTAATCATTGATAATAATAATAAATGTTTCTTACCCATTTTTGTAGCTATATGTATTTGAATAAATTCTTGATAATTGTCATATTCAATTCAAAATCACATTAAAAAATAACCATTTATAACCAACTTTAATATCCATAGAGCCCCTAAAGGGAGGAAAAATGATTTGGCAAATGTTTTGTGTTCCCACGAGAAACTTTGCGTTCCCTTTCAAAATGTTTGCGTTCCCCTGAGAAACTTTGCATTCGCTCGCAAAAATTTTGTGTTTGCGAGTGAACGCAAAGTATCTCGGGGGAACGCAAAAGCATTGACAAATAATTTTTCCTCCCATCTCATCATTTTTTTTTTTACCATGCCTCTTTAGGGGCTCCGTAAATAACCCTAATGGTTAAGGATGAACAATACATTTTATAAGGAGAGCTTCAGGCACAGCATGAAAATAACAATGGAGAGTATGGATAAATGCTACATTTAAAGCTGACTGGACAGATGACAATGTGAACTGTACAATCACAGCAATGATAAACTCACTGATTTACTCCTCAATGGCTTCATTAATTAGCTAAAAATGAATTACCCTATTTTGAGCTGGTTATTTCAATTATGATATCATTGATTACTGCATAGATGACCGTAGAGTGTATTAGTGAAACACTCATCTGTGAGATTGTTGGTTACTTAACTGATGAATGTACGAAAATTTCTCACATTAATGACCTTATATTTAGTGACTGAGGTTCATTAGTGATTTAATGAGTAAACAAATGTGTGACTTTATTGATCACATCAAATTTTGCTTTATTGGTGGGCTCATTATGTAATTGATCATTTTAAGTGGCTAAAAAGGCAATTAAGGGGAACTGATTGTGTAAACTGTACTTTTTATTACCATGTCAGTGATCTTATTAATTACTTTTTTAAAGGATTACTTGAACATGACCTCATCTATGATCTTGCCAGTTAGTTCTTAAGGTCAAGGAATGACCTCATTGGCTGGCTCTAATTAGTGCATATCGATGAGTTAATCAATGACTTCACCATTGAATTATTGGCTTGTGTTGAGGTTGCTTCTTGTAGAGTACATTCAGTCGCTGTATTAAGCAGTGCATAAGTATTGACTGATAAGTGTTTCTTTTGCTACATGAACATGTCTGAAATGTCTGTGTATGTGACCAATAGGCTATTGCATCTAATCCACTTCTTCTGTAAAAAAAGTATGCGAACACTGCTCGATTGTCACTATGGGACGCAGAAAGTGTCCAACTTCACATCTCCATTTTCAACATCTCCCCCGACAACAAGCAGGAAATCTCGCCAAACGGTTAAATACTATGGAGCCCTGTACAATGTGTGTGCAAAAATATTTATTTATCGTGGCCACAAAATAAGAATTCCTTCCCACGATTTATTAATTTGCTCCCTTGTTTTAGACCCTTATTCCTCGGCTGGGACCGTGTTGAACAAATTGTTACAACGTGACCACGATTTAGTAAATTGAGGGAAAAAGCTATTTTAAAGTGTGTATGATTTACTTCAAATGAGAGAATGAATTAGCAAAACTTGCGTATTAGTAAATAGTTGGAACAAATTCTTAATTCTTGGCCACGATATACATATTTTTTTCTCGCATGTCATAGACGGGGCTCTAAAATTCAGCCACAACCGAAGTCGAACACACCTTTTGGTATGATCATTTTGGTATGATTTTTTTTCTTCTGAATGTTATTCAATGCTTTTAACTAATCTGACAAATTCGAGTTTGAAAAGGTTGAAAATTGTTCATTGCATTTTGTCTTTGAATTTATAATACAAACTAAAGCAAGGCCTGATCTCACCATTAATCAATTCGACACCCCATCTACTGTGAGACTAATTCAACCTTTGCAACTGAGCATGCCTTCCAGTATAAAATTAGATGAAACACGAAACAAACTAGTCCAGTCTCCATTCCCTTGCGTAATTAACATAAAGCATCCAGTCTAACTGATGAGTTGTGCACGCACTGGCCAGTCTACAGATTTACATCGTGATGCGTGTTAGCTGCATGAAGGTAGCTGTGATAATGAGGAAGATGGACAAGCAGCTGGTGATGTAGAGAGAAAAGCGCTGCATGTGCAACATTGACAGAATTAACAGAGCAGAAAATGTTCGTTGGAGTCAATTAAGGGCTATTCGCAAGGCTAGGATTTTTACTATTGCCGTGCATGAATGCAGCAGGAACTACATTATTCAGAGCCATCCTGCAGCAAAACATGCTGGAGTCTGTATAGAGTTATCACTTCAGAATATAACAGAGAACAAAAGAGGCATGACCCTTTGGCCGAAATCGAGTAGCCTCATCAGAAATTTTTCTTTTTCTGAATAAGTTATTAGGCCTACTTGATGACTGTTAAAACAGTATGTTCTATATCAGGGGTTTTCAAAGTCAAAGACAGGACTCCCTTCTAACATAGGCCCCGTTTACACCTGGTATAAAGATGCGTTTTGGTGGATCAGATCACAAGTATGTGGGAGATTGAAAAGTTTGTGAGATTGAAAAGAATAATTTAATGATCGGAAATAACTGGTTACTGGGCTACTAACCTCCAAATAACAGGACCTTTTCTACGGTTCTTTTCGAGAATTTCAATTCTGATAAGACTCAACTCTTTTTTCTCGCGTGTACCTGTATTAATTGAGCTGATGGTGTGTTGTTTAATATAGATTTTTGTGTACGATTGTAACATGATTCTTCTCTACCAGTGTAAACATATTAAACATTTTTACACTTAAATCACAATAACAGTAGCCAACTGTACACTGCATATATTTAAAAATGGGCTTTTAATGCATTAGTCATTCATTTTAACACTTTCTGAAAGAAATATGCCCAAGTAATGAAATGAATTCCAAGCACGAATAAGTAAACTTAAAAATGATAGGCTACTCACATATAACTTTAAATATTTTACAACTTCAGGATATTAAATATTGTAGTTTTAAAATATACTTTCAGTGCATTGTTACAATGTCAATTTTGAGCATACAGTTTAAATTATACCTAAAATATATTTTAAAGTGATGTTTAAATAAGTACACATTAAAAAAAACACAGAACTTTTATTTTATATTTTTCTAAAATATATTTTTAGAAAACATACTAAATTACAATTATTGTAAAATGTGTTAAAAGTTGTATTGTGAAAACAGGTAAAAGTGCTAATTTACTTTTTTAGATATTTAAAGATGGTATATTTTTTTTATATATGTATATTTGCAATGTACTATTGAAAAGGGAATATATTTGAAATATAATTGAACATTACTAAAAATCTACAAGCATAACTACAACGCACATAATAATTGTGTAAAATAATGTTTTAATTCAACTTTTTATTTTAAATCCTACCCTTTGGAACAGCCTTCATGTCTGAAGAGTGCCTATGGTGCCTCAACATGCTGCATCTGTAGACAACTCACTAAGTTTTGGAATAGACCAAAAGAAAATGTAGCTTGATTAACAATGACAGTCCTTTGAAAGAGGTTCCCAGTGAAGTGAGGAACATGTAGACCTCCTTTTGTTCACGTCACTCAAAGTGTTTTCTCCTTCAGTGAGTAAATGCTCTTTGGCAGGGGTTAGATGGTTGCGCCTGTGGTCATAGGCCTTGATCACTACTGTTTAAAGTTTATTTGCTGCAGTCTTGAGTCTGTCATACTTTGAGTCCCCTAAATCACTGATCAGGTTGTTTCTTCTCAAGCGTTCTGCTGTCTTGCTCTCAGATTAAGGCACAGCTCTGATCTGCTCTGATCGTATGTGACAGTTCCACACAGCTCATGACGTGCACTTTAGAGCTGTGGGCTTTTACAGTTACACACTGCTAAGTGAGGTTAGTGAAGCTGTCATGGGTCAGCTGGTTAGTGTGTGAATTTGAGAGGTGTGTGTCTGTGTGGGTGAAGGCGTCCTAGTAAGAAAGAGACAAAGAGAAGTTTGAGATATAAGATATAGTGATTCTAAATTCTAAATGTTCGTTCACACCAAGAACAATAATATGATTTACACAGACGTACGACAACGTTCTGTTTATTATAAGCGTGAACTGAAGTTATGTTGTCTGCCATTAAATGCTTGAGCTGAGCTTAAGTTAGGTGGATTCTGATTGGCTGTCAATGTTTTATCATTCGTCAGCCTAGAAAAAAACGCTGTGAAACTGATTCCAATGATATCATTCCTCTGTGTCGTTATTGTAATAGTTGTGGTGTGAACTTCCCTATTCTCATAAAATATTATTACAATTTATGAGATATTATAAAAAACACTAAAAAACTTTATAGACTGTAGTTAATAGTTATTGTCCTTGGTGTGAACAAGCCGTATAAGGAAGCATTGCATGTATCCTTCATGGATAAAATAATCCCCAAATGCATTGCAATGAGCGATGGGAATAATTCAAGATGACTGAATGTTCATTAAAAATGTCATTCAATACTGTACTTATGCACCAAGCCTGCATTGCACCAATGCTTCTATATATCCTAATCATTTGTTAACAAACATGTATTCATTGCTTCAATTGTTCAAAAGCTCATTGTTTCTGCCATAAATCAATACAATGTTTAAATTAATACATAATTAGCTAACTGTGTGATTTGTAAATGTACATTTCTGAAATACATAACTTGGACACAGTCACCTCTGATAACATATCACTCTAAATTGTAGGCTAAATGTAATTTATTCCTGTGATGTCAATGCTAATTTTCAGCATCATTACTATGGTCTTCAGTGTCCTTCAGAAATTATTCTAAAATGCTGATTTGCTGCTCAAGAAATATTTCTCATATTTTGTCAATGTTGAAAACAGTTGTGCTAATATTTTTGTGGAAATCATGATACTTTTTTCAGGCTTCTTTGTTGAAAAGTTCAAACAAAAAGCATTTATTTGAAATTGTAAATGTCTTTGCTGTCACTTTTGATCAATATAGTGCATCCTTGCTGAATAAAATCATATACATTTCTTTAAAAGATGATAACAAACAATAAAATTCTTTCTAACATCATTTTTTTTAATGGTGAGGCAGCTCACTATATTTTGGGAGAGAGCTGTAGTCTTTGTATGTGTGTGAGTGAGTGATTGGGAAGGTCTCACCCTTCATTAGAGGTTGCCTCAGTGGTGTTTATGTCTCCTGTGCTCCTGACTTCTTCCCACCGGTGGCACTGTGACAAGGATCCACACGACGCTCACACTCCTATCTGACACACTCATAAATCTTCAGATGAAATGATGGCCTGTGTGTGTGCGTGTGTGTGTGTGTATGTGTGTGTGTGTGTGTGTAAAACTGCAGATATTTCCCTCAAATGAATTCTGAACACACCCTGCAGATGTTAATGAAAGCGATGTGTGTGTGGCATAGACCGAGTGCTGAGGGCTGAACCCTTACAGTGACGAGTCTCTGAGCAAGAACAGACTGCTTCCAGTGGTTTTCACAATGGTTGTTGTTTTCATTTAGCAAAATATGCATATTGCTTTCTATTTGGATTAGAATAAATGCTCACATTTATCACAGGCCCACATCCTTTCAGATTGTTGCTTTGTAAAAGGAATAGTTCAGACAAAGATGAACATTCTGTTATCATTTACTTGTCCCTTTAAACCTCCTAGATATCAAATCTCATTCAGACCTCTGCACATTCAAGCAAGCAAGTCACGTTTAAAGAAAAGCACAGTGTCTTATTTTAAGGTGCTTTTTTGGGAGCTTGACAGCATCTGTCCCCATTAACTCTCATTGTATGTTAAAGAGAGCAGCATAAACATTCTGCCTAGAGATGTGTACTGTTTTTTCTGTCCTTTATGATTGTTGCTTGTCAGATTATGACCCCAGTGGCAAAGCTGAAGGCAAACTATGTGACATCAATGTTATTTACGTCACATTGTACAATAAATCATCTTAGCACTATTGACGGAGCTTTACATTATTAATAGTCTTGCAGAAAATTGAAATGGTACCACACAAGCCCAAGCAAGCCCTTACAGTAATCAGGGCTAAGCAAATTTCAAGATTTAAGAATTGTCTTTTTAAAAATCCTTTTAAATCAAATTGACCACCCCAACAGGAAGTTCTAATTAAATGAAGTGGAGTTTACAGAAAAGTCTTAATGTCAAACATCACATGAACGATGTGGACTTTTAAGGTGATCAACCGCTTTATTCAATTTGAATATCCGAATGCTAGTGAAAAAAAAGTTTTAGATAGCCGTCTGCCTACGTAATGGACATCGGCTATCATTATCTTTGTTTTTTACTTTAAAGGTATCTAGAGTAAAACAGATCTATATTTGACGAAGCAAAAGACGTTAATTCGAAGGGATGCAACCTGTTTTATAGAATTTGGAAGTTGCACATAATCCCATTACAATTTAGAGAAATAATGGCATTCTGGGAAATTAAGGAGTCTTTCAAGTTTGTCTTTGCAAACCTTATTTTTCTAGTTAAATTTTTGTTAAATTCACACTTAAATTTCAGTTCATTTGAATTTAATTTAAATGTGAAATAATTTAATTGAAATTGATTAACTCTGGACGCTGCACAACAAAATGTCAGATTAGTAATTTTTCAGTGTAAACAATGTATTTATTACAATACACATTTATTTAGACAGCATATATATATATATATATATATATATATATATATATATATATATATATATATATATATATATATATATATATATATATATATATATATGTACATACACTTTGTAAATATAAGCTTTCTGATCATATTCATCAATTTATTTAAAATGTATTTAAATAATTTTTTAATGTCAATTAAACAAGTATAATTTTTTATATGCGTTTAATTAAAATTAAATTAAAATTATTAAAATTTCGCCCACTTCAAGAACTTTGTCTAAAGTTTAAGATTCATTGCAAAATGAAAAATCTTGTTTGCATCTCCCCTTTTGTTCCATAACAACTTGACGGTGAGTAAATGATGATAGGGTTTTAAGTTCTGTTTGAGCAACTTATAATAGCATTGTTCTACAATAGTCTAACATCTTCATCTTCTTTTTCCTTTGTGCTTCCCTACACAACCCCCCACCCAGACTAACACAGCGCCTGTGTGCACCCAGAGGGAAGAGAGCAGCATGGAGAGACCTAGAGGCGCAGAGGAAGGATGAAGAGAACACAGGAATGTGAGACAGCGTGGCTCAGGGGGTGAGAGAGATTTGTCTCAGAGAAGGGCGGGTCTGGAGAAGATGCCATATGGCCCCTGCCGGGGCTGGGTTTGGGGTGACAGGAGGGAGGGAGCATGAGAGGACGAGGCAGCAGGCAGGGGAGACGATGAGACGAAACGCTTCCTTCTACAGAGCAGAGCAGATAGACTGGGGCCGAAGGCCAGACAGGGGCCACTGACTGACACCAGATCTGATTGCATCCAACACAGAGATGCCAAACAGTGACAGGTGCCAGCACTGTTAGAGCAGAGTGGAAAGAGAGGGAGGAAAGACCAGACAATGAGACAAACGCTGTTAAAGACAAGAGAAAAGAGGACGTGGAACTTGTGTTTGCTTAGTGCATGTGACACACAGCGGCCTCAAAACATATTCAGCAGCTCTTGAATATGTCATTTCATTGCATTATGTACAAAATATCAAACCAAGTGACATCTGCAAACAGATGATGCCAGAGCTTTTGTTCAATTTTCAAACACTTTATGCAATGGTACTTTCATGTGGAAGCCCATTTCAAAGTAAAAATTAAAAGTTATAATTTCATTCAGCAATCATTAAGTTAATTGACCAAAAGTGGCAATAAAGGCGTGTACATAGGGGTTGATTTATAATAAAGGGATGGGGTTTAAGCTGACTAAATGATAAGTCTGATTCAAAATTACAAGTTCTAAAAAATGTTTGAAAAATGAAACAAATAAAAGGATGAATAGTTCACAATAAGATCAAGAAAAATTAATGCCGAAATGGCACTTTTTGTGATATTTTGTTTCGAATGCAATGACTTTCAAGTGTCAAACATGAGCCACTGTACATGAACAATAGAAGAAAGCGCACACACTTCTTTAATGGTTTTATTCATTACATTAGCCGGGCGGTTTGTGTCTTGTTTATCTCTGTCGGGCATGATCGTTCGAGCGTGTTTGTTTCTTCAAGTACACAGACACACTGTGTACATGCTCATGAGCATGGACAAGGAATTATGTGTGAGTGTGTGCAAATGGAGCCCATCGGGGAGCAGGAGTGTCAGGAGAAGAGCGCATGTGTGTGTGTGTGTGTGTGTGTGTGCGTGAGTGTGCATGGATGGGGCTCAGGAGGCCTGCAGCTGTATGACCCAGGTGCCACATGGCACTCTCGCTTTGGCCCTGCTCACTACATCCCCGCAGGCGGCCTAGTCAAGAGGCTCTCACCAATTATCAATACATACACACTAATCATCTGTTGAAATTCAACTTCAATATCTGTTGACCTGACAAATATTATGTAGACTAGAAATTCTGTCAGCACAGCGGCATTCGTAATTCTTTAATATGCTGCAGAATTTCAGTTGCATTTGATCAGCGAAAATGAAATAATCTAAGTGATTTGATTGGCTGATCAAACTTCTAATGTAAAAACTTCAAACTATTCAGTGCCTGATTGGAAATCTGGAAACACTTTACATTTGTTAAAATTAGTAAATGCATTAGCGAAAATTAATAATTAAGTATCACTATTTTTTACAACTTTTTAATCTTTGTTATTGTCAACAGATACGACTTTTGATTTTAAAAATGTACTAGTAAATGTTCAAATGTACATACCTAAGATAGGAATAAAGAATACCTAAGAATAAATGCTGTTGAAGTACTGTTCATTGTTAGTTCATGTTGATTAACGTAGTTAATTCATGTTAAAAGAAAATCGGAAATTGTAATCACTTGACACTCTTGAATCACATGATTTATGGGTGTTACCGATTTATGCAACATGTTCTCATGGCAATTCGTAACTATTTTATGAAATAGCCACCTCGTAAAACGTTTACGTTTCCTCATGAGATTAGGTTTAAATGTTATAACTTTGTAAATTAAAATGAATGTTTTTAAAGCATATGACACATATAAATCTATAAATGGTCAAATTAAACCTTTTTAAAATACGTTTTTCTGTTAACTTGCAGTCTAGCTGGTTAGCTGACTAGCTTTGCATACTGTTGGCTGATAAGCTTGATATTTTAGCATATTGCTAACTGATTAGCCTGCTTGTTTAGTGAACCTTTAGCCAAATAGCCAGATAGCTTGGCATACAATAGCGGAGTAGACTGATAAACGGTATTTTGATAAACGTCACAATAACTGTATATTGCAAATATACTGTAATCTGTTAATATGAATGCTGAAATTAAAATGATGCTGGTGTGAAACAGGTTTATAAGAAAAAAATAAAAATCCTTACCAAGTAATTTACACAATACAGAACAAAGCATTAGATACCTTGAGAAAACCCTGCATTGGTAATTACTGCACAAGTAGTTTAATTACTCTAGATTAGCAGACTTTTATGCATGATAACAACCTAACTTGACTGGGTTTGATAATGCGCTCGAGCATCTGCAGCATGTGCATTCCGCAGCACTGGAGAGATTGACGGTTGTATCGCTCCGTTGATGGCTTCTTTGTATCTTTCTTCTTTCTTTCTTTTTTTTATGTGCGGGTTCATTGTAGAGCCATCTAATTCAAAACAGGGATCCTCAATTATGCAATGTGTCATTTACATATGCTAATTAGCATCATATTAATTACCTTTAAATTGGGTAATTAGGCAATCTCAATTAAGACATTGTTCATTACACTAAATGCACAGGAAAGGTGTTTGAAGTTTTTTTTTTTGCCCTCCCAGTGCCTCACATCCCTTCATGAGTGTGTTTGTGTACGTGTATATGAGTGTGTGTGTGTGTGTTTGTGTATGAGAGAGGAGACTGGGCTCGCTGCCACATCTGAATCGGGCCTTGCCAGCACGGCGCGTTTAATAATTTAGCCGTCCCACATCATATAAGGGATGCACCCACAGCTTTCATGATTACCAAGCATATGGTTTGGTAATGAAGCTGCTGCTTGTAAAATAGTAATGACAGCAGAGAGAGAGGGAGAGAGAGAGACAACAGCTTCTTTATTTCATTTTAGCCATGCAGCGAATGCATTATACAGGCTTGTTTGGATTTTGTGTGTCGTGAAGCTGCCATTGAGAAGATCCTGTTTGCCTTGCGCTTTATGAGGAAGGCCAACAAAACGCTGGCAGGGATTCAGGGGCACTAGAGCAGTAACAGAAGCTGAGGCTGCTGGGAGGGGTTCTCCACCTCAGCATAGACGGTCTGAGAACATTCAGACAATAGGATTTCACTGCAAGTTTATGCGCTTCATTATGTGGTTCTTTTTAATAGGTAATTTAATTGAGTGTTGCAGCTTGTTGAGAATATGCAATGATATGCTTTTGGGTTTTTAGTCTGTATACAGTGGCAAAGATGGGCATGTACATATAGACTGTATAGGGTAAAACCAGGTGTTATCAACTTACTTTCATAGCAATTTGTAACTATTTTACATTTTGGCAAATTGTACAATCTCCTTGTACATTTTCTTTTTTTTTGCTTAAGCCCTCTAAATGTTTTTTTCTCCCTAAGATTGTATGTTTTCATACAAATTCATACGAAATCTCCAGCTCATAAAATAGTTATGATTTGTGATCATTTTCTAATGAGATTGAGTTGCTGCTTGTAGTACCAGCACATTACAGGTGTGAGCACACTACACTTAAACATGTAAAATTACAGACTAGACAACAGGATATGATGTCATGCTCTTGGGCTTAGGCTGTTAATAATTAATAGAGAACAAATATGGTATTTCTCTGATTATGATCAGTGTGCGGAACATAAAGATAATATGACTAATGGCAAAATATATGTGCCAATGTGAAAAAAAGATATATATATATATATAATATTATCAGTAGTCTAGTCCACTTTGCTGCAGCAAAGCTAACCAAGCTGCTTGCAAAGTTTTAGATCCTCTGTTAGTTTATTTGCAGGTCAGATTTCACCAAACTTTGGTCCTACAAAAGAAAAAAACATTTATTCGCATGAGCTCGTGTTTCCGCGCGAATGGAAATAAATAGAGTGCAAAGCCTTGTGTGCCCTCACCTTGACCTCTGATCTTCATCTTCTTTTTTAGAGCTGCAGAATTCTCAGACTGCATGTCATGTGATGCACTACATGGTGGGGGATTGGTTAATGTGACAGGTTAGGAACTTAGTATTTCCTGAAGGATGAAAGTAATACATGATTCTCTGCTCGGTGAGGAAGATGAGGGCACAGCAGGAGGTCCATCTCTACCACCAACGTCAGAAAAACAGAGAATAATGTGTAAAGCACACAATTTTTTGGCTTCTTTTGAATTTTTAACACAGTGACATCATGCTGTACAGCATTCGAGATGGCTACTTTCAGCCGAAAGATCTATGTAAATATTAAATAATTTACAGTTTCTGCACACCTCACCTCATAAGCATAATAACCGGAATATATACTCGCCTACTCTGAGCCAAGTGTGAATATCGATGGCTGCTCTTAAAGGGAAGGACTACCTAACAATGTAGGCATTGTGAAGTGCAACCTGGAGAAGTCATAATATAAATCCAGCATTTTATTTTCTTTCCATCAGGGAGTGAAACACAGGGCAGCACGCGGCATGCGTCTCCCCGTGTGCAAGAGAATGGGGTTCACAGCTGTACTCACTCCCACTGAATCTTTAGAAAAACTGTTTGGCTGTTCGGTCACACAAGCTCTGTTACAAACCTAGTGAGCTGCCTCGCTGCCTACTGTCTGCAAAGGCAGCTGACTTCTGAGAAAACATCTGAAATGTCCTTGTACCTCATAAGTGAGCCATTTGAAACACAAATAGGAAGCTTAACTTTAAATTGTTTTCAATTACCGTGTTTTCTGCATCTTCAGAAAGGCCCGTTTACACCAAGAATGATAACTATTACGATAACTATATTAGTGTCCACACCAACGCACAATATCGCTTTTAGCGCACACTGCGGTTGTCGCCTACCACTTTAAATGCTTATATCTTAATAGTTACATTTATCGCCTTTGATGTGAATGGGCCTTAAGGGTATTTGTATTGTTGAGAGAAAAAAACAGATCAGTCGCATCAGTGTACAAGTCTCATTATTACATTCAGAAATAATGTAAAATACCTATAAATTAAAAAAATTATAGTTACATTCACTATAAACAAAATGTATTGTTAATGCTAAGCCTAAAGTTTTTTACTTGGGTGCACATACCTCTTTCTCATACAGCATGAATCCAAATGTGTGTGTTGTGTTCTTGACATAATTACGTTAAGTCGGAATATATGTCACAGCATATTTTGGATGATTCAGAAATCTTATTCTAGATAAAATAATAAATGGATTTATTCTTACTTGAATAAGTATCGTGGGCAGTCGTTGCCTAATAGTTAGAGAGTCAGACTGGTAACCCGAAGGTGCGGGTTTGATTCTCAATACCGGCAGGAAATGACTGAGGTGCCTTTGAGCAAGGCTCCTAACCCCCAATCTATCACCTCACCCCGGGCGCCGCTGCAAAAAATTGCTGCCCACTGCTCCGTGTGAGTCCATGGTGTGTAGGGTTATCATACTTGGCCTTCACGTCATGTTGCGTCACTATGTCATGTCACGTAACATCTCGTTTAAAAGAGAGATAGGCTGAACTTGTGATGAACTGGTTTGGGGGGGGGGGGGGGGGGGGGGATCATGGCTGCATCTGAAAGCTGAAAAAATGCTGCCTTCCGAGGGTGCATTACAAGGTAGGAAGGCATGTCCGAATCCAATGCTAGCTTTACTTCCTGTCTCCTGAGATACCTTCATCTGACACATTTTTGAAAGCAGCATACATGTTTCCTTGACTGCCTACGATATCCCACAATCCTGTGCATTCTGTTCTGTGACAGTTGAGCTAAATAATTAAGATGGTTTCCGAAAGTTGTGGTTGGTGGTCAGTTTTTGTGTAAAAGTATGTTTTTGACCAACTTTTTCCACTTTTGATGTTATTGCTAGCGAGAAATTACTATTGTACTAATTCAACATTTACTTAGTTATCTCCAAAGCTTGCTCTATTTTGTGGTAGATCATTAAACCTTAATGCCGCCTCAGAAATTTGTCTGAAATCAGTTTTGTGAGGTACCTTTATGCGTAAACTCTGCCTGCAAAGTCATTGCCTGTTAGGGCAGCAAGGCAACAAGCTTTCAGATGCAGCCCATGCGTCAACATCGTCTACCAGATTGGATTTATTTTTTCACTGCATTCTAGGATTATCTTTTCTTCTAATGACGCATACAATGCTGCCTTTGAATTTGACCAAAATAAGGTATCTAGAAGTCAGGATCATTATATTTTCTAGCATTTGAAACACCCTTTGTGTCAGGACTGTGATACCTTAATATACAGCCTCTATAGGGAGCTCACTAGGTTCTGTTACAGCAATAGCCTAAAGACATAACACCAAGAAAGAGAGGCACAGGAAAGAACAAGGAAAGGAGAAGACCTGACTGAAATGGTTAGAAAAAATATTGAAGGAGAGGAGAGAAAAACAGAAACAGGGCTTTGGCTCCCTTATGGAAATAGAGAGAGAAATGTGTTGTACGGATTATACCATTATACGGATTACTTGGTGGCCTAGATGATTGTAACTAAACATGACTTAAATTTTTGGATATTGAATGGGTGCCAATGTCAGAGATAACAATAGAAGGGGCTATTATGCTGTCCACTAGGGGGAGCTGTGGTATTCCTTTTAAAGCTCATTTAAAGACCATACGCATATGTGTGAATGCCACATTGTGTGTCTGTAACTAATACATTAGCATGTGAATTTTACCAAAATACATGGATACCATATAATACTTTTGGGAAGCTGACATGTCCTGCAAAGTGACATGCTGTACTCCATCTATTACTATTGTAATTAATATATTTTTTCTTATGCATTACATTTTAATGACTTCATAATTGAGTGACTACATGGAATATTGAATGTTGGAACAAGAAACGATTAAAAGTGGTGAAAATAACAAATAAATAAATGTATGTGTTCCTTTATACATATTCGTTATAAAAATCTGGATGCTGATCCAAAAATCCATGGGCACCTTATGCATTGACTACTCGTTTTGCGCCAAGATCCTGACAATATCAGAACAATAGTAGAATTCGATTTTTTCTTGGAACATTTCTTTTCATGGGACCATGCATTGAAGAATGCAACCACTGACTGGTTTCTCGCTTCCGTTGTATTGTGGAATCCGTTGCCTTCACTCTTCCTCTGAGTAACTGACTTCATACTATTTTGCTCCATTGGGAGAGGTTGGAGCATATCTGATCTCGGATTCCTCATCTCTTCCCTCTCATGTGGT